>CM077179.1:14674922-15279922 GCA_039654105.1 Coreius guichenoti
AGGTGCCACTGGTATGATTGGCTCCAAAGGAGAATTGGTAAGATTTCAATAGAGCTTGGTTGAAATAGGAAGTCGAGGCATAACATATTTTGCCTGTTCATTTTTTAAATATCCATTTGCCTTTAGTTTTTCACAGTGTGATAAAACCATGATATACCCCAGCATACAAGATGAGAAATCCATATTTTTGTTCATTTACATGGACGAGAAAGATAAAGTAAAGCCATTAAACTCATATTTATATTTTATGGGATTGCTGTTTAGAGACTTAAAATTTTACTATTTATTTTTTACAATCAGAGTGTCATTAGATGCAGGGGCGATTATAGGATTTTTTCAACGGGGGGACACAAGAGGGCCCACAATGAATAAAGGGGGGCCCAATGTTATGTTGTGTATTATATGTAGAACTGTAGATATCCAAATCATTTAAAGTTCAGTAAGCTTTAAAATCAGCGATAAACATTAATATGTTATTATAATGGTATTCAGTGTTTTCCATGGGATTTAATGAAACTGTTGCGGATGGACCTCTGTCCTATCTAGGAAAATTTTATACATTTTAATGTTAAATTCATCAATCTGGTGCACTTTGAGAGTTCACAATTAAGAGCTCCAACCCATATTCAGTGTGCAAATTGAACAAATAAAAAGTCTGTGCATTGTACCTCAACTTTAAAGGGGACTCAAACCTATATTTGTCTCAGACTTGTGAAAATAATGCGTAACTGGTGCCCGCTATGTTCCTATGCACGCTAAACTCAGCACATGCACGGATGGAGTTGCGGATGGATCTTTGCACAGCGCAAACAGACAGTCATTAACTTTTCACTTTTCAGAAGTATTTATACATTAATAAATAAAATAATCCAATCTGTGAATAGAGTACAACTCACAAAAATAATAAAACTCAACATTGTTATATAAACTTTACACAGATCCTCACAACCTTATAGGCAAAACAAAAAGACCAGGTTTCATAATAACAGCCTTTTTTTTAAGTTTAATTAAAGTCATTATCGAGTCATGCGGTTCGAGAAATCTTTAAATTCGCAAGTGCATAACATAACTCAAGATATTTACAGCTTTTAAAGTGTGGAACGTGAGATAAACATCATATGACTTTTTTCGGCATCTTGCTTGCAATATCACTTAGGCTGGGAAAAAAAAATCACAATGCAGGAAAACCCTGATTGTGTTATTATGCATTAGGCTACATTCAGCCACAGAGCATTGTAATGATTAGCATTATCTTGGTCTAGGAGCTAACATCAAACCTGGCCTGTCCTAACACTAAAAGACGGTACCAAAATCTAGCGCTGCAACTCGCTAATTGAAAAAAAAAAAAAACCTTAGGCTACCATAATAACTTACCATATGCTTTTTTTCATTGGAAAACACTAACATCTGCCTGCTTTTCTTAGTCCCGGTTGTTGAGAAGCATTGCAGAATCGCTAATTATTCAAATGCAAGCCAAAAGATATGATTTGAATTTTTGAGTGACAGTAGAAGGGTGGGGGTACACTGGGGGGCCAATCAGTTTTCAGGGGGGGCAAGTGCCCCCATGGCCCCTCCCCTGTCTACGCCACTGATTAGATGGTATACTGTAGCACTGCAACAGACATAAAAAGCTAAAAATGAAGAAAAATATAATAAAAAATAAGCACAATAAATAAACAAACAAACAAATAAAATGGTGTTATTTATTTACAGGGCGTTCGAGGTGTTGATGGTGACCCAGGCCCTCAGGGGGTTGCAGGGGCGACAGTAAGTTCTGTAACTTCCTCTACCTTCTTCAAACGAAACCAATCTAATCTAAAACTGTGTAAACAATCATGAAACAGGAAAGGTTTACCTCACATTTACAGTTGAAGGCTTTGAAAACAGTCTGTTTCAGCAGTGGGCATTGATGTCCTGAGCCTTGGGTATAAATAAACAAATCAATTTTAGTAGACATCTGAGATGTATGTCTCTTTTTATCTAGGGGGATCAAGGCCAAAGAGGAGGAATGGGAGAAGCTGGCCCTAAAGGCGAACAGGTATGTGTACACCCATCATTAGAACAGCAAATCATGCACACAGTTTAAGTTTAAGAGGTTTTTGTTTATTAAATTAGCCTTTGAGAAGTTGTCCATGATAAGTAGGTCATGACCAAGGATCCTTGTTAGTCCTGGAACAATGTTTAAATGATGATGGTCCAGGAACATGCCTTATTTAGCTATATTCTGTCATGCTAAGGGTAATACTGATTTTAATGATTCTGATTTTAATGAAATAATCTCTTTCTGCAGGGACCTCAAGGGCCAAGAGGCAACACTGGTCTTCCAGGGCCAAAGGGAGATGGTGTACGTGGTTTAACATACAAATAAACTTTCACTTATTTTAATTAAAATGTTTCTACCATCGTACAGTGATGGTATAAGATGTATAATACCATGAGAAAATGTGGCAGTATGGTACTTTTTGGTACTTAGTGTGGACAAGATGATTTGCCTAAAGACTATTCTATACATCCAAACAGCATCTGTGTCTTTTTTCAGGGTTTGCCAGGTGTGGATGGACGTGAGGGAATCCCTGGCATGCCAGGTGCCAAGGTACAGCCTTGCCTGGTTTTCATTAGTCAACCATGACAATGTAGAAAGTGTGATAGTGGTAATAATGGACATGTGGTTCTTTTACAGGGCACCACTGGAAAAGCTGGAAGCCCTGGGGAAATTGGCCTTCAAGGACTCCCTGTAAGTCTTAATGTAAAAAAAAAATGAAATGTATTAAATATATGAACTGCTATAATGACTGTGAAGAAAATGTTTTTTTTTCTTGGTAAGAAAGTTCACATACAATATTCTAACGTTCAACAATTTGGGGTCAGTAAGATTTTTTTTGCTTTAAAGAGATGAATAGTTTTATTCGGCAAGGATGCATTAAATTGGTCAAAAATGACAGTTGTAACGTGAGGTGGCTGGAGAGAATGCGCACTATATGAAGGAATAGCAAGAAAACAGTCTTTAATTAATTCAAACAGAACACTCGGTAGATAACCACGTATACATCGACAATAACGGACAAATGAACTAGGGAAACTCAAGGCTTAAATACAAGGAACAAACAAAGGGAACTGGATGAACAGGTGAACACAATCAAATAATCAATGAATAACCATGTCAACAAACTAGAGCGTGAATAAGTAACCAAGGGAACTAATATGAACAGGCAAACGGGAACAGAGCAAACAGAGAAAACGAAACTAAAACAGAACATACATGTTACAGCAGTACAGATGTTTACATTATAGACCAATTTTGAGAAGACGTCACAGTTACGTCATTTTCAGCTGCGCGCGCATTGTGGTGGCAGAAAAACAGTGGTAACAAGTGGAGGAAAATGGGCAAAATAATAACAGAAAAAATGTCTTGTGCCTTTGGATGTCAGAAACGGAATGCAAAAAAGATGGTCTTCATATTTATAGAATACCGTCATCAAAGACACTCTGTGAAGCTAAACGCAGACATTTATTGGACTGTTTATTAGTTTATATATTTTTTTTACTGTTTACATTTATTAGTCAGCTATTAAAGTATGGATTTGATGTAAACAATAGATCTACATAATATTCACGTGCAGTTCATAGGAGCATAATAAACTGCCAAACCCAGACTCGTCCATCGGATTGCCAGACAGAGAAGCGTGATTGGTCACTCCAGAGAACACGTCTCCACTGCTCTAGAGTCCAGTGGCGGCGTGCTTTACACCACTGTATCCAACACTTTGCATTGCACTTGGTGATGTAAGGCTTAGATGCAGCTGCTCGGCCATGGAAACCCATTCCATGAAGCTCTCTACGCACTGTTCTTGAGCTAATCTGAAGGCCACATGAAGTTTGGAGGTCTGGAGCTATTGACTCTGCAGAAAGTTGGTGACTCCTCAGCATGCGCTGACCCTGCTCTGTGATTTTACGTGGCCTACCACTCCGTGGCTGAGTTGCTGTTGTTCCCAATTGCTTCCACTTTGTTATAATACCACTAACAGCTGACCGTGGAATATTTAGTAGTGAGGAAATGGCAACCTATCACGGTACCACGCTTGAATTCACTGAGCTCCTGAGAGTGACCCATTCTTTCACAGAACATGCCTAGGTGCTTGATTTTATACACCTTTGGCCATTGAAATGATTGGAACACCTCCTAGCATCTTCCTAGCATTATTCCTGCTCATTTGCAGGGTCTGCTTCACACATTTGGCATAGGTTTTACATCGGATGACCTTCCTGACACAACCCAGCACAATCCTACAATTTGGCATATCCAATACACCTAACCTGCATGTCTTTGGACTGTGGAGGAAACCCACGCTGACACGGGGAGAACATGCAAACTCCACATAGAAAGGACTCCTGGCTCAGCCAAGACCTTCTTGCTGTGAGGCAACAGTGCTACCCACTGAGCCACCGTGCCACCCAGTGATTGGAACACCTGAATTCAATGATTTGGAGGGGTGTCCCAATGCTTTTGGCAATATAGTGTATTTCTTCTTAGAATTGTGAAATATAAACTTGGAAATGCAAGAAAAAAAACCTCGAAATTACCTTTTTATTGTTTTATTATGTGGCTTCCTTAGAGTGCTACTGCAGAACTGTCATTTTCTGCCACCAGGTAGGCTCCGCCCACAAAACACATCATCGATGTTTGCAAACACCCAAATCTATTACAAAAAGATTATATTTCAAATGATAGCTGTATTTTTTTTTTTACTTTCTATTAAAAAAATCCTGAAAAAAATGTATCACGGTTTCCATAAAATCTTAAGCAGCACAACTGTTTTCAATATTGATAAGAAGAAATGTTTCTTGAGCAGCAAATCAGCCTATTAGAATGATTTCTGAAAGATCATGTGACACTGAAGACTGGAGTAATGATGCAGGAAAAAATTACATTTTAGAATATATTCAAATAGTTATTTTCAAAATTCAAATATTCAGTTCAAAAAGTTATTTTGAATTGAAATAATATTTCACAATATTACTGTTTTTACTGTATTTTGATCACATAAATGCAGACTTGGTAAGCATAAAAGCCTTCTTTCAATTTTTTTTTTTTAAAATCTTACCGACCCCAGACTTTGAATGGTAGTGTATCCTAGCTTTCATTTCCATCTACAAGATGCAGCACAAGAAGTCTCTTTTATTTTACCCTTGTTAGATATGCATTGCATCTTCAACCTGTCTTCTTTAAAGCCATAAAGCTCATAGCTCACCATAGCAGAGGATAAAAGTCAGTTTATTTCGATTTCAAATTCATGCATGTTGTCTCTGCTTTATTTCATGGCAGGGCAAGATTATAAAACACTTCTGACTTTATCCAGCATGATGTCAGCTCTTCATGACTAATTCACATCATAATTAATTTTGAGATGGTTCAAATACCCCTTGAGTTTTACTTTGATCTTACAGAACAAAGAGAAGGCATTTTACTTTTTTCAGGAGATGTAGCTTTAAAACAACTGCTTTTTGATATTTAGTGACTTTCTCTTCCATGTCTGCAGGGTTTACCAGGAAGCCCAGGGCCAAAAGGTGGAGGAGGAGAGAAGGTGAGAAATGTTGCTGAATTTATCTGTGTTCAGTGTGGAGTCATCATAAACTGACAAAAGCTTTTATCTGGTCAATGAAGCAGAAATACAGATATGTCTCAAACCATTGGCTGTTAAAGCTGAAATGTGTTCGTTTTTAATGTTAAAATACTTTATTTCATCTACTAAGCAGAGACATTGATTTCAGCATTGTGCCAAATCCTGCCAATATTAAAATTCTGGCTGGTACAGATACATTGATCTTTATGTTCATAATATATGTGACCCTGGACCACAAAACCAGTCATAAGTCCCACGGGTATATTTGTGGCAATAGTCAACAATATATTGTATGGGTCAAAATTATTGATTTTTCTTTTATGCCAAAAATCATTAGGATATTAAGTAAAGATCATGTTCCATGAAGATATTTTGTACATTTCCTACCGTAAATATATAAAAAAAATTATTAGTAGTAGTAATATGCCTTGCTAAGGACTTCATTTGGACAACTTTAAAGGTGATTTTCTCAATATTTAGAATTTTTTTTGCACCCTCAGATTCCAGATTTTCAAATAGTTGTATCTCTGCCAAATATTGTCATATTGTCCTATCCTAGCAAACCATACATCAATGGAAAGCTTATTCAGCTTTCAGATGATGTATACATCTCAATTAAAAAAAAATTACGCTTATGACTGGTTTTGTGGTCCAGGGTCACATATGCTGATATAACTGATAAATATATATATATTTATTTGCCAATTAATTAAAACATCTATTTTTTCACATCCCTAATTGATTTTTCCTGAAAAGTGTGACACTGTGGATCTTTCAGCATTGCTCTGTTTATTTCAGTGGCCCAACACAGAAACATCGGTTTATATTTTTTGCAATTCCATTTAGTACCACAGGTGGCGGTGAAATTACACACTTCAGCTTTAAGTTACTATGTGCAGTAAAACTCCTAACTTTGCCTGTATGTTACTATGAACACTGTGTGATACACACTCTGATTACAGGGTAATGCAGGACAACCAGGCCTCATTGGCACTATGGGATCTGCAGGCAGACAGGTAAGTTGATGGTAAACCGTCCAATAGCTCTGCCATTAGGAATAGATGATCTGAAAAAATAATGTCTCTATTCAGGGTGAGCGTGGAGAACAAGGAGAATTTGGACCCATTGGGCCTATTGGACAGCCTGTGAGTACACACTGCAGCATAACTAATGGCTAATGCACAGGCTGGATGTGTCTATATTTACTCACTAAGGTATATCTTGTAGATAATGATAATGTCTTTGTGTTTAGGGAGACAGAGGAGAACAGGGGCCACCCGGACCAATGGGAAAACCAGGAGCCAGAGTAAGTGCATCATCTGTATAATGACATGGTTGTGATATCAAAGCAATATTATATATATATATATATATTTTTCATCATGCAAATTACCAAACAAAGTAAAAACCTGCAAGTAGAGAGATGGCTGACCTGAGGTCGCCTTTGTTGCTCAGATGTTGCTCTTTCATAGCTCAGCAAACATGTTTAAGTATGAACCCTGTTTTAGATGTTTCTCCTAAAACTGAAATGAGAAAGAGACACAAATTAAAACAAATGTTGACATACAGTAAAGGTCCATTCACACCAAGAACAATAACTATAAAGATAACAATAACGATAACTATATTAGCGTCCACACCAACGCACGATAACGTTCTGTCTATTCTAAGCGTACACTGCAGTTTTGTTGTCTGACGCTTTAAATGCACAAACTCTTTAAAGAAAGTTTGATTCCGATGTTTCATCAGCTGGAAAAAATGGTTCTGAAAGAACTACACTGTAAAAAAAAAGTTGCTACCTTAAATTTTTAAGTACAATCAACTTGGATGTTTAAGTAATTTCAACTTAAATTACATTAAACTGACTTAAAAAATTAGTTGAATCTTGTATAACATAAATAAGAGTTGAAAATTGCTTAACTTATTTTGATGAGTTAAGGCAATGTAAATGTTGTCATGTTGTCAACTTATTGATCATATAATTTTTTTTTACAGTGTATCGTTTCTCTGTGCCATTATCGTTATAGTTGTGGTGTGAACTCAGCTATTTGTTTATATTTAGAACGATTTTTAGAACTATATCTTTATAGTTATCGTCCTTGCTATGACTGAGTTATACAATTAATATATTAATAGTATAGCTCAGATTATTTGCTCCTGGAAAAGTTTAATGAGATATGTTTGAGTTCATATTGAAATCTCTATCTTTTGATTGCAGATATATGAGATTATTAGGGTTTTTTTATTATGTGTAGAAATTTCTAAGAAGCAGGAGCATAGATTCATCCTTATCAAAATTACAAAAGTTATTCAGTCAAGAGCAGTGAATGATTCTTTTCTTTGTCCTTTGTTGTTTGATTAACATTAAAAACACAGATAGCAGCAGAAATATTAGTTTTAAGACCTAATGCACAGATCCAATAGACTGATACACATACAGTATTTCTTTACTGTTTACATTCACTTAAGTCATAACCAAATATGTTTACTATGATTCTCACAGAGACTGGCTTTTTTTTTATTATATGTTTCTTGTGTGAATTTGTCAGTTCAAGCACAAGAAGATGTAAAAAAAGAGCTTAATTCACTATTCTTGCACTGTCTGAGACGCAGCTTTCTGGGCACGTGCTTCGGATGTGTACACACAAAATTTTCCACACAGCGTGCAACAAATTGAGTTCCCATTCACGTCTTTTTGCCAATTGCCAATGCTTAAACTCTTGTGACGATGCAGCGCCGGTCTGTCAGCTGTCCTGTCGTTCACGTTTGTTTACGTTCATGTTCTCACAATATTGCATTATTAGAATGCATAAAAATGTTACCGGCCAACTGGCGATTGACAGTTTCATATACTCACCACTGCCAATTTTTACTCGTATTTGGCACTTGGCGAGTGTTAATTTTTGGCCCTGTAAACACCTATTATAGGCATACCGTAGTGATCCAGGATAAGACAAAAACAGGATAAGACACAAGTTTGCTTTGGAAGATGGGTTCATGATGTAGGCCTTCTCATTATATACTTTTGAACAAAAGAGTTACATAGTTTAGACTACTTTAATCATTATTATTTGCCTTTCCCCCCCAGTAAACATATTGTAACATCCTAAAAAAACGTTCATTTTGACTGCAAAGTAAAATATTATTTAAAAAAAAAAAAATCTGACTTTACACCACTGGCAAAACATTTGATAAGATTTATGAAAAACTTTTGCTTGTCAGGTAAATGCATCTTGTTTTAAGGATGTTTAGATGTGTAGTTACTGGAAAATAAGACAAACATACTGATTAAGAAAATGATTTAGTGCAGTGTAGGAGGAACTGCTGACATTAAAGAGATCTCATTTGTGATTCTTTTTTTTCTATGAGCTGCCAGCAAACCCAAAGTTCAAAACAAGTCATAGGCAGCATCACATTTAAATTATTCCACTATCCCAGTGTTCAAAGTCGTTTTGACATCCACTAAACTCAACTACTTTTACTTATTCAGACGGTTTGGTGCACGGTGAATTCCAAAAACTTTTCACTAATAGTCTTTTAGGGGAATTCATGACTTTATATTATGCTAATTTGAGGGTCAAACCAAGGCAAATATTCATAGTATTGAAATGCAGACACACTGCTGGTAAGAAGGGAAGCATCACGCTGTGGCCTGTAGAAGAGAATGGAGTCAGCGGTCTCTCTCTTAAAAGGGATCTCACCTCACTGTTTCCTCAGTAAAGAGTAAACATTCAAAAGAATGTCTCACAGCAGTGTCTCTCAAAGAGCCCTCTGTTCCCCTGCCATTCCCATGAGCACACACTTATCTACACACACACACACTCAGTGTTTAAACATGAATATATTATGTGAATAAATTCCAATATTATTATTAATATTATTATTTTATATATGTGTATGTGTATGTACAGTGGGGAGAACAAGTATTTGATACACTGCTGATTTTGCAGGTTTGCCCACTTACAAAGCATGTAGAAGTCTGTAATTTTTATCATAGGTACACTTCAACTGTGAGTGACGGAATCTAAAACAAAAATCCAGAAAATCACATTGTATGATTTTTAAGTAATTAATTTGCATTTTATTGCATGACATAAGTATTTGATACATCAGAAAAGCAGAACTTAATATTTGGTACAGAAACCTTTGTTTGCAATTACAGAGATCATACGTTTCCTGTAGTTCTTGACCAGGTTTGCACACACTGTAGCAGGGATTTTGGCCCACTCCTCCATACAGACCTTCTCCAGATCCTTCAGGTTTCGGGGCTGTCGCTGGGCAATACGGACTTTCAGCTCCCTCCAAAGATTTTCTATTGGGTTCAGGTCTGGAGACTGGCTAGGCCACTCCAGGACCTTGAGATGCTTCTTACGGAGCCACTCCTTAGTTGCCCTGGCTGTGTGTTTCGGGGCGTTGTCATGCTGGAAGACCCAGCCACGACCCATCTTCAATGCTCTTACTGAGGGAAGGAGGTTGTTGGCCAAGATCTCGCGATACATGGCCCCATCCATCCTCCCCTCAATACGGTGCAGTCGTCCTGTCCCCTTTGCAGAAAAGCATCCCCAAAGAATGATTTTCCACCTCCATGCTTCACGGTTGGGATGGTGTTCTTGGGGTTGTACTCATCCTTCTTCTTCCTCCAAACACAGCGAGTGGAGTTTAGACCAAAAAGCTGTATTTTTGTCTCATCAGACCACATGACCTTCTCCCATTCCTCCTCTGGATCATCCAGATGGTCATTGGCAAACTTCAGACTGGCCTGGACATGCGCTGGCTTGAGCAGGGGGACCTTGCGTGCGCTGCAGGATTTTAATCCATGACGGCGTAGTGTGTTACTAATGGTTTTCTTTGAGACTGTGGTCCCAGCTCTCTTCAGGTCATTGACCAGGTCCTGCCGTGTAGTTCTGGGCTGATCCCTCACCTTCCTCATGATCATTGATGCCCCATGAGGTGAGATCTTTGCATGGTGCCCCAGACCGAGGGAGATTGACCGTCATCTTGAACTTCTTCCATTTTCTAATAATTGCGCCAACAGTTGTTGCCTTCTCACCAAACTGCTTGCCTATTGTCCTGTAGCCCATCCCAGCCATGTGCAGGTCTACAATTTTATCCCTGATGTCCTTACACAGCTCTCTGGTCTTGGCCATTGTGGAGAGGTTGGAGTCTGTTTGATTGAGTGTGTGGACAGGTGTCTTTTATACAGGTAACGAGTTCAAACAGGTGCAGTTAATACAGGTAATGAGTGGAGAACAGGAGGGCTTCTTAAAGAAAAACTAACAGGTCTGTGAGAGCCGGAATTCTTACTGGTTGGTAGGTGATCAAATACTTATGCAATAAAATGCAAATTAATTATTTAAAAATCATACAATGTGATTTTCTGGATTTTTGTTTTAGATTCCGTCTCTCACAGTTGAAGTGTACCTATGATAAAAATGACAGACCTCTACATGCTTTGTAAGTAGGAAAACCTGCAAAATCGGCAGTGTATCAAATACTTGTTCTCCCCACTGTATATACATAGATACATACATGCATACACACATGGGAAAAAGGCAACTAAACCAGAGATGATATTATTCATCTTATTATTATGATTATTATTTGGAGATACGAGGGTCCTTGGCTCTACCACTGGAGAAAGCGTAATGGCCAGCTTGGATCACATGTGCCTTGATAACCAATCACATTACACCCTTGATGACATTTAATTTTGTTCAGAGTTGTGCGACAGTTCTGCATCCCAATTCGCATACTATCTGAAATAGTATTCGAAATTAGAATTAGTGCATCCTAAATCATAGTATGTTGAAATGAGTATTCCAAAGATACCCGGATGTGCAGATCCATGCACACTCTTTAACGGCTAATATTGCCCATAGCCCATTGCGCGTTGGACAAGGATTCAGTTATAACTACAAATACGAATAAAAAGTGTTAAAAAACTACAAACATGGCAGATGTGCAAATCTGATGGTTAAGTAGAGAGGTTTAGGGGGTTTGAATGATTAATAATCAGTATCTAACCTGATGAAAAGATATTTATTCAAAGTTATCCACATTATATTTCATCTGCAACAGCATTGTAAACTTTTGTAAAGATACTTTTGGTCATTAACTTATAAATGCATCATTATACAAATTGCAAATTCTCTGCATGAAAGACCACGACTGGCAGATCAACGTGCTACTGCATTTCTCTCTGAATGTCTGAATGTGGAGGATTTTAACTGTGACAAGATGGTTGACGGGGCAGTTTAAACAGTGACAGGATGCACGTAACTAAGCGACAGAGCTGTCTGTTAAAGACGCAATTATGATGAAGTATGTCCCAAAGCTTGCCTACTATTCTGCTACACACTCAAAAGTAGTTTTTCTTCACAAAAACAGTACATACTTTTAGGGCATAGTATAAGTAGGTGAATTGGGATGCAGCAACTGTTTGAGGATACCATAGAAATTAATGAGAATTGCCGTAAACTGAATCCTACCTGCCGCGCAATTGTCTGTGAATTCTCTTATAAAATACCATTTTTTTTTTTGGCTTAAACTAATGTTTAAGAGCAAACATGTTGAAGATTAGCAGATGGGCTGTCGATTAATTAAATAAGCCTTTTCCCCACAAAAGTAGTTTATTCAGCATAGTGAAGCCTCCCCTCCATTGACATGCATTAAAAAGAACAGCTAAAAGTAAAAGTAAAAAAAGTAAAACAAACTAAAAGTCCATGGAAACTGAACATAAACCCAACAGTCCAGAGGGGATATTTGTTTTTAATGACTCTACAATTTTGATTAAACCATCAAAATATGAGGAAAATAGAAATAGAGAAAACAGCCTTGCCAAAAATTATGTCCGCACAATTTGGCATGTTTCATTGCGTTATCGCAAATATAACATTCGACTCCAAGCACAACAATATAATTTTTTACTTTTAATAATATTTGAATAAAGGGTGAAGATGTCAAATTTTTAAAAAAAAAAAAACATCACTTCATGTTTTTGCCACTACTGTATGTTAGAAATGTTATTTATTGATTGATTGTTTGATTAATTGATTGATTTACATTAAAATGTACTGAAACTCTATTGTGAATATACATTTAGCTAAACTGACATACAGACATCCAATCAGCACAAATTTGTGAGAACTTAATTTAATGACAGATTATGGGCCCTATTTTAACGATCTAAGCGCCAAGTCTGAAGCGCATGGCGCAGGTGCACTTAGGGCGTGTCCGAATACACTTTTGCTGGTTTAACGATGGGAAAAACGGTCGGCGTTAGTCCAAAAGGGTTGTACCTAGTCTCTTATTAATGAGCCATGGGTGTGTTTTGGGTGTAACGTGCAATAAGCCAATCAGAGTCTCATCTCCCATTCCCTTTAAAAGCCAGTTGCGCTTGCACCATGGCGGATCCGCTATTTACATGGTGGAATATAGACATCCTCAACCTGACGAGTTTAAATACATGTGTGTATTGCCACGATTGGTTAAATAAGTAGCCAATTTCATTCGTCATTACTGCAAATAGGTAATTCTGATACATGCAATGACTAGCCATTATGACATGTAGGCATTTTTATCTTTATTTACACAATAATAATCTTTTACATTGTAATCCTTTTATTTTTAATATATAAAAATGTTTGTGTGCTGCTGCGCATCCCTGTGTGTGTAATAAGCAGAGTGTACGCGCGTTGTGCACCCGCCTATATTCGCATATTACTAACACACCCTTTAAATAACACAAAAAATACTGCGCTATTGACTTTAGACCAGGTTTTTGTTGGTCAATGGCGCAGTCGTTTTCAGTTGCCTCAAAATAGCAACGCGCCAACAATGCGCCTGAACACATGTGGTTTTCAGACCAGCACGCCCATGGGCTAACAGATGGGCGCGAGTGCATTTGCTATTTAAACAACGTGGCGCTGGACGTGAAAATGATAACTGCGTTGGGCTGAAACTAGCAAAAACACTTGCGTCGAGCCTGTCGTCGCATTGCGCCAGCTGTATGATAGGGCCCTATGACCATTGATTTAGATTTAGACCAATTCCCAAAACTGTTCAACCCAAAACAGTGCAGGAAAAACATTCACAGACCAAATTTATCAGCATTTGCCGTTTTGTCCTGGTTTAGCAGATTGCTCTCTTTTAAAAAATGCATGAGAGTGTTTTTGTAGGGAGGAACTACATGATTCTGAAGTCTTTTCTCTTTATTGACAAAGGTTTTGAACCTTTCCCATCTGTTTGGAAATCCCGTAGCGAGAGAGGAAGGAATAGATAAACACATGAACCAGAACTTTAAAATAAATGCCAGACTCTTACTTTGATTGTCTTTTCAGGGTCCGAAAGGTGACTTGGGCTTGTCTGGACTTCCTGGACCGCCGGGCCTGCCAGGAATAAAAGGAGATAGGGTGAGGATGTCTCTGCCCACCACATTTCTCAGAACATCCTGAACAGATTTTTGTAATCTCAAAATTTCTTAAATTGCTCCCAACCCTTTTTCATCATGATTTTGTTCCCTGGTGAACTGATAAAAACCTGTGCACCTGTGGAAAATGTGTTGCAGTCAGGCAGTTTCAAGTTTTCATGTGATCACTTTCAAGTGATTTTTTCATGTTTTATGTGCAGTATGCATCAGATCTCAGTGAACCTGAGGCTCATACAAAATAATTCTTAGGTGATTTGCATCCTTAAAGGGATAGTTCACCCAAAAAAGAAAATTTGATGTTTATCTGCTTACCCCCAGGGCATCCAATATATAGGTGACTTTGTTTCTTCAGTAGAACACAAATTAAGATTTTTAACTCCAACCGTTGCAGTCTGTCAGTCGTATAACGCATGTGAATGGTAACAAAATCTATGAGAGTAAAAAAAAACATGCACAAACAAATCCATATTAAACCCTGCGGCTCGTGACGACACATTGATGTCTTAAGACACGAAACGATTGGTTTGTGCAAGAAACCGAACAGTATTTATATCATTTTTTACCTCTAATACACCACTATGTCCAACAGCCTTCAGTGTGCGATCACTTCCGGTGAGTGATCTGAAGGCTGAAGGCTGAAGGCTGTTGGACATAGTGGTGTATTAGAGGTAAAAAAAAATGATATAAATACTGTTCGGTTTCTCGCAATTTTTTTTCGCAAATTTTCTTTTTTGGGTGAACTATCCCTTTAATTATATATCTATTAAGGAACAGCAACGTGTACTTGGAGTTTTGCTAAATCAGTCACTATTATAAAAATCTCTTTAAAAAACAGCTAACCTCTTTATATTCACTGTTCTTGTTCAATTAGACAATGAGGGCTTCACTTTTTCCAGCCTTTAAGGCATTGCAATTATTATGTGCTCCCACTGGTGTTTTAAAGTTTAAAACACTTTGAAAGTACAATGAGGCTTTTGAAAATCAAATTCATCCATTTTAGACTTAAATGATTTCTTTAATTCATTTGGGGGGGAAAACTTAAGCACCTCACACAGATGTAGGATTTAGAGAAAGAGTGAAATACTGCGTGTACATTATTGAATAACTGTTGTTATAATGAACACTTCAAACAGACGCTTTGAGTGAAATATTCATGGGAATGAATTTCCAAATGTGATATTACACAGGGTGAAGCAGGTGAACCAGGACCAAAGGGAGAACAGGTAAGAGCATGATTCACATTATCATCAGATACGAAGAAATGTAAGAAAGGCTGAAATAACTTGGGTGTAGAAACTGCTAGTAAATTTAACGAATTATATTTTTAATATTTAATATTTGCTTTATTTATAGCTTTTTTACAGTGTATATTACAGAACTTAATAATGCAATAAATGACAAGAGGCCCTTTGGAACAAGGATTGTACCATGGTTAAGGAGCATTGTTAGGCACCACACCCCTTAAAACACAGTAAAATCACTGTAATGTCCAGCATCAAATGGTTCACTGCATCTAAAAATCATATAGCTTACATTTAAAGGATTAAAGACAGCATTCATCTTTAAATAATTCAATTTATTAATAATGAAAAACACAAAAACAATTTTCTCAACAAGTAATATGGTTTCTGTAGGCTATGAATGCCGCTCATCCAGTCACATTTTATAACCAAACTTATCCATTCTAGAAGTTTTATAATAACAAAACTTATTCATAGACATCTATGAAATGATCTCCTTCACGGTGATGTGTTTTATTGTAGGGAGATCAAGGTGCCGAGGGAACGCCAGGAGACAAGGGAGATCTTGTGAGTAGCAGTAATAATAATATGAATGCAGTATGCTAATGTACACTGAGCTTTTTGAGATAGTGAACTTTAATTCTCTTACTGTTTATGTACTTAGGGTGATCCTGGCCAGCCTGGAGCTAAAGGCGAAGTGAGTTTTTGATCAGTATTCTTACGATTGTTTTTGATTATTCAGCTGTCAGTTGTGATCCATGAAGAGTTTTCCTTGGCTTTAGCCCTCAGAGATAACACTGAAACACTAAATCATTGTAATGATTTACTGTATGAAAGACAACTATTTACATCTATCTCTGGTGTAATTCAGGTTGGTAACCAGGGAGATCCGGGTAACAGAGGGCCAGAAGGTTCCCGTGGGCAGCCTGGCATTGAGGGGCCTCCTGGTAGTCCTGGACCGCGTGGCATGCAGGGGAACAGAGGAGCTCCAGGACCTCGTGGCACCCAGGGACCAGCGGTATGTTTCCAACTTCTCAAAGAGAGTGTGATTAACAATTATGCTTTATAAGCCAATGCTGTGTATAGATTAAAAAGAAAAGGGACGGACACAAATAAATGTATGCCCTTTACCTAATATAAACGGCATTATCAGTGTTCTGTCAGTTTATTAAGGCAGTATTCTTGGTAGTTTTCATCGTTTTGTTGCACATGTACACTACCATTCAAATGTTTGTGGTCAGTAAGACATTTTTTAATACTTTTATTCAGCAAAGATGCATTAAATTGATCAAAAGCTACAGTAAATACATTTATAATATTACAAAAGATTTTTCTTTTAAATATTCTGTTTATCAAAGAATCCTTAAAAAAAAAATCACGATTTAAAAATATTAAGCAGCACAACTGTTTTCAACATTGATAATAATAAGAAATGATTCTTGAGCAGCAAATCGGCATATTAGAATGATTTCTGAAGGATCATGAGACACTAAAGACTGGAGTAATGATACTGAAAATTCAGCTTTGACATCACAGGAATAAATTACATTTTAAAATATATTAAAATAACAAAAAAATTGTAAAAAAAAATAAAAAATAAATAATATATACATATATATATATATATATATATATATATATATATATATATATATAATAATAATATTAATAATAATAATATATATATAATTTTTTTTATTTTTTTAAATCTTAGTTTCATAATATTATTATTGATACTGTAATTTGATCAAATAAATGCAGCCTTAGTGAGCATAAAAGACTTGATTAAAAACATTTTTTAAAAATCTTACCAATCCCAAACTTTTGAACGGTATGTGCATTTATTGGCATTCTTTCAGCTTATTCAATGTGTTTGTGTTTTTATAATGAGCTAATTTTTGGTATTATAATGAGCTCCTTTTTTGACATTTTTGCCCATTTCATCCATTCATGTGTTCACAATTTCACATTAAGACCACAGGGTGGAAAAAAAGATAATTTTAGGTGATTTTGATATGTACAGGGTCCCTACGGTCATTGAAAACCTGTAAATATCATGAAATTGTAATTTCCAGCCCTGTAATTGTCTATAGTGACTATAATTTGGTTCTGTTATGCTCAAGTCAAAGTATATTTAATTGGCTAAAAATTGCTCTTTGTGAGTGCAATCTTTACCAAATGAATATTGGTTCATCCTTATCCAGTAATCATGAATGACGTTTTAGAAACTGAAAATTCAATGGCCAATATGTGTGGAAACCCTGTAGTTATCAGTGTTTTGTTGTAAACACTCATGTTTGGAAAGGTATATTGAGAAAAAAATCATATTGATTAGAAACCGTACTGATATCTGAAAGCTTCTGCTGCTTTTAAGAACACTTCATTCCTGTTCCAGTGTTTTTGTTTGTTATTTTCTGATGTAGAGATGAAATGATCAGAATACAGTAACAGGATTGTGTGATTTTCTTCCAAACAACTCCTCCTGTGTTCACAGGGTAAAGAACCAAGTGATCAACACATCAGACAAGTGTGTATGCGCGTTATGCAGGGTGAGTCTGGAAGCCAACATTTTTATCATTTCAGAAATAAAAGGATTTCCTTTTATGCATACAAAGCAGCACATTTTCCGTCAGAGCATCAGAACTTTCCAGGCAGGAGAACACATCTACTGACCACAGAAGGAAAGAGTGAGATGAAAAGAAGGGGAAATTTGTGTTTTGTTTCAAAGATTCTTTTTGATTCTACTCTGATGAGCAGAGGCACATCGCTAAAGTTAGCCATCAGTTCTGCCTCTCTCTAAGTCTTCTTGAGCGCACGCCACCGATTCCCTCATGACTTTTTCATTCACATTTCCCTGAAAAATTCATTTTCGTTTCAGCTGATCTGCACTTTTGCCTCATAGTGATGAATTTTCTCCTTCAGCTTGGTTTCCTCTGCCAAAAACTCCCTGAAAAAGCTCAGTCAAGCATTGTGCTGCATACATTTTCAGGACGTTTTCCGACTGAAAGTTGAAATTCACTGTACCCTAGCCTCTGCTCAATGGCTCAGGGCCTGGGATTGGATTCTTTACATCATGAATAAATCGGTCTGCCCTTTTATCCCTTCGCACAATGAAAAAGAAAGTTGTAAAAATGGCAGCAATGCTCTTCCTTTATGCTCAATTTCCCATTGCAAATTGAAAACGTAAAAGAACACCATTCAAAGGGATGAATGAGGGCAAATGAAAGGCGTGAGCTTTAACAGTGTTCTGCAACACAGCTTTGAGTGAATATTGAAAGCTGGCAAATGATCTGCTTATTCACACCAAAATATCAGAGCTATAACAAAGTAAAATTAGTCTAGGGTCTATTTACTTCCAAAACATAAAGCAGCTTAAAGTGTGAGCAATAAAGAGTCAGACCAGGTGCAATCTCTGACACATTCAGCTTTTATCCAAAGTGACATACAGAAGGAACATTTTAGCCTGAATTCCAGTGCTGAAGGTGTAAAGTGTGAAACAAATGCGGTGCTAGAATGTTAAGGGTAGACAGCCAGTCACAAACAGCCTCAGTTATTAATTAATGTGCTTATACTAGTGATAGATGTGTCTATTTGTCATGAACTGCTCCGAGACTTGGGTGAAGATCCAAATGCAGCTTTTATTAGGGGTAATCCACAATCGTAATGCATTTGACAGGCAAGTGTCAAAACCAAAGGCTTGAAAGCATGGCCAAACAGGGGAATCCAGGAAATCAGGCAGAAGGTCAGAACTAAAACACAGGAGACAAGACAGAGCGCTCAGAAATGCAGTGTGACACGTACAAGACTTTGCATAGAATGACTGAATAGAGGGTATGCACTGATATCACTTTCCAGCCGGAACACGCCCACTCAGTCGGACTGAGTGGCAAAAGAGCTGCTGCATGACTGGAGTTAATAGAGGAAACTGCGAAAACACGGCTAAAACAAACGATTTTCAGTTTAATATAAAGGTTGGACTCGATATAAGTGCTCCTTACAACTTACCAAAGATCCAGTGATCCATGGATATTGACATGTAGCCAGGATCGTGTTTCCTGACATTTATATGTGCCTGATTTTTGACACCGGGGAAATACATAAAGCAAATTTGCCTGTGAACGCTTTTTATAAATACAATATAAGTAGGTCTAAATCCAGGTGATCACTTATATCAACGTTATATATATCATCATATCGTCCAGCCCTAAAACCTGTATAGTTTATGTCAGTGTTTATTTAAAAACATCAAATTAGGCAGAATATAAGATGGTAAATATTTAATTGATGAGTTGTCAATACAATAACAATACAATTTATAGGGTATGATTTTACCCCAAAATTCAACATATTGAGACAAAATGATAACTGAAAATCCACGTTTCACTGTCTGGAGTCCAGTTGTTTCTGTGAATTGGAGTGATCCGTTTGCTTCTCTTTTCTGTAGCTTTCGGCAGACTGTAAAAATATACATCGTATTTCTTGTCAAATCTGTTTGTACAGTCAATCTCAAAGCTCTTTCCTGTTTTAGATTTGTTTTGTGTGTTTTTCGCTGCATTCACACTGAAAACCAGTGGCTTTTTTGCCACTCAATGGGCGCAACCGATGGTGACGTCACGCGCATACCCTCTATAAACAGGGCTTAAATAGGTTAATGAATTAACTAGGTAATGAGACACAGGTGGAAGTGATCAAACAATAATGAGTCCAGGCAATGGGAAGTGTAGTTCATGATCGGAAAGCAAGGGAGTTGGGAGGAGTGCCCTCTAGTGGAGATCAAGGGCACTCCAGCTGGTGGATGTAACAAAAAAGAAGGCAAGAAAAAAAAACGTGTGAAAAAACCTTTCACACAGGGCATTGGCGTTAACGCTTGACAGAGGGCGTGTCTGAAGCTTGGTGCTGACGTGACCGTCATAGTGACAACAGCCAATCATATTGCTTGTCCGGTGTTACATGAACGCAATTGGCTCAACTCAACGAAACCCACAATTCAGTTCGGCAAAGCATGACGTCACCCATTCAAAGTAAATGAGAAGCATTGACGTCGACGCCCCGTGTGAATGCAGCATTATAAGTGATTTGTTATGAATCAGTGCTTTCGAAACATCTACAAGTCAGTTATTTATATTGGTAAAAGTTAAATTTAATTACAGATTATATTATACATATATTATAGACTGAAAACACTTTACATGGTTTTAAACATGTCACTGAAAATTTGTGCTGTTCTCGTTGCATTTACACAGCTTGCGTGCAGAGTTTTGAGTGTTTTTAAAATGCTTCAACATACAGTACAGTAATACGGTAACTTGCACGTGCTCTTTAGTCTTTCCATGGCTAAGGGAAAATGTGAAACAATGTAGAACAAATGCATTAACTCGGGTGATGAAGAGACATTATTATTTTGTGATATATATTTCAGACGACTTACCACAACCACAGCCGATCTACTTTGCGACACTTCCACAGATGGAGGCTGTGTTTGACATTAGTTCACCCAAAATTTTTAATTGTGTCATCATTTACTCACCCTTATGTTGTTCAAAACCTGTATGAGTTTCTTTCTTCTGCTGAACACAAAAGAAGATATTTTAAAGAATGTCGGTAATCAAACAGTTGACAGTAGCCACTGTCTTCCATAGTATTTTTTTTCCTAAAAAAACAACATAAGGGCGAGTAAATAATGAAAATTGTCATTTTTGGATGAGCTATCCCTTTAACATTATAAATATGCAAATAGGAAACCCAGAGTGTACTAGTGTACAATGTGAAATATGTAAAACAAACTACACAGTGTTAATTACTAACCCAGAATAAAGCAGTGTGAACAAAAGTATAGTATATAGAAAGAAAAATGATCGCAGAATAATTTATGAATAGTGCTGAGATTGTACAAAGCACATCATTATTTATTGAGGTAAGCACTGAAGCTCTTTATGATTGATTATTTGTTGTTAAACAACTGGTCATAACATTGCAGCATTTCACAGAGTTTTATAAACCAAGGTTAAAAGCGGCTTAATTATTATTGTGAATCATTGCTTTAACCATGAGTTAAAATAACAGTAACTCATGGTTAAAGTCAGAATGAAATAAAAAAAATTCACTGTCTATTTTCTAAATGTATGTTATAGATCTTATTTTGAACAATTAATTTGTGCGTATGTTTTATTATATAAAAAAATTGACCTACATTTTTTAAATTTTCTTCAAATTTAATCAAAATGCACGAACACACAATGTAAGAGTGGGTGTCTTTTATCATAGTAGAAGCGAAGCAAAATAAAGCTTTGCAAAAAATAAAATATTTTCTAATATTAACACGGGTCCTAAAGCTCTTGCCTGCAACCCTTCTTTTTCCAGTGATATTCCTCAGACCTTTTCTCTTTTGTAATGTCTCTCAGCCATCTCTCTTTCTACAGTCTTTCTTCAAATCTCCCTCTTGCTCACTCTCTCTCCTCCCCAATCATGAGTGGACACGCCCCCTACTGCTGATTGGCTACAAGTGTGTTGTGCTGCTCGGTCTGATCCACATTCAGCAGTTTCTCTCAGAAATCGCCTACTGCACCTTTAAAGTCGTGCTGAAACTGAGTAGCGACAGATGGGGGAGGAGAGAGAGTGTGCAAAAGGGAGATTTGAAGAAAGACTGTAGAAAGAGAGATGGCTGAGAGACATTACAAAAGAGAAAAGGTTAGAGGAATATCACTGAAAAAGAAGGGACATGATCAGGCAAGAGCTTTAGGACCCACATTAGTATTAGAAAAGTTTTCCAGTGCTGGAGAGACCTAAGCGGGAAGGCCTAAAAACTTAGGCCATAGTTGCTTTGTTTCTGCTCCATATGTGAGTAACATTGGGTTTGCTATGTTTTACAGAACCAAGATATGTTGTTGTTGAAATGTTTTGAGTGTCATTGTTTGTCTGGAGCTGGTGTGCTGCTGGCGACTAACAACCAACTCTTGCTTGTACATACTCTTGTGTACTGTATATTCATTTATTGTTCTTCCTTGTTGTTTGTTCGTCATCTTTGCTTTATTTTTTCGCGAAGCATTATTTTGCTTGGCTTCAGCTATGATAAAGACACAACCACACTTACATTGCATGTTTGTGCATTTTGGGGGCGGAGCAATGAAGGGAGGGGTGTGTTTATTTGGGTTGATTTTAAATATCAACAGTGTTTCTCAGAAATCGCTTACTGCACCTTTAAGTGTAGTGTAAATGAAGAATTACGTGAAGACAAAGAGCAGGAGCAGGCGCCCTAACATTAGTACAGAAGCACAATAGACAAATCACAAAGCAGTCAGTGTACAGTGTTAGATGACTCTAATTACTGAGTGCAAAATCAATGGAGAAATGAAATAAAAATGAGCTGTGCTAATAGCATGGGACCATTCACATTCATTAGTGCATTTGGTCTTTGCCATTTCAGAGCAGCTGGCCCAGTTGGCTGCCAGTCTGAGAAGACCAGAGTCTGGAGCGGTCGGACTGCCAGGCAGACCTGGTCCCCCTGGCTCTCCCGGACCCCCAGGTGACAGCGGCTTCCCTGGGCATGCTGGTGCAAGAGGACTCCCGGGACTCAAAGGGCCTCCGGGACTTCTGGGTATCAAAGGGCCGAAAGGTGAGTTAAAATAGCACTGTGAGTTTGGACTGCTTGTTGGTCCTGGAATAACACACGATGTAATGAACTACTGCAGGGGCTTCCCGACTTGATGAAAATCTAATAATTAAAAGCACAATATGTAAGATATTTGGATTAAAATATCCAAAAACCACTAGAACAATGTGATTTTGTTGACTTGTCTACTTACATAATCCCAAATGTTTCCAAGAATGTTTAAATCCAGAGAAATAAGCAATTTTAACCAGGACACGGATCGTGTCCATGCGTCGCCTATCAATGACATCATACCTGCGTTACCCTCGATTTCCGGTTTTATTTTGTAGAAACCATGGAAACACTAAAGACGCTTTAATATATTATGTGTTTTATTAGACAGGTGAGCAATTGTTTGGATACATTCATCAACAGAAAACTAATCATTGTTATATAGCTCAACACAGTTAGTCTTATTGTTTAAATCTCTCTTTCTTGATTTACCGCGAGTACCATGTTTTACCATGCCTAATATCCATCTAGCTTACTGCGTTACCCCACATACGCATGAGCGGAAGAAGCGGAAGCGTTCGTCTGCGGCATAATAAAAGCTCCACTGCTCTCGAGGCGTGTCGCGCTTGTCTCTCATTAGCAATCGCTCTAGCGGCCTCGTTCTGCTCCACCCTGCTTCATACTACAGTAACGTTTATAAATATTTAATACATTAGCTCATCCATGAATATGATTTCTGCCCAAGTCCTGTCGGATTCTTTTCCATCGGCTGTAGAGGTGAAGACAACAACTCCCATGATTCCGTGAAATCAAGGCGTCATCAAGCTACGCCTGTTTTGAATAAGCGACCTCTAGTGGCAAAAAATACCTTTAAATCGAAAATGAA
Source organism: Coreius guichenoti (assembly GCA_039654105.1). Classification (NCBI taxonomy): domain Eukaryota; kingdom Metazoa; phylum Chordata; class Actinopteri; order Cypriniformes; family Gobionidae; genus Coreius; species Coreius guichenoti. Next base: position 14,698,699 of record CM077179.1, read on the forward strand.
TTGAATTAAAACTAAAATGGCAAAAGTGCGATTTAATAAAATACATATAGATAACACTTTAGATTACTGTTCCATCATTAATGAATAACTGCACAGGAACAAATGAGTAGCACACTATTAGCGTTCTAGTAACTACTAACTAACAAGAAACTGATTACTGAATTAGTAAGTAATAGCGCTCAGTTGAATTAGCTAATCAATAACTAACTATTTTTTTCATACTTCTCAGAGGACTAATAAGAACTACTATATACAGGTTCATAATTAACATGAATAACGCATAATGCATAATTAATTCTCAAGTGAAGATCATGGTAACCCACTAATGACTTAAGTATTACCAAATCCTTCAGAAGTAATTACTGAAGTCATTTTTGTAAGGTTTTTTTATTTTTTATTGTTATAGTAGTATTGAATAGTGTTTGTGTGTGTGTTACAGGTGAGCTGGGAGACAGAGGGGACAGGGGACCTACAGTTCGGGGACCCAAAGGCATGCCGGGATCTCCTGGATTACCAGGTCAGTTCTGACTGCGTCTCATATCCTACTTCCTCTTGTCAAAAAAAATCATGGTATTAATGCATAAATGGAAGAGGTTTTAATGAATATCCTCTACAAACCAATTCCATCTGAAACAACTCAATTCATTTCTACAATGATACTGGAGATATATTTAGCTCCATCCTGGTAATAGACTTTTGAAAGCAAAGTTAAATTGGTGTTAAATGAAGCTGTCAGACGTTGATGAATTGGAGGTATATGAAGCCTTCTGTTGTCGCTATATGTGTGTCACTGACACTTACTGTCAGTCGAATGAAGCTGTCTGTTTAAATAGGATTTCTTATGCAGTCATTACCTTGTAGTCTAATTGGAATGGACAGATCAGCTGCAGTGCCATGTGCTGAGGTCAGTTTTATATTTTCAAGCATTTTATTCAGTGGCCTACTTGAAGATATGTTAAAATGATATGCTAAACTAGTAGATCACCCAAAACATACAAATTCTGCCTTTTACTCACCCTCATGTGTTCGTCTATATAGCACGAAAGGAGATGTTTAGCAGAATTTGCAGGTGCTTTCTCTAAGTTATGCCAATAAAGCTAATTAGGGCCTGCACACAGATGGTGTGAGGACCCTATTGTAATTGCTCAGTCTATTATTCTTCTTCTCCGAAATGAATCGCATTTTTGAGGGCCTAAACATGCTCGAAAACTCATGAAACTTTGCACACGCGTCAGAAGTGGTGAAAATTTACGTCTGATATGGGTTTCAGAGTTAGGTGTGGCAAAATGGCTTGATAGCGACACCTACAAAATTTCAATTAAGCGCCGTTCGGGCTACGTTTCACGTACAGGTATGAAATTCGGTAGACAGTTCAGTACCTATAAAAAAGTCCCTGGGCGCAAAATCTGAAAACCAACAGGAAGTGAGATATTTAGAATTTTCTCTGCAAAATTTTTGCAGTTTTTGCCATTTCCAGATGTTGTACTTTAATGAACTCTGAGATCTTGAGTTTTCGCTGAAGGGCGTGTCCGTGACGGCCTGACAAACTTCGATGTTTCGCCATGAAACAGGAAGTTGTTGTAACTCGGGAATACAATGTCCGATCTGTCCCAAACATCACGTTTTATTAGAGTCCTGGCCTGAAGACATCTACATGCCAATATTCAGTTAGTCATAGCGCCACCTGTAGGCAACAGGAAATGCCATGTTTTACACTGTGATTAACTCCTCATTGAGATTTAACCAGATCAACATCATATTTGCACAGTCTAATCTAAAGGCCTTGGTGATGTTAAATTGCAAAGATCTTGAGTTTTCGCTGAAGGGCGTGTCCGTGGCGGCCTGACAAAGTTTGATGTTTCGCCATGAAACAGGAAGCTGTTGTAAGTCAGGCATACAATGTCCGACCTGTCCCAAACTTCACATTTTATTAGAGTCCTGGCCTGAAGACATCTACATGGCAATGTTTGGTTAGTCATAGCGCCACCTGCGGGCAACAGGAAATGGCATGCTTTACACTGTAATGCACTCCCAGAAACTCATTTAAATATGCCATGAAGTACCAAACATGCGAGGAACACATTAAATCATGCAACACTTGGCTGAGTGCTAATGTATGCGATTTACGCCACGAAACAGGAAGTTGTTGTAACTCTGGCATACAATGTCCGATCTGCCCCAAACTTCACATGTTTGTTAAGAGTCCTGTCCTGAAGACATCTACATGCCAATATTCGGTTATAGTCAAAGCGCCACCTGCTGGCAGCAGGAAGTGTGGCACATCGAAATGACTTTGCCATATTTCTCCTATATATTTACCCGCTTAAATGCATGTCACCCACTATTCACTGGTTTCCTAAGGCCACCGGGTGGCGCTGGTCCCGGGTGCGAGGGCCCTCTCAACCCTGCTTGCAGCTTTAATTTGAATTTGCATTTGAAATGTGGACAGACACTGAAAAATCCAAATATGACCTAAAAAAAGGTAGTTCATATGTAATGTAAAAACACCAAAAAATTGCCTATTTGATTCTCAAATCTCATTCGGGTTGGTGTACTCTGAATATGCGGAATGCAAATGAGATTAACTTTGGCTTTTTTAATCTAAATTAGAGCTTTTATTGGGAAATGTAGTGATGACTGACCTGTTTCTGTCTTGCAGGTGAACCTGGAAAACCGGGGTACGGTCAGGACGGGCGTGATGGAGAAAGGGGTCTACCTGGTTCCCCGGGTCAGCCGGGCGTTCCTGGACCTCCCGGTTCAGCTGGACCGCCAGGTTACTGCGATCCTTCGGCCTGTAATCTTAGCGCAGGCGCCGCCCACCAGTCTCTCAAAGACTCTAGCATGAAGGGACCGGGCGGAAACTAAAAACCTCAGCGCTGGGACTTCAGGACATTCAGAGAGACTCCTTTACAGCTCTGCAAAGAGCTCAAAACATTATCGCCCCTCACAGATAGTTTTACTACTGCACTACAGCTGTAATGACTAATACACTTTACCAACTTCCCATGTCCAGAAAATGGCAACATTTCAAATAAGACATTTTTTTTTTTTGTCCACCTGATGTTATTTGCTGGTGCAAATGAACTTTCACAGAACTTATTGGTCATCTAATGTTCTCCTGAAAGTCATTTACAGTAGATTTTTAGAATTTTTTTTTCTCAGCTCACTTTAAATCCACTGAACAAACGTCAATGTGTCCTTCAGACCTGAGGCCTTTTTCATTTCTGTGTGGCAAAGATAAACCTGGCAGAAATATTGATGGTGCTCAAAGTGCATAACAGAAACGGCCTGCTAAAAGGAGAGAGGATATATATATATATATATACATGCTGCAATGTATTCTGTACATCTGTGTAAATGTGATTTGTGGTTTTGTAAGAAATTCACTCCCCCTGCAAAAAAAACATCAGTGTGATTTATTGTTCCAGGATTGTGGGCGGGAAGGCGATGCATGTGACAAACACACAAGAAATGCAGATTTGTCATTTCATGGTATTTCTATTTATTTTACATAGGTGTTTGATGACGATTAAGTTTGTACAGAAATCCAACGGAGACACATTTGAATAAATTTGGATGTTTTTATATGAATTCAAAATAAATGTAGGTCTCAAACATTCTTATGCTTCTTCCCCACCTAATGTTTTTTTTCCACACTCATTTCTCTCTTGAATAACTCATTACATGCTAGTGCAAAAAAGTTGGCACAAAACCATTCAGATTGCTCTTTTCGTATAGATGCTAATTTAGAAATGCTGGCAAACTGAACTCAGCAATTACTCAGTAACAGAATCAAACTAAGGATTGCATAAATGTTATTCACTTCAGTTAAAACTTCAAACACGAATACAGACTTGATAATGGTTATGCATAAAGTGAATGCATTCCTATTAAATAAATTATTTAAATGTTCATTAAAATGAGAAATCTCCTTAATATATAAAGTGTCATCAAAAAGCATTTGGACACTTAAGACAGACCATCGGCGCATTAAAACCCAAAAACTTTTTACAAAACAAAGTTACGTTTTGAACGATAATACCTTTAAGTCTCCAAATTCTTTTTGAATCCACTGTAGATATTAATATCTCATGCACTCAACAATCCAAACGACAACAATATGAGTGGAATGCTGAAAGTCTGAGCATCCTAAAAACACCAGCAAAGGATAAAAATGCAAACAATCTTTGTACAGCACATAATCCACAGTAAATATTAAAGGTATTGCAATATGGCATTAAGTCACACAAGTATGAGAAACAACCAATAACGTTACAATAATTTTCTAACTCAAATGATGCTTGGGACAGTTCACCCAAAAATGAAAATTACTCCATGATTTACTCACCCTCAAGTCATCCTAGGTGTATATGACATTCTTCTTTCAGATGAATACAATCGGAGTTATATTAAAAAATGTCATGGCTAATCCAAGCTTTATTATGGCCGTGAAAGGAAGCCCAAAATTTGAAGCCCAAAAAAAGTGCATCCATCCATTATAAAAGTACTCCACACGGCTCTATTTAACACGTTATAAAGTAAAATATCTATAAATATACTACAAAGCTTGGAAGAGCCAGGACATTTTTTAATATAACTCTGATTGTATTCGTCTGAAAGAAGAAAGTCATATACAGCTAGGATGGATTGAGGGTGAGTAAATTATGGGATAATTTTCATTTTTGGGTGAACTATCCCTTTAAACTTATAATGAACCAAACGTGTTAGTACATTCATAGTTTCATATATAACAGTCTGCAAAGGCAAGTTAGCTTCTGCCTTCCATTTGAAATGAACTGAATAAAAACTTTTTATCCCTCATACAGTATATAGTTTAACCAAATTTGACATTGAATTAAAAAAATGTGCCATTAAGTCAGAAAAAACAATTGCATATTAAGATACGCAAGACACTACTGTTTCACAATGAATGTTAAATTAAGTACATTTATTAAAACAATGTACAATTATATAAATATGCAAACCAAATGAATCTACAAGACCAAGCATAAAAAAGGCAAAGGAACTGACAAATGATGTGTGCTACTTTATCTGACCAAAATGAGCATTCATTCTATTGAGAACAGAACCATATTATATCTTTCAGATATTCAGTTGGTGATGCAGTGCATATCAGGTAGATGTGGTGTTTTGTCTCAAGACTGTCTTTCAAGTAAGTCCACAGTTTTAGCCCTTGAGAAGAATATTGTATTCATGCTACACGTCATCAATTTCTAAATTAAATATCTATGGTTGACTGAAAAACAATGCAAATATATTTTTATGATAAATAAAATTGACAAAACAACAGTACTAATAGGTTAATATGAACTCTGAGATGCTTACTTGGAAGGATTTCAGACAAGCAGTTCACTCATCTCTCAAAAAAAGAGTCTTATGACCTGAACCATCAATATTTAAACTCTCAGCAGAGGTAATCTGGTATATTACATGTATAAAGCATAAAATTAAAACAGTAAAACAGCAAAAACCTAATAAGGTTTGCTTTGTCAAACGTAATCTTAGGTGCAAAGAAAGAAAGAAAGAAAGATGTAATGGAGGAGACTAGGAAGACTGAGATGAAAAGAAGAAAGCAGCACAGACACAGCAAAAGCAGAACGTCATAAAACTGTCATCCTCCCACATGACTCTAGTATACTTTCATCTTCCGAACAGAGGCAGATGGGTGAAGTCAAAAGATTCAAGAGCATGTGAGCGGAGCGCTAATATTTTCTCCGGATTGTGATATGCTGGTTCGAGAATATGTGAAATAGGTCTAAGGTTAATGAGTTCAAATATTGTTTTAAAGGTGCAGTGTGTAATATTTAGGAGGATCTATTGACAGAAATGCAATATAATATACATAACTATGTTTTCAGTGGAGTTTAAAGACCTTACATAATGAACCGTTATGTTTTTATTACCTCAGAATGAGCCATTTCTATCTACATACACCTAGATGGTGACATCCCCTTACAGTGAAGTCACCATTTTGCGCCGCCATGTTTCTACAGTAGCTCTAAACGGACAAACTTCTCTACAGAGCGCTACTCTCTGCTGTCTCAGACGATGACATTTTTGTCCTGTGCCGGCCACCGTAGCTTCTCTATGTGCTTCGAATGGGAGGGGTGAGCGGTGGACGGTTGCAATTCGCAACCTCACCGCTAGATGCCGTTAAAATTTACACAGTGCACCTTTAATGAAGTTGCGAAGCTTATACATAAATTAATGCACAGTAGTTAAGAACGAAGGAGAAGAAATTGCAAGGAAGTGTGGAGAAACCGAGTTAGCAAAGATTAATTTTGTGATATACTAACAGCGAAGTTCTTTTTCGTTCTTTGCTTAGGGGTAAAAAAGAAGATTCAAATACCTTCGCAGCTGTTAGCGAATATCCCGAGCGTATGGAAGCTTGTTTCTGCCACGGAATAATTTTTTTTTTCCACCTAAACGAGAAATATTGTGAAATATCGCGAGATCTCGTCACACCCCTAATATTTACATATTCATCTAAACACAGCTCACGCTTGTATGGAAGCTTGTTTCCACCACTGAATAAAAAATAAGGCAGTTGCTATTTACACTAAGTGAAAATAGTGATATATTCTATTTACACCATGTAAAAGTAGCAGTTCTGTGCAATATGTGTAAATAGTAATTTATACTTTATTTTAGCAGATACATACTATTTGCACCTCAGTATTGTTGTACATTAACAGGATGCAATAATAACAGAGTGTAAATGATTATATTTATTAAAATTATTAAATGGATGCTGCCTTAATGGGACAATAAAAAGCCCTCCCTACATCTACCCCTAACCCTACCCAATAAATACTCTTATTATTATTATTATTAAACAGTCATTAGGCACTTTATTTCCACTTTTAGAACATTTTCTTCATTTTTATTGAAAGTAAATGTCTTTCCGATGTGATATGTGATGGGAAAAGGGAGAAGAGCGTGTTATAAAGTCAGAATTGTGAGATATAAACTTGCAATTCTGAAAAAAAAAAAATCATAATTGCGAGATGTAAACTTAAAAAAAAGTTGCAATTACCTTTTTTAATTTTTATTCAGTGGTGGAAACAAGCTTCCATAGAAGCATGAGCGGTGTTTAGATGAATATGTAAATATTATGGGTGTGACGAGATCTCGCGATATTAACGTGACAATATTTCCCATGGGTGAAAAGCTGTCTCACAATCAGTGATGCCAAGTCTACTTTAACACTGTTTATGCGGGATGAAGCGACCCCAATAATGTGATATTTAGCCCCGGGAATGCGAATTTTAGCAGGAGAACCCCGCCAAGAATATGCAGATTTTACCCCCCTGAACGCGATTGGGCTTGTTTTGGGCTAGTTTTGAGAAGCAATTGGGTGGGTTTTGTTGTGAAAACCTGACAACCCTGCTCAAAATATAATGACGGAGTTGCGTTTGTGGCAAAACCTTTTACAGTGCTTGCATTATATTGTTCTGTCTTTTACTGCACATGGTAATTCATAGGTACTCACTAAGTAGAACTGAAGTGACATTCAACACAAGATGATTAGTTAAAAAATTGAAGATTTGTTAAAAGATAGTGTTAAAATATCGTCTTGTGAACTCAAATATCCTCTCGTCTCGTGCGCCAAGTGTATCATCACACTCCTAGTAAATTTGTGCCTGTGACCTTTCCTATTATAACAAAATAAACACACAACTAAAATGACAGCGGTGAGAAAACAGCAGTAAATAAAGCATCTGATCATAGCGATAAGGATATGTTTGATTCAGCTCTGCAATTCGGCACTCCAGTCCAATCACATCACATTTATTTAGACAATATGTCAGGAATAATTGACAACGGGCTGTTGAATTATTAGAAAATAATGCACACCCGAGGTGGTAATGCGGCCACGATTTATCTATTTTACTGATAAAACAGTCAGAGCAGAGCTGATAACACGTTTCTGTGTGAGTGTGTGTGTGTGTCCGCACTGTATGTATGTGCATTTGAGCGGAAGAAAGAGAGTATGTGCTTTCCGTACATAAAATGTAATTTTGTGGCAAAAAACAGAAATAATTTGTTGTTTTATCCTATTGTTTACTATTTATTTGCTTGGTCAGTGTCATTGTGGGTTTTGGTTCTTTTGCTGTTGGCGGATGTAAGGACTTTTAAAATAAATGAAATAATTCGGCAAAGTGATATGGAACTGTAATGCGGTCAAAACCTGCCTGGAACTACTTTAGCTGTGAGTTTCCCTGAAAACAACTGCACACCTTAGAATGTTCATCAACCAATCAGATTCAAGCATTCAACAGCCCCGTAGTATAGACCTCATGTAGCCCCGCCCCTTTTCAGCACTGCACTCGTTGAATTCTGTCTTCCAGTTTGTATTTCCACAGCATGAAGGTAAGATCTTAAGGATTTATGAATGAACCACTCGTTAAAAATATTCCCAGTCTTCTGCCATTTGTTATGACATCCGCTTCAAATATTACAATGTTCATGATAACTGTCATTAACTCTTAGACAGTGATGCCATAGGAATATACAGAGCAACTGTGAAAACGGAAGTTCAAACACAAAATTATAAAGATGGCTACGTACTTGTTTCTCTGGTGCTTGAGGGCTATTTTATGTCGGAGCGGGATTCGATCCCATGTCGGGCGTTCGCAGTTGAGCGTAATATTGGGCGTCACTCACATGCTCTGTTCAATGACTCGTATGTGCCTTCAGTTATCTTACCTTACTGATTCTGGATCACCATATTAATGATATCTATCAAATAAATAAATAATTCAATCCAGACTCCAATCCTTATACAACTAAATTACACAGAAACATGGTCTTAAGACACACTGCTGCCCAAGAAAAGAAAAATGTACAAAGTTTGATGTTAAAAGGTTTGCCATATGTTAAACTGTGAACATGATATTGACAAATATGTCTTTATAAAAATATTCAAGTAACATGGAAGGACGCTTTCCATACAAAGCAAAAGAAATTAGAGATAATTATATTCAAATGCACAGATAAATATATTTAAAAGCACTCCACATCTTTTCTTTGGAAAAAAACAAACCGAGTAAAGAACAAAATATACATACAACCCCAGTATGAGGGTGTTTAAACGGTCAGAAAAAAAGGAACAGCGCTTATTTTCCTGTAAACAATTAAAGCGTATCAATGTCATGAGCAGTTTTCACCTCACCAGCACTGGCCAACACAGCGAGATCACTAGTATTATTTCTCTAATCTCTTTGCTGTGTTTGGTCAAAAAAAATAAAATAAAAGTCTGACGCCACATTGAAGATCTGGGATTCAAAATCTAATTTAAACATGGAAATAAAATGAAAAGAAAAAAAAAAAAAAAAAAAAAGATAAACAAGAAATTATATGAGACATTCTGTCTGTGTTAATTTCCCGATTTAAATGATTCTGATTTTGCAATTTGTAATGAATACATTTATTTATAATTATTAAATAAAATAATAAATAAATACTACAAAACCGAAATAAATGGATATATAAAAATATGTATTTATATTTTAAATTATGTTATGATTTATTTAGTGTTTATAATGTCAGTCTTTATATTCAGTGCTCCATTATAGTATGTAACATCAGTGCATCTGAGGTGATAAACATGACTAAAAAAACTCCCTTTCCCCCCAAAATTAAATGTTTGAAAGACAATTAAAATGCCTGTTATTTACATTAACTTAATGTTTGTAATCATATGTTCTATTTTAGATTGCATTGCGCCATCACAATTGAATTAAAACTCAACTTCACATCGGCCTGAAGAAAATAAGCAAACGTACATAAAATTCTCATTTCACCTGCATCCGCTGCCTCAGATAAACCAGTCCGTTGTGATTAGTGTAATGACGGGACTTGAATTCTCACGTGATACCCACAAAACATGGGAAATGAGTAAATGCATTGGTCACAGATATAGGAAATGAAACGGAGATAAATGATGAAATAAAATGACATCACCAGTCATGGCTGCTCTATGGGGATGAAGTTTGCTTGAGTCTTCTCCTCCAGCAGGGATCCTACATTTGTTTGTAATAGGATTTAAAGCTTATGCAGATGAGCTGGTTCATTGGTTTCCAGGATCTCATCAGGTTTGATGAGGATGCTTCGGATTCTACCCATCCCGTCTGGTGTAAGGATGGAGGCAGTCACTGGGGTTACATCTTCCATGTGGGCCTTGGGGTCCCGGGGGACCTGAAGGCCCCTGGAATCCCATTCCAGGTGAACCTGTAGACAAATCAAGAACAGGTAGTTTGCTAGAAACTATAAAACGCCTGTGTGAAAGTCATTGCTATGATGCTGAGGTGTTATAGGCACATTTACCATAGAGTGGTCACAACAGAATATAAAGACAATAACATTTCTTTTCATGGGCTTGTTACCCTTTAACTGCAGAGGGTGGGAGGAAGAGGGAAATCACAGCACACAATGATAACGGTGTGCCATGTAATTATAAAGAAGCCACAGTAAGAAGTCTCCTTTGTATTCTTTCATTTGAAGAACAATCAGTGAGCTGTTTGTACCTCTATAAAAGAGCCATTCATTAAAGAATGCTGTAGTCATTAGTTTAGTTTGGAGCCATTATCTGCCCATGCTTTTAAAAAGTAAAACATTAAAGCACCAATTTAAATAATTGCTGCTATCTGGGTGTTGCAGATGTCAAGAGTGTGAAAAGTATAAAGTACGGCCATCAGGGAAATGCGTTTACAAGCAACGAGGGCCTTTCTGGACCCCAGCAAAAACACAAAGCAATAATTTCTATTGTTCTACATGATCTAGCCTGTCCATCCTTAAAAACATATGCTATTACATAAGAGATAATGCACCTCTCACTCTTAAAAGTGATAACCAGAAACAAGATCATTTGTTTGTTTGTTTTAATTATCTCTACTCATTACGTGGTCACGGCTCATGTATTTAAGAAATACTCTGGGTTAAATACATTGTGAGGTCCATTGGCAGCATCCGAGGCATGCGGTCAATTACCAAAGAAAATAATTCAATTCCCTCATTTTGTAAACGTGTTTAAGCTAATGCTCTTATAGGAGCCTATAGGGAAAAACATCTAGAGCTTGAACTACAAAGGACTTACACTCAAGTTCAAAAGTTTGGGGTCAGTAAGATTTTTTTATGTTTTTGAAAGAAGTCTCTTCTGCTCACCAAGGCTGCATTTATTTCTACATTTCTTATCACAGGTGTTTAACTCTTTCCCCGCCAGCGTTTTTGAAAAAAGTTGCCAGCCAGCGCCTGCATTTTTGATCATTTTCACAAAAGTTTCATGGCCCCCGGGATATTTTTTTGTATGAATATCTGAACATGCAATATATCAAAAGAAAGAACAGACCCTCTGCTTTTAACCCTGAAGGCATTTTTAGAGTTCTTTTTTGACATACACAAAAGTAAAGACACATAACTCCAAAACTACAGCAAGGAGAGTCAAAAGATAGGAATCGTTTGATAGAAAACTTTTTACATTTTTAGAAAAAAAAAATCATTACATTTGGACATGTAATGCGTGTACATGTAATGTACATCTTATGCTAAAAAAAAACTGCTGATAAAAGATTTTTAAAAAGTGTGCTCAAGGGAAATTTTCTTTCTTTCTTTCTTATTTGGGGGGCTTCACGTACAAAAACTCATTCAAGTTTAGTCAAAGCCCAAAACAATTATGCTTGTTGTGTTCCTTTCAAATGACATATGACACATGACTATCTGAGCTGTATGATGTTTTTGACATATTACAGTACATAGTACAAAAAAGTATTTCATAAATTATGATTTTTTTTTAATTTATCAGCAAATAACTCAGCACTACTTAGGAGTTAATCAAATTGTAAAGTTCAGACTCTAAGGTTTCAAATGACACCTATTTTGTGTTGATCAAGGCAGTAGTTTTAAAAAATATGATTATTAATTTTTTTCATGGCTAGGTGGCGCCTGTCGGCGATACATTCCATTTTAGAGGGACTACTCAGCACTTGTTAAGAGTTGATCAAAATGGTTAGATTCATTAAAATGATACCTATTTTGTGTTAAACAAAAAAACGTCCCTGTGTGTAATAAGCAGAGTGTACGCGCGTTGTGCACCCGCCTATAGGCGCATATTACTAACACACCCTTTAAATAACACAAAAAATACTGCGCTATTGACTTTAGACCAGGTTTTTGTTGGTCAATGGCACAGTCGTTTTCAGTTGCCTCAAAATAGCAACGCACCAACCATGCGCCTGAACACACCTCGTTTTCAGACCAGCACGCCCATGGATGAACAGGGCGCGAGTGCATTTGCTATTTAAACGCGGCGCTGAACGTGAAAATGATAACTGCGTCAGGCTGAAACTAGCAAAAAACACTGTGCCGGGTGTATGATAGGGCCTTTAATGTTGATGATCGCGTTATTTTACATATGCATCTGCTTACATATAATATCATTTGCTTTTGCTTTTTTTTTCAGAAGATTCAGTACTCTTTCAGAAAATGCATAATAGAGCAAACAGAGAAAGCGGAAATTTCCGTCAATGGCAGGGAAGTGCCGTCTCACAAATGACAGAAATTTCCATCAATGGAGGGGAAAGAGTTAATATTTTTGTGAAAACTGATACATTTTTTATAGAAAGCTGAAAAGAACATCAATTATTTGAAATATAAATCATTATTTCCTATAATATTATATATTTTTTACTGTCATTTTTAAATCAACTTAATGTGTCCTTGCTGAATAAAAGTATTATTAAAAAAATTAAAAATAAACATTCTTACCCCGAACTTTTAATGCACATGAATTATGCCTATTCAGTAAACAATTATATAGGCTAACTAATCTAAATTATTTTCTATGGTATATGAAAGATATGTAACAGAAAGAGTCAACAAAATTTGAAATGTTTATCCAAAATATTCCTAATTGGCTGAACAGTGCTGGAGAGTTTTGTACCTGGTGGGCCAGTGGGGCCTGGAGCTCCTGGAATTCCCAACCCCATTTGACCCCGTTCCCCTTTCATCCCCCGATACCCTGTAGGGGTAAAACACACAAAAACCCAATGTCAGATATAGAATATATATATATGTCTTTATATATCTATGCAGGGGGGAATAATTGTGGGGAGGGTGAGAGTTATGGTCATGTGATGATTTTACTATAATACTTTGTACTGTATTCCATCTTTACCATCTTTGAAAAAGCACTGACAGATCTTAACAGTTTTGTTGAGACATAATATCCAAACAATTCTGCATCCGTAACAAAAGTTAGTTGGAAACAGTTGGAAACTGTACATAAAACCCTGATCAAATTTGCTGTATTACACAACTAGTCTCAGACAGTTTTCTAAGCCCTTCAAGAGTAATGACAAATCCATCTATCAGAAACACGCTTTCAAAGTATTTAAAGAGCACCACAAATGCTGACAGCGCTGGACGGCATGTCACACACAGCGGGCAGGCAAACGAACAAACAAAAACGCATTAGCTGATGCTGATCTTTTAGTTTTGTTTTCACACACTCCGTAAGAAACCATTCAAAAGATCATCGTATAATAGCATGCAGAAAACTGCCTCCAGTCAAAATACACATGCATTAGTGATGTGTTTCCTTTAAGGCAGCCAAGCCTGAAAGAGAAACACTGTAGTTAATAAAGAAAATACCCAAGAGATGCCAAATGATGCAGTAATCGTCAGTGTGACCAGTACTAATTTACATGTGCAACTTACACAAGCAAACACACTAACTAGCTAACTAACTAAAGTGTGTCGACACCTTCAGATGCATTCATCCAATGCAATGGCATTCCACGGAAGGACAGCACTCTACCTGCGGCATCACATCATGGCTTCCTGTGGCCGCTCACAATCACTGCATTACCACCCCCTGCTCGAGGCAGGAGTACATACTGCACAGTTATAAGGCAGGGGGAGCTGCAATACAATACTTGCAGCAACATCTACAAACTGTTATCTTGTTATCTACCTTTTTCATACTCAGGGAAAAAAAGTCTAAACCTTGTGGAGAAATAAAAATGAGAATGAAAACATTATAGAAATATATTTACATTTAATGGCTTAGTATTTCCATAATATTTGCTCATATAAACCACCAGTTAGTTAAAAAAAATCTTTTAAAAATGTTACATAACTCTGCATAAAATGACATGATTTAATATTCATATAATGACGGCTCACTCAGCATTAAGTATAACTGGGTATGTTCTTGGCATGCAGGAAAATACAGCTTAAAATATAAATTAGATACATTTTTAATGAAACCAAGTTAGAGGATTTCATCACTCTAGGACACACCTTTAAATGAATAAAAACGTTACAAAGGGATTAAAAAATGTTACCCCAAAAAATTGTTATACATAAGCATGGCTGATTACACTTGAGCTTTGTAAAACAGTTGCATAAGTAGATGTTATGATGTTATATGACTCTCAAATTGCATGAACCATATATATGTGGTTCATGTGCACAAGTCATTTTAAGGAAACAACATAAATCGTTTCATCTTAAGAACATATTTTAAATAAAAATAAATAAGGAAAAGCTAAACGGCACCCTAAAAACGGCACAAAAATGACATAAAAAAGCAAAAGCATTTAAATTCAACACCAGCATTTGGAAGCGTTCTTGAGCAACACCTACAAAGACGTATTAATGTTGCAGATTCTCATTTAGTTTAAAGGGTTAGTACACCCAAAAATGAAAATGTTGTCATCATTTACTCACCCTCATGTTGTTCCAAACCTATATGAGTTTCTTTCTTCTGCTGAACACAAAAGAAGATATTTTAAAGAGTGTCAGTAACCAGACAGTTGACGGTAGCCATTTACTTTCATATTATTATTTTTATTACGTATTATTTTTCCTACTATGGAAGTCAATGGCTGCCGTCAACTGTTTGATTACCAAAAAAATATCTTCTTTTGTCTTCAACAGAATAATGAAACTCATACAGGTTTAGAACAACATGAGGGTAAGTGATGACAAAATTTTCATTTTTGGGTGAACTATCCCTTTAAGTAGCAAGAAAACGGACCCCGAGTTGAATTAATGTGACTCAGACGTGTAAAGCATCCAAGATTGCAGAGATATTTTTCTTCATAACGATATATTTTAGCTTAATCACATGAAAAAAGTGGCCAGATTGAGGATTCCAAAGGAGGACAGACTCCAGCGGAGGATGACGAGGAATAATGAGGAAATATTACCCGCAATCTTTGTCAAGCCACACGGAGGTGGACGTCAACATCTGACAAAAAAAAAAACCTTTCTGATTTACCAGAGTTAAAATTCCATCTCTGATACCTCGCATTGGATTTGTGCCTGCAGAGAAATGTTTCTCTCCAACATTCTCCAAAGCCCAATCCACAGTAAATGTGCCACACAACAAAAATACATATTAAAGTGATAGAAATTAGCATTTCTGAGCTTCATCCGCTGTTGTATCATCCGCTGTTGCATCATCCGCTGTTGCATCAACACAATCTATATATAAATAAAACAATCTTCACAACATGACAGATGTGTATACGCACTCAGCACAGCCCAAAGTATGTGTTTTCTTTGCATGGACATCAGTTATTAGAGTTCAAATATACACCATATAGTTTAAATCTTGAAAGGTATCATGGGTCCTTAGGAACTCAGACAGAAGAGACAGAACCAAACTGCAAGTCATTATTGATGAGAAACACTAGAGGAGCAGTATATCAGTTGCCAGTCTTTGATGAATCTTCCGAATTGCTTATTTTTCTCACTCGCATTCGTGAGCTTAATCCAAAAAAAGTGAGATATTCTGTGGCTTTTTTTCCATCCGCTCACTTCTCTTTATCTTTCTTGCTCTCACAAGTCTGTCCAGGGATATTACATTCACCTATTCTGGGTCGGTTCTTCATCTGTCTTCATATGTCCCGCCAGGCTCTCGGCACCATAGGCCACTTTGTCATGCAGCTATCTTCCTTCTTTCTCCTCTGACGTAGCCAGCAAGATTCTTGTGAAGCCCTCATGCCTAATATTCCCATCCACAGCTATTTTTTGCATGGCGCGTTGGAAGGACATTACCTTCTTGCTCGTTTTCTAGTCTTCTGAACTAGATACTGTTGGTTCAAATAAGACTCCTTTTTAACTCCTCAGCTTTCGTGATCAGAACTTGAGGTTCAAAGCTGGACTTGGCCAAGAGAGCAACATGACCTCAACCCACTCCGTTCAGTGTAACTCAATCAATCATCTGAGGAGCAGCCGACACAGTAAATCCAAATATAATACATACACATAAACACACTCTTTTCTACCAAGAGAGAGAGAGAAAAAAAACCTGGAATCCTTGAGAAGCAAGCAAAAAACTTAGCTTAATACTGGGGAAACAGATGAGTCATATAAATAAATCATGGTCTTGAGCATCTGTGTTTTTGTGTGAGCCAAGACCATCGTAGGAGCAGCGTCAAGAGGTCCATAATATGTTTAGTCTTTTGGGTTTTGGCTCATACCTTGGGGGCCTGGAGGTCCTGGCTCTCCGGGGGGTCCTGGGGAGCCATCATTACCAGGTGGCCCCGGAGGGCCTTGTCGACCCTGTGCGGCTAATATAGCTGCTGGTGTCTTCTGCAGCAAACTGTCTGAAAACCTCTCTGAAACAAAGAAGAATTAAGATTCCATATTATTATATTATATTATATTATATTATATTATATTATATTATATTATATTATATTATATTATATTATATTATATTATCTTAAAGTCATGGAACAGAGCTGTCAGTAAATAAAATGTCAAATTGTCACTCAAATCAAATCAAATAAAAAAAATAATAAAATAGAAAAATAAAATAAAACAATATAAAATAAAAAATAATAAAAAATAATAATTAAAAATAATCTAATTAAAATAAAAAAATAAAAAAGTTTTACATAAAATAATAATAATAAAAAAAAAAAAAAATATATATATATATATATATATATATATATATATATTTTTTTTTTTAAATAAAATAAAACAAAATAAATGTAAAAAAAAAAAAAAAAAACTTTTTTATTTATTTAATTAATTAAATTTATTTTATTTTAATTATTTTGTTTTAATTTAAGCCAGGTCAAGTGGTAGCTGATATTAAAACACAAGCTGGTATAGAGCTCATGTCATATTTTCATTATTGTAATAGCTTGCATAAAAAATATTAGTATTCCCTTACAGTCAATTTTTAAACATCTAAATCAAGTCTTAAACTACCTGCGAAATGCAACAGATTTAAATATTCATGCAATTATTATTATTATTATTTTTTTTTATTTATTAAAAATTATTCCTTTATAGTACATTTTAAAAGTCTTAAATCTTAAAAAAATCATTTTTTCGTGTGTTGTTTTAAGCCATTTGGTTTACAAGGACACAGGAAGTGTCCTCATAAACTACGTTTACGTTGTAATACCCATGTCATTATACACATTTGTGTCCTCATAAACCACAAATACCTGTACACACACACACACACACACACACACACACACACACACACACACACACACACACACACACACACACACACACACACACCTCATTTGTATATTTATACTGTGGGTTTTTTTTAGTTTGTTTTTGTTTTTTTACAACATTTTAACACAGTGTTGTTATTTAACACTGTTTGTTATTTAACAGTAAGTATACCATATGCATACTAGAAGCAGAAATAGTAGCAGCAGTAGTAGGAGTAGTAGTAGTAATAATAATAATAGTAGCAGTATCAGTATCAGTAATCTGGTGGATTTTGTAGGCAGGTCAAGACTTAGATTTATATTTTTAAAATGTACTCTAAAGAAATACCAATGCTTTATGTTCAATAAACATATAATAATAATAATAATAATAATAATTGCATGAATATTTAAATGCTGCATTTCACAGGTAGTTTAAGACTGGCTTTAGATTTTTAAAAATGTACTGTAAGGGAATACTAATATTTTTATGTTTTGAAAGCTATTACAATAATGAAAATATGACATGTTTTTGGTGAGTTTATAATAAATAAATTTCTCATAATGTAAAAATTGTTATTACATTATGAGCTCAAGATTTTATTACTTTTTGAGAAAATTATTACATTATGAACATTTTATTACAATAATAATGTAATACTTATTACATTATGTGTAGTTTTTACATTATGTGCAGTTATTACATTATGAGTTGCTACAAGGTGTTTATTGTGAGAACTGGTGAGAATGGCACACTCGGCATTGCTCGAGGATCCGGGCGAGAGTACAAATATGAAAGAATCCACGCAATTATTAGTAAATGAGACACATTGTCTCTTATGCTCACCAAGTCTGCATTTACTTTATCAAAAATACAGTAAAAACAGTGATATTGTGAAATATTATTACAATTTAAAAATAACCATTTTCTATTTTAATATACTTTAAAATGTAATTTACTCCTGTGATGGCAAAGCTGAATTTTCAGTATCATTACTCCAGTCTTCAGTGTCACATGATCCTTCAGAAATCATTCTAATATGATGATTTGATGCTCAAGAAACATTAGTTTAAGTCTAAGGTCAAAGTTCTGCGGTAGCCGGCACTAAAACACAAGCAATAACAATGGTAATACACTTTATTACTCCACTTTGTCTTAACTGTTCCTGTTTTTGGAGCCCATCTGGTAAAGAGCTCATTTGCAGTACTGTTAATGTTGTCAAATGCCTTTTAAATGTCTTTCAAAGTTTTGTGTCACAATTTTACAAACACACATGAAAAGAACCAAAACTCTTGTCTACTGGTGGAGACTACAAGAAAACACCTCAGTGGTGGCAGATGATGTACCTTCAAATACACGCAATACTTCATTTCGGATGAATGTTTTAATTTCCTCCAAGGCAGCTGTATCTCCCTGAAAACAGAAATGAAAGTGAAAAAAAGAAGGCAGAGAGGGAAAACAAACATCAGCAAAACATGATTTGCAGATTAAAAAGTGCAGCTACAAAATGGCAGTGATTCATGTTTTATTCATGCTGAGAATTGTTGAGTTCTTAGAGACAAAGGGATGGAAGACACATAAAGGCGTAATCACCATCTCTCCTCAAAGCATCTTGCCATTCATGATCACTGCTCTACACAGGAGGAGGCCTGGATTTTGAAGAACATCTCGTAGGAAAACAAACCTCTTCCTTCCAATCAAAAACAAACCTTTCACAGTTCAAGGCCATTCAGTCAAACGCTCAGAGGCCCCTGCGACGCTCTGTGCCTCAGGCTGCACAAGCAGCATCCGCACCTCAACGTTTGTGGTGGGTTAAAACGGAATGGGCTAATGCTATTTTTTTTAGGGTGTTGAAAATTTCAGCGATCAGTCTAAAAGCCCTTTAACATGACTCGTGAGATTCCATATGACACAGCCAATTTATTTCCGATGTATTGCTCAATTTATTGCTGTATAGCTATTCACATTGTTGTTTTAAAGGGATAGTTCACCCAAAAATGAAAATTACCTCATGATTTACTCACCCTCAAGCCATCCTAGATGTATATGACTATCTTCTTTCAGACAAATACAATCGGAGTTATATTAAAAAATGTCCTGGCTAATCCAAGCATTCTAATGGCAGTGAATGGCAGCCCAAAATTTGATGCCCAAAAAAGTGCATCCATCCATTATAAAAGTACTCCACACGGCTCCAGGGGGGTTAATAAAGGCCTTCTGAAGCGAATCGATGGGTTTGTGTAAATAAAATATCCATATTTAACTCGTTATAAAGTAAAATATCTAGCTTCCAGGCTTCCGTATTCAACTTACGAAAAAAGCGTAACTGCCGCTGCACTGATGATGTCGAACGTAAAAAAGCGTAACTGGCGTGACGATGACGTCGAACGTAAAAAAGCGTAACTGCCGTACTGATGACGTCGGACGTAAAAAAGCGTAACTGGCGTGACGATGACGTCGGACGTAAAAAAGCGTAACTGCCGTGACGATGACATCGGACGTAAAAAAACGTAACTGCCGCACTGATGACGTCGGACGTAAAAAACCGTAACTGCCGCACTGATGACGTCGGACGTAAAAAAGCGTAACTGCCGTGACGATGACGTTGGACGTAGCGTAAGCATTTTGAACTGCGAGAGGCGTTACACTTTCTTCATATGTTGAATACGGAAGGTGGTCTGACGGAAGCTAGATATTTTACTTTATAACGTGTTAAATATGGATATTTTTCTTACACAAACCCATCACTTCACTTCAGAAGGCCTTTATTAACCCCCCGGAGCCGTGTGGATTACTTTTATAATGGATGGATGCACTTTTTTGGTCTTCAAATTTTGGGCTGCCATTCACTGCCATTATAAAGCTTAGAAGAGCCAGGACATTTTTTAATATAACTCTGATTGTATTCGTGTAATCATGGGGTACATTTCATTTTTGGGTGAACTATCCCTTTAAATGTGGCCAATATCAGATTCCAGTGTGTCAGATCACACTGGAATAACAGATCATGGTCCTAAACTGACCCGCATGTGGACGTCACGCAGCACGCTGTCCAACGGAATTCAACACGGAGGACATTACAGTAAGTCATTACGCTTTATATTGCATAGGCAATATTAAAAAAAACTAAGACGAGGATGCGAAAAAAGAGAGCAGAGTTTTTAAACATTTATGATATGAGCCCTCATGTTTTGCTTGTATATAGAGCTGTCACTGTAACTGTTTTGCAACTGTCTTGAAACTTTGGGTATGTAAAATCTTTGAAGTGACTCCCATGAGCGCAGAATTGTGACGAATGTTGCTCTATAGTGACGTAAAAGTCGCATGAATTCCGATATGACTGTTCAGACTGAGGTTGCATTGCAAAACATTTGACCTGTATTGGATTTAGGACCACATATGGAAGTGGCCCAAATCAGAATTGAAAATATTTCGGATTTGGGGCACATTTACCTGCAGTCTGAACATAGCCTATATCTCTCTTTTGAGCAACGTGGATAAATAAGTCTATTGCTAAATGTTTAATAGAGGGGGTGAGATTTATGATTCATGATGGAAGACAACTTCCTTACCATCCTTTCTTTCCCAATTTCATCTACAGAGGACAGAGTTTGTTGAGTTTTTTTATCCCTCTCAGAAATCCCACCACCCCAACATACTATAGCATAGAAAAGAACAGATGCTACTAAAGTATCATAAAAGTATTGTCCTTAACAATACCTGGCACACACCAAAGGTAAGGTAAAATTATTTTCCCCCATAACTAGTAACACATGCATCATGCACCGATTTGACTTCTGCAAGAAAATCTTTGCACACAGTGTCAAGGAAGGGTGATTTTAAAAGGTTTAAAAAGCACAAACGTACAGAAAAACACTGAAAATGGTGAAAGCAAATGATTGCATGCATTTAAACCTGAAAAAAAGTAATAATGATTGCTTTGAGATGGTCTTGGTGAATTTCGCATCATTTTCTTGCCAACATAATTAAAGTTGTTATTCACAGAAAAAAATAAAAATATATATCCGCACTGCTCGTCTTGGCACATTTATAGGACTCCAAGAGGAAGTTATTTTGAATTGGATTTTTTCATTGATTCAGTTTATCCAGTTCACAAATTTCTTGATCAACAGTTCATGACTGGGGTTAGTTAGATTTTTTTTAAATGCTTTTGAAATAAATCTCATGCTCACCAAGGCTGCATTTACTTGGTTATAACTACAGCAATATTGCAAAATGACTATTTTCTATGTTTAATACATTATAAAATGTAATTTATTCCTGTGACACCAAAGCTGAATTTTCAGCATCATTACTCCAGTCTTCAGTGTCACATGATCCTTCAGAAATCATTCTAATATGCTGATTTGCTCAAGAAACATTTCACATGATTATCAATGTTATTATCAAGCAGTTGTGCTGTTTAATATTTTTATGGAAACCATGATACATTTTTTTCAGGATTCTCTGATGAATATAATTTCAAAAGCAGCATTTACAAAATTATAAATCTCTTTACAGTCACTTTTGAGGAGGGTTCTTGCTGAATAAAAGTATTAATTTCTTAAAAAAAAAAAAAAAAAATCTTCCTGACCCTAAACCTTTTAATGGTAGTGTATAAGTTCAGAACTCTTTCTTTTGCCATTTTTTGTGTCCTTTTTGAAGCTTGACGTCTCTAGTTCTCATTCATTTTCATTATATGAAAAAGCAAACATGATGTTTTTCACAAATTCAGCTGCTGTGTTCCACAGAAGAAAAAAAATTACATGAAGGGTGAACAAATAATAACAGAACTTTTCCTTTAAAACCCTCACAACCTTGCCATAACAATAGCCATCCTTTAATGGTAGTTGCTCTGTGTGTGCGGTTTACAGAGGTGGAGTTGCGTAGAGCTCCTGATGCTATCCTTCCACCCCCGCCACACACACACAATACACTCCTAAAAATGCACTCCTGAGTGACATGGTTGTGAGTTTGTTTGATTGGGACTGAGAGCGTTGGATATAGGGATCGCAGCAGGCGGCTATTTGCTGCTTCCTGTGCTTTTCAGAGGGTAATGGGTTCGTGAACATGTGTGGGTAATTATTGTGATGCAGAGCTACTAATTATTTATTCTGGAGTGTTCACGCGTGTGTTACGCACAACAAAGCAATCAATGACGGTTGCCCTCTGAACAGCGTGGGGTGACCCCACGGTTATGGATTCGGGCTGGGGGCCAGGAGGCTGGTGGAGATTGGGAGAGATGCCAGCAACTGGATCTTTACTGAGGTCAAAGATGTGCTCCACCTCAGTCACTGTAATCTGTTCACACTGACAGGGTTTTATTGCTGGAGGTTATGGAGTAGCAGTACAGTTGATTGTAGTGGGTGTTCATGCTGCTGAAGGCCCTTAAGTTTATTTGAGTGGCTATGCCACTGGCCACAGCTTCTGAAAATCTGATTTCAAATGGGATGTACTGTTTGACATGAATCTGAATCAGTTTTCTTGACACAAAAAATTTATGGACATGTACCACTGATGTTACTTCAAATGTCTTCAATGCCAACTCACATCACAAACCAATGATTACCGGTTGCTTTACTACTGTAAATCTCTGCTGATGTGAACGTTCCTTAACCTTGTAAGCCTGACACATGAATATATGAAATAATAGTAAAAAAAAAAAAAATGTTTTTTCAAACATGCTATTGAAGCGTTCAACAAAATATATTCCAAAAAAATAGATAAAATTAATAGAAATATAGATTTTGATTCTTTTTAAATAATTTAAAATTTGATGTAACAATGTAAATGATTTTTAAATACATATACCTCAAATACCTGCTCTATCGTTTTTGATACACAAGATCATAATATACGAAATTGTTAATATTAAGAAAGCATAACTTGCCAGTAAATTTTCATTTTAAAATATCAATATAAATAATAACAAAATTATTATCAAAATCAAAAAAAAAAAATTTGACATTTTGGAAATTATATTAAAATGTATCAAAATATAATATATATGGTGTTGAAATGTTACATTTGCTGGCGAATATACAATACACTATAGAGGTTCCCAATTCCAGTCCTCACGCCTCCCCGCTCTGCACGTTTTGTATGGCTGTGTCCGAAATCGCCCCCTATAACCTCATTCATTATTCCCTACATTACTCCACTAATATAGTTCACTTGAAGAAGCGAATGAAAACGAGTGAGTGAATTCTGAGACTGAGTGCACCAGAAGGGCTCCAGCTTTTGCATAGTTTGTGCTTGCTGTTCAATAATCATTTGGCATCTCCAGTAGTAAGATGAAAAGATTTATCTTGAAATCTGTCATGGAAACTATGCATGAACCTTTGTTAAACAATTTAATAATAAAAAATGAATTTATGCCTGCATGATATTACGCTGTAGCCACATTGGACCAGCATGGTTTGGAAAATGAATGGATGGATGATTCAGCTGCGGGCGCCATCTTCTGGTCAGGCACGGGAATTCATTCGGCACGCGACTCTCACAGTGCATTATGGGTATTCTCTAGTCGTTGAGCGTACATTGGTTGTACACTTGATAACTTCCACTGTGGTTTTGGACATCACTACAAATGACTGTCCCCTCAAATAGTGTTTTATACTATTTAAGGGTATAGGGTGTGATTTCGGACACAGCCAATGTCTCTCCTATCTGACACGTTCAGTTCAGGGGTGGGTTCCATTCAACTGTATTTCACCATCTTAAGATTCCAATCCGAAGCAGGTGTGTTTGTACACGGCTGTTCACGTGTATAAAGTGTGGGAGACATGATCTGACGTGAGTTATAAGTCAACTATCATAATTACGGTTAAATAAGATAAAAAGACTTAATTTCCGTATTAAACATTGCAACGTACATGTATCATTCAGTTTAGGGCTTTTGACAGATTACATTAAGTGAAATTTATAATTAATTTATATTTATACCGATGTATTAAACACATGTATATTAAATAAAAGTATGGAAATTTATATTTATTTACAGAAGTATATTATGACAGCAAACCTTAAAGGGGTCATGAACTGCATTTTTTTTTTTTTAATTTTTGTTTTTTAATTTTTGCACTTATAATGTTAGTAGGATTTTTAAATCAAAAATGGTCATAATTTAGAAATAAAAGGCCTGTTTCCTACCCTGATTTTAGCCCTCAAGACGCGATGATGTAAAAGTAGACGTTGATTTGATTCTGCAGAGGCGCTCTTTAGTCGCATCATGACGTCATAATGTGACAAAATTCCAAACGAGTCATTTTCAGAGCTTGGATTCAATAAAAGCTGTTTTTGGACTAACGAGGAAGTTTTGAGTTCTGAAACTTACAGGATGTTTTTACAGTACAATGCATGTCAAAAGATCAAGGCAATTTTGATTTCTCAATTCATGACCCCTTGAGTTTTGTCTATGTTTGATGACGTTGCAGAGTGCTCTGAATGAACGCATTTTGTTAAGTGAAGTGAACTTCAACAGATATCCCATACTCAGAGGAGCAGTGAACACTACACAGGGACCCTGTCAATCGGGGCACACCTGAGTTCATGGAGCTCTCTTCTAACAAGCTGATGATCTGATTCAGGTGTGTTAGATAAGAGAGACATATAAAACTGTGCAGAGCCCCCACCCCCCCAAAAAAATCTTATTGACCCCAAACTTTTGAATGGTAGTGTATATATCTCAGTATTAGCAGTCCTAAAGAAAGCCAACACAACCTCAAATCTTTCCAGACGTGTAGTGAGGTCTATCAACATGGTGAGCGTTGTAAAGCTTTGATTTAACAAATACTACATTCTGTCTTTATGGCTTGTAACAGTAGAATTTTGTGCATACCAACAGATTGACGGTCCCCGGTGTTGTTGAAGATCCAGGTGAGCCTGGTTCTCCTTTCTGTCCAGGTGGCCCCTGAGGACCAATGAGCCCTCTGTCTCCAGCTTTCCCTCTTTCTCCCTGGACTCCTCTCTCTCCTGGAATCCCCGTATCTCCCTGCAAAGGCAAAGCCAAAATATAAATAACAGCACAACACAAAGAACACAAGCTGGCTATTGGGAGCTGCCTTAACATTAACTGATAACAGACTTTAACTGGATTACATTCAATGCATGACTACTACTACGTGCAGCTTAGAGATTTTTAGTCGGTATACAATAGAGGTATACATTTAAAATGTGTTTACTTTGATTATTGATATGTTTTATTCTTTGTGATATTTCCTTTTTAAAGGTTTTCCTGCCACATGACAACAAAATGTCTTTTGACAGTGATTTTGACTTGGTAAACAAAAAGTTTTAAAACAATAATATTTGAACAGGTGTTCAAAACTCATTGAACAGGTGTATTCTGGCACATGAACATGAATTCTGACACACAAATGTCACACTGTCAGACTTTTATATTGAATGTGATCCATCAAAACAAAATATGAAAATCTTACCCGTTCTCCTTTTGTGCCTCTATCTCCAGGTCTGCCTGTGGCTCCCTGTGAAAATACAAAGAGAGAGAGAGGAAAAAAAAAAATCAAATCAAAAAAAGAAATTCACAAAAGCACACAAGTGTCTCAGGACATATGTATATAATATTATATAATGTGGCTTTATAATGGTCCTGATTTGTGAAGTCCAAAAAAGTGCAAATAATATTATAATAATCAACCAAAATCTGCATTTGTCACTTGTTTTGCCCGTAGCTTGAAATTAGCCCGTGCGCATTCGTTTTGCCAGCACGGGTCACATACACAAAACTAGCTTCTCAATTTTGTTTTCAAACTGAGAAGTTCTGTAAAGGTGGTTCTGTCAGATTTAGCAAATGTCTAGGCACATTTTTTTTTTGATCCCCAAAGTAAATCCTCATACATATAGACAGCTAAAAAGCTAAATTTTTCATAGACTGCTCCCAAATCTGCATTAGCGGAATGAAATTATTTGGCTGCTTTAATGGCCCAACTTTTCCAGTTATTCAGTCGAGATCAGAGCGAAAGAGCGTGGTGGATTTACAAATGACCATTTTCTCTCCAAACTCATCAAAGCTGTGAACCTCTGGATCTCTCATTTTCTTATTCCTCTCTCTCTCCATCTCCTCTGAGAGGGCTCTGTAGAGAAACACCTCTCATTGTACTCCAAAACCACTCTCCCCTTGCTTTCCCATCTATCTCTGCTCCTCTCTCGCATCACGGCTCCCACTAGCTCCTCAGGGAACATCTCTGTATCAAATTCTCCTGCTAGATTACAGCAGCCGAGCAAAAAAGAAATGCAATCTAGCCTGCGTTTCTAAAGTGGTCGGGCACTTTGTGAAAGCATCCTCTACCATCTGCTTTCATCCACACCCCCATCAATGTCTAACACTCTCTCTTCTCCTCTCTATTCCCAGGCTCCTGATGAGGAGAGCTTAAAGCCATCACCGTGCCCACTGAATTGTGTTTCCCTCAGCCCCTGCCATAAAAGAGATGGAAAAGTATGAAACGGAGAGGACTGAGAAACTTCCTTCCTGCTAGATGGCACTGTTGCACCACCCGAAAGAGACAGACAGCCATCCATGAACAAAACAGGGAGGGGGAAAAGAAAATAGAGAAAATTCTCAATGAGTGGTCCAACACCCTGCAAACATGCAGTCGTGCCATTTGAGAAGACAGTGACGTGAATGAAAGCGAAAATAAGGCCAGTGAACTTCCTCCAGATGATCTGCACCCATTTGAACCTTGACTCATCCAGAGACAGTATAAAGGGGGGAAAGGTGGCCCGCTCGTCGAAAATCTCGGTATAAAATCTACCATCTTTGCTCATGGGCGCTCAGTTCTGCTCGCAAGCAGTTTTGAGTCAGTTCGAGTTAGCCACAAAACCCATGTGAAATGCAGGAAATGACGCCACGAATGACGACCAGCGTTGTTATTTTTTAAAGGGGACCTATTATGCCCCTTTTCAAATTCCGAAAATCTCAATGTGCTCTGATTGGTTGGCAGGACCAGCATGCTGTGATTGTTCCGAAACATGCTTAAAGCTGTTGACCAATCACACACCTTATAACCACAACCAACCAACTCAACCAGGCCTCGCCTCTATTTTTTTTGTGTAAGCCTAGGGTGGGAATTATTTCAATGAGGAATATTGTGACGTGTATTTTTACAGAAGAAAACGCGACACTACAATCGAGGGAGTTCAGAAACAGTGATTACTGATATAGAGAATAACTCCCTTTGAAGTGACTTTGTGCTTTGTAACTTTGCAGACCTTTTTCATGCTCAAACAGCAACATTACACACTAATTATCATTTTGGTTAATTGGAATAAAGCTAAAATAAAATAAAATATAAAAAATTGTGAAAATTATAAAATAAAGTACTAAAATGACTAAAACTGAAAATTAAAGCTAAATAGAAATATAAAAAAGCAAAACCAAAAACTAATAAAATTGACAAAAGCACATAAAAATTACTAAAATTTAAAGTAATTAAAATAAATACTATAATAGTACATAATACTAAAATCTGATCACAACCAAGTGTGCCGCACAAGTCCTGAAAAGTGAAGCCAAAACGTTTCGATCGCCCCCCAGGTGGCTGGTCCCAGTATAGGTCATAAACCCTGCCCTCTCCATGTAATCGAATGGGACATGCTAAACAATCAAATTACACTTCAAATACTTTTTTTCCAAAGATAGTTTCTTTCATTTTAGGTAGTTTTTATCACACTGATAAAAGTGTTTGTTTTTTAAATAAGTTTGGTTTTAGTTAGTTATTTGATGCTATAAAAATGGGGGGTGTGACGTCACGACTGACAGCTGAGATTGACAGCTTCTCTGCGCAAAGTAGTCACTGAGGCACCAACTGACTTTTTTTCTGTATTTTCGGGAGGAAACTGGCACTTTAACTTTAATTTCTACATTTCCATAACTGTTTACTTTACACCGACATAATGAGTTGTTCTGCAGTAAACTGTACAAATAAATTCTGCGAGAGTGGGGGCGGGGGCCTTGACACTGCGGCTCTACTTCACGCTCACTACTGTGCAGACTCGGGTCCCGCGTTCACTACTGCACAGACTCAGGTCCCAAATCAGCTCAAGATGTCAGCGCCATATTGGGACATTGGCGGCTTCACTGTCAGACTTTTACAGTCACAACGCTTGATTATTACTGTAAGATACTGTAGTTACGGAATCAACCAGCAGGGGCTGGTCTCTATAGTGCCTAGAGAGAGCAACAGTCAGGATCCAGAAGTAAAAACTCCATTCATTTTCTCCATAGGGAAATGATAACTATATGATAACGATAACTTATAAACCTTAATAACTTAAAAGACAGCCTTACTGTGCGCTACAAGGTTGTTAATTTATAGTATTTGCTTCTGAAGCCGTCAGGCCACATTATTTCAAATTAGTTTCAAAATAATTGTTTAACATCAGAATTCATGGTAAAAACTACATTACCCATGATGCGATTCAGAAAATTCCACCAATCAAAGTCGAACCAAACTAAACGTGCCAAAAGATCTCTTTAGCCCCACCCACTCTCATGAGGCACTGCAAATGACATAATTGAGTCTACACTCCCTACACTCTCTAAATATTTTAATATTTCAATATACAAGCATATTTTGCAACAAACTTAAAATAAATATGCTTGTATATACACTATATTGCCAATAGTATTGGAACACCCCTCCAAATCATTGAATTCAGGTGTTCCAATCACTTCCATGGCCAAAGGTGTATAAAATCAAGCACCTAGGCATGCAGACTGCTTCTACAAACATTTGTGAAAGAATGGGTCGCTCGGGAGCACAGTGAATTCAAGCGTGGTACCGTGATAGGTTGCCACCTGTGCAATAAGTCCATTCGTGAAATTTCCTCACTACTAAATATTCCACAGTCAATTGTAAGTGGTATTATAGCAAAGTGGAAGTGATTGGGAACAACAGTAACTCAGCCACGAAGTGGTAGGCCACGTAAAATCACAGAGTGGGGTCAGCGTTTTTCAGGGTTTGGGCTTGGCCCCTTAGTTCCAGTGAAAGAAACTCTTAATGCTTCAGCATACCAAGACAATTTGGACAATTTCATGCTCCCAACTTTGTGGGAACAGTTTAGGGATGGCCCCTTCCTGTTCCAACATGACTGCACACCAGTGCACAAAGCAAGGTCCATAAACACATGAATGAGTGAGTTTGGTATGGAGGAACTTGACTGGCCTGCACAGAGTCCTGACCTCAACCTGATAGAAAACTTTTGGGATGAATTAGAGCAGAGACTGTGAGCCAAGTCTTCTCGTCCAACATCAGTGCCTGACCTCACAAATGCGCTTCTAGAAGAATGGTCAAAAATTCCCATAAACACACTCCTAAACTTTGTGGAAAGCCTTCCCAGAAGAGTTGAAGCTGTTATAGCTGCAAAGGGTGGGCCAACTCCATAATAAACCCTACGGATTAAGAATGGGATGTCATTAAAGTTCATGTGCATGTAAAGGCAGACGTCCCAATATATAATTTTATATATATATACACTCACCTAAAGGATTATTAGGAACAACATACTAATACTGTGTTTGACCCCCTTTCGCCTTCAGAACTGCCTTAATTCTACGTGGCATTGATTCAACAAGGTGCTGAAAGCATTCTTTAGAAATGTTGGCCCATATTGATAGGATAGCATCTTGCAGTTGATGGAGATTTGTGGGATGCACATCCAGGGCACGAAGCTCCCGTTCCACCACATCCCAAAGATGCTCTATTGGGTTGAGATCTGGTGACTGTGGGGGCCATTTTAGTACAGTGAACTCATTGTCATGTTCAAGAAACCAATTTGAAATGATTGGAGCTTTGTGACATGGTGCATTATCCTGCTGGAAGTAGCCATCAGAGGATGGGTACATGGTGGTCATAAAGGGATGGACATGGTCAGAAACAATGCTCAGGTAGGCCGTGGCATTTAAACGATGCCCAATTGGCACTAAGGGGCCTAAAGTGTGCCAAGAAAACATCCCCCACACCATTACACCACCACCACCAGCCTGCACAGTGGTAACAAGGCATGATGGATCCATGTTCTCATTCTGTTTACGCCAAATTCTGACTCTACCATCTGAATGTCTCAACAGAAATCGAGACTCATCAGACCAGGCAACATTTTTCCAGTCTTCAACTGTCCAATTTTGGTGAGCTCGTGCAAATTGTAGCCTCTTTTTCCTATTTGTAGTGGAGATGAGTGGTACCCGGTGGGGTCTTCTGCTGTTGTAGCCCATCCGCCTCAAGGTTGTGCGTGTTGTGGCTTCACAAATGCTTTGCTGCATACCTCGGTTGTAACGAGTGGTTATTTCAGTCAAAGTTGCTCTTCTATCAGCTTGAATCAGTCAGCCCATTCTCCGCTGACCTCTAGCATCAACAAGGCATTTTCGCCCACAGGACTGTCGCATACTGGATGTTTTTCCCTTTTCACACCATTCTTTGTAAACTCTAGAAATGGTTGTGCGTGAAAATCCCAGTAACTGAGCAGATTGTGAAATACTCAGACCGGCCCGTCTGGCACCAACAACCATGCCACGCTCAAAATTGCTTAAATCACCTTTCTTTCCCATTCTGACATTCAGTTTGGAGTTCAGGAGATTGTCTTGACCAGGACCACACCCCTAAATGCATTGAAGCAACTGCCATGTGATTGGTTGATTAGATAATTGCATTAATGAGAAATTGAACAGGTGTTCCTAATAATCCTTTAGGTGAGTGTATATATAAATAAATCAACATTTGTAATATATATAAATCCACATTTGTAAATGAGTAGTTTTATATTTCTCCATCATTTTTCGTCATGGGATTGTAGTTCTTTCCCCAACTAAAGCCGTTATGAACAAAGTCTTGTACCTTTGTATTTTTGTCTGCTTTTCAAAATTTTTTTTTTTTCAAATGAAAGTTTGTAATGTTATGATTCACCTCGTAGCTGATAGGCTTGGTTAAAGGCTTATAATTCTTTAACAAAGACTTTTTGAAATCCCTATGGGAGAAATGTATGAAAAAATACTTCTGGAACAAACGCCGCTGAAAAAGTGGGCAGGCACTGTTAGACAGCTGCCCATGAATGTTAGCAAGATGGCCGCTGAGCAAACTGACTTCTGACTCATCGCTCATCCTCAGCTCTTTCTCGCTCACCTCATTAAGATCTGCAGATGTATGCTATATTTACCGCATTTGTATTTCTGTGACGGAGGCGTCTATATATGTGCGTTCGTGTGTTGGCGGCTCTCTGATGTGTCTGCTTGCTGCTGTAAAGTGCAGAAGTGCGATTTGTCACACAGTTCTGCCGTAGATATGCGTTCTGTTGTGACAAGGCATCAGAGAACAGAACACTTTTTTTTGACGCAAAAAGGCTTTTGAAACTACAAACCCTGTTTGTAGGGGACATTTAATTAGTGATCACATGCATTATTCATGATTTAATGGCTCATGGGCAGGATTTTATCCACACTGGAGAGCATTAGCAGTGAGTAAGCGGTCTTATTATTGAAAACTTTACAAGACTAATGACTGGTGTTGGGCTTTTATTTGCTCAGGAAAGAAAGAAATCGAGTGAGACAGAGATAAATGTAGACCAGCACAGATTCGAGCTTTTGTCATCCACTATACTAACTCGCTGGCAAAATATTAAGGCACAAGTTATTAGATGCTGCATGTATTAAAGTCAAAACATTCATTTTCTACTAACATTATACAGCTGAGCCAAAGCTCTCTCAAAAGCATATACTGTACACTCATGTACCTCATAGCCTGGAATTCCATCTTTTCCCGGCCTTCCCTGTGGAGGAGACAGAACATTCCCATCAATCTTTGC
The DNA here is from genome assembly GCA_039654105.1 of Coreius guichenoti. Classification (NCBI taxonomy): domain Eukaryota; kingdom Metazoa; phylum Chordata; class Actinopteri; order Cypriniformes; family Gobionidae; genus Coreius; species Coreius guichenoti. Next base: position 14,731,012 of record CM077179.1, read on the forward strand.
AATCCAAGGTTATTGTAGTTAACTAAAACTAAAACCATAAAAACATTTTTTTTGTTGTTGCTTGAAATAAAATAAATGTTAACTGAAATAAAATAAAAATTTCAGCTGGTTGCAAAGGCAACAGAAATGTTTCATTTACTTTAACTTGATATACTAAAATAACTAAAACTAAAACTGAAATAAACAAGCAAACAAACAAAAAAAAAATTACAAAAACTTAGAAAATATACAAAATAAAAAGTTATTCAAAATATTAATAAAAACTATAATAATATCTCAATGATACTAAAATAACAATTTGTTGCAATAAAAGCAACTTTGCATTGTTTATCATTTCCATAGGTAATTAGATATTTTAAGATGCTATTAGAAAACGTCTTGGTTACGTATGTAACCCTCGTTCCCTGAAGGAGGGAACGGAGACGTACGTCGGACGTCACTGACGAATTGGGACCACTTCTGGGAGCCCCTATCAGCTTCGAGTGTATACAGAACGGGCCAATGGCCATTGGCGTGCGAGATTTGCATCTCACGCTCCGCCCCGCGGGTATAAACAGGAAGCGGATGCAGCGCACATTTGTTTTTCACTGAGGAGCCGAACTAGTGACTCGGTCATGCAGTGATGGTACAACAACTGTGGCGACGGGACATATGTCTCAGTTCCCTCCTTCAGGGAACGAGGGTTACATACGTAACCGAGACGTTCCCTTTCAGTCGGTCACCGACGAATTGGGATCCCTATGGAAAACGCCACAGTTACTACCACTTCCAGCGCCCAGCGAAAGCCCCTCAGACACCCGTCTGTTCGGGGCGGGGAACTCACGCAGGGAGAGTCACTGCTGCTGTTCCGCAAGACCCACTCAGCAGAGTATTGGATAACGCTGGGAAAGCGTGCCCAGGGGAGCTGCTGCGGAAATCACATCCTACCCGTAGGGAGGTATCATGTGGAATATACACGTATGGACTGGCCGTGGGCAGTACAACATACGGAAGTCCCAGGGGTGGCACGGCCAGTACAACATACGGAAGTCCCAGGGGTGGTCCTGGCCAATGCAGGCGGGGGACTACACCGCACAGAGACGGCAGAGCGAGCTCTGCCAAGGGAAAGACACGGGCTCGCTGTAGGGAGCCGTACCGTGGATGAATACACATATGGGACCGCCGTAGGGGTCACAACATATGGATACCCAGCCTAACACAAGTTCCACCAATGCATACGAGTGTTAGACCTAGCGTCGGACGCTCCGCCACGTCTGACTGCCGCGGGTTGCGGAGGAACTCAACAGGGTTCACCAACCTGGGGAACTCGACTGGAGCATATCAGCGCACGTATCCGGTCCATGAGGAGGGGAATGGCGCAGCAAGCCGACACAAGAACGGGCACTTCGGTGTTACTGGCTATTTGAAGCGAGCACACGGGAAGAAACCGGCTCTACACGGAGGCTATAGTATCTAGCGAACGTGTTAGGTGTTGCCCAGCCCGCAGCTCTACATATATCTGTCAGCGAGGCGCCATGCGCCAGCACCCAGGAAGAGGCCACACTCCTAGTGGAGTGGGCCCTCAACCCGAGCGGGTAAGGCACGCCTTGGGTTTCATACGCCAAGGCGATAGAATCCACTATCCAGTGGGCCATCCTCTGCTTGGAGACAGCCTTCCCCTTCTGCTGGCCTCCGTAACAAATGAAGAGCTGTTCTGAGGTCTTGAAGCTTTGCGTTCTGTCCACGTAAGTCCGCAGGGCGCGAACGGGACAGAGAAAAGCGCAGGGTCTGCCTCCTCCGAGGGCAGCGCTTGCAGGTTCACCACCTGGTCCCGAAAGGGAGTGGTGGGAACCTTGGGCACATATCCGGGCCAGGGTCTCAGTATTACATGAGAGTTACCCGCTCCGAATTCCAGGCACAATTTGTCGACCGAAAATGCCTGCAGGTCCCCTACCCTCTTGATGGAAGCCAATGCAGTCATGAGTACTGTCTTCTAAGACAGGATTTTTAACTCCGCTGACTGCAAAGGTTCAAGGGGCGCTCTCTGAGTGAGGTTAGCACCAGAGATAAGTCCCAAGAGGGTATTTAGTCTCCTCACCCCCCTCAGGAACCTAACGATCAGATCGTGCTTCCCCACAGACTTACCTTCAACTACCTCATGATGTGCGGCAATGGCGGCAACAACACTTTGAGGGTGGAGGAGACAGCCTTCGCTCCAACCCTTCTTGCAGGACAGAAAGCACAGAGCCGATCGAACATCTTCGGGGGTCTTCTCGACGAGAAGAACACCATTCGACGAACAGGTTCCACTTACAGGCATAGAGGCGCCTCGTAGAGGGGTTTGGCGGCAATTCGGTGTGATTGGAACACGGAATGAACCACTCTGCCACACCCATCTCGGGACTCGGTCGTGTAGCCAGTGTTGAAGCGGCCTCATATGAAGCAATCCGAGCGGCGTTACTGCGGCGCGGATGCCATATGCCCCAGGAGCCTCTGAAAATGTTTCAGTGGGACCGCTGTTCTGCGTTTGAACGAATTCATGCAGTTCAACACCGACTGGACGCGCTCCTCTGTGAGGCGCGCTGTCAGGTTGACCGAATCCAACTCCCCACCGAGAAAAGAGATCCTCTGCCTGCGGCAGAGTCTGCTCTTCTCCCAGTTGACCCGAAGTCCCAACGGGCTGAGGTGACTGAGCACCTTGGGAACAGCCTGAAGGGAAGAACTTCAGGTCGATCGCTGCAAACCAGCCTTGGGGACGGATGCACTTTCAAATGCGTGTCTGTGTCAACATCCTGAACGGGCAGCACGAATTTGGAGGACGCCGTGCGAACTGAATCGCGTAGCCGAGCCTAATGGTGCAGGTGAGCCAGCGGGACGGCCCCGGAAGTGCTAGCTAGGCTTCCAGAAACCATACCAATGGACCCACCTGCACCACAGACGTACCCGCGGTAGGGCAGCGAAGTGGAGGGCAGGGACCCGACCCAAGAGGCATTGCGTCCTGAGGTGGGGTTTGAGTGCGTAGCAGCACCTACCTGCCCCCACGGTTGGACAGAGGGTACGAGAGAAGGCATGGTAGCGTTCTCGAGCCGTACACTGCTGTCCGCTGGCGACTGAAGGAGAGGCTGAGAATGGCAAGTCTTTGTGGCGTCGCACACTGTCTACCTTACCTCTTTCCTCAGCGGGGAACGAGAGTGGCGAGGCATAGCGTCGCGCACTGTCGTCCTCGCACCGCTGAGAAGAGGGGAATGAGAGTGGCGAGGCTTTGTAGCGTCACACTCTGCCATTCCTGGGCTCCCGAGACCCAGAGGTATCGGAACTGCTCTTAGAATTTGGGTACCATTGGCTATAACACCAGAGGCGGAAAAGAATTGTTCTGCACCCGGCCCTCCTCCAGGGAAGAGCAACTCCGACAAAGTCCGGGTCACCCGTCTCAGCTGCCAGTCAGCATCGTGGAACCGATGCCCATGGCGACAAGCAGACCGAGGGGCTGCCGCTGAGGAACAGCTACCTCAGCCCGCTTTGAACTGTGGAGACTGCTGGGCACAGTCACCGACAGTGTTGCCGAAAGGGTCACCTTGTGAGATGGGAACATCGCGAAAGCGTACTTTGGCGACGTCCGTACCCCTTCAAGGTTAGCCCAAGGGTGTTTCTGGACCAGGGTGGACATCTTCTGGCCGAGGGCCAGCGGTGTGACTTTAAATATGATCAGTCACTGTGCGCAGCTCAACCTCGGCTCAGAACTACCCTCGTCTCTTTTTAAGAGTGCAGGGCAGAGGTGGCCTGCCAGTGGCACTGCCACCCCACCGATGAGGGTAGTGAGAGAGGGGAAAACTTTATACAGAATTATGGCCCCTTTGGTGTTCCATATTTTGTAACCAAATAGTTCCACACTGCCAAAGCTTTCCAATGCACATCCGGGGAAAAGGCAAGGGGGCAGGCAAGGCGATTTACGCGTTGCACTACGCCTCAGCCACCCGGGAAAGCATGGCTGTCAAGTCTGAATCTGATTTAGCATGAGCACACACTATTATAGTGGGAATCTCAGCCTCATCTTCACTTCCAGCACATAACAGCCCTCTCTCGGATGTAGCGATTGACATCTGTCCTCTGCTAGAGCCCCAAATGAAATGCTAGGTCCCTTTTTTAAAGACCAGCAATTCCATCTGAAAGCTACCAGCAGGCATGTGAGACAGTAAGCGTGGCCGTCAGACGGCACACAGCGCGCTGGACACTTTCGAACACAGTCTCAACATGCTCGCGATGCGATAGAGGAGTGGGGGCCCACGGAGATGTACTCGGCAGGGAAGCCCCACTGTAATCCTCAGATCATCCAGGCTTATTAGCCGAAGTAGCCCTTTTAGGCAAAGGGACTCAGCCCCGTTTGAGGTTTCGAGTCTCGACCGCGCATCTAAAACGCAGAGTGACGCGCTGGGTTGCCGTGACAACCCGCGCTGTCAGCTGGCAGCTAGACGGCACACGGCGCGCTGAACGCTCAAACCTTATGAGGAAGGAGAGTCGAACAGCACGCCGACGTGATCACGTTCTCCTGAGAGAACATGGATCACCCACGAACGCAATCTCAACATGCTTATGTGAGAAAGGTTGTGGCTGTCAATAAGGACAGGAAACAACCGCATCCAGAAACGCACAGGTGCAATGACGTCTTGAAAAAGACGCAGTGTCAAACCCGTGTACTCTTTTAGGGGAAAAGCTCTTTTAACGTTCTGAAGCACCCAGGGAGATAGCCGCGGCAAAAACACAGGGAATAGTGCAGCCTGTGTTTTGCACTCAGAGTAATGTGAACGCCCACCGAACTGACAGAGTTGCTGTAATAACAGCAGTTTTTGCTCTCAGTGAGCTCGCGGTCCTCGCTGCTGTGCCTTCACACCAACACTCAGAGCTTCTCCTCTCTCGTTCTGATTATCTCTGTATAATACAGGAACACTCTTCAGCAAAGTGAATGACAAATGTGCGCTGCATCCGCTTCCTGTTTATACCCGCGGTGCGGGGCGGAGCGCGAGATGCAAATCTCGCACGCCAATGGCCATTGGCCCGTTCTGTATATACTCGAAGCTGATAGGGGCTCCCAGAAGTGATCCCAATTCGTCGGTGACATCCGACGCACGTCGAACGTGACCGACTGAAAGGGAACCACTTTCATGATGTTCACTGAAATGAAAATGGAAGCCAGTTTTCACCTCAGAGTAAAAACATTAAAAAGTTACTATAATTGTAAGATTTTAAAATAAAGATAGTCACATAGAAGCCAACAGAAAAAATTGAATAGAAAACAACAGAAAACTAATTCCATAGAAATCAGAAGTCAATATGAAATCAAAATTGGCCCCATTTTCTTTCTTAATATAAGCTTCTGGTCATATTTTGATTGATTCGTCCATGCAGTTGGTTGCAAAGAAAAAACAGTTTTTTCTTTGTTAAATGTCCTGTTTCATTTAAAAAAATAAAAATAAATAAATGCCACTTGCTTTGATATTTTGTATCATCTAATGCAATGACATTCATGCGTGTGTCTAAAGTGTCCAAATACTTCTTGGAGCCACTGTATGTCACATTATGTTGCAAACGCATGTCAACTTTGATGTAATCTAGATTGTATCTAGCTTAGCGCACACAGTTCTACTATGGTTAAGTGCAAATAATTAGGAACTGAGCTTGATAAACTAGGAATAAATCATAAAACATCACCTGGAAGAAACAGGAATTCCTCAGGGGAATTCTGTGTATTCAGCTGAGGCGCTGAAGGCATTATGTCTGTGCGAATAACGAAGCAATTATATGAGACCCATTCAGCCACTGTACTCCTTCAGTGAGACAGCCAATCAAACGTTTACCCCAGTGACTGCACTCATTACCACAGCACAAATCAGCCAGGTTTAACACCAGAGTACCGAGAAGTATATGAAGAGATTACTCTGTGCTATGAAGTGAGATATTACAGCTGAAAATAGTTGCTGTGGTTTATAGAGAAGAATCTAACACCGAGCTCTGGTGTATGCCGCTCTATCACGCAGAGTAATTCATCCGATCAAAACCTGTATATATCTAGTTGCGTAGTAATATCTCTGATGCTTGTTTACAATGTTTTGTCTCAGCATTCTGGGATCTCTAATCAGAAACAGCCCAGACTCTAAATTAAACTACAGGCCAGTGAGCGGAAATCAAGAATCGAGGAAAAATAAACCCCAACAGAATGTTTGTGTCAGAACTCTGAATCCACAGCGAGTCAAACTGTGAATCAATCAGCACACTAATCAGTTAATTAAATCTGGTCTGCATGGATCAATCTGTTATAAGATCACAGAGCTGAGAACAAAGGACAGAAACTATAATGTTTCTGTAGACAGTGCAGATCACAGCCAGGTTCAGCATAAACGGTAGATTACAGGTAGATCCAGGGACCCTGGGGGCCCACAAAGGGTCCATGGAAAAGCTGAACAATTGTTTAAAAAAAATGTATAGTGTTTGATAAAACATTGCATATAGTTTTATTCTATTCATTTCTCTCCAGGTTATTTAAATAGTTATGTGTGACCTTCTCACAAGTGAAACTTCATTTCTCATAATTTTATATACACCGATCAGGCATAACATTATAATTTTGTGTTGGTCTTCCTTTTGCTGCCAAAACAGCCCTGACCCGTCGAGGCATGGACTCCACTAGACCCCTGAAGGTGTGCCGTGGTATCTGGCACCAAGATGTTAGCAGCAGATCCTTTAAGTCCTTTAAGTTGCAAGGTGGGGCCTCCATGGATCGGACTTGTTTGTTCAGCACATCCCACAGATGCTCGATTGGATTGAGATCTGGGGAATTTGGAGGCCAAGTCAACACCTCAAACTCGTTGTTGTGCTCCTCAAACCATTCCTGAACCATTTTTGCTTTGTGGCAGGGCGCATTATCCTGCTGAAAGAGGCCACAGCCACCAGGGAATACCGTTTCCATGAAAGGGTGTACATGGTCTGCAACAATGCTTAGGTAGGTTCGTGTCAAAGTAACATCCACATGCATGGCAGGACCCAAAGTTTCCCAGCAGAACATTGCCCAAAGCATCACACCGCCGGCTTGCCTTCTTCCCATAGTGCATCCTGGTGCCATGTGTTCCCTAGGTAAGCGACACACACGCACCCGGCCATCCACGTGATGTAAAAGAAAACGTGATTCATTAGACCAGGCCACCTTCTTGCTCCATGGTCCAGTTATGATGCTCACATGCCCACTGTTGGCGCTTTCAGCGGTGGACAGGGGTCAGCATGGGCACCCTGACTGGTCTGCGGCTATGCAGCCCCATACGCAACAAACTGCGATGCACTCTGTATTCTGACACCTTTCTATCAGAAGCAGCATTAACTTCTTGAGTAATTTGAGCTACAGTAGCTCGTCTGTTTGATCAGACCACACGGGCCAGCCTTTGCTCCCCACGTGCATCAGTGAGCCTTGGCCGCCTATGAGCATGAAGCCAGTTCACCACTGTTCCTTCCTTGGACCACTTTTGATAGATACTGACCACTGCAGACCGGGAACACCCCACAAGAGCTGCAGTTTTGGAGATGCTCTGACCCAGTCATTTAGCTATAACAATTTGGCCCTTGTCAAACTTGCTCAAATCCTTACGCTTGCCCATTTTTCCTGCTTGTGTTCACTTGCTGCCTAATATATCCCACCCATTAACAGGTGGCATGAGAAGAGATAATCAGTGTTATTCACTTCACCTGTCATAACGTTATGCCTGATCGGTGTATTTCTCAATCATTTATATTTTATTTCTTTAAACTCTCACAACTGCATATTTGAAAATCTCACAATTGCAACTTTATTTTTCAGAGCTGCAACTACTTTTAAAATTGCGACCTTATATCATTACATAGAACAAGGTACATAGTACCTTTTTACTCTGAGGTGAAACCTGGCTTCCATTTTAATTTCTGTGAAACTGCTTAAAGAACATTATGAAAGTGATTTTCTAATAGCATCTCAAATCATTTGTGTTTATTGGAACATCTTTGGAACACTGAATTTGCATATACAGTATATATAAACCTGGAATGTTTTGGAATTTTATGTTGTATTTCTACAGTTTTTTGTGTCTAGTTTTGTAGTCCCTTTGTAGTCCTTTTGTTTCATTGGTTCCCCTTGATTGTATCCACAGGTGTGTCTTGTTACCTTATCTTGTTAGCTTGTCTGTATATATTTCTGCATTTACGCAATGTCATAATTACAGTACTCTCGAGATGACAACACGTGGGGCCCTATCATACACCTGGCGCAATGCGACGGCAGGCGCCAAGTGTTTTTTGCTAGTTTCAGCCCGACGCAGTTATCATTTTTATGTCCAGTACCACGTTGTTAAAATAGCAAATGCACTCGCACCCATCTGTTCGCCCATGGGCGTGCTGGTCTGAAAACGAAGTGTGTTCAGGTGCATTGTTGGCGCGTTGCTATTTTTAAGCAACTGAAAACGCAGTAGTTAGTAATATGCGGCTATAGGCGGGTGCATAACACGCATACACTCTGCTTATTACACACACAGTGACGCAGCAAACAAACATTTTTAAATATTAAAAATAAAAGGATTCCTCTTTGGAGATGCAAATTCCACCATGTAAATAGCGAATCCGCCATGGTGCAAGCGCAACTGGCTTTTAAAGGGAATGGGAGATGATGCTCATTGCACGTTATGGCCAAGACACACCCATGACTCATTAAGAGACTAGGTAGAACCCTTTTGGACCATGTGCGCCAACCGTTTTTTCCGTCGTTAAACTAGCAAAAGTGGATTCGGACACGCCCTAAGTGCACCTGCGCCATGCACTTCAGACCATGCGCTCAGATCGTTAAAATAGACGATATCAGAGCTGTTCACATCCTCGGACTGGGAATTATGCGTTTTTATAGCACCACTATCAACGCATAAATGAATCTGCAGCTGTCAGGTGGTATAAGTAGGAGCTCTCAGAAAACTCCCATCTTACAAGCTTACAAGGACATGAACGCTTTTTACAAGTTGAAATCACGTAATTGCGGTAATTACGACATGGCATGAACGCACCTTATAGCCCTTGTGTTTACCATGTTGTTTGTCATATCTTGTCCTTCTAGGCTCTGTTGGTGTTCTCTGTTTTCTGAGTTTGTTTGTATTTTGGTACTAAATCTACTGCATTTGGATCCAACTCTCCCTCGACTCTAAGTTCGCCTGCATGACACAGTGTCCATATAAATAAATATATATTATAAAATTAAATTAATAAATTTTGGAAAATTATTTATTTATCATATTTTTCCTCACATACTATAAATTGGTCTTTTGTCATGAAAATATACAGATGCCTTTATATTTTAGGATGCATGTCCCTTACAAGGGGATTCTGATATTTGGGGGTCCTATCATGAAGAAGTTTGAACACCCCTGCTGTAGATTCCAGGCAGGTGTGCATTAGTGTACAGATTACATGTGTAGTGAATGTTAAGATTGATTACAGGGGCTCCAGGAGGTCCTTCGGGTCCAGGGAAGCCAGTCTCTCCCAGAGGCCCTCGTTCTCCCTGTGTGGAAAGACAAATAGGGAAAATGGGACATCATCAGTCTCGCATCATCTTGTTGCCAAAACCTGCCGTATGATTGACAGCAGCTAACAAGCAACAAAGCAAATCTCACCGGCTCTCCAGGGATCCCTGTCTCACCACGCGGACCAGGCTTTCCCTTCATAGGAACGAGAAGGAGAGAAATAGTTAGACCTCAAACCTGGTGTCCATCTAAACCACCTGTAGGCTGGAGACACAGCTACAACACTCCCTGATTTTATCGTAAAATTCATGCTCGATATGAAACCTATATCTTGAGATGGACCACTAAAATGTTACAGCTTCAATGTAAGAAAATCCCATGCGAACTGTACTTGAGTATTGAGTATCAGTGAGTATTGTATATCTTCTTGCGTATAGAGTTGAACTAATACTGATAAGCTGACAATTACTTTTATGTTATAGCTGATAAAAGATAAATACTATTGTGTTTTAATAAATAATAATAATAACAAATACTAGAAAATACATTTATATAAAATTATAACGTACAAAATAGAAATTGGATATTTATTTTAAGATTTGCTAAAGATTACAAGTATTTTTTTAAAAACTAAAGTAAAGGTTATCTAAATGTAAAAATATGGAAAGCATGCACAATATTCATAATTGGCCAATGTTATATTTTAATTTTACTTAATACATTTTAATAAAATATTTACTTTATTTAGCTTTGATTAAAGTTACCTTATTATTGTATGTTGATCTCAAACAAGTTTTTGTAAATAAATTAGAATATTAATTTAACATAATACATTATGTATTTGATTTAAAGGGTTAGTTCACCTAAAAATGAAAATTCTGTCATTAATTACTCATCCTCATGTCGTTCCAAATGTGTAAGTCTGTTGTTCATCTTCGGAACACAAATGAAGATCTTTTTGAGGAAATCTGAGAGATTTCTGACCCTCCACTGATAGTCTACACAACTACCACTTTGACGCTTCAAAAAGTTCATAAAGATATCGTAAAACTATCCATATGAATTGAGCAGTTTAGTCTAAATATTTTTGGAATAGACACAATCGCTTTATACAATGAACAGATTGAAGCTTTTAATTTTGGCCTATCAACTGAGGGACAGAAATCTCTCAGATTTAATTTAAAATACCTTTATTTGTGTTTCGAAGATGAACAAGAGTGTTATGGGTTTGAAACTACAGGAGGGTGAGCAAATGATGACAGGATTTTCATTTTTGGGAGAACTAACCCTTTAATGCATATTTCCATTTATTCACAAAAACTAGTTTGAGAACAACCAATAATTACTGTACCCTCTCTTGAAGATCCTTATTATAGCGGAAGGACGGAACTGAATAAATCTGCTTAATAAATTGTGTTTTCATGAAAATTTGTGCCAATGACATTGTGAAAACTGTGACTATAGTGAAGGCTGAAGGCTTTATTTATTTACTATGGCTTGTAGCTTATTGTCTAAATAATATACAATTTTAATGTGTATTAGTGTCATCTGAAAGCAGAAAAATGACAACAGAATAACTTACAGCAGGACCAGGAACACCAGAAGGACCAGGAAGTCCAGGATCACCCTTACAACACACAAACACACTCATGTAAGATGAATCTTCAATGCAAAAATGCCTGAGAACATGTCCCAAAACATAATGATTGCTTTTTTTTCTGTTCTCAATACCAACTGTGCTTGACAAGTCCTCCAAAATCATTCTCTCTCTGTGTGTGTGTGTGTGTGTATGTGTGTGTGTGTGTGTTTGAGCTGCTCTCTTTCCTCCATATGCACTCTGCTGACTTTAGGAATTAATGAGCTGCTTTTAAGTTTTAGGGCACAGCATGCAAATAAACAGCTTGAGATCAGGCAGCCTCGTGGCTGTGGTGGAGTCGGCGAGCGCGCAAAACGCTGCGACTACATCTTGACAAGTCCTTTCTGAGAAGAGTGGGTGAGTTTGATGCCGCTCAAAGGAGGAAGCTGCTCTGGCAGACAGACTAAAGAGAGTCTCCATGCACCAGCGCTCTGATATGTGCATGAGGAAACAGTCGGGCGGGGGGTGGGGGGTCTGGACACTTCTGTGGGCTCGATTTAATGAAGCCTATTATTTCTACCCTCTCTAGTATTCTCATATTCATGGTCTTTTTCTTGAATTCTCGAGCGCTTTGACTAAGCACTGCGGTGAAATTAGAATACTAACAATGCTTGAATCAATTACCCGCCATCCTCCATCCTCTGTCAGTCTAACACACACACATACACACCGAAACTGCAATGTCATGTCAAATCGTGAAGGTACAGAGTGGAACGTCTGGTTGAGCTGTTGAAAGCTGTGTGTAATCTGGGACACTCAGAAAGTGTGAGAGAGCGTCCAGTGACACGATTCATTCAAACATGCTTACCTTAGCACCTGGCAGCCCCTCTAGTCCTGGTAATCCCATCAGCCCCGGCTCACCCTGGAATAAAAGAAACACATTCCAGCTCGGCACAGACACCTTCATGCGTGAAAGTCTGTCTGTGTGTGTCAGAGTTGAGGAGTGACTAAGTAAAAGTGGCAATGCAACTAACTCCACTACAATTTTCAGGAAAACGAACAAGCTAGTTATGAATAGCAGTGAGGCACGCTATCATTTTGGGTCAGAAGTCGCAATGAGTTGAGGAGAAATGCACAAATAATGATTTTGAGTAAATAGTCTCAACTTTCGAATTAAGTTAGTTTTGTCACAATTTCAAAAATTGTGCTAACTTTTACTGCACTACTTAAAATAAAGTACTGAAAATGCTCACCACCACATCACTTCTCAAATTCTGTATTGCTTTTAATAGCATTATATTTTGGAATAAAATGGCAGGCTCTTTTTTTAATAAAGCTATTTTGAAAGCTTGTATTATATGCATTCTACATACACAAAATGAAATAACACTTTTTGGATAATTTGACCAAATTACAGCTGGATTGGGGTGAATATTTAAGGACAGTCTTAATTTTGAAAAAAAATTAATAATGATTTTTAATTAATGAAATGTTTTTTTTTTATGTTATTTTTATTATTATTTAATACTATTTAATGTAAACATATATATATATATGTGTGTGTGTGTGTGTGTGTGTTTGTTCTTGTATATATATGGTTTATGAAGACAGAAATGTGTATAATGACATGGGTATTACAACGTAAGCTTCCTGTGTCCTCGTAAACCAAATGGCTTAAAAAACATACTAAACAGTTTATTCAAAAAATGCAGAAAGTTTTCTGTGATGGGTAGGTTTAGGGGTAGGGTTAGTGTAAGGGGATAGATTATACAGTTTGGTCCTGGTACACCCTACATTATTGGGACAAAATGTCCCCCAAAAGATGGCAATATCTGAAATACACGTCATTGTGGGGACATTTTTTGGCGATTTTCTTTAGGTTTAGGGGTAAGGTTAGTGTAAGGGGATAGAATATACAGGTTGTACAGTATAGAAATCATTATGTCTATGGAAAGTCCCCATAAAACATGAAAACCCAACGTGTGTGTGTGTGTGTGTGTGTGTGTGTGTGTGTGTGTGGTTTCAAAACTTAAAAACATGATGGATGGTCTAGAAATTGGATATTCTAGATCTAGGACAAGGTAAAACAATCAAATCTACAAATAAATGGAATTTGAAAAGTGATGAAAGCATTGTAAAAAGTTTCCAAGTCAATTAAAACTTTACCTTCATATATATAATGTAAAAGAATTAAACATAAATATAATAAAAATCAACCCCTGGGACATACAAGTGCCTGAAGTTGAAGAAACACCCTTAAATCATTGTATCAGCAACGTTTTGGAGTAGAAAAAGTTATCTTTAGAAAGCTGTGACTTTCCTGTTTCCTTCAGTGCATAAAAATCTAAATGTATTTCTAGGTCACAACGACTGATGGAACGGATCACAAAAGGTGTAGCTACTAAACTATCGTAATATATTTTAGCAACCCAGCAAACACCAAATGCCATTTTTCCAGCATGTCACTGATTATTTCAATTAAAAACCACAGATTTATCTTCGTCCTGACAAGTGCGTCGCGTTAACTCTAATTCTGTCGCATTACCATCCTGACAAAGCATTTACTTTCCCCCTTCCATTTTCATTTAGCTTGCCATGTTAATAAATCACACGTACTTCGGCGCAAACAGAGCAGCTCGTAATTCACCCCAAGTGATTGGCTGCTACCCCACACCGAACCCTTCCGCGGAGTGCTGAAGAATCTGCGCTCTAGTGTCGTACATTATGTTCGCCTCATGCCTCAGTCGCTATTGACGGACAGCAGCGGGCGCCATGTTAACGGGCCTTACCACCGAGACGGATTGCGGCAGTAATCGTCGCACGTGTAGACTGCCATGTATAACAGAGCGCAGACCTACGTGTGACCAGAAACAGGATCGACTGGAGACAGATGGGTGCAATTCTAGCACAGTGCCGGAGACTGCTGGGACCATTTATTCAAATGTCAAATTAGCATGGCGCTGAAAAATCGTTTCGCAAAAAAAGAAACAAAAAAATCAAAATTGCACCCGTGAGAACAGGAAGTGCCAGCTTTTTGCCTGTATTGTCGCTATTGTAGGGGTCCGTCGCTGACGTGCATGTGCTTTTTGTTGGCATGTACCGCGTTCACAACATCCCCCAAAGGCAGAGGAATATGCGGCGACAATTTGATTTAGGCGGCATTCCTGATCACTCCTATTGTTGTTGAGAATGCTGTGTGACTAAACTGTTGTGCTCGGCTGCTCTCGGGCTACTTCTGAGCCAGGAGCTGTGATTAATGGAGACTAGCCAGAAAGCGAATGCTGGCCAGACCTGTTTCTCTTTCAATCCAAAGGCATAGAAGGGAAGAGGACCATTTAATGCAAATCACAGTGAAGCAACACTCACCATCCTTCCGTCATCTCCTTTGGGCCCCTGGAAAAGAAAAGCACAGAATTAGCCCATGAAACTGACCTTATTTCTATGTGCGCTATCAATTAATCCAATCTGTGTAATTAGCTGGATGACATGTGCTTAGATTTGCTGTCATATAGTAACAAAATCAAACAAAAGACCCACAAGGGAAATATGTTGACAGAACTCTGTTCCAAAACCTAGTGAGCTTGCCCATCTAACAAAGGTTGAGCATGATTCTGAATTTAAGAATCAAAGCTTTTCACGAGTGTGAACTTGAACTGAACTAGCAACGTATCACAGAATGTTTCATTGGTATGACAGGAAGTAGAATTTAGTGGGTTGTCATTTAAATTAAATAGTCACACAAGAAAGGAATGTTAGGAAGTTTGTGACTAAACAAATAATTCGATATTATTTTTTACTAAATATGACAATTTACTGTAGAATACATTTTTACCCAACAGATTGGAAATATTTCTAATTAAAACAAAATAGCCACCGCACCACAAAATGCCCACTACAATGTTATCAGATAAATATTTGGCATGATTTGAATCTATTAATTATAATGATGTTAAAGCATTCTGGGAAATGTTATGGGAAGTGTTCTTTCACCACAGTTTGTAAAATGAAAGTAAATTGAATAAAATCAACAACTGAATGAATAAATGAATGAATGAATGGTTGATTGATTATGAATAAAAGAATGAATAAATAAATGAACGAATGATTATGAATGAATGAATTAAGATGCGTTTCAAACTGATCACAAGTAGATGAGGGAGACACATACTCGTTTACAGCTGGTGTTTTAATCTGTCTCTTTTGTCCACTTTCAACCACTTCTGTCCCGATTTCTTCGAGGGGAGGGTGGGTAAATGTATGGGCTTTTTCAGATCTTTCAATCTAATGGACGAAATAAGCTCATGCAATTTACATATGAATGCGACTGGAGATGACGGAAAAACATACGGAGAGCAAGACCACGCCGAACACTGTGAGAGTGCATGTCAGGAATGGTGAGAGAACATTGTGCTTGGTACATTTTTCGTCTTCAGACCAAACTTGGGTCTTCAGTCGGCAAAGTTTAAAGGATTAGTTCACTTTAAAATAAAAATGATCCCATGATTTACCCACCCTCAAGCCACCCTAGGTGTATATGACTTTCTTCTTTCTGATGAACACAATCAGAGTTATATTAATAAATATCCTGACGCTTCCAAGCTTTATAATGGCAGTGAATGAGGCCCACGAGTATGAAGCTCAAAAAAGTGCAATTAAACGAATATTTAAAAGGCATCCTCATTGAAATTCTGAACGGTGCACAATCCTATCTAGCAATTTAAGGCATCAAAAGAGCACTAGTTTTGTGATATGCATGGGTGACTGTTTATGCCTATGTAGATTGTTCCAAATCATTCACTTATGAGATTCCATGATGCTTAGGATGCTGCCTCAGAAGGTAGCTGCCTACAGTATGTAGTCAGTAGATGGCGAAAAAGCATGCTAGGTTGTGGAACAGAGCCAACACAAAGCTGCATTAGACATAAAATACAAACACTAATGTGAATTGAGGCACATTGAGCCACTTTTTGTGATGACAGCCAAGAGTGGCTCCAATTTACCTTACTTCCCCCATAAAACATGATTGAATATTACATTTGAAAGCCAATTTTACCCTTTAGCACCCCAGTGAGCTAATATATCATGACTCTGCATGCTGACATAACCCTGTCACATCATTCTTTCTCCCAAACACAAGCCTCTTGATTGTACAAAAGAAGTTTAAGTGAGCTTTGTCTCAGTGCGCTCTCTCGCTGCAGCATGTCAACAGGAGGAGTCACGTTCCACTTAGAACCAGTTCAGCTGAGGATAAACCCGAAACAAAACACCCTGGGGGACTTGTAAGCAGCTCCTTGTGTCTATTGGAGAGTGTCCTCTTTCAGACCTGCTGATAAGGGTTTAGCATTTTTCAGAGTTCTGGGCGGTCTGGTAAAGATGGCCCAGGAGGGAATACACTCTTGTTCTTCATGGAAAGGAAGGACACATTACATACAGAGTAGATAAGTGTGCGTGTCGCTGCGTTGATAAGCTAATCGGATGATTCCGCTAGGGCAGAAAAGCTCTGTTATATATATATATATATATATATATATATATACACACTTTTTTCCCCCTGTTAAAGCGCTGCATTTAAATTACCCCTTCTTTACAAGCAGCTACATTGTTGACTATGTGTGACTATGTGTTGTTTTGCCCTTCTCCCTTTGGGCTATATGTCATTGTCTGAATTTCAGATTTGTGTCTGTGTGGCCATGATCCATCCTTCAAATCATGCTGTGTAAAACTCCTGAAAACAGAGGCAGACAGCAGCTAAACCGAATACAGATTCACAAATCAATGTAGCTTCTTTGTGTACTGTCATTTAAACTTCATTAAAAGTGCAAAAACTGATTCTCTGCGGTGGGTTAACTTCAGAACAGCTATTTATTTTATGTGGGGCATAATTTAAAAAAATACAACGTACCGGGGGCCCGGGTGGTCCGGGTTGGCCTCCGGTATTAGCCACTCCATTCTGAAAAAAAAAAAACTACAGTTTATCAAAAGTGAACAATATGACAAATAAAATTACATACTAAAATACCGTGACTGTGTTTTAGTATCAGGTGAAAGTTTTACCTGAAGCTTATAGAGACTGCTCATCCCATTGCCCTCTGCAAATGGAGCACCCTGAAAAAAAAGGTTTACAAGGTTTTTAGCATGTTGCTAAGTGGTTATTTAAGTAAAAAAAAAAAAAACACCAGTCAATATGATATTCTTGTCTCCAGATGTGTCATGGGTCTCTCCTTCAAATACAAGCCAATGAGATTTTTCTCCCGTTTTATCATTCACCATGCGATAAAATAAGAAAGGAAGGTAACACTTTAGTTTAGGATCCAATTCTCACTATTAACTAGTTGCTTATTAGCATGCATATTACTAGGATATTGGCTGTTTATTAGTACTTATAAAGCACATATTAATGCTACCCAATACCTAAACTTAACTACCTTACTAACTATTAATAAACAGTAATTAGGAGATTATTGAGGCAAAAATCATAGTTAATAGTTAGTTAATAGTGAGAATTGGACCTTAATCCTAAGTGTGACCTAAAGGATAACAAACTATGAATCTAAAGTTGCTATTTTTGTATTTCTTGGGCCAAGAAATGGGTTTTAATCAGGGCTTGACATGAACTTTTCTGCTCACCAGCCACTGTGGCTAGTGGTTTCCCAAAGTTACTAGCCACTCAGTATTTTCACTGGCCACAATTTTGACATCAATACTATGGGGAAAAACTGCCATACAGATATTTTTAATATTATCTCATAATTTGTATACATACAGCAGGTATATTAGGCTGCTGTCACTAAGACTTGACGCACAGATCCATTATACTGTTACACATGTGTTCATGTGTTTTCTTTCACAACTGTTTACTTTCACTTAAGACATAACTGACTGTGTTTACGTGAATATTCGCCATAACCAGCATGTTGACATTATTTTGTTTGTATTTGCCTGTTTAAGCGCAATAAGCAGCGGAAAAAGAACTCAATTTAGTACTGAGAGGCGGCTTTATGCGAGCATACTTTGTGTGTGAGCAAAAAATCTGCAGGAAGGAGTACAATTATGCGCAATCCGTGCAATCCCACGCCGAAATTCAAGCTCTGTAACACCAACAATATTCATCCAGAGCAAATGAAAGGAGTGAGGGGAGGCGGGTTTGTGTGTAACTCGCTGTCGAAGAGTCCACAAGAGAGCGAGAAAACGCAACTGGTGTATCTATCCTGTGGAAATTAAGTGTTGGAAGCATTTCAGATATTTCAGTATCGAGAAAACAATATTTTTGACAACACTACATTGCACTTAGTTTATTATTTCAAATGCCTTTTAAAAGACTACAATTGAAAAATGTATCAGCTATACTATATATAAAATTCAACCCGCCAAAGTGTCTAGTAGGAGTGACTGCGTTACACACCACGGCTGAAATACACCCGCATTTGACAGGTTGGCGGGTGTTAATGTCAAGCCATGGCTGGAATGTTCAATTGATGTGGTTATGAAATTATGGCTAATGTAATGTGTCAGTTAGAGCATTGCATACTGTGCAAACTCTATTGTAGTAAATATCAATTGTTCATTTCATTATGCATGTTTGAAATGAGTTGGAGTGCTGAAGAAAATAGATTTTGCAGCTTTATGTTCACTGACATGACAGCTACATTGTTATGTGGACTGCTGAACATAATATTTAGGTCCTGGTCCATTTAACTCTTAACCTTGACATATGAAAAAATTGTTGTTATTGAAACTTTAGACAAAATATAAAAAAGAAAATTATAAAACGTTTACATGTTTACGTTTTGTATCATATTTTATACATCAGGCTTTTATGGTCAATATAGTATGATATGGAGTTCACACTTGAGGAGTGGAAAAAAAAACACCTTAATTTTATTCCAAGGACTGACTAAATAAATAAATAAAATAAATGAATGAATGAATGAATAAATGAATGCAAGCAATTTGGTGAAGATGTTATTTAAATGACCAAAAAAGTAGGATGAAATGCAGTAATTTATGAATGTAAAATCAAGTAAACCTAAGTTGCTTCAGTCCAGTAAGTGTTCATCTTGAAATATTGAAATATTACTAACAATATAAAAGTTATTTTTACGTTTACTTTATAAAAATCAATTAAAAATTTTACAGCAAAAAGACATACCACAACCTGAAGAGAGACATTTTTAGAATTATAATACAATACCTTTTACTTTTCCTAAAAAGGCATGTAGATAATTGTGCAGTTTGTTTCAGCAAAGTTTTTATCATGTTGATAATTTAGAGGCCTATACATGAAATATGATAGAGTAGGCTTTATAGGGTTAATCGTGTTAAATTTTGTTGGGAATACTTTCAGATCACAATTACAAATACAAATTTACCAAAAAAGTTTCCCTGATCTCATATATAATTTATAGCTAAAGTGTGCAATTTTTTCTATGTAAAAATGTTTTTTCCTATTCCATTTTAATATGCAGAGACAACTATGAGTAAACCATTTGTAGGCTGATTACACAAATCGAGTAATTGAGTAAAAGTACAGATACTCTAGTAAAATATCTATCTGGTTGTGACAAATGACAGCCAAGTAGAAGTGTTATGGAAAACAGTTGGAATTCATTGTTTTTGCAATTCCTAGTGATGGTGAACATGCACACTTTAAACTTCCACACCTTTAAATTTAAAATTTAAGTCATCCTAAACACTTGCAATGAACACCAGAACTTACAGGAGGTCCAGGAGGTCCGGGTCTGCCTTGTGGTCCTTCACTGCCCTGGAATAAAAACACATTCCTTTTCTTTACATGCGTAACACAAACTCTGCCTCTCCAAACACGGTATGTGATTGCATTGAGAGTCAGGGCCAATGCCATGCTGCAGTGTTAGCAAATGGTGTGAATAATAACAGGATTCAGATAGAGCCTTTGGAAGTTTTGAGGATAGACTCGGTGCCCCTTAGCTCTTATTGGGTTGGCTCTCAGTGGAGTCGACCAGCTGATGAAAACGATGAAAAATGCCTCTATTCCTTTTCTAGTGCATATCTGCACACTGCAGGGCACCACACAAGCTCGTCGAACACATCGAGCGGCATTTTCACTATCGCCCGCTAACCGTTTGTGAGAGTATTACTCTAGCCATTTATCAGACAGTGTGTGTGACTCATACTGATGCAGATGGGTCAAAGAATTATAATGTTGGGGGAAGTGAAAACCAGAAAAAGATGTGCATCACATTTTGTCTTTATCCCACTCTGAAATACAATATAATTGCAGAATATTTAAACAAAACATTTAAAATTATACACATAATGTATGAAATCATAATAAACATCATTTTATTTTGTTTGGTCTTTGAGTAATTCTTCAATTCTCATGTTGTGCTAATTCTGTACACATAAATGAGCAATTTTAAAGCTTAAAAAATGATATAAAGCCACCATAAAAGTGATCCATTTGCACAATATTTCAGGTCTTCTGATGCCACATGATAATTTTGTCAAAGAAATGGTCCAAATTTGGATTTGTTATTGATTTTTCTTTCAACCTCAGCCCTCAAATCTTGTGTTCACTTATTCACTTGACTTTGACTGTCTCCATTCATTTTCATTCTATGGAATAGTAGTGTGAATGCTATGTGGTTAACACAAAGAAGATGGTTTGGAATAGATGGTTTGGAATAACGTCTTAATTTTTTTTTGAAGGTCCTTAATATTATATTAAAATATTAAAGCAGAAAGTATAACTTGATAATGCTTACCCGTTCTCCCTTCGGTCCTGCGGGGCCAACAGGTCCTGGTCTGCCAAGAAGTCCCTGGATGCAGAGGAATATGCAAAAGGATCATTTTGATTAAACACAATGCTGGCAAGAAAAAGATTGCCAAGGAACTAACTAAGCCCCATATGGAAACCATGATGCCATAATAACATTTCATTTTGTTGGGAGATCCTCACCGGTGCACCTATACGACCTGTGGATCCAGGCAATCCTGGCACACCCGGGGTCCCCTGTGAACAGAGAATTTCAAAACTCAAAACTCAAGAAAAAGTAGTGATAATAAATTGAATTGTATGATAATGCATTCTCTAACCCTGGACCAATCAACTGCAAGCTTGAGGCTAGATTTCAACAACAATAAAATGTGCTGAAAATAAATTTCTATTTTATTTTTCAATAAAAATCCATTGGTCCAACTGTCTTAGACTAGCAAAATACATTTCCATATAATAGAATTGCTACAAATGCAAATGGGTAAAAAAAGATTATTTAAATTATTGTATTTTTTGTATTATTGTGTTATTGTATTTGTTAGCTGTCTTTCAATATTTTGAAACAAAATAAAAATAAAAAAAAGAAGGCAAAGAATATTTGGAAACAATATTTTAAAAGTAAAAACCTAAAAGTGATACAAACTAAGCAATTATACAAAGTTATTATGTTTTGTTTCTTCCTATATATCTATGACATGTTTGATTATATGTATGCTTGCTTGTAACATATGCTTGGTTCTCAAAAAAAATAAAAAATAAAAGAAGAAATATATATATATATATATATATATATAGTTAGATTATATAAGAGTAAGAAGTTATTTAAATACTTATATAAACGGTAATCCGATAATACAATTATTTTATTTCAGACACTTTAAATTTTTTAATTTCAAAATAAAGTGACTGGTGTAGCTGTATAGTAGTCAACTATGACGCATCAGGCAGCTACACTAACTATAACAGGATCTATTTAGCTATGTCGCATTGCACCAAGCCGCACACGTACAGTGTAAACACAATGTTATTCTGATAACTCACCTCATCACCCTTATCCCCCATTGGACCAGGAAAACCTCTCTCACCCTTCACTCCCTATATGATGACAAGGCAGATAAACAATAGTTGAGACAGGAAGTACACACTTTTGATTTAGTTTCTCTCTAAAGAATGTTGTCATACATTATTAATGCTTTTCCTCTGGCCTCAATTCTTGCCTGTCACTGAATGTCTCGCATTCAGGCACTGTTCTGTACTGTACATAAACTTCTTTTTTTTTGCTTTAATTGTTGCACCATTTATAAAATATTTATCTCACAACACCTTGTTGTAATAGAGAAAATGCATGTGATTGTACTTCCAAAAAGAATTACAGCTAGGGAAATCTGTGGATATTTATACCAAGTTCTGTCATGAACCTCTAGATGGCGCAGGCTGATAGGTCCTAACTCAATTTGGTAGCGATCACATTGTTATCTACATAGCGCAGCTAACTGGTTGCTGTTGCATCAGTGGCCAATGAGCTGTGGCTCAACATTCAAATACTGGTAGTGTTGCTGTTAGCAGTGCAGCGCGCTTTCAGAAACCCTCCTCCTTCCCCAGCTGCACCTGTATAGATCTGCTACAGCGGTTATTTCATGTATGTTACATGTGCAGCAGCAGCATGTCTTGCATGCTCAAAGCAATGTCTGTGAATATATTTGCAGTAGCAGGTCTCGGTACTTGCCCTGCAGCAGCAGCAAAGCAAATCTATTACGCTAAGACCAAATACATTAACATTACCATATCCATTACCATGCCAGTCTCTCCAGAACTGGGGCTCATGTGTCTACTGATCACATGATTCTTTTCTCTAATCTGTTGATTTAGGGTGACTTACCTTCGGACCCTCTTTTCCAGGATTACCAGCTGGGCCCCGCAGACCCTGATCCCCCTGTCGAAGCCAACATAGAACGTAAGAAGCCAGATACACAGGACAGACACAAGAATATGCAGTGGCCCAGAATATTATTTGAACAACACTTAAACGGATAGTTCACCCAAAAATGAAAATTACCCCATGATTTACTCACCCTCAAGACATCCTAGGTGTATATGACTTTCTTTTTTTAGACGAATACAATCAGAGATATATTAAAAAATGTCACGGCTCTTCCAAGCTTTGTAATGGCAGCGAATGGAGGATGAGATTTTGAAGCCCAAAAAAGTGCATCCATCCATCATAAAAGTACTCCACACAGCTCCAGGGGGTTAATAAAGGCCTTCTGAAGCGAAGCAATTAGTTTGTGTAAGAAAAAAATCCATATTTAAAACTTTATAAACTAAAATAACTAGCTTCCGACAGACGGATCGATTTACGGTGAAAGAGTACCGCTGACCTGACGCATGACGTATTGACGACGCGGAAGCGCAGAAGATAGAGCAAAACAAAACATCGGTCACAAATTAGAAGTCTAAAACAAGACTTTTTTAAAGAGAAATGTCAGAGGATTTCGATATAAGAGAAGAGGAGCTTGAGTTTGTTGCCCAGCCCTATTTGTTTGAACTGCGAGAGGCGTCAAAGCTTAAGCTCCTCCTACATCACGTCAGGGGTTACTCTCTTGGCGTAAGTCGACTTGCGTAGGCCTTCTGCCGGAAGCTAGTTATTTTAGTTTTTAAGTTTTAAATATGCATATTTTTCTTACACAAACACATCGCTTCACTTCAGAAGGCCTTTATTAACCGCCCAGAGCCATGTAGAGTACGTTTATGTTGGATGGATGCACTTTTTTGGGCTTAATTTCATCCTCCATTCACTGCCATTATAAAGCTTAGAAGACTTTTTTTAAAACATCTCCTATTGTATTCGTCTGAAAGAAAAAAGTCATATACACATAGGATGGCTTGAGGGTGAGTAAATCATGGGGTAATTTTCATTTTTGGGTGAACTATCCCTTTAAGGCTGGAATATACTACATGACTTTTGGAAAATTGGAAAATTGGCTATCATATATTAAATGACTGAGGACCTTACAGTACCAGACTTTCTAATCATTCCAAACACAACAAACTCACGCATTACAGATAAAACAAATATGGAGATGACTCTGTGCTAAGTCGCAAAAGAAACGTGGCAAGCTCATTTGGATTTTGGGTTTTGGGTGGGTAGACGCGGTCAGTATGGACTCTACAGATTACAACAGGAGTTAGAGGTGAGTGGTGTAGTCAGTTGTTTTATTTATGCTGAAGAGTCATATATTGTGTTCTGTTAATTGTATTGTTATTGTATTTGTATTGTATTTTATTGCAACACTAGAAGATGGAGGACAGCTTCGGTTTCAGTAGTGACACGTCATACACTATGATATATGTTCTAAAATTGTCTCAAGATATCAAGCATGTTTTGATATCCTCCGACTGGATGGAATCATAGTCTGTAGCCAAAAAAAAAAAAAAAAAGACTTTTGGCAACTATCGTCAACTCACCCAGACTGCAAATTGGGGCAAAAATCTGAGCAAAAGTCATGTAGTGTACAGCAGCCTTTAGGCCACACTTAATGTATGAATGTCATCACATTAGATAACTAAAAAAAAACAAAAACAGGATTCATTTTAAACAGAACAAGCACCTATTGCAAGTAAAACATTTCAAGTTCTTGTAATTGTAGCGCAAAAAAGTGAAATTTTCTTTGCAGATTTGATATCTAATACAATAACATGCATACATTTTTAAGAGTGACTTGTGATACTACTTGGGGTTGTTGTAGAGCAAATCTTAAAATCTAAAATGTCTGGTGTATTTGTGTCTACAATGGTGCCATTTATAAACAAATCATTCAGCGCATTAGCCAGAAAAGATGACAGCAGCCAGTGCTAGAGAATCTCAGGTGGAGGGGCAGAATATTAATTAGTGAGGAGTTGAAATTGCAGCCATTTTTACCTTTTCTCCATCCATTCCTGGGACACCTGGAGCTCCAGAGGAACCTTTTTCTCCTTTCTGCCCTGGTAATCCTGGTACTCTGGTCTGACACACACTGCAGGCGTTCTGGCAACATCACACACACACACACACACACACACACACAGTAAGGTGCAGCAATACCAACTTTCTCTCCTTTAATCTCTTTTTCCTTCTGTTCAGATGAGCTCCGGATGCAACACATTTTAAAATTAATCTTTCTCTTAGTTATTTACACATACAATGGGGAGAACAAGTATTTGATACACTGCCGATTTTGCAGGTTTTCCTACTTACAAAGCATGTAGAGTCTGTAATTTTTATCATAGATACACTTCAACTGTGACTAAAACAAAAATCCAGAAAATCACATTGCATGATTTTTAAATAATTAATTTGCATTTTATTGCATGACATAAGTATTTGATCACCTACCAACCAGTAAGAATTCCGGCTCTCACAGACCTGTTAGTTTTTCTTAAAGAAGCCCTCCTGTTCTCCACTCATTACCTGTATTAACTGCACCTGTTTGAACTCGTTACCTGTATAAAAGACACCTGTCTACACACTCAATCAAACAGACTCCAACCTCTCCACAATGGCCAAGACCAGTGAGCTGTGTAAGGACATCAGGGATAAAATTGTAGACCTGCACAAGGCTGGGATGGGCTACAGGACAATAGGCAAGCAGCTTGGTGAGAAGGCAACAACTGTTGGCGCAATTATTAGAAAATGGAAGAAGTTCAAGATGACAGTCAATCTCCCTCGGTCTGGGGCACCATGCAAGATTTCACCTTGTGGGCCATCAATGATCATGAGGAAGGTGAGGGATCAGCCCAGAACTACACGTGCATTCTGACTTATTTACACTGTTAAAGAGTTGGATTCTCATGTTAAACATGGCCAAAATTTAAAAAAACGAGTTGGATGTATTATGGAGTATTTCTGTGCCAAATACACTCCTTCAGGATTCGAATAAGTTTCGGAAAGTTTTTTTTTTCGAGTATGGCCCTGTATGACGTCATAAAGGGCGGAATTCCTTGTATGGGCACTTCTCCCAGATGAGCACGTGCGCACATCAACCAGAGCGAGAGGAAGAGTGCGCCCATCAACGAGCTTCGTTTGGGTTACAGAAGCCGTCAGCAGTGCTGTCATTTTGTTTTTAGACCACGAAATCAACAATGTCACTAAAGAAGTGTGTTTTTGGTTGTGAGGGAAAGATAACCTTGTTCAGCTTCACAAATAACCCAGCGTTAAGGAAACAGTGGATGCAGTTTGTTTTTCCGGAGCAGCAACTTAGTTCTGCAAGTGTGTTTGTTTGTTCCCGGTCATGAGTCGAAACTGCAGGCGGTGAGTGAAACTGCATCAAATGTCTGTGTTTTGTAGGCAATCGGCGCGTAAGTGCATATAATGTAAACAACACGAACGTATAGTGAATCGAAAGTTATCCAGGGATAATGCCATGATGTATTCCTCAAAAGCGCTTATTGTTAATGATATGATTACAGATCATAACCTAGATGTGCTGTGTTTATAAACACAAGCCGCGTCTGAAAGGTAAAGGGGGAGGTGTTGCTGTAATTTATAATAATATCTTCAGTATTACTCAGAAGTCTAGTTTCAGATATAATTCCTTTGAAGTTTTGGTGCTTTATGTAACGTTATGTAGTGAAATTGATAAATCCCGTTTGACATTTGTGCTGGCTACTGTATACAGGCCACCAGGGCACCATACAGACTTTACCAGAGAATTTGCTGATTTTCTATCAGAGTTAGTACTGGCTGCAGATAAAGTCCTAATTGTTGGTGATTTTAATATCCATATAGACAATGAAAAAGATGCATTGGGATTGGCATTTAGAGACATTCTAAACTCTATTGGAGTAAGGCAACACGTGTCAGGACCCACTCATCGCCGTAATCATACTTTAGACCTAATACTGTCACATGGAATAAATGCTGATACCATTGAAATTCTGCAGCAGAGCGATGACATCTCAGATCATTACCTAGTATCATGTACACTTAATTTAGCAAAGGCTGCAAAGCCGTCCCCTCGCTTCAAATATGGCAGGACTATTACTGCTGCCACTAAAGATTGCTTTGTAAATAACCTTCCTCATCAGTTTCATCTCCTCAGCATCCCAGATAGCCTAGAGGAACTCGATGTTGCAACAGAAACTATTGACTCTCTCTTTTCCAGCACTTTAGACACAGTTGCTCCCCGGCGCTTAAAGAAGATTAAAGAAAATAGTCCAACGCCGTGGTACAACGAGCACACCCGGGCCCTTAAAACTGCAGCCAGAAAAATGGAGCGCAGCTGGAAGAAAACAAAACTAGAAGTTTTTCGCATTTCGTGGAAAGAGAGCATGATTGCATACAGAAAGGCCCTAAAAACTGCTAGATCTGCTTATTTCTCGACTCTCTTAGAAGAAAACAAACACAACCCTAGGTATTTATTCGATACAGTGGCTAAATTAACCAAAGATAAAGCTTCAACTTCTGATGTTTGCAAACAGCACAGCAGTAATGACTTCATGAACTTCTTTACTTGTAAGATTGATAATATTAGGAAAAAAAAATTATAACCATGCAGCCGTCTACTACAGTATCACATCAGACAGTGCATTGTAGTGTCAATGAGGAAAAATTACATTCATTCACTGCTATAGGAGAAGAAGAATTGGCTAAACCGTTAAATCATCAAAATCAACAACTTGTATGCTCGACCCTATACCGACTAAACTACTAAAAGAGATGCTTCCAGAGGTCATAGATCCTCTTCTTAATATCATTAATTCATCCTTGACATTAGGATATGTACCGAAAACTTTTAAGTTGGCTATTATTAAACCACTTATTAAAAAAACGCAACTTGATCCTACAGAATTAGTCAATTACAGGCCAATCTCAAATCTACCCTTTCTGTCAAAAATACTAGAAAAGGCAGTGTCCTCACAATTATGCTCCTTTTTAGAAAGAAATTTTATCTGTGAGGATTTCCAGTCAGGATTTAGACCGTATCATAGTACTGAGACTGCTCTCATTAGAGTTACAAATGATTTACTCATATCATTCGATCGTGGTTGTATCTCTCTGTTAGTGTTACTCGATCTTAGCGCTGCATTCGGTACTATTGACCACAACATTCTTTTGAATAGACTCGAAAATTATGTTGGCATTAGTGGAATTTCATTGGCATGGTTTAAATCATACTTATCTGACCGTTATCAGTTTGTAGCAGTAAATTAAGAGATGTCACACCGATCACAAGTTCAGTATGGAGTACCGCAGGGCTCAGTGCTAGGACCGTTGCTTTTCACCCTGTACATGCTACCACTGGGAGATATTATTAGGAAGCATGGCGTTAGTTTTCATTGTTATGCTGACGATACTCAGCTCTATATTTCTTCACACCCTGACGAAACCTGCCAATTCACAAGATTAACGGAATGCATAGCTGATATAAAAAATTGGATGACTATTAATTTCCTGCAACTTAATTCAGAAAAAAATGAATTTTTAATCATTGGACAAAAAAACTCCACAAGTAGTAACCTAGAATACTGTCTGACACTCAATGGCTGCTCTGTCAAGTCCTCGTCGTCAGTTAGGAACCTGGGTGTGCTCTTTGATACCAATCTCTCATTTGAAAGCCATGTTTCTAGCATCTGTAAAACTGCATTCTACCATCTTAAAAATATATCTAAATTACGGCACGTTTTCAATGCAAAATGCTGAACAGTTAGTTCATGCGTTCATGACCTCAAGGCTAGATTATTGTAATGCTCTACTGGGTGGTTGCCCTGCTCGCTTAATAAATAAACTGCAGCTTGTCCAAAAAGCAGCAGCTAGAGTTCTTACTAGAACCAGGAAGTATGACCATATTAGCCCGGTTCTGGCAACACTGCATTGGCTCCCTATTAAATATTGTATACATTTTAAAATCTTGCTGATTACTTACAAAGCACTAAATGGTTTAGCTCCCCAGTACTTGAGCGAGCTCTTAACGCATTATACTCCATCACGTCTATTGCGGTCTCAAAATTCTGGCCAGTTGATAATACCTAGAATACCAAAATCAACTGCAGGTGGTCGATCCTTTTCCTATTTAGCACCTAAACTCTGGAACAGTCTTCCTAGCATTGTTCGGGAAGCAGACACACTCTGTCAGTTTAAATCTAGACTAAAAACACATCTCTTTAATATGGCATACACATAAAACATTTTTAATTTATATTATTCAAATCAGTTAAATGATTGTTTTAGGCTGCATTAACTAGGTCAGCCGGAACCGGGAACACTTCCCATAACACCTGATGATCATAAGAAGAATGGCATCTACGCTAATGTTAGTCTCTCTGTTTATCCCGAGGTTTACTGCAGTCGGCCGGATCCGGGCCGTATCCGGACCAGATGGTGGACCTTAGCCTGGACATGACGAACGCATCCCTGAAGTGTCTGTAGAGACCGTGTCAATTAAACTCCCCCCTGTAAATGCTGCATCGACACGACATCCTCATTAAACCCGTCCCCGGCATGACGACTCCAATCTTTCGAATAATCCTACGAATATCTATTGATCTAATATGACTTCTGACCTGTAATGTTGCCAGAATCATAATCATACACTATTTGTTCATCGGCCAGAGGACAACTGGCACCCCGACTGAGCCTGGTTTCTCCCAAGGTTTTTTTTTTCCATTCTGGCCCTGAAGGAGTTTTGGTTCCTTGCCACTGTCGCCTTTGGCTTTTGGCTTGCTCAGTTGGGGACACTTAAATTTCAACTATATTACTGATCTGCCCGCATTGACACTATATGATAATTGAAATGAGCTGGATGACATCACCGTTTTCACCAGAGTGGCTGTACAGCCGAATCAAATTCTGTTGCATTATTTTCCTGTTAACACTGTGAAGCTGCTTTGAAACAATTGGCATTGTAAAAAGCGCTATATAAATAAAGGTGATTTGATATTGTGTGTGTGTGCTCGTGACTCTTTAGCCCCACCCACTGCACGCCTCCACGAGCTCGGCTGTTTTCAGAAAAAAGCGGTACAGCATATCTTTCTTTTATAAATATGATAAAAAATTATAGCGATATGAAGGATGCAATACTACTCTATAGGTACTCAAGATTAACATGAGATTGGCAGAAACTGTGTGTGTTATGTACCCTTTAATAAACTGGCAATGCATAAAACAATGTAAGTTATTGATCTACTGATTAGCCAATTATTAAAATGAAGAATTTTCTCAAAATGGTAGCACAGAAAAAAAAAATCTCATTCATCTTTGTATTTTACTTCAACATGGTTTGAAAATTCACCAATGATTCAACTTTTCCTTTGACATGGAATGAAGTTGTCACTGGAACCATTTTATTTGGAGAAGTGATATTTCTATGAGTCTATGTCATGAAGCTTACTTCCAATTTCAAATCATAGCAGATATTCTGAAATATTATTAGGAGGATACATTTTACCTCCATTTCATTTCCACTAAAGGACAACTGAAGTAAAACTTTTTTCATTGTTTACCCCACTCTTCCTGTGGAAATACACTAAACAGACTCCAGTGTCCTTTCATGTTCAGGAGCTCTACACACATTTATCTGTTTGTGTATACTGACCTTTATTGCATATCTGTGTAGGATTCATGCCTGCCCATCTGGCTACTTGCTTTTACCAGCTTTCAGAGACACATATGGCACAGCAATCTAGCTTTGCACATTGCTAAAAAAGCTAAAGGTCAAACCCAGAGATACAAACAACTTAAAGGCAGAGAACTTGAGAAAAGGTATGCATTAGTAAAATACTTTTTTTTTTCTCAAAGCCTTTTCCCCCCAGATTTTAACCTTGTCAGCCTGATGCATTCAACTCAATACATTGGCCCAATGATACAGAGAGAAACAGGAAAAGCAAAAGCGAAGGTGCTTTCAAAAGCAGTTTTAAACGCGGGGGCTAAGTAAGCAACCTTTTTTTCTTCTGCTCTTTAAAGAGTGTAACTGTATAACTGGGAAGCGTAATCAAAGGTTTACCATAATGGGTCGCAGGGATTGCGCTGACAGGTAGCAATTTACTAGTGCATTAGTCCGACCTGCTCAATAAGTGAAGGACAATTCAGGAAGTGCATTTATATTTACAATTAGCAAATAGCATGTGACTGATATAGTAGCATTAGATGAGAAATAGGACATTTGTACACATTTCAAAATTCAAAAGATTTTTGAAAAGGGAGAAAATCTAAAATAAACTTAGCAAAGTGCTTTGACATTTTTAGATGTTGCTGTACAAATATGTATCAGAGCTTCATTAAATAAATAAGATTAATTCATTTAAAGGTATATAGTTTACCAAAATTTTGTTTCAAATTTTTAAGCAAGAACATCAGAGTTGCTCTTTTCCATACAAAGTGAATGATGAATTATACTGCTAAATGTAAAAAATAAAATAAAATAAAATAAAATGAAATAAAATAAATAAAATTTTATTGCAATACAGTACGTAACACAAATGCAATACCATGTCATAAAAGCAAGATGACAACATAAGTTATAAGCGTAATTAAACTAAACTATACCTGTTCTATCTTCATGCAGCATATATTCTCTGACTAGAGACTCTGATGTAGACATCTCACAACAGTTCCCACACAAGCGATTTATAGATTACCATGACAGAATATGCTAATCAATGACTTGAAGATCAGCTACATAAATTCATCAACTAACCATTCAGAACCATTCAGATGTCCTGTTGCATTCTACATGTTGTCACTTCTTCGTGAGTCTCTCCATCATTGTCCGACTCCGGTTTGAACATAAGTCTGGACAGTTTCTGACATTTTCAGTGCGTGTCTGAGCTAATCTGGGGTACGTTTCCCAAAAGCATCATTAGACAACTATGGTCGCAAGTTCCGACGTTATCAACATAGTTCAACGAGTCGTGTTTCCCGAAACCATAGTTCCAACGAACATTCGCAAACAGGTTCGCAAAGTTGTGTGGTTGGAACGACAGCTCTCGACCTGTGGTTAGAAGCATAGTTTCTTTTTTGCATGACGTGGACTTAATAAATCCTTATCTTGTGCAAAATAAGCAAGCTGACATTCAGTACAATATATATCTTTTATTTCGAATACATACACGTCATTTACGTCTTTTAGTTTGTCAAGAGATTTAAAGCACTGTTTTTGAAGAGTGCGCATGTGCGTACGTGCTCTAGTACGTAAAAACGAGTCAATGATTGAATCTAGAAATAAAGCAAAATAACTGAGAAAAATGAGAATAACTCCTCAGATGCCATGTCTGTAATTTATAGCAAAAAATCTAGCATGAATTCGATCTCAAACTAATTCAGTAAAAGAAGTTAAAGGTGCACTGTGTAGCGGCATCTAGCGGTGAGGTTGCGAATTGCAACCGGTCACCGCTCACCCCTCCCTTTCGAAGCACATAGAGAAGTTACGGTGGCCGACACAGGACAAAGATGTCGTCGTCTGAGACAGCAGAGAGTAGCTAGCGCTCTGTAGAGAAGTTTGTCCGTTTAGGGCTACTGTAGAAACATGACGGCACAAAATGGTGACTTCACTGTATGGGGATCTGCGGTGTATGTAGATAGAAATGGCTCATTCTAAGGTAATAAAAACATAACGGTTCATTATGTAAGGTCTTCAACTCCACTGAAAACATAGTTATGTATATTATATTGCATTTCTGTCAATAGATCCTCATAAATGCTACACACTGCACCTTTAATACTCCACCACCTGTGTGACATCATTAACCAACGTGGTTGAACAACAAATTTGCGACAATACGGTTTCGGGAAACAGTCGTGACTAGTTAGTTGATTTCTTCAACGATGCATTGTACTATGGTAGTTAAGCAGTGAGTTACGTCGTTGTACGGGAAACGCATCCCTGGTAATCTGAGCTGCTAACATGAGCTCTTGAAGCTCCGCCCTCTTCTAGAAAGGGGGCCGGGAGCATCAGATCATTTGCATTTAAAGGGGGACACACAAAAACGGCGCATTTTTCCTCACCCCCAAAAAATTGACAATTTTAACATGCTATAAAAATGATCTGTGGGGTATTTTGAGCTAAAACGTCACATACACACTCTGGGGACATCAGAGACTTATTTTATATCTTGTAAAAAGGGGCATAACAGGACCCCTTTAAAAAAATATGTTCATTAAATTTAGTTTTTTAAGATAAGGCTGTTATTTAGGCCTATATTATAGGTTATTTATTTTGTTTGCACTGTGATCTTAGAAGTTAATGTAATGTATGCTAGTGTCGCTGTTTATATGCAATGATTATGCGTGTGCTGGACCCCGTAATTTATATTTGAAATGCTCATTATGGTTTAGTATTTCTCCCCTGACTAATCAACAAATAGCTTAAATAAACGGGTAACAGTTGACTACGAAAACCTTTAGTCAGGGTCTGTCTGTCTGTTTATATATATACAGTATCTATCTATCTATCTATCTATCTATCTATCTATCTATCTATCTATCTATCTATCTATCTATCTATCTATCTATCTATCTGTCTGTCTATCTATTTATCTACATCTTTGACTCCAGCTCCAATTCAAACTCTGCAGAAAGCAGTCATGCGCTTGCTTGTTCTTTTGACATTTAAGTATGTTTTGATGCATTTCCTTTTCTTTGTGTATGAATCTAAACTTGAGATGAACTACATTACATTAGCTACTCTAAGTAGCTCAATGTGTTGTTGTGGTTGATGGTTCACTCCTAAGAATCTCACTGCGTCAGTATTTCAGCAAATGGGCATTTATCTTGTCAGAAGTTTCTTCAGTCGCAAAGAGATGAATGCATGATGCCCAAACAGAAACATAAAGAGCAGTGGAGGAGGAAGACAGATCAGAATGTACTTATAGGCAAGAATTAAAGGGAGTGCGTTGAAAGAGTGTTTCTTTTTCTAAGCGCTGAATATACATGAATATAAAGAGTTTCAAAGACAGTAATACATCAGACAATTAAATAATTTATAAAACATGCTTGAAAGTTATTTATAGCAATTTCAGATAAAACTGGGCTTTATATCCCCTCTGGCTATAGTCTGTCATTTGTGTTTTTTTTACTCAAGTATTACAGTGGGGAGAACAAGTATTTGATACACTGCCGATTTTGCAGGTTTTCCTACTTACAAAGCATGTAGAAGTCTGTAAATTTTATCATAGGAACACTTCAACTGTGAGTGACGGATCTAAAACAAAAATCCAGAAAATCACATTGTATGATTTTTAAATAATTAATTTGCATTTTATTGCATGACATAAGTATTTGATCACCTACCAACCAGTAAGAATTCCGGCTCTCACAGACCTGTTAGTTTTTCTTTAAGAAGCCCTCCTGTTCTCCACTCATAACCTGTATTAACTGCACCTGTTTGAACTCGTTACCTGTATAAAAGACACCTGTCCACACACTCAATCAAACAGACTCCAACCTCTCCACAATGGCCAAGACCAGAGAGCTGTGTAAGGACATCAGGGATAAAATTGTAGACCTGCACAAGGCTGGGATGGGCTACAGGACAATAGGCAAGCAGCTTGGTGATAAGGCAACAACTGTTTGCGCAATTATTAGAAAATGGAAGAAGTTCAAGATGACGGTCAATCTCCCTCGGTCTGGGGCACCATGCAAGATCTCACCTCGTGGGGCATCAATGATCATGAGGAAGGTGAGGGATCAGCCCAGAACTACACGGCAGGACCTGGTCAATGACCCGATGTGAGCTGGGACCACAGTCTCAAAGAAAACCATTAGTAACACACTACGCCGTCATGGATTAAAATCCTGCAGCGCACGCAAGGTTCCCCTGCTCAAGCCAGCGCATGTCCAGGCCCGTCTGAAGTTTGCCAATGACCATCTGGATGATCCAGAGGAGGAATGGGAGAAGGTCATGTGGTCTGATGAGACAAAAATAGAGCTTTTTGGTCTAAACTCCACTCGCTGTGTTTGGAGGAAGAAGAAGGATGAGTACAACCCCAAGAACACCATCCCAACCGTGAAGCATGGAGGTGGAAACATCATTCTTTGGGGATGCTTTTCTGCAAAGGGGACAGGACGACTGCACCGTATTGAGGGGAGGATGGATAGGGCCATGTATCGCGAGATCTTGGCCAACAACCTCCTTCCCTCAGTAAGAGCATTGAAGATGGGTCGTGGCTGGGTCTTCCAGCATGACAACGACCCAAAACACACAGCCAGGGCAACTAAGGAGTGGCTCCGTAAGAAGCATCTCAAGGTCCTGGAGTGGCCTAGCCAGTCTCCAGACCTGAACCCAGTAGAAAATCTTTGGAGGGAGCTGAAAGTCCATACTGCCCAGCGACAGCCCCGAAACCTGAAGGATCTGGAGAAGGTCTGTATGGAGGAGTGGGCCAAAATCCCTGCTGCAGTGTGTGCAAACCTGGTCAAGAACTACAGGAAACGTATAATCTCTGTAATTGCAAACAAAGGTTTCTGTACCAAACATTAAGTTCTGCATTTCTGATGTATCAAATACTTATGTCATGCAATAAAATGCAAATTAATTACTTAAAAAGCATACAATGTGATTTTCTGGATTTTTGTTTTAGATTCCGTCACTCACAGTTGAAGAGTACCTATGATAAAAATTACAGACCTCTACATGCTTTGTAAGTGGGCAAACCTGCAAAATCGGCAGTGTATCAAATACTTGTTCTCCCCACTGTATGTATAATAGGAAAGGCAATGCTTTTGAAATCTTCCGGTTTTATAGAGGAAAAATAAGCTTTCTCTAGGTAACACAGGGTTAGATCGGTCTTAAGATCCATACACAATCTGACTGAAGGGAACGCAGTTTTAAATATATATTTTAAACACCTTTAGTTAAATTCAGCGTCTTTTATTTATTTATTTTAGCACTGTTCATACTTCTAATGTTCAGCATCCAATAGACTGCTGTGGAAATAAGTGCACAGATAGCTGGATGGAACAGTACCTTCAGTAATGTCCCCATGTCTCCCACAATGGGTAGTGCTGTCTGAAAGGGAAACATTATTTGGAGCAGCATTAGATACAACATTAAATGAGATGCAACACAAACATTTATTATATTCTCCATGAAGTAGCCATAATCCAATTATTTTCATTAGTGGAGCAAAAAAAAAAAAAAAAAAGTTACGAACCGGTTCTCCAGGAGGTCCAGGGGGCCCTGGTCTGCCTTGTGGGCCTGGAGGTCCCTTTCAAATTAAGTAACAGATACATGTATATATGTATATTTGATGTATTTAGGATTTCTTCAAATACTATAATTCATACATATAGGAATATATATATTGGGATATTTCCACCTTTTGACATAATATGAATGCAAAGAATTTAAAGCACTTCTCACCATATTTCCTGGCAATCCAACTGTCCCTGCAGGTCCACGGGGACCCTGTGAAAATAACACCATCATGCAAATTCACTTCCCTATATATTCAACACAAATCTAGATTCAGTCTTTTTTAACTTTTTTAACTTCAGGAAAAATATATAACAAAATATATACAGTTATATGCACAGTGACATAATTTACATGCTTGGACTACATGTGATTGTTGATTTTTGGATATTAATTAGCCCTTTACCTGAATTCCTGGTTCCCCTTTAGGTCCAATAAGACCCTAGAAAGAAAGCAAAAGAAAGAAAGAAAGATTCATATAAAATAAAGAACTTATCTTATAATACTGTTGTTTTCAGTCTGATATGCATTTACTAAAATGCTAAAGTCTAAAGCTACTTGGAATGCTTTTATATAGAACTTTGTGGTTGTCTGTGGGAATGTATAGCCCTATTCGGACTAGTTTTCCAGGGGGACCGTAGAGAAATTCCTGTTTCATAAGCCCTATTCTTATCTTAGATATACAGTGGGGAGAACAAGTATTTGATACACTGCCGATTTTGCAGGTTTGCCCACTTACAAAGCATGTAGAAGTCTGTAATTTTTATCATAGGTACTCTTCAACTGTGAGTGACGGAATCTAAAACAAAAATCCAGAAAATCACATTGTATGATTTTTAAGTAATTAATTTGCATTTTATTGCATGACATAAGTATTTGATACATCAGAAAAGCAGAACTTAATATTTGGTACAGAAACCTTTGTTTGCAATTACAGAGATCATACGTTTCCTGTAGTTCTTGACCAGGTTTGCACACACTGCAGCAGGGATTTTGGCCCACTCCTCCATACAGACCTTCTCCAGATCCTTCAGGTTTCGGGGCTGTCGCTGGGCAATACGGACTTTCAGCTCCCTCCAAAGATTTTCTATTGGGTTCAGGTCTGGAGACTGGCTAGGCCACTCCAGGACCTTGAGATGCTTCTTACGGAGCCACTCCTTAGTTGCCCTGGCTGTGTGTTTCGGGTCGTTGTCATGCTGGAAGACCCAGCCACGACCCATCTGTAATGCTCTTACTGAGGGAAGGAGGTTGTTGGCCAAGATCTCACGATACATGGCCCCATCCATCCTCCCCTCAATACGGTGCAGTCGTCCTGTCCCCTTTGCAGAAAAGCATCCCCAAAGAATGATGTTTCCACCTCCATTGTTCACGGTTGGGATGGTGTTCTTGGGGTTGTACTCATCCTTCTTCTTCCTCCAAACATGGCGAGTGGAGTTTAGACCAAAAAGCTCTATTTTTGTCTCATCAAACCACATGACCTTCTCCCATTCCTCTTCTGGATCATCCAGATGGTCATTGGCAAACTTCAGACGGGCCTGGACATGCGCTGGCTTGAGCAGGGGGCCTTGCGTGCGCTGCAGGATTTTAATCCATGACGGCGTAGTGTGTTACTAATGGTTTTCTTTGAGACTGTGGTCCCAGCTCTCTTCAGGTCATTGACCAGGTCCTGCCGTGTAGTTCTGGGCTGATCCCTCACCTTCCTCATGATCATTGATGCCCCACGAGATGAGATCTTGCATGGTGCCCCAGACCAAGGGAGATTGACCGTCATCTTGAACTTCTTCCATTTTCTAATAATTGCGCCAACAGTTGTTGCCTTCTCACCAAGCTGCTTGCCTATTGTCCTGTAGCCCATCCCAGCCTTGTGCAGGTCTAAAATTTTATCCCTGATGTCCTTACACAGCTCTCTGGTCTTGGCCATTGTGGAGAGGTTGGAGTCTGTTTGATTGAGTGTGTGGACAGGTGTCTTTTATACAGGTAACGAGTTCAAACAGGTGCAGTTAATACAGGTAATGAGTGGAGAACAGGAGCTCTTCTTAAAGAAAAACTAACAGGTCTGTGAGAGCCGGAATTCTTACTGGTTGGTAGGTGATCAAATACTTATGTCATGCAATAAAATGCAAATTAATTATTTAAAAATCATACAATGTGATTTTCTGGATTTTTGTTTTAGATTCCGCCTCTCACAGTTGAAGAGTACCTATGATAAAAATTACAGAACTCTACATGCTTTGTAAGTAGGAAAACCTGCAAAATCGGCAGTGTATCAAATACAAACCCGATTCCAAAAAAGTTGGGACACTGCACAAATTGTGAATAAAAACAGAATGCAATGATGTGGAAGTTTCAAATTTCAATATTTTATTCAGAATACAACATAGATGACATATCAAATGTTTAAACTGAGAAAATGTATCATTTTAAGGGAAAAATAAGTTGATTTTAAATTTCATGGCATCAACACATCTCAAAAAAGTTGGGACAAGGCCATGTTTACCACTGTGTGGCATCCCCTCTTCTTTTTATAACAGTCTGCAAACGTCTGGGGACTGAGGAGACAAGTTGCTCAAGTTTAGGAATAGGAATGTTGTCCCATTCTTGTCTAATACAGGCTTCTAGTTGCTCAACTGTCTTAGGTCTTCTTTGTCGCATCTTCCTCTGTATGATGCGCCAAATGTTTTCTATGGGTGAAAGATCTGGACTGCAGGCTGGCCTTTTCAGTACCCGGATCCTTCTTCTACGCAGCCATGATGTTGTAATTGATGCAGTATGTGGTCTGGCATTGTCATGTTGGAAAATGCAAGGTCTTCCCTGAAAGAGACGACGTCTGGATGGAGCATATGTTGTTCTAGAACTTGGATATACCTTTCAGCATTGATGGTGCCTTTCCAGATGTGTAAGCTGCCCATGCCACACGCACTCATGCAACCCCATACCATCAGAGATGCAGGCTTCTGAACTGAGCGGTGATAACAACTTGGGTTGTCCTTGTCCTCTTTAGTCCGGATGACATGCCGTCCCAGTTTTCCAAAAAGAACTTCAAATTTTGATTCGTCTGACCACAGAACAGTTTTCCACTTTGCCACAGTCCATTTTAAATGAGCCTTGGCCCAGAGAAAACGGCTGTGCTTCGGGATCATGTTTAGATATGGCTTCTTTTTTGACCTATAGAGTTTTAGCCGGCAACGGCGAATGACACGGTGGATTGTGTTCACCGACAATGTTTTCTGGAAGTATTCCTGAGCCCATGTTGTGATTTCCATTACAGTAGCATTCCTGTATGTGATGCAGTGCCGTCTAAGGGCCCGAAGATCACAGGCATCCAGTATGGTTTTCCGGCCTTGACCCTTACACACAGAGATTGTTCCAGATTCTCTGAATCTTTGGATGATATTATACACTGTAGATGATGATAACTTCAAACTCTTTGCAATTTTTCTCTGAGAAACTCCTTTCTGATATTGCTTCACTATTTTTCGCCGCACCATTGGGGGAATTGGTGATCTTCTGCCCATCTTGACTTCTGAGAGACA
Organism: Coreius guichenoti; assembly: GCA_039654105.1. Taxonomy (NCBI): domain Eukaryota; kingdom Metazoa; phylum Chordata; class Actinopteri; order Cypriniformes; family Gobionidae; genus Coreius; species Coreius guichenoti. The sequence continues at coordinate 14,770,533 of CM077179.1, forward strand.
CTGCCACTCTTTTCATACCCAATCATGTTGCCAATTGACCTAATAAGTTGCAAATTGGTCCTCCAGCTGTTCCTTATATGTACATTTAACTTTTCCGGCCTCTTATTGCTACCTGTCCCAACTTTTTTGGAATGTGTAGCTCTCATAAAATCCAAAATGAGCCAATATTTGGCATGACATTTCAAAATGTCTCACTTTCAACATTTGATATGTTATCTATATTCTATTGTGAATAAAATATAAGTTTATGAGATCTGTAAATTATTGCATTCCTTTTTTATTCACAATTTGTACAGTGTCCCAACTTTTTTGGAATCGGGTTTGTACTTGTTCTCCCCACTGTAACTTATCTCCCGTATATGATGTCAAGGCTTCCTTGTTTCTCAACATGGCTGCTAGTTCTAAGAAGAAAAACCGGCATTGGACACGGGAGGAGACACTCTGCAAATTGTATATAGTTGTATGATGTATAGTGATATGACCCAGCACCCAAAACACTATCAAAACACTTTAACGCAGCCTCCATTCTTCGCGAAAGATGGATAAAAAGGCGCACAGGAAACAAAAACCTTGAAGAAATTATATACGACCCCGCCAAATCCTGGCCAAATCACAGAGATGCCGATTCGCACGGGTCTCACAGGACCTCGGTGTTCAGCGAAATATGGTAGGTCATTTGTGGGGGAATTTTTACTTTACAAATTACAGACATGGCCGATTCGCACGGGATTAAGATCACAGACAACCTCTGCAATTATTACAAATGACTAGAGGTCACCAGGTAATACTAATCCCATGCGAATAGGGCTACAGACGTACTTTGCGATTTTAATCCCGTCCGAATCTGCCAAGTCAGTGTTTTCTCACACAACCTCAGGACAAATTACCTACTGTTTTTCGGCAAACTCAACGGTCCTCTGAGAAATCTAATCCCGTCCAAATGCGAATGTCTTTGATTGCTGATACTAACGCTAGTCCTCATGTGTTTTTGACCTACCTGAGCTACCGTTTGCGCACCAGGCTTCGGCATGCTTTCATTTTCGATTCGTATAGATAGTATCCAATGAAAAAAATAACATATACAATCAATAAATAGAGGCAAATCGCAGAAACTGCGAAGACTGCCCATTTTAATATCAGTGTCAGGTAAGAGTAAGATACTTGTCTACATTTCTCTGCTCAATTATGCAAGTTTATTATAAACATGAAATTTACTTAACTAGGGTTTTTATAATAAATTAAAACTATGTTAACAAATAATAAATTAAAAGACATATACGTCATAAATTATGCACGCAAACATAGCGCATGACCTTCTGTAACGCTCACGTCTAGAAAACACACACTCCCACCTCTGTAATAAACACGGAGACGTTAGTCCCGTCCGAATTGGTACATGAAATCACAGGCATTGAGTGATAAGAATTGTAACTCAAACGTCATTTAGAAAACTAGTCCCGTCCGAATAGGGCTTATGTTTGTGTGAAAAGTTACCTTTCCCTGGGATTCAGCCAAAACTACTGCATGATTAAATTATCTTTTACATCTTTTTTTAAGTAATATTTTGGGGAATTTTTGCCTTTATTGGATAGGACAGTGAAGGAGAGACAGGAAGCGATAGGGGAGGAGAGAAGGGCAGAGGATCGGGAAAGAACCAAAAGCCAGGAGTCGAACTCTGGTTGCACTGTGTTGGAGCACTGCTCACAAGGCTATGGCCCCGACATTTACGTCTGAAGGCCAATTCACACTACACTGACAGACGCAGACCATTCCAATTCAGCATGTGCAATCGGCGAAAACAATCTCCGACAGATGCCAACAGACTCCGACGGGTAACACACTGATCCGAAAAAACCCAACAAAGTGTCTGTTGCAGCAGTGTGAATTGGCCTTTACTTTAAGTAACTGAAGTGTTTGTGTCTTTGCAAACCTGTATGAATAAAGCAACCGTCAAGCTCTAATTCTGAGAAAAAGTACCATTATAGTTTTTCATTTGACTTGTACAGTACACTATATTCCAAGTCTTTTGAAGCCGTACCATATTTTTGCATGTGGAACAGACTGACATTTCAGCTTATCTCCTTTTGTTCTCCGCAAAATAAAAGTTAATATAAATAAAAGCAAAATAAAGTTAAAGGCACAATATGTAGCCTTGCCTATTAACTTTACTGAAGTATGAAGCAGAGCAGGGCCGAGTGCTGTGGGAGCTAAACGCGGCCACTGGAGCGACTGCTAATGAGAGACGAGTGCGACACACGGCTCGACAGCAGTGGAGCTTTTATTATGCCACAGTCGCCACTTCCGCTTCTTCCGGTCATTTATCATATTAGATACATTTGTGTGTTGAAAATGATGTTATAACGATCCTCTGTGCGTTCGTTCCGTGGCTGCTATGAGACATTTGTTGCACACTGCAGTAAGCTAGATCGGTATTAGAATATCATACTAATAAATGCTGGATGGCTTGTGTTGCTAAATGGCATGCAATTCATTTTAAAACATATTGTATGACGGAGAAAATGCTGTATTACTGTACAATAATTAGCTTTCTGTCTATAAATGTATCCAAACAGTTAAACAAATAAAACCTGAAATCGAGGGTAACGCGGGTATGATGTCACTGATACGCGACGCATGAACACGGCCTGTGTCCTGGTTAAAATTGTTATTATTATTATTTTTCTGGATTTAAACATTCTTGGAAACTTATGGGATAATGTAAGTACACAAGTCAACAAAATATATAACGCTGTTCTAGTGGTTTTTGGATATTTTAATCCAAAAATCTTACATATTGTGCCTTTAAGAACAACATGAGGTTAAGTAAATGATCACAGAATTTAGATTTTTGAATGCACTATCCCTATAAATGAAGAGAATTTGAACATTCAAATCAAACAGGTACTTACAAGGGGTCCGGGGATTCCAATCCCAGGTTCTCCTTTCTCTCCAGCATCTCCAGGTACTCCAGGTACACCTCGCTCGCCCTGGCAGAGAGAACCCCCCGAAAAAAGTTCATTCAGCCAAACGAAATAAACTCAGGGTTGAGTAAGTCCAAAATTCACAAAACAGTCAAGTAATGACAGTTTATGCAATAAGGCTTGGCTGAATAATTATTGAGGTTTTCAATGAATTTGTTGCTACAGCAACATCATGAACATCTTCAGCCAGTAATATATTTAAAATGAAACACTTACAAACAGATGCTTACACAGCAGTAAAAAAAGAGATTTAATGAAGCGTTTAGCATAAGCAAATCATTTATGACAGCATGTAACTGGTTTTAAAGGAATATTCTGGGTTCAATACAAGTTAAGCTCACCACAGACAATTTCAACTTGTAACTTGAAATGAAAAATTATATTTTCTGGTAATCAAAAATGTCACTGATGAATCTAGAACTCTCTTTTAATTATTCACAATGCTGATATTTCTTATCACACCAACAAAAAAAGTGGACTAAAAGACATAAGGAAGCACAGCACAGGGTAATATGACTGATATGAACTCTGGGGATGTTCCTTTGCAGATAAACTTCACAAGTGCAAAATTGAATACAAAAAAAAAGTTCACAGTAACCAACCTTAGGGCCCCGTGACCCCCGTGGACCAGACACGACCTCCTCCTAGAGTAAAATAAGAGATGAAATACAAACTCAAATGAATACCATGTTCTTAGGACTTGCGTAAGATTCAATTTCAGCCAGATAGATAGACACAAGTGATGAACTGAGAAACTTTTATGGAAATAGTTGGCTGCAAAATCTCAGAAAATCAGTGTTCAGGAATACAAAAAGTAGTGATGCTACTAAAGCCATTAAAAAATAGAAACAAAGAATAGTTTATATATATATATATATATATATATATATATATATATACACTCACCTAAAGGATTATTAGGAACACCTGTTCAATTTCTCATTAATGCAATTATCTAATCAACCAATCACATGGCAGTTGCTTCAATGCATTTAGGGGTGTGGTCCTGGTCAAGACAATCTCCTGAACTCCAAACTGAATGTCAGAATGGGAAAGAAAGGTGATTTAAGCAATTTTGAGCGTGGCATGGTTGTTGGTGCCAGACGGGCCGGTCTGAGTATTTCACAATCTGCTCAGTTACTGGGATTTTCACGCACAACCATTTCTAGAGTTTACAAAGAATGGTGTGAAAAGGGAAAAACATCCAGTATGCGGCAGTCCTGTGGGCGAAAATGCCTTGTTGATGCTAGAGGTCAGAGGAGAATGGGCTGACTGATTCAAGCTGATAGAAGAGCAACTTTGACTGAAATAACCACTCGTTACAACCGAGGTATGCAGCAAAGCATTTGTGAAGCCACAACACGCACAACCTTGAGGCGGATGGGCTACAACAGCAGAAGACCCCACCGGGTACCACTCATCTCCACTACAAATAGGAAAAAGAGGCTACAATTTGCACGAGCTCACCAAAATTGGACAGTTGAAGACTGGAAAAATGTTGCCTGGTCTGATGAGTCTCGATTTCTGTTGAGACATTCAGATGGTAGAGTCAGAATTTGGCGTAAACAGAATGAGAACATGGATCCATCATGTCTTGTTACCACTGTGCAGGCTGGTGGTGGTGGTGTAATGGTGTGGGGGATGTTTTCTTGGCACACTTTAGGCCCCTTAGTGCCAATTGGGCATCGTTTAAATGCCACGGCCTACCTGAGCATTGTTTCTGACCATGTCCATCCCTTTATGACCACCATGTACCCATCCTCTGATGGCTACTTCCAGCAGGATAATGCACCATGTCACAAAGCTCGAATCATTTCAAATTGGTTTCTTGAACATGACAATGAGTTCACTGTACTAAAATGGCCCCCAAAGTCACCAGATCTCAACCCAATAGAGCATCTTTGGGATGTGGTGGAACGGGAGCTTCGTGCCCTGGATGTGCATCCCACAAATCTCCATCAACTGCAAGATGCTATCCTATCAATATGGGCCAACATTTCTAAAGAATGCTTTCAGCACCTTGTTGAATCAATGCCACGTAGAATTAAGGCAGTTCTGAAGGCGAAAGGGGGTCAAACACAGTATTAGTATGGTGCTCCTAATAATCCTTTAGGTGAGTATATATATATATATACACATACATACTTTTACATATCAGATTTTCCAACTTTCCACTTTTGTCAGTTGTTTGTAAAAATAGCTTGCAACTGGAAAAGCTACAGTATTCTGAAAACAGATGAGTTACTGTCACACTACTAAGCAAACAACTTTTTCTAAACCACTTCAAATTAGTACCTTATAGCTTGACAAGATACATTTTTAAAGTAGTTTCTTCAACATCTCTAAATATTGCATGGCCTTGTTCTCTGGAGTTCCGTACAATTGACAGCAAATTTTTAATTGTTTTTCTCAGTGTGATTTGCAAGTGATACTGTAAGAGCCGACAGTGTGAAAGAGTTGCAGTAAGCATTATTTGCTATATGCCACTGATGGAAAATAGATTTTTGTGGTCAGCAAGAATTAGATTAGCAAGTAGTTTTCGCATTGCAGACTGTTTGCATTCCATGAAGTCGAAATACAGGATATTAAAGTATAGTGAACTAATTAAATAAATACAGCAAGGCCTTTTTAAGAAGTTGGATTAAATTGAAAAGTGTGTGTAGTAGTAGTAATAACAGAAACATCCACTTTCACAATACATTGAATCCAAATGGATCAAGTTTAACATTTTTTTTTTCAACTTATATTATGCAATAATATTAATAGTGCAGAATGAGACCAGGGATGTGCATAAAAATGTTAATAGTGCCAGTTTTGATTTCATTCGTTCATGAATTTCCCTCTTTTTCTCTTTTCCATTAAAACAGAAATGATGAAGGTGGCTGATGACTTCATGCTATATTGATTTCAGACCAACAAGCCATCATTCAACTGATCAACAAGTGCTCTGTCTGCCCACCACCCATCTGTCTATATGCTTCATGCTGGATGTCTTGCCACCATTACAGTTAATATGCAGTTTATCTCCCTTCTCTTGCAAACAAACATAATTTCTTAGGTCTGAGTCCAGCTGGCATCTAACTAGCATCAAAACTGTAAAATCAAATTTGACAACTGGCCCTTTTTCGTCATGGTTGGGTAAACTTCTATAGTGGTGAATGAGAAATGTGAAACTCCACAATGGTGTTTTCACAACTTTCAAAAAGATGAAAAAAAAAACAAAAAAAAACAAATAGAGAGCGATTGATAACCGCAGTCAGAAGAGAAAAAGATTTCAGCACCCACTTTACCGTCACTCCCACAGCAGCGTTAACCGGTTTTTTGTAATTTGATGCAAAGATAATATAATACAAAGTATAGTGTTATAAATGTACATACATTTAAAAAAAAAAAAAATAATAATAATAAAAAACATATATATATATATACACACAGACACCGATCAGGCATAACATTATGACAGGTGAAGTGAATAACACTGATTATCTCTTCATCACGGCACCTGTTAGTAGGTGGGATATATTAGGCAGCAAGTGAACATTTTGTCCTCAAAGTTGATGTGTTAGAAGCAGGAAAAATGGGCAAGCGCAAGGATTTGAGTGAGTTTGAAAAGGGCCAAATTGTGATGGCTAGACGACTGGGTCAGAGCATCTCCAAAACTGCAGCTCTTGTGGGGTGTTTCTGGTCTGCAGTGGTCCGTATCTATCAAAAGTGGTCCAAGGAAGGAACAGTGGTAAACCGGCGAAAGGGTCATGGGCGGCCAAGGCTCATTGATGCACACAGGAAGCGAAGGCGGGCCCGTGTGGTCCAATCAAACAGACGAGCTACTGTAGCTCAAATTGCTAGAGAAATGCTCTGATAGAAAGGTGTCAGAATACACAGTGCATCGCAGTTTGTTGCGTATGGGGCTGCATAGCCGCAGGCCAGTCAGGGTGCCCATGCTGACCCCCGTCCACCGCCAAAAGAGCCAACAGTGGGCATGTGAGCATCAGAACTGGACCACGGAGCAATGGAAGAAGGTGGCCTAGTCTGATGAATCACATTTCCTTTTACATCACGTGGATGGCCGGGTACCTGGGGAACACATGGCACCAGGATGCACTATGGGAAGAAGGCAAGCCGACGGAGACAGTGTGATGCTTTGGGCAATGTTCTGCTGGGAAACCTTGGGTCCTGCCATCCATGTGGATGTTACTTTGACACATACCACCTACCTAAGTATTATTGCAGACCATGTACACTACTTCATGGAAACGGTATTCCCTGGTGGCTGTGGCCTCTTTCAGCAGGATAATGTACCCTGCCACAAAGCAAAAATGGTTAAGGAATGGTTTGAGGATCACAACAACGAGTTTGAAGTTTGACTTGGTCTCCAAATTCCCCAGATCTCAATCCAATCGAGCATCTGTAGGATGTGCTGAACAAACAAGTCCGATCCATGGAGGCCCCACCTCACAACTTACAGGACTTAAAGGATCTGCTGCTAACATCTTGGTACCAGATACCACAGCACACCTTTAGGGGCCTGTGGAGTCCATGCCTCGATGGGTCAGGGCTGTTTTGGCAGCAAAAGGGGGACCAACACAATATTAGTCATAATGTTATGCCTGATCGGTGTATATAAATATATATAAAAAACTTTGCAGGATTTACGATACTGATGACCGTTAAAACACGTCATCACAGTCTGTGAAATTACTTATTTTTTTAATGGAATATTGCAGTGTTTATTAAAAATTATTTATCCATGCACATAATTAGTTTTATAAAATAACTTTTTTATTTTAAAAAAAGACAAAATAACTTTCCCTCCCTCTTGCAGCGACATCTCTACTCTTCTCTGATGACACGTTTACTGGCATGAGGGCGGACAACCTGTCACTCACATGAGATCGACCAATAGCAAACCACAACCATCCAACGATCCAATCAATAACCAATCAAGTCATACATTTTTTCTCATCCGAGAAGCAGTTTCATTTGGATATACGACACAATAGGAAAGAAAAGTCGATCGTAACTTGTTTCATGGCAACTTTAAATAGTGATGATCCTAACTAGAAATGTAACCCTATCTATAACATCCCAGAATCTATCAGCTTTTTCTGAGATGTTTCTTCTAACATAAAAAAGGAGACAAGTTTAAATTGAGATTTCTGAGAAATTGCATACTGATAGCTTGGCCAATTTGAGCACAGTCTGAGCACAGAGACATTGTTGAGATCTGTTCTGAAACTCTAGATAAAACTTTGAGATCCGTAACTATTTTTAGACCTGAGAAAACCAAGAAGACACTGAAGCAAAAACCTCAATTTGCTCAATTTTAAGAGAAACAACTGAGCTATTTAACAGATCTGATTGGTGATTTCTCTCTCTCATGGCTTGGACAGGTGTACCATTAGGATAGTTTTACCAAAGCGGTGTATTAGCATGAACACTTTTTCATTGTCACAGCTGAAAACAAGGAGCTGTCATCAATAACCCCGGCTGCTGGCGGAGGAAGAATGCATGTGCAGCAATGTCTCGCATTAGCTGTTGCAGATTTACAGGAGCATAACGTCTTGGTCAGTGTGCCTCTTAAATCTGAGCTGTCATCAAAGTGGTGGGATGTTGGATAAGTGTTGAGTGATATTCTGTTTGTGTCTATAAGAGGTGCTGAAAGAGAAGATATTGAGTGGGGAACATGGAGGTGAAGTGAAAGAGGAACACAGGAATGGTGTTGTGTACCTACCCCTTTGCAAAATCCGACAGAGCAGGGCTCTCCAGGTTCACCCTTGAGGCCCGGGGGGCCTATCAGTCCCGGTGCTCCGCCTGCATCACCCTGCAAACACACACCGACAGCTGGCATTTAGAGACGCTGTCACCTCCAGTTTGTCATTTGACAGGTTGAGAAGGGCCGCACAAATGCACACACATGCCTGCCTTCACACGCACATACAAAACAAGAGCTGGGCGTAAATATCACAGATATCTGGGGCAAATGCCAACAACCTGGAATCGCCTCACGCAGCTTCAGAGGTAAGCTGAGAGACTAAAAAAGCTCACTAAACATCCGCTATGCTGAATTCACTCACATTATTAAAAACTCTGTAATGATTGAGAGATCTGAGACTTTGAAAGCATTTTCACCAGTCGACTTTCTCACAGTAACTTTAATTTTGTGGTCTGAACAAAAAAGAATAAATCAAACATTTTCAAATTTGAATTATTATTATTGGAGGAAAATGAAATGTACTTTAGGCCCCTTCCTGCCATAATGCAATATCTTAGTCTACTAAGACATAAGATCAACATACAGTGGGGAGAACAAGTATTTGATACACTGCCGATTTTGCAGGTTTGCCCACTTACAAAGCATGTAGAGTTCTGTAATTTTTATCATAGGTACTCTTCAACTGTGAGTGACGGAATCTAAAACAAAAATCCAGAAAATCACATTGTATGATTTTTAAGTAATTAATTAGCATTTTATTGCATGACATAAGTATTTGATACATCAGAAAAGCAGAACTTAATATTTGGTACAGAAACCTTTGTTTGCAATTACAGAGATCATACGTTTCCTGTAGTTCTTGACCAGGTTTGCACACACTGCAGCAGGGATTTTGGCCCACTCCTCCATACAGACCTTCTCCAGATTCTTCAGGTTTCGGGGCTGTCGCTGGGCAACACAGACTTTCAGCTCCCTCCAAAGATTTTCTATTGGGTTCAGGTCTGGAGACTGGCTAGGCCACTCCAGGACCTTGAGATGCTTCTTACGGAGCCACTCCTTAGTTGCCCTGGCTGTGTGTTTCGGGTCGTTGTCATGCTGGAAGACCCAGCCACGACCCTTCTTCAATGCTCTTACTGAGGGAAGGAGGTTGTTGGCCAAGATCTCGCGATACATGGCCCCATCCATCCTCCCCTCAGTACGGTGCAGTCGTCCTGTCCTCTTTGCAGAAAAGCATCCCCAAAGAATGATGTTTCCACCTCCATGCTTCACGGTTGGGATGGTGTTCTTGAGGTTGTACTCATCCTTCTTCTTCCTCCAAACACGGCGAGTGGAGTTTAGACCAAAAAGCTCTATTTTTGTCTCATCAGACCACATGACCTTCTCCCATTCCTCCTCTGGATCATCCAGATGGTCATTGGCAAACTTCAGACGGGCCTGGACATGCGCTGGCTTGAGCAGGGGGACCTTGCATGCGCTGCAGGATTTTAATCCATGACGGCGTAGTGTGTTACTAATGGTTTTCTTTGAGACTGTGGTCCCAGCTCTCTTCAGGTCATTGACCAGGTCCTGCCGTGTAGTTCTGGGCTGATCCCTCACCTTCCTCATGATCATTGATGCCCCACGAGGTGAGATCTTGCATGGTCCTCCAGACCGAGGGAGATTGACTGTCATCTTGAACTTCTTCCATTTTCTAATAATTGCGCCAACAGTTGTTGCCTTCTCACCAAGCTGCTTGCCTATTGTCCTGTAGCCCATCCCAGCCTTGTGCAGGTCTACACTTTTATCCCTGATGTCCTTACACAGCTCTCTGGTCTTGGCCATTGTGGAGAGGTTTGAGAGTCTGTTTGATTGAGTGTGTGGACAGGTGTCTTTTATACAGGTAATGAGTTCAAACAGGTGCAGTTAATACAGGTAATGAGTGGAGAACAGGAGGGCTTCTTAAAGAAAAACTAACAGGTCTGTGAGAGCCGGAATTCTTACTGGCTGGTAGGTGATAAAATACTTATGTCATGCAATAAAATGCAAATTAATTACTTAAAAATCATACAATGTGATTTTCTGGATTTTTTTAGATTCTGTCTCTCACAGTTGAAGAGTACCTATGATAAAAATTATAGACCTCTACATGCTTTCTAAGTGGGCAAACCTGGAAAAACGGCAGTGTATCAAATACTTGTTCTCCCCACTGTAAGTACTTGGAATATATACAGTAATAATAAAATAAAATTGACTAAAATTAAATAAATAATATAACACTATATAATTTTTTTCAGTAATTGAAATAAAAAATAAATATAAGATTTAGACATTTAAACTTAACTTTTTAAAAAGTTGTCTTGGCAGTTGAAGTACTAAACTAACTAACTAAAACTGAAATTAAAAAATGAAGCTAAACAAAAGATAAAAATGACAAAAGCACATCAAATTATTAAAACTTAAAAATGTATATTAAAATGAAAAAAATAAATATAAAAATAAAAGAATATTCAAAATATTAATAAATATAATAGTATATAAATTATACTATAATAGTCATTAACTCTTTCCCCGCCATTGGCGGAATTTTCAAAGTACACCTCGCTGCAGCCTGTAGCACGATGACGTATTTGATTGATCACAATATTTTTGATTACAATATTTGATAAAATCTGTATGGCATATGGCATCTTTGCAGCTTTGTTTAACAGGATATATTAATAATTAATTAAGAGTTAGCAGTATAACTTGATGTCTACATCTGTAAATGTAAAAGCTTTAATGTTTAAATTCATCCACCACGATAGCCATAACATGTTTTTCTCCCTACTGGCGGCTTCAATTTTGAAATACTGGATATGCATTTTGTATTTTATCTCCAATGACACTGCCCATATTAGTGTTGTATTATTGTAATCCATTATTATACGTTTACACGAAGCACTGTAACATGATAGATACGCAGAAGGTGCACTATACTAGTAGTCTAATTAGGATATCCATCAGGATATCCGTTAGTTGAGTGGAAAAATGTCTCTTTTTTTTGTCTGTTTTTATCCGTCATGTAATTTCCCATATGTAATGCCATTTTGTGTATGCTGATTTTTATATAATTCTAATATAGCCAATTAAAAATGACATTAGTTTACATGACTAATAATGCCCCAGTCAAGTCAAATACATTTTTATTCATTAGTTGCCTTTCACACCATCATCTAAAACGCTCAAAACAATATCATAACTGTAATACACTCAATTTCAAAATATTTAGAAGGAAAAAGTCTACCTAGATAGAGATTTAGCGCTCTCTGGACAACGGCACAGCGCTATTTTTATGCAAAGTGTAATGTAGGCTAATTAATATCTTTTGTTATCAACTTATGATAATTATTTGTAGAGCACTCAATGCTATTGTGCAAATATTCAATGTCTTTAGTCATTAGAACGTTGATCTATATCTAGGGATTTCATTTGCATAAAAAATAAATTTGTTTTCGTTAATATTAGCTACTTGACATTGTCCCTGACAGTTTGTGAATTTGTTGGACATTGGGATGTTTATATCGGATAACAGACACAGGATTGTTTTTCTTCTTTTTATTCTTGTCTTCTTCGTTTATTAAATCTGTTACGATATAAAAAAAAGATATTATTATATACATATTTTAGTATAACTCTTATAATCTGTCATGTAGGCTATATAACACAGCGAGTGTGAGAGAAAAAATAATATATTTCATTAATTCAGGAACGAATAAATGACGAATTGCTTTTACGTAACTATGAAACAAATAACACAAGACTAGACATAAGACATGATATGAGTGGAAAAACTAAAGACAGCCTACAGATATTTTCAGTCTACAAATTGTATCCATAAAGGACTAAGTTAAAAGAATTAAACAAATAATAATAATAATAATAATAATAATTATAGCCTAATAATAATAGTAATAATAATACATAGGCTATTCAAAACGCCCTCGTTGCTTAAATAAAGTTTAAATACGCTATAGCTACTGATTTAAAATCACAGAATTTGTCTAATGACACAACAGTTTTTATCTAGGCTATTTTTGTCAAGGCTATCTAGGCTATTTATTTATTCTATTTATTCTATCATTCTTAATACATTCAATGGCAGCACACGTGATTCCGCGCATGCGCGTCAAAACATCAATGACGTATTTGATTAATCAAGTACGTCATCGCGCTACAGGCTGCAGCGAGGACAGTCTCGAATTTTCCGGCTTTCCGTGTTTTCACTGTTATACGGTAGGGGGCGCTATTACACATCTTCTGAAAGAGTACTGAATCCCCTGATCAAAACATATGCGAAGAAGACGCAGAAACAAGTAATATCCCATGTAATCATATGCATATGTAAAATAATGCAATCATCAACATTAAACAGTATATAAATCAAAACTGTCGAACGTTACTGAATGAAATGTTGACCCAGGACGAGCTACAGGACTGTGAAACCCATTCTTTAGTTCTTTAAATCATCTGAGGATCTAGGCCTTCAGATCAGAGGTAGTAGTGTACTTTAGACTGGATTTCCAGTTTCATTATGATTTGATTATGATTTTCATAATTCTTTGAGATCTGAAACTATTCCAGCATGCAACTTTTTATCTGCTTACAGCTGGTGAAAACTCAGTGAAGCCTAATGTGAACAAATTCTTCTGAACATGACCTTGTGCCTCAACATATGCAGAAACATGGAAAATATCACATTAGAAACATGCGGCCCCAGTCACACTGTGCTTCCAAATGCACAATGCTCTTGCATACCTTTTCTCCTTTCATTCCATCTTTTCCAGGCAGTCCTGTCTGACCGGGAGAGCCCTGAAAAAACGAGGAGCAATAAGACACATGCCTATCAGCTTTAGCAGTTCCTGAGCAGTTCGTTTTTGATTTGGTCCCTTACATCCCCCATCCCCGTGTTCCCATATTTTTGGAATAAAGGCAGATGCTCGTTAGCAGAAGCAGGTGCCGAGAACAGATTGTGATGCTGATGCTGTTTCCTCCCACACGTAGAGAACTCAGATGTACCCGTCCCTGCAAATTAATTTTTAGATTACTGATTGATTACTGATTGTCAACGCAACAATTTACAGCTCTGCATCCTCGTTTTTCTCGCCTCTGTTATTTATACATGCATTGTCTTTTTCTGTCTGTGAGCGAGAGTGGGAAAAACTGAAATGATGTGGAGAGCATGATTCAAATGAAACTAGATTTTTACTGTTTTGTGGAGTGTTTGCCCATGCAAAATTCACTGTCATTATGCTAAGACATTGTTGGTGGTTGCGAGAGCATACGCGGTTGCTTAGATATTGTGTGTGTGTGTGGGGGGGGGGGGGGGGGGTGTATTCTATGTGGCCAGAAGAATTCATCCCCAAGCCTCTACACTCTAAAAAAGCCTCTTTATTGACATATGGTTCCATGAAGAACCTTTAAATTCACTATGAAATCAAAATATCCTGTCAATCAAAAGGGGACGGAAAAACGTGTCAGACTGCAGCTCATACTGTGTGCGAAGAAAATCTCTCTTGTGTTGAATTTAGGGCTGTCAAAGTAAACGCAACAATAACGCATTAACAGTTTAAACAATGATAAAGCAGGTTCTATTTGACCCTATGTATCACCCGTAGTTCAAGCCAAGGTTGCCAGTTCTGCACTTTTTCCTACACCAAACATTATTTGTAATGTGCCTCCCATCCAATAATCCCAAAGAGCCTTTTTACTTCTGATAACTGTATCACGAAATTCAAACAATAAATGCCGATTTGACTATCTTAAATGTGACGGGACAGATCACTGTAGCGCCTCAGTTTAAGCGGCAGCTCAAGTCTTTCTTTTCTTTTACTTTAACACAAAAAAACATACATGAACATCAAAAGGTATGTTGAAAGATACCAAAATGTATCATGTACTTGCTCAATCAGTGTTTAAACCGCGGAAAGACGTAAATAAAACAGCTTCTGAACAATGTCACTTAACATTGCGTTTACCTCAGGAAAGTTATCCAATGTTCACAGTTCGTTAGTTAGCTATAAAAACACTAGAGAGGAACTTATTTACTGGTAATTATGTATGTGTGCTTGAATACATTTGTCATGAAGACAAGTGTTTATGAAAACTACCTTATGTGCAAAAGAGTAGTATACAAACATTTCAGTTTTTTTTTTTGAGTGTAATTATTATATCTGAAAATAAATAGCAGTTGACTATAATAGTTTGGGCTCTGTTGATAATATTAATATAATATTATAGTAATGAGAGGGTTCACTGTATAGTTTACAGTATTAGTTGGGATTTTTTTCCCTTAAAGGGATAGGTTCACCCAAAAAAGAAAATTCTGTCATCAATTACTCACCCTCATGTTGTTCCAAACCCGTAAGACTTTCGTTCATCTTCAGGAACACAAATGAAGATCTTTTTGATAAAATTGGAGAGATTTCTGTCCCTCCATTAGCAGCTACACAACCACTTTGACGCTTCAAAAGGTTCATAAAGAGATCGTAAAACTAATCCATATGAATTGAGTGGTTTAGTCAAAATTTTCTGAAGAGACACGATCGCTTTATATGATAAACAGATTGAATTTAGGCTTTTATTCACATATAAACATTCATCAACTCGCACATCAGTTGTGGTAAACAGAAGCTCAAGCATGTTTGCTTGATGTGTGAGAACCAATGAGGATCATTCTCGTGTTACGCAGCACGTTTGAGCTTCAGCAAGAACCAATGAGGTTCATTCTCATGTGTTACGCAGCACGTTTGAGCTTCTGCAAGAACCAATGAGGTTCATTCTCATGTGTTACACAGCACGTTTGAGCTTCCGCAAGAACCAATGAGGTTCATTCTCATGTGTTACGCAGCACGTTTGAGCTTCAGCAAGAACCAATGAGGTTCATTCTCATGTGTTCCGCAGCACGTTTGAGCTTCAGCAAGAACCAATGAGGTTCATTCTCGTGTGTTACGCAGCACGTTTGAGCTTCAGCAAGAACCAATGAGGTTCATTCTCATGTGTTATGCAGCACGTTTGAACTTCTACAAGAACCAATGAGGTTCATTCTCATGATACGCAGCACGTTTGAGCTTCAGCAAGAACCAATGAGGTTCATTCTCGTGTCTTACGCAGCACGTTTGAGCTTCAGCAAGAACCAATGAGGTTCATTCTCGTGTGTTACGCAGCACGTTTGAGTTTCAGCAAGAACCAATGAGGTTCATTCTTGTGTGTTACGCAGCACGTTTGAGCTTCAGCAAGAACCAATGAGGTTCATTCTCATGTGTTACGCAGCACGTTTGAGCTTCAGCAAGAACCAATGAGGTTCATTCTCGTGTGTTACGCAGCACGTTTGAGCTTCAGCAAGAACCAATGAGGTTCATTCTCGTGTGTTACGCAGCACGTTTGAGCTTCAGCAAGAACCAATGAGGTTCATTCTCATGTGTTACGCAGCACGTTTGAACTTCTGCAAGAACCAATGAGGTTCATTCTCGTGTGTTACGCAGCACGTCTGAGCTTCTGCAAGAACCAATGAGGTTCATTCTCGTGTTACGCAGCACGTTTGAGCTTCAGCAAGAGCCAATGAGGTTCATTCACGTGTTACGCAGCACGTTTGAACTTCCTCAAGAACCAATGAGGTTCATTCTCATGTGTTACGCAGCATGTCTGAGCTTCTGCAAGAACCAATGAGGTTCATTCTCGTGTGTTCCGCAGCACGTTTGAGCTTCAGCAAGAACCAATGAGGTTCATTCACGTGTGTTACGCAGCACGTTTGAGCTTCTGCAAGAACCAATGAGGTTCATTCTCATGTGTAACGCAGCACGTCTGAGTTTCAGCAAGAACCAATGAGGTTCATTCTCATGTGTTACGCAGCACGTTTGAGCTTCTGCAAGAACCAATGAGGTTCATTCTCATGTGTTACGCAGCACGTTTGAGCTTCTGCAAGAACCAATGAGGTTCATTCTCATGTGTTACGCAGCACGTTTGAGCTTCAGCAAGAACCAATGAGGTTCATTCTCGTGTGTTACGCAGCACGTTTGAGCTTCTGCAAGAACCAATGAGGTTCATTCTTGTGGTAAGCAGCACGTTTGAGCTTCAGCAAGAACCAATGAGGTTCGTTCTCATGTGTTACGCAGCACGTTTGAGCTTCTGCAAGAACCAATGAGGTTCATTCTCATGTGTTACGCAGCACGTTTGAGCTTCAGCAAGAACCAATGAGGTTCATTCTCATGTTACGCAGCACGTTTGAGCTTCTGCAAGAACCAATGAGGTTCACTCTTGTGGTAAGCAGCACGTTTGAGCTTCAGCAAGAACCAATGAGGTTTGTTCTCGCGCGTCAAGCAGGTTCGGTAGAGCTTCGGTTTATGTTCACTGATCAATGTTTAAATGTGAATAAAAGCCTAAATTAAATCTGTTCATCAAAATTTTCATCAAAAAACTGCTCAATTAATTTGGATTAGTTTTAAGATCTCTATATTTTAGCATCAAAGTTGTAGTTAGCTCTCAGTGGAGAGACAGAAAGCTCTCAGATTTCATTAAAAGATCTTCACTTGTGTTCCGAAGATAATTGAAAGTCTGACGGGTTTGGAACAACACGAGGGTGAGTAAATGATGAAAGAATTTTCATTTTTGGGTGAACTAGCCCTTTAAGAAAATCAAACTATCAGTATCGGTGGAGAAATTTAGTAATTCGGTGCATATCTAAAAAAAGGGTTCTTATATGGCTTTGCCGCAAACCATTTCTTTTTTTTTCAAGTTGCCCTATTCAAGGTATTTTAATATGCATTTTACAAAGCGGTGCAAAACTAGTTTTTTCCTGCTTACCGGGTCTCCTGGAAGACCACGGAGGCCAATGGGACCAGGCTGACCCTCCTTTCCCTGCAAGAACACAAACATCATGTTAAGATCTCTTCATATGAGCAGTATGACCTTATTTCAGATCAAATGAAAATACACTCTGAAAGCTCTTGCTTCAGGTTCTCTGATTTTGTACCAGCTGTGGAAATTGTAGCATTGTGACTGCTTGCTATTCTGAGTGGTTCCTATCTGTGCCCTTAACTAAAATGAAGGCCACAATCAGATACTTTTTGTGACTGAACCCATTTAACCCAGCAAGAACTGGTTGCAATAAGCCACCCGTTAGAAAGCTTTTGGCTCTGGTCAGTAAATCTGCTCTCTTGCTGGTCAATCATGTTGAAAAGGTCCACAATAATTCCATCACACTAAATTAAAAAGACTTTAATGTTCAGTCTGTCTTGGTCAAATCACAAGATGTCAGAATGGAGGGTTCACGGAGACAGGAAGTTCATACCTCAAGTCCTGGTGGCCCTGTCAGTCCAGTCAATCCCCTAATGCCCTTTATGAGAGTTAAAGGAAAGAGAAAAAGAAATACAGGCATTGAGGGATATTTTAATTTCAATAAAAATAAGTTTAGATTGATTTTTAAATATAGGTAAATCTATTAGTTAATTGTATCATGAGGACAGTGCACAAATGGCAGAAAAATAAAGACAGGTCACTTAAAGTTTAATTTCTCACTAACATGCTCCCCTGATGCCAAAAACAGACTTTATTTACCTGTAGACCTTGTGAGCCTTCAGAACCTTTTTCACCCTGGTGAAAGAAGAGAACATACTGAACGCAATGCATGAAATCATTTTTGAGAGGACCTACAGTAAAACAAGAGACTTCCAAGGTCAAAAAACATCTTTTTATGTGTCCATGCTTTTAAAATACCTCAGAGTCCTTCCTTTTAAAACCTTTAAAACCTCTTCTAACATCTGACAGATCAAAAAGAAAGCCGGACTGAGCATTTTGATTGGCTGTCCATTGTATTGATTAAATGCAGTTTTTATATTTTCTTTTTTTTTTGGAGGCAAGGCTGCAAAAACAGACTTTTAAACACCATCCGGCAGTATAGTTCAACTTTTTAATAATCTTACAAACTGTTGTGGATGCATGACAAACAATGTTAATGTGTGGCTGCTAACCTGGTCTCCTTTCTCTCCTTTCTGGCCTCTCTCACCTCCTTCCCCCTCATAGATTATAGAGAGAGGAATCAAACAAAATAATGCATAGAGGTTATTAATGGAAGAAATGCATGGTTACATTTCAGAATTATTAAAACAGCTCATATGACTGACATTTCAAAATGAATTGCAAATGTAAATGTAAACCTGGAATGTTTAGGGTTAAATAAAAAAATTAAAAAATGAAAGTTTGACATTTTTAAGAAACATTATGATGTAAAATTAAGAAATATTTTCATTATTGCTATTTTTTATATAATGTTCTGTTAATATTTCATCATAGATTTGCATTTACAAAAATAGCATAAAATAAAAATTTACTTTGTTTTAAGCTAAAAATGTTATTTTAATTATAAATTCAAACTAAATGTAAAATATTTGTACAAAAGTCAAAACAGAATCATTTTTACTAGCGGAGAAGACAGCTTTACACGGCTGAGTTAAAGGGATAGTTCACCCAAAAATGAAAATTTTGTCATCATTTACTCACCCTCAAGTTTGAGCACAAAAGAAGATATATAGAAGAATGTTGGTAACCAGACAGGTGACAACACCCATTGACTTTCATACACAAAAAAGGTACAGTTCTGTCACTGGGGCAGTATCCTAGGATACAAAAGCGATAAGGTACTAATATGTACTTTTAAAGTACTAATATGTACCATTTAGGGGTAAGATGTACCTTTTCACTTTTGTACCTTAGGGTACCACCCCAGTGACAGCACTGTACCTTTTTTCTGAGAGTGTAGTAGGAAACAAAATGGATGTCAATGGCTACCATCAGCTGTCTGGTCATCAACATTCTTCAAAATATCTTCTTTTGTGTCCAACAAAAGAAAGAAACACATACAGGTTTGGAACAACTTGAGGATGAGTAAGTAATTCCTTTAAGGCTGCTCTGTGCCTGCTCAAATTTCAAAAAAATCCTTTATAAATTATGCCTGCTCTGACCCACTTCAGCCCCTAGTATCAAAGTTTACAGTTATAATTGCTGTGTAAATGCATTTATGCCACCTCTGAGCAGGATTAAACATTTGGTGTAAATGCCATTTCAGAAGAGCTTCTGTGCCACCTTTGCTGTGTGAATTTGGCATCAGACACTATACTGTATTTCAAAATATTTCAATGTTATTAAAAGCCTAACATCTAAACTTACAGGTCCAGAAAGAAGTCTCAGTCCATGTGCTGTCATTACCTGAATAAAGAAAAAAGACTATCTTTAATACTGATGTCAATTTATGCTGTTACAGAAGACCATCATGAGACTGCAACTGCAGGGTAGAATGAACCCATCAGTTATGATTTAATGTTTTCTCACGCTCCGCTCTTAGATCTCAGTTCAGTGAAAACCTCAACATCTCCTAATATCTCCTAAGAATAAAACAGAAGCTTCTTCTCTCTCTGTCTGGACGGCCTCTGCATGAGAGATTAACATTAATCCAGGGTTTATGACATTTAAAATGGCAAGAGCCTTTTACTGCAACAAGAGCCCAGAGAAATACAGACCCTCTTCAAGGCACATGGAGGTGAATTCTGAATCTGCTTTAAGGCTTTCCATTTACCCATTAACTACCAGTGCTCAGCAGGGTTAGTAGCCTGTCAATCATTCTGACGGCTTTCAGTCAACGGTGAAAGACAGAGTGTTTCGTTGGATGTATCTGTGGATTCATCTACTGTCTTTCATGCGGTGTAAAACGGTCCATGAATAAAGATGAAACAACAGGAGGCCTGAAGTAACTTCAAGACAAAGCTGGTCTAGAGAACAAAATGTAGATTTTTTTATCTTGTTCATTAGTTCATTGTGCTGAATAAAAGCATGTAAAATGAGCTCTGCTCTAAAACCTAGTGAGATTCCTATCTTTATAATCCCTGCATAGGAAGTTGCCTTCTAAGACATCCTAAGTGAAATGGAACCTCACAACTGACTGATTTGAAACACTGGACTCACAAATGATTCCAACACAGTTCAGTGTTCGAATGTTAATGACACAATACTCTAAACATAAAAATATACTACACACAAATAATGGGTAAAACTTTTAAAATAACTTTAAATTTTTTTAATGTAATTTTGTTTTCAATTAAATATACTTGGGGTGGGTAATATACTGGTAGACACGATTAACCGGTAGAGATTTTGGACTATCACGGTTATGCTCATTTGACGTTGCTGTGCTGTGCGGTCATGAAAGCTTATCGTTTGCATGCGTTTTTAAGCACTGCGGTTTAAAAACAGGTGATTTTAAACCGTTGAAGCGCAGTAAGCAGCGAAAGACAACTCATTTCAGTATATGCGCATGTCTTATATGTAACATGTAGTATATTTACTTGTCTCCAGTAAGCTTGACAGTTTTTATAGAGAGTATGATATCATAAAAACCTTATTTAAAGCAAAAATAACCATATCTTGGTATATATCGTTATCGTGAAATAAAATTACTCATATTGTGATATGAGATTTTGGTCATATCGCCCACCCCTAAATATACTGAATATTTAAATTGTTTCATTAAATAGGGAAAAGTATACTTTAAAAACTATTCTTAAAAATAAGTGTACACTACCATTCAAAGGTTTAGGGTCGGTAAGATATTTTAATGTTTTTTTTAAATAAAAGAAGCCTCTTCTGCTCACCAAGGCTGCATTTATTTAATCAAAATTACAGTAAGAACAGTAATATTGCGAATTCCGGTCATAACAAAGTTGAATTTTCAGCATCATTACTCCAGTCTTCAGTGTCACATGATCCTTTGAAAATCATTCTAATATGCTGGTTTGACGCTCAAGAAACAATTTCTTATTATTATTAGTGTGGAAAACAGTTGTATGACAAAGTTTTTGTACAAAAACGTACCTGCTAAGTATTTAATTTTTCAAATCTTTCGATTTTACTGACCCCAAGCATTTGAACAGTAGTGGAAGTAAAATTTCTTGACGCATGGTATGGCATATTTATACATTTAGGTTTTGTTCGCCTCTGTCAGTCATCTTAGATAACTTTCTTCAAGGATACCAGTGATACTGCCTTGAATTATGCCAAAATTATGGCATCTTAGAAGGCAACTTATTTTTTGCTATATTTTTGCTATTTTTTGGACCTGCGTCAGCAGTCAAACTAATTTATGTATAGGCAGGCAGCTTACTAGGTTTTGAAAAAGAGCTATGATGTGCAATACATCATCATAAAAAAAAACAGAAGTTCTTGTTTTTTTTAAATAAACAATCCATTGAAGTCAGTTGAGCACAACCATACATTGACTTGCTCTAGTCTGAACTCAGAAAAAAAAAACGGCTAATTACCATTTAACAAGAATGTAATTAAAATCTTGAAATGGGATTTAGGTTACAGTTGTTCATAGATTTTTTTTTCCTTGGACAGAAAAAAACATTAATTACACATCCTTAATTAAAAGAGAACTAGCTCTAAACAACATGGTCCATTCAGAGCCAGCTACAATCAAATTACAAACTAAAGAGGAAACCATGGGAGAATAATCAAACTCTTAAAAGCCAGTTCATATTTGAGTCACCCATCATCGTAATTAGCCGTTTCAGAACAGGAGAAACAAAAAAAGATTCTTTAGTCTTCCTGAATCTTTGTAAATTGGTTTAAAAGGGCCACAGTCATCTCGCTTTTCCCATTTAGCTAGAGATTCACACAGCAGGCGGCATCAATTGATTTTGTGCCCTGCTGTCAAATCGCACCTTTCGTCTCTCCCCTTTGATTTAATTGACACCGGCAATGCTGTTCCAAAACTGCAAATTTCTTGCTAAGTGCGACCAAAAAGCTTTTGGCTTCCCAGCTCTCAAAGGTTTTCTTATTAGTTGCCAGTCAGCAGAGATGAAGCCGATGAACAGAGCTGCACTGATGCAGTACTCTCCACTGTCCATACTAGGAAATATGTTGGACGAACATAAAAAGGCAGAACGAACAAAAGAATAACAAAATCCTAGATTGCGTTTTCATGTGGACACATCTTCCCGAATTCTTAAAGGGAGCAAACTGTTCTCTTCGATCATGTGTCTTTTTTTAAATAAACATTGAAGTTCAAATTAAATTGAATTTAGTATGAAAATTAACGCTACAGGTTTCCTTTTGGACAAAGTCATTCAGGTGATATTTTAATGAAATGGGTTATAAAATTAATAAGCAGAACATACAAAAAATTGATAATAGAGTTACTCAAATATATGCATTTTAACATGCACTACTGTTCAAAATTTTTGGGTCAGTAATTTTTTTTTTTAAAGGAATTATTACTTTCATTCAGCAAGGGTGCATTAAATTGATCAAAAGTGACAGTAAAAACTTTGTTACAAAAAATACATGTATTTCATTTAAATGCTGTTCCCTTGCAAAACTTTTGCGTTCCCCAGAGAAAATTTGCGTTCCCTTGCAAAACTTTGCGTTCCCTTGCAAAACTTTTGTGTTCCCGTGAGAAACTTTGCGTTCCCTTGCAAAACTTTAGCGTTCCCCAAAGAAACTTTGTGTTGACTTGCAAAACTTTTGTGTTCCCGTGAGAAACTTTGCGTTCACTTGCACAACTTTTGCGTTCCCCAGAGAAACTTTGTGTTCCCTTGCAAAACTTTTGTGTTCCCGTGATAAACTTTGCATTCCCTTGCAAAACTTTTGCGTTCCCCAGAGAAACTTTGTGTAGCCTTGCAAAACTTTGCGTTCCCTTGCAAAACTTTGTGTTCCCGTGAGAAACTTTGCATTCCCTTGCAAAACTTTTGCGTTCCCCAGAGAAACTTTGCGTTCCCTTGCAAAACGTTTGTGTTCCCTTGAGAAACTTTGCATTCCCTTACAAAACTTTTGCGGAGTTGATGGAGGTTGTGACTCGAGCTGTAGCCAGGTTAAATATAAGTTGGCCAGCCGAGAAACAGGAGGTTCGTCAGGTCAGCAAATTAGATGAAGGCTTCCTGCCGACTAGATCACAACCTCCACGGCGGGGCTTGCCACGGGGCTGTATGAAGCTGGCTTCATACAGAATATTCAGTCCTCAGACATCTAATTACTCAAATATAGTGGGACTGAAACAGTATGGTTATGGGGCATCTAAAATTCCTTTTAGATGCTCCAATCTCTCCTCCTGGCCTCTTCGGCGACTCAGTAAATACAGTGGTCGAGAGGTTTCAGGAGACAAAAAAGCAGGCGGCAGCTTTTCAAAAGTTCCTTCCTCGCAAATCCCATGTCTCTGGGACTGCTGGGTGGGAGCAGCCCCAGCCGAGTACATCCTCCTCCCATAGAGCACAACAGAAGGTGAGCGTTGCTACCCGAGCTCCCCCACAGAGAGACTGGGGGTCGGGGCAGCGCTCACAGCCGAAGTCTTTCCAGGGTAAAGCAGATCTGAGGACTGTTATTTTTTCTAGGAAGGCTTCGGCAAAGAAGTCCTGACGCCAAGGGTGTCAGGCTTCTGATGGCAGTCCCCTCCGAGGGGAGCCGGTGTTCACCTCATTACACGGTGCCCGTCTCCCTTCAGTGCCATCAGGGGGCCATTCTGCCAACCCTGCCACTTCGTGTGCTTCAGGGCGCAGTGGTCCTCAGAGAACATGTCTCTGTGTCCGCCCGGAAACGTAGCGGCACAGAGAAGTTCGCTCCCTCCGAGGAGGGCTCTAAAGGGGCCAGTTCGGCTGTTTCCTGCCGGTTCGCCGCTTCAGGGCACTGAGGTGGTCGCTCGAGAAATACCAGAGGCCAGCCTCGAGATTTTTTGGCATTGTGGAAACTTCTGCCAAACATGTCTCGTTGGGTCCTGCAGACAGTAGAAAACGGGTACAGAATTCAATTAGGGTCACACCCGCCCAGATTCAACGGGGTTGTGTCCACAGTGGTCAGCCCCGAGCAGGCTCTGGTCATGGAACAAGAGGTACAGACTCTTTTGCGAAAGGAGGCTATAGAAAGGGTCCCTCCTCCCAGAAAAGAGTCAGGGTTTTACAGCCGGTACTTCATAGTTCCGAAGAAGGATGGAGGGTTACGCCCTATTCTAGATCTGCGCCAATTAAATCGTGCTGTCAAGAAGCTAAAGTTCAGAATCCTCACTTTGAAACAGATCGTGTCTCAGATCAGGTCCGAGGACTGGTTTGTCACAATAGATTTAAAGGACGCATACTTTCATGTCTCCATCCTTCCTCAGCACAGGAAGTTTCTCAGGTTTGCTTTCGGGGGCAGGTATACCAATATCGGGTTCTTCCAGTCGGACTAGCGCTATCTCCCCGCACGTTCATGAAATGCGTGGATGCAGCTCTGGCTCCGTTGCGACTCCAGGACATCCGTGTTTTAAACTATATAGACGATTGGCTCATTCTGGCACAGTCGAGACAGTTAGCGGTTCAGCATCGAGATGCTGTTCTCGCTCACATGAAAGTGTTGGGGTTAAGGCTAAATGCCAAGAAAAGTGTTTTATCTCCACTACAGAGTACCACCTTTCTAGGCGTAGTTTGGGATTCAAAGGCCATGAGGGCTCATCTAGCGCCCGCTCGAGTAAAAGCGATTCTCATAACCGTAAACAAAGTGAAGCTAGGCCAGTCACTTACTGTAAAACAGTTTCAGAGACTGTTAGGTCTGATGGCAACTGTGTCCAATGTGATACCTTTTGGCCTGCTGTACATGAGACCTCTGCAGTGGTGGCTCAAAACCAAGGGGTTCTCCCCGAGGGGAAATCCGCTTCACATGATCAAGGTCACGCGGCGATGCCTTTGTGCCTTAGTCATGTGGAAAGATCTTTGGTTTTTTTCCCAAGGACCGGTATTGGGAGCTCATTGTCGTCGTGTAATACTAATGACGGATGCGTCCCTCACCGGCTGGGGGGCGATCATGAGTGGTTGCTTGGCTCAGGGTCTGTGGGGCGGCCATCATCTTTCTTGGCACATAAACCAGTCATAAACCAGTTGGAGATGATGGCTGTGTTTCTGGCTCTCAGACATTTCTTCCCAGACCTGAGGGGTCACCATGTGTTGGTCCACATGGACAACACAGTGGTGGTCTCATATATAAATCATCAAGGGGGTCTGCACTCGTGCCCATTATGCAAGTTGGAACACTGGATCCTCTTGTGGACCCAAGGGAAACTGCTGACCCAGACCAGGAGAAATTAAATCTGCTCTGCCCAGTGAGGGCATTAGATGCTTATGTTATCAACTGTTTGTGTGTTTCGGGTCCCCTCGTAAGGGGAACCCTGCATCTAAGCAGACATTAAGTAAGTGGATAGTTGAAGCTATATCACTTGCTTATGAGTCTGCCGGTCAACCCTCACCTTTAAGGGTCCAAGCCCATTCAACTCAGAGTATGGCCGCCTCTTTATAACCTGGATGTGGCCTCGACTCTGGAGTCTCGAGTGCTTGTATCTTAGTGTGCACTACGATTTCATACAGACAGGCACTTGGCACTATGGCGGCGTGGGTATTGAGTTCCCGCAGCGCTTTGATGCAGTGCGAGTTCCCTCTCAGGGAACGTCTCAGGTTACGTATGTAATCCTTCTTCGGAACTATGAAGTACCGGCTGTAAAACCCTGACTCTTTTCTTTGCGTTCCCTTGCAAAACTCTTGTGTTCCCCCGAGAAACTTTGCGTTCCCTTGCAAAACTTTTGTTTCCCCGAGAAACTTTGCGTTCCCTTGCTAATCTTTTGAGTTGCCCCAAGAAAATTTGCGTTCCCTTGCCAAACGTTTGCGTTCCCCCGAGAAACTTTGCGTTCCCCCAAGAAACTCTGCATTCCCCCGAGAAACTTTGCGATCCCTCACAAAACCTTTGCGTTGACTTTGCAACCTTGTTTTGACTTTAAAACCTTTTCCACATTTGTATGTTCTTTTTGAGCAAACAGCAAAGTTTTGTGCACAAACACAAAGATTTTGTGAGTGAAGGCAAAGTTTTTCGGGGGAACGTAAACGTTTTGCGAGGGAATGCAAAGGTCTCTTGAGTGAAGACAAAGTTTCCCGGGGGAATGCAAAGGTTTTATGAGGGAATGCAAAGGTCTTGTGAGGGAACGAATGTTTTGCAACGCAAAAGCACTGACATGTAATTTTTCTTCCCAACTAATTTTTTTCATCACCATGTCCTTTTAGGGGCTCTGTAAAAATGAAAAGTTCAAATGAATCCTAGAGCACTGGCTCTGAATCATTTATCTGAGCCGTTTGTGGTATGAAGGCAGATGTGTCTATGTACAGCGAATCTGCATGCATCAGAACCTCTGGCTGAAACTGTACAGTACTCACAGGGCCCGGCGGTCCTCTGGGTCCTTCTTCACCCTAAAAGAATAATAACAAAAGACACACAAACACAAAGAAATTGAATCAAATGAACCACAGGATTCATTTAATCTGAACCTCAGTCAGTCAAAAGTCTGTCTACACAAGACTACAAAGATCCGTCAAACAAGTGAAAAGCTCAACATCCTCCCAGCACACATGCACAGAACTAACAAATAAAACATGCATTACACACCTTTTGCCCCTTTATTCCGCTGGCTCCCTCCAGGCCAGGCAAACCCTGGGGAGTGAAATGGTAGAAGAGACGGATCTATCATGAGGTAAATAAACACAAAAATCTGACGGAATTTTTAAATCAGGCCCCTGAGACATTACATACAGGATCCCCTCTATCACCCTTCTGTCCATCCACTCCTGCAACACCCGGGTCACCCTTCACTACCTGAAAAACAACAACAACAACAATCACATATGCATACAAAATATGAACACACAGATCATATTGTCTAGGGCTCAACAACCTTCTAAGGGGGTAACCACTAGCACAAGATATTAATTTTAAAACTTAAAATTTTACAGTTATTGTATGTTTTTTTTATTTTTTTATTATTATTGTTTATTTTAGAAATTCCCTCACACATACATATATTTTATTAAATATTATTAATACATTACAACAAAAATGGTTTGGGGTCGGTAAGCTGTTTTAATGTTTTTGAGAGAAATCTCTTAAGCTCACCAAGATTGCATTTATTTGATTGATTAATACTGTGAAATAATATTACAATTTAAAATAACTTTTCTGTTTTGCTATATTTTAAAATGTATTTTATTCCTGTAATTTATTGAATTTTATGCTCAGTTATGCTCATCTTTAAAATATTAAGTATTTTAATTTTAATACAAATATACAAATTGAAAATAAAAATTTATCAAAATACTTTAAAGATGAGCATAACTAAAGTGCTTAAAGTGCTTAAAACTCAGCAGCACTTCCCTGACTATTATTTATTATATAAAATCACAATTTGTAGCAAAGACTAAACTGCAATGACAGTGACACTCAAAAACACATCAAGTAATGACAAGTCAAAGGAAAGACACCATTTCAAATAAATTAGAAAACATTATAAACAATCTGAAGCTGTAATATGCACGATTCATTCATGCTGTGATGCATGCTGAAAGTCTAGCATCAAGCACTGCAGATATCACACTTTTTTTCTTTTTTTTTTGGTGGGGGTGGTGTTGATGTGGCACTGTCAAAACGGTCTCTGAACTCTTAATTTGATCTAACTTCCATTACACAAATGTTCTCATGTTTGCATACATCACACATGGTGGATTACCACTTAATTACAGCCACTAAACGTGAAATCAATGTTCCGTAACTCGACACAGTACATCATGTCACACAGATAGGACAGGAATTTATCGGCCATTAGATGGCACTTTCTCACTGAAGATGAATTCCTGTCTGTCTTATTCTGCGTCCATTTTGAGATGCTGTCCTCTCTCTCTAGACAATGCAAACTGAGCATCTTTTACACTGGCAGACGTGACACTGAGGAGTTAGTCACTATATAAGGAGTCTGGAAACCATTTTTGGTTTTGGATACTCCAGTACACAGGGCTCATAGTTATATGATGTAAAGATGAAGGATTTAGAATTGCATGCTGTGTTTTCTTTCAAAACAAACAGGAAGTGTTGAGGAGAGAAGGGACCAGAATCCTGTGGTGATTTTACTGGTAGAGTGTTCAGCGTTTGGTCAAGTCTGACACATTCAAATTCCCGAGAGGAGCTCCATGGAAAGGTAATACAATTTGTCTACTCAACCTGGACAAGATATTTTCCCCAAATTGTACAAGCTTTTCTTTTTCATAAAATTGCTTACAGCCACAAGCGCACACAAAAGATACCAGTGTGTTTGGTGTAATGCCTAAGCTCACAGTCTCTGTTCTTCTCTGTAATTGCCACCTTCCAAACCACCTCCTGAGTGATCAGATAGCTGTCTGTTTTGATTGCATCTTAGAGGGCTCTGCACTATAGCAATACAATCAGTAAAGAAGCACCAAAAGCTTTAAGTTATATTTAAAAAGTTGACATGTTTTCATTGTCGCTTCATGAAAAAGACGTTCATATTTTTGAATTTTATGAAAAAAATGTATCAACTTTCTGAATGTTTCAATTTCATGATGCAATTTTGAGAAATATGGAAATAATAGCCTTTCCTTAGTATGTCCCCAGTGTTGCATAGCACATAAGAACCTCATTTAATTAATTTCTTTATTGAATTAAAAAAAAACATTTCTGCCATCATATCATTGGATTCTATTGTCTTAAAACACGATTCATTCAAAAATAATTTAAAGCTGTCCCTATAGTTTCCTTGAACAAAAATAAACTTTATTAATTAAATGAATTAATTACATTTAAAATAAATAATTCCATTAAAAAAAATAATAATAATTAAATAAGTTAAGTAATTACATTTAAAATAAATAATTCAATTTTAAATACATTTTTAAAATACTTTTAAAACAAAATTAAAATAAACAGACACCAGCTGGTGTGTCCAGGCCAGTCACCAGAGGGCACTCCTCCCCAGACATCTGCTATTCTGTCATGGACTACATTCCCCATAATTCTTTGCCTGGACTCATCAGTACTCATTGCATTCAGCTGTTGCTCATTAGCCTTGTTAACTTTGTCTATATAAGGGACAACGATATGCTTAAAACTGAGATTTTTTTTTTCTTTGAGTTTTCCGCGTACAGACGTCACTATTGTCAAAACGATCCCCAGTCACACGGATCCGCGAAAACGACTAAAAACGCTGCATTCTGCTGCCAGGCCATTAGATGCCGATGAAACACTATAGACTGAACATATAATACGCATGTGCGTGACGTCATCGTTTTCACAGATTCGTGTTTTTGCTGTTTACACAGAAAGCTTTTCAAAAACTTGCACTTTGAAACCCGTTTTCAAAAGTTTGCATTTCAGGCACCCAAAGCGCTGTTGTCGTGTAAATGAACGGCCAAAACACATAAAAAGTTTTAAGTTTTTAGTTGAAAACGGTGTCGTGTAAACATACCCTAAGCCTGGTTTACTCATTAGTCATTCTCTGCAAAGTCTTGCATGTGTCACTGCTGCATTTCTGAGCATTCTGTCTTTGGGTTTCTCATGTTCATGGTTTTGACCCACTGTCTGTTTTCTGGATTACCCTGTTTTGAACTCTTGCCTGTTTTGTGGATTACGTCTGTGGATTACCCTAAAACCCAAAGTATAGTTTTTTTTTTTTTTTTTTTACATGTACGCGAGTGTACATGCACAGTCGAACGCACAGCCTTGTAAAGTATACATATTTTGACTCATACGCGTACACCGGTGTTCAACGCATGCGCAGATTTGAGCAATCTCTCGCCCACGAGTTACAACCAATGTAAATACTGCAAAAAATGTAATGTGCATGTGCGACCTGCACGTATAAAGTGGTGCGTGTTCAGTATGCGCATACTCATCTGATGACAAACTTTGCGTCACGCGCACTATACACTGACCCTTGTGTACGCGTAAAAAGTGAAGTATACTTTGGCCTTTACCATTACATTTGGATCCTCAACCTTTGCGTCTCCGAGCAGTTATGTGACAACTTGAAGGACAAAATACTAATTGTTAGCAGCTATAAAAGCAATGGCCGCCTGTTTAAATGATTCTGTGGTCACTTTAAACTACAAACCCGATTCCAAAAAAGTTGGGACATTGTACAAATTGTTAATAAAAACAGAATGCAATGATGTGGAAGTTTCAAATTTCAATATTTTATTCAGAATACAACATAGATGACATATCAAATGTTTAAACTGAGAAAATGTATCATTTTAAGGGAAAAATAAGTTGATTTTAAATTTCATGGCATCAACACATCTCAAAAAAGTTGGGACAAGGCCATGTTTACCACTGTGTGGCATCCCCTCTTCTTTTTATAACAGTCTGCAAACATCTGGGGACTGAGGAGACAAGTTGCTCAAGTTTAGGAATAGGAATGTTGTCCCATTCTTGTCTAATACAGGCTTCTAGTTGCTCAACTGTCTTAGGTCTTCTTTGTCGCATCTTCCTCTTTATGATGCGCCAAATGTTTTCTATGGGTGAAAGATCTGGACTGCAGGCTGGCCATTTCAGTACCCGGATCCTTCTACGCAGCCATGATGTTGTAATTGATGCAGTATGTGGTCTGGCATTGTCATGTTGGAAAATGCAAGGTCTTCCCTGAAAGAGACGACGTCTGGATGGAGCATATGTTGTTCTAGAACTTGGATATACCTTTCAGCATTGATGGTGCCTTTCCAGATGTGTAAGCTGCCCATGCCACACGCATTCATGCAACCCCATACCATCAGAGATGCAGGCTTCTGAACTGAGCGCTGATAATAACTTGGGTTGTCCTTGTCCTCTTTAGTCCGGATGACATGGCATCCCAGTTTTCCAAAAAGAACTTCAAATTTTGATTCGTCTGACCACAGAACAGTTTTCCACTTTGCCACAGTCCATTTTAAATGAGCCTTGGCCCAGAGAAAACGCCTGCACTTCTGGATCATGTTTAGATATGGCTTCTTTTTTGACCTATAGAGTTTTAGCCGGCAACGGCGAATGGCACGGTGGATTGTGTTCACCGACAATGTTTTCTGGAAGTATTCCTGAGCCCATGTTGTGATTTACATTACAGTAGCATTCCTGTATGTGATGCAGTGCCGTCTAAGGGCCCGAAGATCACGGGCATCCAGTATGGTTTTCCGGCCTTGACCCTTACGCACTAGATTGTTCCAGATTCTCTGAATCTTTGGATGATATTATGCACTGTAGATGATGATAACTTCAAACTTTGTAATTTTTCTCTGAGAAACTCCTTTCTGATATTGCTCCACTATTTTTCGCCGCAGCATTGGGGGAATTGGTGATCCTCTGCCCATCTTGACTTCTGAGAGACACTGCCACTCTGAGAGGCTCTTTTTATACCCAATCATGTTGCCAATTGACCTAATAAGTTGCAAATTGGTCCTCCAGCTGTTCCTTATATGTACATTTAACTTTTCCGGCCTCTTATTGCTACCTGTCCCAACTTTTTTGGAATGTGTAGCTCTCATGAAATCCAAAATGAGCCAATATTTGGCATGACATTTCAAAATGTCTCACTTTCAACATTTGATATGTTATCTATATTCTATTGTGAATAAAATATAAGTTTATGAGATTTGTAAATTATTGCATTCCTTTTTTATTCACAATTTGTACAGTGTCCCAACTTTTTTGGAATCGGGTTTGTATATGAAACTGTATTTCTCAAATTGTATTTGAATTTTTGTGCATTCAGTTTTCATAACCTCATATTAATTAAGATACTTCATGGAATAAAAATCAATTTGTCACTCCACAGGACCATTTAAAAAGCTAGTGAATCAAAAAAAAGTTGATTATTATTATTGACTTATCAATGAATTATAAATAATTCACTGACATTGTGCGAACAACAATTATGTAATCACTAAAAATTAACTGTAGTCTGATTATACATAAACATAATATAATCTAATTACAAGTACTTAATTTTTGGAATCTGAGTACATAATCCAGATTACATGGAATCAGTTACTACCCAGCACTGCTTATAATGTACTGTAGGTATCCCTGCATTGACTTGTTACCCACAGTAGGTCGCTAAGGCCAAAAGTATGTTAACCACACTTTGTGTGTATTCACCACAAACAACTCCCTAACAAAGAGCAGAAATGACTCTGCTCTGAACTCTTATACTATGAGTCTGTCAAAATGGTCTCTTCGCAGTGTCAGGACACACGTATGCAGATGCTACACTGTTCTCAGAGTCCAGTCACAGTCCACTGCCTGTGTGAACGGGTGGAGATGACACACACACACACATACCGCTCACAAGAGCAAATTGGAGCACTGCATAGTGCATACACACTCTCTTTCTTTCTGAGCTCAAAGGTGCAGTGAAGCAAAAAGCCTCTCCCTCTGGTCCTCTTTGTCAAGCACCAACACCCTCGTCAAACCCCTGTGTAATCCTAAATCCCTGCGTGAAGATTTATAGGAAATGTTCTCACTGAGGGAAGAATGTCTATTATGGCCAGCTGATGATAGATGGTCACTCGTGATCAGTAATAAGCCACGCAGAATGGACAGTCTGAATAGCTCTACTGTGAGCTCGACCACACAATTGCTCTTCTCACTTTGGGCTCTCCTGCTAAGAAAAGCAACTTGAACCAAGATGGTTCACTGGTCTTGCAGCTTGGCAAAACAGCAGTTCTCTAGTCTCGTTTGCCTCCCTGCCTGACCAATCTAAACCAACCAACAGGGAAATCTGACCAGCTGACGAGGGCCCAAAACCCCTCTAAAATCAGTAAATGCAAGGCCATTTTCACTTCCATTCATACTTATGTAAACGCAGGTGATGTGGGCACATTTGGCCCTGTTGACTTATAAACTCCTCTCACACATAAAAATAAACACAAACAACAACAAAACTCCCTTAAAAATACTTTTTAACTTTTCCAACATTGTACATCCAACACAGAATTTTTTTTCCCCGAACCATCCATTTTTTTTCTCTGCCCCAACAAATATTATTTCTACCACAACTTATGTATTTTTTTTTAAAAGATCGCATTCTTGATTCAAACACCTACGCGATCTCATTCCTAAATGACAACGATTCATTTGCCTATTAAACCCTTCAAGTACGATCACAGCAGAACATTCAAATCTGCATTGGTGCTGCCGCTGACCCAGAGAGAGTAGTTTCATATTTTTGTGTGAAACAGCTTCACAAACAGTCTTTTCAACCACAATATCGTTATTTCTGTTACAATAATTCAAATTATCACAGAAGTACTGGGATAAAAGTTTACAGTTTGGAAATACACACTGACGTCTACGGTGGTGATCAAAATAGAATAAATCACCTTTTGAAATTAACTTGACGCTTCAAATAAAGATTGTATCATTACATTGTTACACCAATAGGTGGCAAAATTTATTTGTCCATGAATTCAATAGATTCATTAAAAAACACTGATTCATCCAGTAATGAAGCAAGTGAAGTCTTTATAAGTGAGTCATTGAATCATTCATTAAACAGATTCATAAAAAAATACACTGATTCATCCAGTAATGAAGCAAGTGAAGTCTTTATGAGTGAGTCATTGAATCATTCATTCAATAGATTCATTAAAAATACACTGATTCATCCAGTAATAATTCAAGTGAAGTCTTTATGAGTGAGTCATTGAATCATTCATTCAATAAATTCATTAAAAATACACTGATTCATCCAGTAATTAATTAAATTAAATCTTTATGAGTGAGTCATTGAATCATTGAATCATTCATTCAATAGATTCATTAAAAAAACACTGATTCATCCAGTAATGAAGCAAGTGAAGTCTTTATGAGTGAGTCATTGAATCATTCATTCAATAGATTCATTAAAAAAACACTGATTTATCCAGTAATGAAGCAAGTGAAGTCTT
Organism: Coreius guichenoti; assembly: GCA_039654105.1. Lineage (NCBI taxonomy): Eukaryota > Metazoa > Chordata > Actinopteri > Cypriniformes > Gobionidae > Coreius > Coreius guichenoti. The sequence continues at coordinate 14,804,999 of CM077179.1, forward strand.
TATGAGTGAGTCATTGAATCATTCATTCAATAGATTCATTAAAAAAACACTGATTCATCCAGTAATGAAGCAAGTGAAGTCTTTATGAGTGATTCATTGAATCATTAATTCAATAGATTCATTAAAAAACACTGATTCATCCAGTAATAAAGGAAGTGAAGTCTTTATGAGTGAGTCATTGAATCATTCATTCAATAGATTAATTAAAAATACACTGATTCATCCAGTAATGAAGCAAGTGAAGTCTTTAGGTGTGTTCGACTTTAAGCGGTGCTGCGCAGACCGATCAGTGTATGACATCAAAGTAATGCAAGAGCGATTAGAGAGTAGATGGCTCCATATGCTTTCAAATGGCTCTTTCAAATGGTCATACACCAATCGGTCTGCGCAGCACCGGTCAAACACACCTTTTATGGGTAAGTCATTGAATCATTCATTAAAGTGAATGACCAAGACCATTCAAAAACACTGATTCATCCAGTAATAAAGCAAGTGAAGTCTTTATGAGTCATTGAATCATTCATTCAGACCGACTTTTTAAAACAATGTCTACATAAACAAAATCTACAATTTTAGACTGCTGCAATTAACATTTTACCAGCACCTCTAGTACATTTCATGTTATTCTGTTTAGTTGTCTATTCAAAATTGTAGTCTATTTTAAACAAAAAAATTATTTGCAGGTGGAAATGATAGTTTATAATAACAGATAATTTTACACAGATTATGTGTGTAAAATGTATAATCTTTTTCACAAAATAAGTTAGATTTAAAACCCAATAGTTTTTAAACTTTCACTAAGCCATATTTTGTTTAGATTTAAAGTGGTCCTGGAACAAAAACAACCAAATAAAATAAATAAATATAAAATTAAATACATTTCAAATGCTCAAAATTTTGCGCAATGCCAAGGCTCTCTGGGGTGAGCAAAGAGTTTGACCAACAAGCAAGTGTTTCAGGGCTAGTTCTGAAAACAAGCCAGCAGCCTTTCTGATTGGCTGCCTTGTGTATTTGTATTCCTAATGGCCCGTGCAAAAATACCAGAGACCCCGAGGCATTTTTTGTTCTATGAAAGGACCACATGAAGGTCAAACATTGACAGACGGCCCTGATACTGTATAATACAGGCTGACTTTAAACGCAAAGCCAAAGGGTCCAAGCCCCACCGAGATGATGAGGAACCTTTCATGTCTGAATTTAGCTCATCTAGAGATTAAAATAAACTTCTCATCACACAGTGGTCTGGAGTGTGTGCATCTTCATACATAAAACTAAATTTGAGTGTCTCAAGATCATAGCATGCCTTACCGTATAGAAACATTACCAATGTATTGACCACACATCTTTACAAAACTCCACCCTTCAAACCATGCAAAATGATTGATAGGTAAAGACACACCTCCAGGTTTTCTAACTGGCTAATGCATGCAAGCATGCTGACCTAAAGTCATTTATTACTAAGACTACATTTAAACTGAACAATGGTACAAAAAAAAATAGCTCATACAACACAGATTAATTTTACGTCATAAGACTACAGGAAATTGCTTGAAATTCTATATTCATCAACAAAAAATTAGCCTACATTGTTTGTCCTTCCTCTGGGCCATGGCACAGTTGAATCATGGCATGTCCTGGACTTGAACACATACACAGATACAGGACAACAAACATTTCTTGATGAACAAGAGTTTTCCATTTTTGATGCTCCAGGTTCAAAAACAATTAGTTTCCAGTTACAATGGAAGTCTATTGGGCAAGGCATTTTTGTAGGGTTTAAAAGCAGAAATGTGCAGCTCATATTTTAGTTAATGCACTTACATTATTATTTTTCTAAAATAACTTTTTTAAAATGTCAGAAAAAAAATCCATTAAAAAAATCAGCTTTCTATTTCTGCTTTTAAAGTGCCCCATTATGCTATTTTAAAGGTTTCTAATTTTGTTTTGGAGTCTCCTACAATAGGTTTACATACATCCAAGGTCAAAAAACACTTTTCTCATAATATAAATTGCACATCACCTCATTTCTCAAAGAGTACTATAACTTTATTTGTTGTGCACTTTGATCTTTAAAACTTTGCAGACATTTTTCATTCACAAACAGCTATATTACACACTGCATAAAAGGTAATACTCAAATAAAAAAATTAAAAAAAACATTTTGTTCCAAAGACTCCCATTGTAACCAAATGGCTGTAAACGCTATTTTTCTTTGTTCTTACAAACTGGGGGGCAAGATGAAATTAGTTTCTGTGGTAATCAACAGCATGTCAGAAATACCGCCGATAGAGCTTAACCTGTTTTTAACCCAGAACATTCCTTTAATTACACCCAAGCCTGCATCATTTGTCCCTCCGCGACAGCGGAAGCTAATATGTCAAGCGGGTTTGTCTGGGATCAGGTAAACAACGCTCCTGGTTACTTTGTCCATTTGACTACACTGAAACAGTAATTATTGTCACTTAGAAGAAATTAAGAAAGATTATTTTGATCTAAACTGGCCACTAACAGCAGAACGATAATACAAATAATCTAGTGTTTAGACATCACACCATCTGAAAGACAAAATTAACTTTATTTACTGTACTTGTCAAACGAGGGACTTGGAACAGGTTGTATCAAATTGACTGGAAAAGAAAAATGTAGGTTATAAAACATCTTTTAATTAATGAAGGTATCTAGGGACTATTTTGGTGTGATATAAACTCATGAGCATGACAAAACAGACCCGTAACACTGGCTATAGAACGGCACAGCAAAAAAAGCTAAATCAGTAGTTATCGTCTTGTTGTACAGTAAAAAAAATAAATAGATAAATATAAAAATATAAAAAAAAACAAGATAAATTTACTTGAGACTGCATAAGATATTAAGACCATAATTGTAATATATTTTCTTCTTATCCCACTGACTTATTATTCTATTTTCTTATTTATGCATAGATCTAACAAAATTTGAGTTTATGATTAAAATAAAATTAATAAATAAAATAGACAATGGGGTAAAAAAATTAATAATTTAACATATAAAAAACAAAACAAAAAAAAAAAACAGGTGACCAGAAGTCAAATAGCAAGCAAACAGTTTACCTTATACGGTTAACTTATCAAAGGAAGGTTAAAGGTCAAACAGGCATGTGGTCCACCCTGAGACCTGACTGTGTGTGTCAGCGGTGGGTGTGAACTGACGAGTTAAGGTGCTGCATGTAAACACTCACTCTTGCTCTGTTTAATATATTTATACACTGTATATTTATATTCATACACTGCCATTGCCCCTGGTGAGATATGACACCCCTGGGCTTCATGAAAATTATTGCAGACCTTTTGCAAAAGCACTGTTCATAATTACCATCTGTCAGGCTTGAGTCTGAGGAGTGATGCAGGATGTGTGTGTGTGTGGCTGTTTAACATGCTGAGCAGACAGCCAGCGTTTGACTGAGTGAAGCCAATCGGTAGGAAGCGAGCATGTCCTTCCCTCTCTGTTCTCAGAAGGACACACAGAATAAATGCTTCATCTCACCTTACCGACAGACAACATGTGTCATCTGTGTTTGCACATGGATCTCAACAGTCTTCTAGGTCACTGACAGTGGTGTATGCGTTATATCTATTAATATAACACATAACTCATATCTATTGATGTCTAGTGTGCAGTATACACTGTTTACCACTAACTACGCTTTAAAAATAGTAAATGAAACCATTACTGTAACGTCTCGTTCTGTTTGCTAGTTAGTTTTTAAGGTTTCTGAATGGATTACATATTTTGCATGGTTAGTGTTGTTGTATTTATCAAAAACCTTGTTGTATATATTAAAGACTGTTTTGGTTCACTACTCCCTTTTGTTTTCAGCACTTTAAAGCCACAATGTGACAATTACATTATTCCATGATAAATGTAGTATGCTATATTGTTGTCGTACAACCTCATCAAGTTCCAATCATTTTGAAAATAGTTCATTTGTCATTATTCATTACATTTTTCTAGACTTTTGGCAGTCCGATCATGTAAAAAAAAAAATCAAAGTTGCCGTCATTCGTTACATGTAATCTTAAGTTAACATGCTTAATATCCCTCAATTTAGTGTGTTCAAGAGCAATGCACTCTATTTAAAAAAAAAAGAATAAAAAAAAAGAATAAAATAAATACTGTAACTTTTAGAATTTAAAACGTCCTCATTTACTGAAACTAAACTGCAAAAAAAAAAACCTCAAAATCTTCACTGTTGTGACATCCAGTGCAAGGACTCATGGTGGCCAAAAGAGGACACCCGTAAGCATCCTTCCAAATCATAATCAAATTGATGCTTCCTTGTTTTAAATAAATCCTGTAGCAGATCTAGGCAGGTGGAGCTGGGGGAGTTGGAGGGTTTCAGAAGAACTATGATAGCACGCTGCAGATCTATCCTACAGCAAACACTGAACCAGACTATTTAAATGTTGCAATCTCATTGGCTGCAGGATCAGCAGAGGCCAATCATGTGATTGCTTGCAGATTGCATGTAAAGGAATGAGCCTGTGCCCTGTAGAGTTTCATGACTGAACTAGATATTTATTTGGATTTATTAAATAACCAAACTTAAACAACATAATGACGCTTGAGTGATCAAGAATATTCCAATATACAAATTAGATTTCCTTCGATTCCTCAATCCTCATTTTCTGTCCTTGCTTCCTTTTCTCGCATCCTACGAGGGTGGAGCTGAGACGCGAGGAAAGGAAATGAGGATGCACAAATTAGAAATGAGAAGCACCCTCAGACTTCAACATGTACATGAAGGCCACATAAAATGACTTTGACAAACAACATTCAACAACTTACACAATTTTTTTTTTTTTTTTTGTTTAGGTTTAAACGTCTTAAAGGGGTGGTTGATTGCCCCTTTTTACAAGATGTAAAATAAGTCTCTGATGTCCCCAGAGTGTGTATGTGAAGTTTTAGCTCAAAATACCCCACAGATCTTTTTTTATAGCATGTTAAAATTGTCACTTTTTGAGGGTGAGCAAAAGCGTGATGTTTTTGTGTGTCCCTTTAAATGCAAATGAGCTGCTGCTCATGGGGCGGAGCTTCAAGAACTCCAGTTAGCAGCTCTGATAACCTCATGCAGACAGGCAATGGAACTGTTCAGCCTTTTATGTTCAAACCAGAGTTGGACAATGATAGAGAGACTCAAGAAGAAGTGACAACATGTAGAATGCAACAAGATGTTCCTGAATGGTTAGTTGATGAATTTAGGTCTGAAACGATTCCTCGAGTAACTCGAATTCAAAAAATAATTTGCCTCGAAGCTTCGTTTAGTCCATTTAACTACACACGGTCATGTTGCAGAAAGACAATTTTTGTGTAAGGACTCGGAGTATGCGCAGATTGCGGTTATATCCGCGGGTCAAGTGGGTAAAGTAATAAAAAGTAACATTCCAAAAATTGCGGGTGGATGAGAGATAAATCATTAATGTGTTGATTTTAATAAAGACGCGGAAGTCTCATTTCACAGTAAAACGCAATGAATGTGTGTCATTCTTTAACTTTCGTTTTCAGCTCATTTCAAGATCAAAGACCGCAATGCGAGAGAGAGCGGCATCAGCACTGGTAATATAATTTAGTCTCGCTATTTTTAAATGAAGACAACTGTGTGTTGAGTTTCAGGATGCGACGCTGAACATTTAAGTTTCATTTGGCAGTTTGCGTGTCAGCTGAAGAGATACGAGCAACTTGAAACACATGAAGCGACCAGCATGAATGGAGTTTGCACATGCATCACCGTCATTGTGATGTGTATGTGAAATGTTTAATGGGACTTTATATAGGCCTATACTTGATATCTCCGAAATACACCAGTAAAATGATAATAAAAGCTAAGCGCAACAAATAGCAGAACAAGCTGTAACTGTTGTGTGCGCGTGATGCGCAGCGCTCGTGCTTTCAGAGCTGCGTTCTTTCATTGATTTGAGTAATTTAAATCTCACAATTTAATCATATTTATAGCTCCTAACTTAATAAAACAAGCTGTGTTACTTTGATGAGTGATTAGCTCAAAATGTAGATCTGTATGTGCGATGTAGCCTGCTTTATCTGAATTAAATACAAACACATCTCTCGCTTTTGCTCACGTTCTAGCAGTTACTCCTCCGTGTGCTGTATAGGTTGTCGACCCTGGTTTAGGTTATTTAAGAAATGTAATTTCGCCAAAGAAGATTTTTTAAAGCAACCTACTTCAGTGTAGCTAATATGTTACGATAGCATCACGCTTAACACTGAGAATTTGAATAATTGTAATGTGGCGATCGGGTGCGGATCTAAATCAGAGAAAATCATGTGCGGGTGGATGGTTTGTTTTTAACAGCGGATTCGGTGACATTAGAGCTGATCCGCGCATCTCTAGTATGCCCATCTCTACTCTTGTTCTTGTTCCAAGTTACCTTCCTGTCCAATATTTTTTGCTTCTTACAAAAGCCACAAAGCCTTCCAAGAAGACAGTAAAGGCTTATGTCATGCCTGAGCTGAAGCTGAAACTTGAAAGTTAAGTTGCACAACATAAATGCAATGTTTAGGCATTATTATTATTTATACTACTATTATTTTGATTTATAGGTTGTAGGTTTAGTTTTAGGTTGTACTATATTTACCTTTCTAAAGTAATTTGAAATTGAATTTTATATTTTTATTTATAATTTTTTTTATTTATATATTTGTATTTGCATTTTGAATATAATATGGCAATTTAATGCACTAAATTGGTTTAGTTTTCACAAATATTAATGTATGCAATTTCAGCAATAAAACTTAAAATCTTTCTAAAAAGGAAACAAATTAGTTGTTCATTTTAAGATACCTGTCTTATTTTCTCTTGTATATTTAGTATTGCTCTTTAATGAAGAAAAAGTACTTCTTATCCGATTACTCGATTAATCGATGGAATAAACGGTAGAATACTCGACTACTAAAATAATCGATAGCTGCAGCCCTAGATGAATTTATGTAGCTGATGTGGAGTTAACTATCTTCAAGTCATTGATTAGTATATTCTGTCATGATAATCTCACCCCATTTGTTGTGTGTTCCCGGGGGCAGGATTTATGTAAATTTCAGGGTTAGTGATGTCACTAACCCGGGAGGAAGCTTGTGTAGTCCCTACCAGCCGTTTGTTGTAGTCCTTAAAAAGCAATTTCTTTAAAAGAAAATATCTCCCTTTGCTTTGAACTTTGAGCGTCGTAACTTTGCAGATATTGTTTATGCTCAAACACCAACATTACACACTAACTAAAGTTTAAAAAACTGTCAAAATAATGTCAATTTTCAAACAGTCCTTAACACTTTCCCTGTCTACCAAAAAAAAAAAAAAAATACAGTTAGCTCCACCCAAACACGTGCCATTGGCCATTGGTTGAGCCAATGTTGCTATGTCTAAAAGTTTAATGTTTTGAAAGTACAACAGTGTTTACATTTTCCAACATTTTAGTGGCTTGCTTGTATTTTTTTTTTCATTTTTAAAAATAAAACATCACATTTAAAATCTAGAAAACAGAGCTAAATCTTACCTTAACAGCTTCAGCATCACATGTTCCAGGTGGACCCTGTGTTAGAGAAATAAATCTCAATATTAGTAAATCAAACTTACACTTCCATTTGGTAGTTCATATGTAAATGTCTTGGGCAAGAAAGATTATTTGAGCAAAATCCCAAATCTGATACTGAACCAAGCAAAACAAAATGGAAATTCAGCTTTAACTGTCTGACACACCAACCAGGACAACATTCGCTGCGTATTAGCCTCTGTTGCCCACGACTGCAGCAACAACACCTGCAAATGTCCTTGACAAAGGTCACTAGACACATCAGCTCAACTAAATATCCAAACAGATAAGGGCTCCTGGACCGCACATGGCGTTCCTCGACACCTCGAGGCTGGGGGAGGATGTCTGTGCCGCCCGGGGCCCTCCTCCCCGCCACCGACAACAGGCCACTCATAAATGCCAGCTCCCGGGGACAGAAGCAAGGTTGGCACATGCCATGGAAATTATCGAGACACTGCCATTTAAAAATGTCACTCTATAAAACCACTTCCCTCCCGACTCTTATGACTTTGTGGTTACCACTTTATAACTTTCCTGTGGTGTAGAGTGACAGATTTACAGTAGCATGTGTGAAAATAAAGGGTCAGTTACTGTTAGTATTCAGAACAGATCTGCAGTTTGCAGGCAACTTTTGCATTTCTTTTTGCAGTTTAGGCCCTGGTATAAAGGTGCGTTTTGGTTGATCGGATCACAAGTGGATGACGCTAAATACAGGCGTAAACAGGGTCTAAAACGTTTTGAGCTTGTCCATTTTCGACGACTTCCAGAGGTAGTCAGAAACACATTTGACCGGATTGCTTTTGTAGTGTTAACGTGGTCGAATGTGTTCGAACAGCCACAACATTATGGGGAGCGCGCTAGCGAGAAGGGATTTAAACTTTGTTGGCTGAAGACCCAAGTTTGGTTTGAAGATGAAAAACATACCAAGCACAATGTTCTCTCACCATTCCTGATTTCTAACACACACTCACAGCGTTTGGCATGGTCTTGTGTATTATAAATATTATAAAAGTGGTCCATTCGACTAATATTTTAAGTCTTCTGAAGCCATATGATAGCTTTGCGTGAGGAATAGACCCTTGTTCACTAAAAATACTGACATCTGGCACTGAATCTTTTCAATGAATTAGCTGTTTCAATTCACAAAACCAGTTTGAATGATTTGTTTACAATTCAGACTCGTTGCGGCATTTGGAGAAGTTTATCAGTGAATAGGCTTAGCCTCAGACGTCACGCCCACCGACCGTTGGCTGAACGTCTGATGCATATGGCACACTTATCTGTAAATACTTCAGAAATACTTCAAGTTGTCATCTGATTGGTTGAATTCTACAGGATGTCCGCAAGGTGTGTGTGTTGCGTTCTTTAACGGGCCACCTGGAAACAAATGCCGTGGCACCAAACCCCCTTGTTGAAGAAGAACGGCGTTGTGTTTACAACTGTGACAATGAGTGCTTACCAGGATCAACTAAATGCTGGATTTTCAAAAGTATGTGAAGTTCGCAGCTCCATTGTTGCAGTAAACTTGCACAACGTTCTTGAATGAATAATTTATAGATGCACGCCGGTCTGTTATTGCAGGGACGTCGACTTTACATTTTCACACCCCTAAACATGACGCAGAACAAACTGTGATTGGTTGCATTGCATGTCAGTCAAATGCCCTCTTTGGCGGCCCTTGACCAATGAAAGCTGCAAAAAGAGTCCAGACCTTCTGCCGTCAGTCTGAAGGTCTGGCTACGCAAGATTAATCAGTGAATAACTACTTAAATTTCAGTCTGTTCCCTTAAACAAAGCTATCATATGACTTCAGAACTCTTACATTATAGCTCACAAGTCAAATAAACCACTTGTATGATGCTTTTGCATATTTTATTTAAATTTGAGTTTGAGATCCAGTTCTCATTTATAGTAACTGCATAGAAAAGAGTGACCAGCATAGCCTGTCAAACAGGTCAAAAAAAGTGTCAGAATTTTCAATTTTGGGTGAACTGTTCCTATAAGTATTTATTCAATATGGCAATGCATTAATCACTCTTTTCCCTCTCAAAAGAGATTCAGTAAAGCTGGCAATGTTTATCCAGTTCTATACATGTGGGTACAAACACAAAGTCAAAGGCAACGTAAATATGCCAGCAATTTCTGATGCAACATACGTTTCAAAACCTGATTTTTCCTTCACACACATTTTCATACTGATGCGACGGCTTTGATGAGATGACTATTTATCAAGCAGTAAACTAGGGCCCCTTTGAGAGCCTCATCAGAATCTTAAGTAACACTTATGCATGGGACTGCTCTTAATATGGCCCTCTGGGCTGCTTGAAATCGTAATTTGAAACGTTGAGCCACACAGCATGTGTGATGGAGATTTCACTCAAACCAATGCAAAAACCAAGAAAGCTCTGCTCATCTGGAGGGGGGTAAATATAGCAGCAGGTATCTGACCATTACGCACAATATGACAAATTTTGTTTGCTTTTTGAAGCAGATTTATGACAACAATTATGCTTTCTGATTCTGAAATGACTGATTTGCAGTGGAGGGAAATTAGGAACAGAAGTGATCTAAACTAAACGGAGCAAATGAGTTCCATTACTATATATACACTATATTGCCAAAAGTATTGGGACACCCCTCCAAATCACTGAATTCAGGTGTTCCAATCACTTCCATGGCCACAGGTGTATAAAATCAAGCACCTAGGCATGCAGACTGCTTCTACAAACATTTGTGAAAGAATGGGTCGCTCTCAGGAGCTCAGTAAATTCAAGCGTGGTACCGTGATAGGTTGCCACCTGTGCAATAAGTCCATTCATAAAATTTCCTCACTACTAAATATTCCACGGTCAACTGTTAGTGGTATTATAACAAAGTGGAAGCAATTGGGAACAACAGCAACTCAGTCACGAAGTGGTAGGCCACGTAAAATCACAGAGCGGGGTCAGCGCACGCTGAGGCACACAGTGCGCAGACATCGCCAACTTTCTGCAGTGTCAATAGCTACAGACCTCCAAACTTCATGTGGCCTTCAGATTAGCTCAAGAACAGTGAGCAGAGAGATTCATGGAATGGGTTTTCATGGCCGAGCAGCTGCATCCAATCCTTACATCACCAGGTGCAATGCAAAGCGTCGGATGCAGTGGTGTAAAGCACGCCGCCACTGCGGAAAACGGAAACACTACCCAATAGTTGAAGGATTTCAAGCCTATATAAGAGCGTGAAGGTTGAATTAGCAGTATCAACAATACACTGCTGTACATAAAATATTGCAATCCACACAACATAATGGGAGACATATCAGAGTTCAAAATGTTGATGCACATCTTGCTGGCTCATCTGTGACCAGGACAGCAAGTCATTGTGGTGTATCAAGAGCTATGGTATCCAGGGTAATGTCGGCATACCACCACATAAGACACAGGACAAACCACATCCAACAGGAGTAACTGTCAACACAAGAGGAAGCTGTCTGAAAGGGATGTCCAGGTACTAACCAGGATTGTATCCAAAAAACATAAAACCACAGCTGTCCAACTCACTGCAGAATTAAATGCACACCTCGACTCCCCTGTTTCCACCAAAACTTTTAGTCGGGAGCTCCACAGAGTCAATATTCATGGTCGGGCTGCTATAGCCAAACCTTTGGTCACTCGTGCTAATGTCAAATGTAGGTTTCAATGGTGCCAGCAGTGCAAATATTGGGCTGTGGACAATGTGAAACATGTATTGTTTCCTGATGATTCCACCTTCACTGTCTTTCCCACGTCCATGGGAGTTACGGTGTGGAGAAGCCCCAAAGAGGCTTAACACCCGGACTGTTGCTGCCTAGAGTGAAGCACTCGGGTGGATCAGTGATGGTTTGGGCTGCAAGATCATGACATTCTCTACCGTGCTTGATGGGAACGTCACTGCCAAAGCCTACCGAACCATTCTGGAGGACCTGCACCTAATGGTTCAAACATTGTACCCTGTAGGGGGTGCTGTGTATCAGCATGATAATTCACCAATATACAGTGCATCCGGAAAGTATTCACAGCGCTTCACTTTTTCCACGTTTTGTTATGTTACAGCCTTATTGCAAAATGGATTAAATTCATTATTTTTTTCCTCAATTCTACAAACAATACCCCATAGTGACAATGTGAAAGAAGTTTGTTTGAAATATTTGCAAATTTATTAAAAATAAAAAACAAAAACAATGTACATAAGTATTCACAGCCTTTGCCATGACACTCAAAATTGAGCATCCTGTTTCCACTGATCGTCCTTGAAATGTTTCTACAACTCGATTGGAGTCCACCTGTGGTAAATTCAGTTGATTGGACATGATTTGGAAAGGCACTCACCTGTCTATATAAGGTCCCACAGTTAACAGTGCATGTCAGAGCACAAACCAAGCCATAAAGTCCAAGGAATTGTCTGTAGACCTCCGAGAGAGGATTGTATTGAGGCACAGATCTGGGGAAGGGTACAGAAAAATTTCTGCAGCATTTAAGGTCCCAATGAGCACAGTGGCTTCCATCATCCGTAAATGGAAGAAGTTTGGAACCACCAGGACTCTCCTAGAGTTGGCCACCCGGCCAAACTGAGCGATCAGGGGAGAAGGGCCTTAGCCAGGGAGGTGACCAAGAACCCAATGGTCACTCTGACAGAGCTTCAGCATTTCTCTGTGGAGAGAGGAGAACCTTCCAGAAGAACAACCATCTCTGCAGCACTCGACCAATCAGGCCTGTATGGTAGAGTGGCCAGACGGAAGCCACTCCTCAGTAAAAGGCCGCCTGGAGTTTGCCAAAAGGTACCTGAAGGACTCTCAGACCACGAGAAACAAAATTCTCTGGTCTGATGAAACAAAGATTGAACTCTTTGGCCTGAATGGCAAGCATCATGTCTGGAGGAAACCAGGCACCGCTTATCACCTGGCCAATACCATCCCTACAGTGAAGCATGGTGGTGGCAGCATCATGCTGTGGGGATGTTTTTCAGTGGCAGGAACTGGGAGACTAGTCAGGATCGAGGGAAAGATGAATGCAGCAATGTACAGAGACGTCCTTGATGAAAACCTGCTCCAGAGCGCTCTGGACCTCAGACTGGGGCGAAAGGTTCCTCTTCCAACAGGTCAACGACCCTAAGCACATAGCCAAGATAACAAAGGAGTTGCTACGGGAAAACTCTGTGAATGTCCTTGAGTGGCCCAGCCAGAGCTCAGACAAACCCGACTGAACATCTCTGGAGAGATCTGAAAATGGCTGTGCACCGATGCTCCCCATCCAACCTGATGGAGTTTGAGAGGTCCTGCAAAGAAGAATGGGAGAAACTGCCCAAAAATAGGTGTGCCAAGTTTGTAGCATCATACTCAAAAAGACTTGAGGCTGTAATTGGTGCCAAAGGTGCTTCAACAAAGTATCGAGCAAAGGCTGTGAATACTTATATACATGTGATTTTTTGCGTTTTTTATTTTTAATGAATTTGCAAAGATTTCAAACAAACTTCTTTCACGTTGTCATTATGGGGTATTGTTTGTAGAATTGAGGAAAAAAATAATGAATTTAACCCATTTTGGAATAAGGCTTTAACATAACAAAATGTGGAAAAAGTGAAGTGCTTTGAATACTTTCCGGATGCACTGTACACAGCAAGATTTGTGACAGAATAGTTTGACGAACATGAAAGTGAAGTAGAACATCTCCCATGGCCTCCCCAGTCACCAGATCTAAATATTTTTGAACCAATTTGTAGTAGTTTGGAGGAGCAAGTCAGAAAACGTTTTCCTCCACCAGCATCACATAGTGCCACTGTTCTGGAAGAGGAATGGCTCAAAATCCCTCTGGCCACTGTGCAGGACTTGTATTTGTCATTCCCAAGACGAAGTGACGCTGTATTGACCGCAGAAAGAGGCCCTACACCACACCAATAAATTACTGTGGTCTCAAACCAGGTGTTTCAGTTTCATTTAATACTAAAAAAGTATTGATCCAACTGGTTTTCCTGGTATTTAGGAATGAAGGATACCTATCTAAACTTGATCTCTTACTTTTTGACTTTGCGCTTACTTTTTAGGAGAAATTTTCCTAAATTTCCTAATAATTTAAATATTGTAAAATGGAGCTATTACAGGAGCTGAAATATCTCACCAAAATGTGTAAGAGACAAACAGGCAGGGTTTTATGAATGACAGGCATAGAAATTGGTGGAGATTTCTGCAGAGTTTTGGAGGAACAGATTCTGTGTGGGCTTGAGAGTGCCTCATAATGTTAATGCTGATATATACCAAATATGTCATGCACTGCATCAACAGGTAATATTAAACTCTTATTTTTATAATGCGCTTCTTCACTTAATAATTAAAACTAAATCCTTTTATTCAATCCACTATCTAAACATCTCTAAAAGAAGACCTAAAGGTTACTTGGACACTTAAGTAACACTTGAACAACGTATGAATGTCATTGTATTACATAATAAAATATCGAATCAAATGGCAGGCAGGAATAAAGCACATGTACACTTTCATGTTTCATTTTCATTTCATAAATACAAGTTTGTGAGGTTTCTTTTAGATGATAAAAGAATAACAATGGTAAATATAGCTGCAAGCAGCCATTACCGGGGCCAAGCACAACAGAAGCAAACAAGGAAGCTAGCAGCAGACCAACTGGAAAAATGAGTAAAGACATTTGGAGACAATTTTAAGCAAAAAGGATGAACCCCCACATTAATACAATGAGTCGTATAGAGCCAATTTCATGTTTTGTTTAATTATAGCGCCACCAAGTGGCGCAGTTCCACCGCTTTTTTTGTGTGTCCTCAGAGTGTCCCCATACATAAGCGTGTGAAATTTGGTGAAAATATCTCATTTTGTTTAGGAGTTATAGACATTTATATGTATGAACACATAAAAAATGACCCACACCTGACTTTGATTGCATTTTTTTGCCACTTACAATCAAAATTTTGACATTTGGCCTAACTCTTAACGTCAACATGCCATGATTCCGATTTTCCTATGGTGGTTTCGCCTCGATCGGACTAATGGTTTCAAAGATATTCGCAAAAGTTGTTTAAGCGCTATATTACAACCTTGCACAAACCATAAGGCGAAACCTAGCATATTTGGTATCGTTGGACTCGGCAAGGATTCATGAATCTAAGGAGATCACTCCGGTGAAAAAAAGTCAACCACATACAAAGTTATAAGCATGTAAATATTTTTTTTCACCACTAGGTGGCGCTGGTACGAAACTTCTCAGACTCTTTCAGGACATCGTGTCGATGACCCATACCATATTTTGTTACGATACATTCATGCGTTCATAAAATACAGCATTTTACAACAAAATTCAAAATGGCTGATGCCCAAAATGGGCGACATGGAAAAATTGGATATCACTCAACTCGGCATGCTGCCCCAAATCTAACGAGACCACTTTTATGATTTTTGGGATGAACCGTTCAGAAGTTATAAGCAAAAATAGCCAATTTTCTAATCTCCGCACCACCTAGGTGGTGCTGCGCCGAAACGCAGCATGTAGCCTCAGGTCATGCTTGTGATGATGTGTACCAAGTTTGGTCCGAATACGATAAATTGTTGCGGAGATATAGCCTTATGTCTAATTTCGCATGTGCTATGTAAAATTTGTTTGCGAGTTATTCGAAAACACTTTAATGAATCGACTTGAATTCCATAATTTTATGTTGCCATTGTCTGAAGATGATCTGGTTAAATTTCTGTGCAAATCGGATAAACCGTCTAGGAGGAGTTTGAAAAAGTAGGATTTTTGGTGCGAAAATTTGGCGGGAAAATTGCCACTACAGAAAATTGATTCGTATGGTTCAATCGAATCGGCTTTAGCCACAGAATCAGAGGAAAAAATAATTTTGTTTCTAACCTTTACGGTTCAAAAGTTATTATCATAAACGTGAGTGCTTCTTTGGACAGTTGGTGGCGCTAGAGGGATTGAGTTAGAGACTCCAAATTTGCTATGGTGACAGTTGAGACTGTCCCCTATCTGTGTGCCAAATTTCATAACTTTCCCGCAAGCGGTTCTATGGGCTGCCATAGACTCCCATGGCGGAATAATAAGAAATCTAACGATTTCAATAGGTGCCTCCGCACCATCGGTGCTTGGCCCCTAATAATTATAAAATTGCTTTGACATTTTGCATCTAATGCAATGACATTCAAACACTTTTAAATGAGACTTAAGTGTCCAAATACTTTGTGGGTCTCTGCAAACTCAATTAAGAAAAATATCTTGAATTTAATTTATTTTTCTTATCCTGTTGCTAATGATTGGGTGGGCCAGGCTGTCCAGTTTTTTAATGGCCAATTATTCAACTTTTACTTTTGATCTCCCTCATTATTCAATATTTTGTCACTTTCTTGTCCACACTCTTTTTTCACGAATATAAACAGTCTTACTGGTGGTCCTGAAGTCCCCGGTTCTCCCGATTTTCCCCGTCGACCCTGCAACACAGAACATGAGAGAATAAGAAAAGACAGACCGTTTCAAGAACAGGTTCATGTTTGGCAATGCTGGGTGGCAATTAGAAGAAGACAGCTCCTCTTGTAGCAGTGACTAATCTGCTTTTAATTAACAGAAAGAAAACAGCTTAATTGCAGAGCTCTGTGTGGTGCATAGCTTTCTCTATACCACCCAAGTCTATCACCTCCCTTCCAGCTGTGACAAACCCCGGCCACATCAATCAAAGCAGGCCCTCGGTGACAAACAGAACGGGCTCCTGTGCACGGACCCGAATGCTCGCCTGGACATAATGGACACTTCACAAATATAATAACCGCCTTCAATTCGTATGCTCGAAACACAAAGAGGCAAAGTGCGTGAGGTGGGCTCAATGAAAGCCGTCAAAACTGCCAGTCACCGGTTTAATTTTCGATGCTGTGCGATGACACGAGCGTATCGGAAAAAATGACATAAAGACAGCCGATGTGGCAACCTCGAGGAAATTAGTTTCCACATTGTCCCTCAATGAATGAGCTGGACGTCTTTGCTAAATTAATTTTATGGAGACGTTTTATATACACGCACACGGTGCAATTTCAGCAGTATGTAAACCTTTGTTAAGAATTCAGCAGGCGGAGGAGGAGGACCAGACCGTTTTTTTGTCTTTTTTGTGTATGTGGGGAGTGTTTGTGAGATCGCTGGTCATGGTTGGATGAAAGAGAAAGTGGAACGTGCACACAAAAGGCAGTGGCTTGTCTGTATCCTCAGAACTGTTAATTTACATAGTCTTTGATTCGATGATGTTGAGTTTGTCAGTGTTTGTCATTTTTATTACCTGCAACATAAAGAACTCCCAAAAAATGAACCGCTTTCATCCTCAGGCCCTGTATGAATGCATGTGTGCTGCTAATTTCAGAGCAATAAGGGAACATTACCCTTAATGACAAAATAATAACCAGAAAGAAGATCCTTGTATCGGACATTGTCTGAAATCCCCTGCTCAGTTTCTCTTCTTGATGTCCTGGTGTGTAACTAACTATGGCCTCATTTTAGGGTGTTGTGGATGGTTGCTTGGGTGTTTCTAACTGGTTGTTTACTGCCCCGTCTCTAAGACTCCAGGATAGGGTAGTCACTTGATATGGTTTGAGTGTCTCTTTCATGGTTCTCAAACATTGGTTTATGTTGGTTTTTGGAAGATGGTGGGTGGTCAACCAACCAGTGATCAGCTAAAACTAGCTTGGACCAGCTAGAAAACTTTTCCTAAACAGATAAACCATGCCCTTACCATACACAGTACAATAGGATTCCAGCGACAAGCTATTTTTCTGTCCACACCAGATGCGACACGACTACAAGAAACGACAAAACCAGTCAAAAATCACAGCCAAATAGAATAGTGCGTGGGTGGAGTCTCTTTGCAAGCACACTGCACTCACAATAAAATGGTATTATATAATAGGCAGTCCCTCCAGGATTTCGCGGGACTTTTTTCTGATTTTTGCGGCCTAAAATGACTGAATTTGTGGCGGCTTTTCTCAAAATTTGCGGCAATATTTGCGGCATTTTTTGTTTTGCAGTGAAAATATACCACAGAATAGAAACATTCTTCTAACATTGTTATGACCTCGAGAACCATAAAAGGGCTTGACTAACATTTGAGGGCAGTAGCACCGGTGCCATTAAGTTCTAAGGTGGCACCAGACTGATTTGGCAGCGCTGTGGGGGCTGACAGTACTGAGCTGGAGTTGAGATACAGATAAAATTAACTTTTATTATTATCATTCAAAATGAGTAGAAATGGCTAATAAGCCAATAAATGCTTCTCTGCAGCCATCTACTGGTAATTTATTGTCTTTTTATTTTTAAATAAGTGTTTGCTTTTCTACATTTTGAAACTTTTAGTTTTACAAATGGGGACAACCTATGAAGGATGAACAAATAATGTTTTGGTCATCACATTAAAAACATTCAAACTGGGTAATATTTAAAGCTCTAAAGTGCTGGGAAAAGTTGTGTGAAGCACTTAAAAGCACTCGAAAACATTAGACCGTTTCTGCCACAAGTTATTTCTGTTAGGGCCCTATCATACACCCGGCGCAATGCGACGCAAGTATTTTTTGCTAGTTTCAGCCCAACGCAGTTACCATTTTCATGTCCAGCGCCACATTGTTTAAATAGCAAATGCATTTGCACCCATCTGTTCACCCATGGGCGTGCTGGTCTGAAAACGAGGTGTGTTCAGACGCATTGTTGGCGCATTGCTATTTTGAGGCAACTGAAAACGACTGCGCCATTGACAAACAAAAACCTGGTCTAAAGTCAATAGTGCAGTATTTTGTGTGTTATTTAAAGGGTGTGTTAGTAATGTGCGCCTATACGACGCGCATACACTCTACTTATTACACACACAGGGATACGCAGCAGCACACAAACATTTTTAAATATTAAAAATAAAAGGATTATTTTGTCATAATGGATAGTCATTGCATGTATCAGAATTACCTATTTGCAGTAATGATGAATGAAATTGGCTACTTATTTAACCAATCGTGGCAATACACACATGTATTTAAACTCGTCAGGTTGAGGGTGTCTATATTCTGCCACGTGAATAGCGAATCCACCATGGTGCAAGCTCAACTGGCTTTTAAAGGGAATGGGAGATGAGACTACAAGAATTGCACATTATGCCCAAAACACACCCATTACTCATTAAGAGAATAGGGACAACCCTTTTAGACCATACGCTGGGCGGGCCGACCATTTTTCCTGTCGTTAAACTAGCAAAAGTGGATTCGGACATACCCTAAGTGCACCTGCGCCGTACGCTTTAGGCTAAAAGGGGGCCAGATTCGATGTTGTGGACACACCTGGGGGCCGGTTCCTTTTCTATTACCACACTGCAAAAAATGCTTTTCTTACTTAGTATTTTTGTCTTTTTCCAGTCCAAATATCTAAAAATTCTTAAATCAAGATGCTTTTACTAGATAAGTAAATTTACATACAATATTTTTTTCTTGATTTCTGGGGGAAAAAATCTAATTTTTTAAAACAAGCAAAATGATCTGCCAATGGGGTAAGAAAAATAATCTTATTTCTGTTTTGGACAGAAAAAAAATTATGAATTTAATCCATTTTGGAATAAGGCTTTAACATAACAAAATGTGGAAAAAGTGAAGCGCTGTGAATACTTTCCGGATGCACTGTATATTAAAAATAAATAAAATGAGATATTAACCTACATTTTTGACAAAATACCACGGCTACAGTTAGTGTTACCACAGTAAATACATGATAAATGTTGGTAAATTGTTGGTAAATTGTTGGTAAATTGAAAAGTATTCTAACTGGATCATTGTGGCTCAGTGTTTCTCCTGATTTGCAAGTTAGTGTTGTTAATTAAGTCAGCGCAATTTTAACTGGCTTTAAACTAAATTAAATCACAGAGAGATTTGCAGCTTGTACCGGAGACCTCTACGCCGAACTCGACACTTCTCACTGGCTGTTTAGTTGTCGTGTGATCGAGACACTCAGCAAGTAAACACATTTGTTCAGACCTCAGACTCAGCTTGCGAGTTGCGCTGCGCACAAGTAGCGCTGTTTCGTTCCTCTTTTGGTGCATTAAGCCTCGTTTATACTTTCGCCTGGCTCCGCAGCGCGAGCCTCCGCTGACTGCGTGCGCTGCTCCCCAAACAGACGAGGCGTTTATACTTGACGCGCTTACCGTTGTAGTATTCTTTGAAACGACAGAGGGCGACTCGGAGTAATTGTTCTATAAACCACCAGGAAACAGCGGTGAGAAGAAGTAATGTACACAGGTGACGATATTTATTTTAGTACAATTTTATTCTACAAAAGAATCGTGTAAAACTTAGTAAACCTTGATATTATTACTTGTGACATTAGAACAAAATGTATGTACACATGTATACATGTATACAACTAAAACTAAAACTTTTTTTTATTAAACATTTCATTTTCAATAAAAGGGCTCATTTTGTAAATATAAGCAACTAATTTGTACTGTACGTGCAAACTGGGTGCCGGTGTGATGAGACGTCATGCTCGGCTAGATTCGCCTCAAACTCGTGCATCTTCGGATGCGGAGCCACGCGGAAAGTTACAAAAAATGCGCTGCACACCGCCACGCGAAATGGGGTCTCACGCACTCAACGCGCACTACCGCCCACTCCGCGATGACGTCATTTTTGCCACGCGCACCTTCGCGCTCGTGCGGACGCGGCGAGTATAAACCAAGCTTTAATGTTTCCCTGGCCTAAAATCTAGTACTGTGTTGACATTGTGAAACTGCGCGATTTGTAAATTATGCGTGGCGGGCCACATATAATATATTTTAATAGACAAGCTGCAGGCTGTTTGAAATTCATCCTCGGGCCGGACTTTGGACACCCCTGCTTTAGACCATGCTCTTAGATCGTTAAAATAGGGCCCATAGTGTTACTACATTAAATCCATGGTGAATGTTGGTGATTTGTGGACTTGGTGATTTGTGTTCATGGCACAGTGTTTCTCATGGTTTCCGCGTCGGCACGTCTGATATCTGTGTTTTAACAGAGAATTATGTTCCAAATTGGAATGCTTCTCACAAGATTTCACAGTGATGTTATTAATTCTGCTGCAAATTCAAGCGTTTTCTTCATTGGATCTCCCAGCACTGTGTAGTAACGGTGTCGCGTGATCGAGATTGGCCCGCTGCTCTGAGCTCCCGTTGCGCTGTCTATTATTGGTCCGAGCAATAAAAAAAGTTCTGAGCTGCGCAGCTCAAACGAGTAGCCCGGATTCGCTCCGCTTTCGTTTGTCCAATGTAGCCCTTCTAGATCGGTCTTTACAAGAATGCAAGGCTGTTCTTTCAGTTTTTGGAATTGAGAAACAGCCTTTCTTTGACTGAATGTGCATTGCGATGACATCACAGGACATGTCTAATCCCAAAATCAGCGGCAATTAAGAAAAAATGCAAGCTCCTCTGAATATTTGTGGAGTTTGCTTGATTTTGCGATAAATTTGGTGATTGCAGAATTGTGAAAACCCAGAGGGACTGCTAAACGCTGCTCTCAGCAGAGTGGGCGGCATTGGATGTTCGCTAACAGTATGTCGATGGTCACGTATATCGAACTTTGCTTTACCCGTAAGCGAAGAACGAAAAATAACTTTGCCGTGAGTAAATCGGGGCCTTTTGGGGATGTCTCAATCAAGTTTTTTGTGCTCCCGATCCAATCCGAGTCATTAAATATTGAGTATCGTCCGATACTGAGTCCCGGTCCGATATGTGCATTTTCCTAGTGCTTGGTACACAAGTACATTAAAGTTATTAAAATCAATTTAATGCAGGGCCGTGCAGAGAGTTTCTCAGGGGCAGAGGCTTAAATGTAAAAAGGGGCATCAATCACTATTGAAGAAATTCCAATATAATAATTACTACAGTAATTATATCTATAGGCCTATATTATTATAAATATATATATATATATATAATTCTAATAATAAGATACTCAATGCTAGACATTGTAAACAGACAATTATGAATATGGGATTACTGATATAAACTTCTTGTACAATAAAATTAAAAATAGTGGATTTAAGATTAGAACGCATGAAGATCGCTGTGTCAGAATGCCAGTATGCCAGTCAAGTCTGAAGCAAGACGCAACCAATAGCAACGATGTCTCAGACAGTCTGACGGCAAATAAAGATAAACAGTAAATGAATAACTTTTGAGTGATTCGTTACAAAAGTGCATATCAAATATTCTAAACATGGAAGCTTGAACATGTGTGTGACGCGCTAGATCACACCTCATTGGTTCTCACGTGTCACACATGCACATTTGCTCTTCTGTTTAGCATATTTGATGCGCAGTTTCATAACGAATCACTCGAAAATCATTTATTTACTGTTTATTTTTGCATCTGCCGTCAGACTGTCTGAAACATCACTGCCATAGAGTGTTGCTTTTGAGCTTATTTTCATTTAATTTTTCAATAGCAGCTGACAAACCAACTTGAAGGTGCATTTCCCACCACCTACTGCAAGACACCTGCATGACAGCTGACGTAAAATTAAGGATCGGGCTTAGCCGATTGGCCCCGATACCGATACTTTCATCCCTATATTAAAAATACATACTGAGAGAATGAAACAGTCTTTGTCATAGAATACACTTGTTTGTTCACATTGAGGTCACAGTTTGAACGCTCTTGTTTTCAGTTTCAGTATGGCTATAAAAGTTATGCATAATGATATTCAAACTCACATTAAATTCTTTAAACATTAAATAAAGTACATAATCAGTACCTCATTGTCATAATTTGTATGTTGTTGTACCAGCTGTGACGTTGCAGAAATATAAACCGTTTCTAAAATAGAATCCCAGTTTGCTCGTCGCATGTCGCCATCACGGCTGTAGTAATAAGATCAAACACAACTCCAACTCTACTGCACATATTTCTATAAAATATCAATTACTAACTGAAGTAGTTCAGTAATGCCGTCATAATTATGATTGTTCTGTTATACAGTAAGCGAGGCAGTATACAAATTGGGAATATGAGGAAATATTAAAGGGAAAGTTGTAATATGTAATTCTCACGGCTTTGAAAGTTTATATCCATCATCTGATTATGCTGTTCAATGAAAATCAAGCTGGTTGTTATCAGCAGTAATATGTTAACGTAGATTCTGCAAAACAGTTCAATGAATGGTTTGTTCACGTTTCAGCGTGCTTTCTGAAAAACATAAGACAACAAAAGCTGTATGACAAAAAAAAATTCATAATTAACAGATGATGAATAATGTATTTTCTAATCATCTTCTCTTTTTGCCCCTAAAATATAGCTCTTCTGTGAATACTAATATCTTGGTGGCCATGAGATACACCTCATGCATTATAGAGAAGGGGAATAAAGTGTTAAATGCAAGGCAATAGTTGTAGATTACATCGATACCATGAATCTGCATGTTAAACCTTAAAGGTTTCACAATGCAGTAAAGTGGAAGTCAGAAAAACCATGGCATGTTGAAATAATGATTTGATATGATAACTGAGAGTGCCTCGCTAACCACAATGCTAGGATGGTCTGGGTTTCTTCTAGCTGTTCACTGAACCAATACAAAAAGTTATATTACTATTGGAAACAGTATTTCTATTTTTAAATATTTTATAATTAAATATAATTTGTATTTTAAATTATAATATAATATAATATAATATAATATGTGACCCTGAACCACAAAACCAGTCATAAGGGTACATTTTTTGAAATTGAGATTTATACATTGTCTGAAATCTGATTAAATAAAAGCTTTCCATTGATGCATGGTTTGTTAGGATAGGACATAATTTACAACTATACAACTATTTAAAAATCTGGAATCTGAGGGTGCAAAAAAATCGAAATATTGAGAAAACGCCTAGGTTACGACTGTAACCTCGGTTCCCTGAAGAGGGAACGAGCGTTGCATCGAATGACGCTATGGGAACGCAATGCGTGATGACGTCTTGAAGCACATGTAAAATCAGTCCAATGAGGTGAAGGGACGTCAGAGCCGGTGACGTCACGAACCAGGAAGCTATAAAGCCAGCCCAAAACAAAGCCGCGCTAGCTTCGCAAGTCTGAAGTAGGCGCTTTGACAGGCACGTAGGAGATATGGCAGGGCGATGCAACGCTTGTTCCCTCTACAGGGAACCGAGGTTACAGTCGTAACCTAGGTATTCCCTTTCAAGGAAACTCCCGTTGCATCGAATGACGCTATGGGAACATCTATACCAACGCCCCCATAGCGAGAAGTGACTGTCCAGTGTGAATCCGAAGAGCAGCACTAGGACGAGATCACCTGGGACCCTGGTGTAGAGTCCAAGTCCAGAGAGTAAAATCTCACAAATGTGTGCGGTGAGGACCACCCTGCCGCATCACAAACGTCTTGAAGAGCAACTCCTGACATAAGGGCCTTAGAGGCCGCCATACTCCTAGTAGAGTGGGAACGGACAGCCAAAGGAGAAGGCTGTCCAACCGACTCATAAGCAAGTGAGATGGTCTCAACCACCCACTTGCTCATTCTTTGCTTAGATGCCGGGGACCCTTTGTTAAGGGGCCCAAAGCACACAAACAGTTGTTCAGATTTACGCCACAGGGCAGCTCTGTGGACATAAGCATCTAAAGCCCTAACAGGGCACAAAAAATTATTCTTTTCCTGGTCCGCATTTTGAAAAGGTGGAGGACAAAAGGCCTGTAGTACAATAGATCTAGCTACATTCGTAGGGACCTTAGGAATATAACCTGGCCTCGGATGAAGGAAGGCCTTAACCATGCCAGGTGCAAATTCCAGGCACGAGGGTGCAACCGACAGTGCTTGCAAATCTCCTATCCTTTTAAGAGATGAGATAGCGAGGAGTAACAAAGCTTTTAAGGTTAAAAACTTAGCAGGAACCCCCTCCAATGGCTCAAATGGAGCCAGGGAAAGGCCCTGAAGGACAGTAGCCAGGTCCCAAGTCGGTACCCTAGCACGAACTGCAGGCCTCAGCCTCAGAGTACCACGGAGGAAACGAGATACCAACGGATCTTTACCCAAAGACATACCACCCAAAGGAATGTGGTAAGCACCTATGGCCGCCACATAAACTTTTAAGGTGGAAGGGGATAGACCTGCAGTGAACCGGTCCTGCAGGAACTCCAGCACTGTGCCAACCGGGCAGTTAACTGGGTCCCACTGGCAGTCACTACACCATGAAGTGAAGACTTTCCACTTTAGGGCATAAAGTTTTCTCGTGGAAGGGGCTCTGGAGTGTAGAATGGTCTCCACAACCTCAGTTGAGAGACCAGCCCCTATGAGCTGGGCCCCCTCAGAGGCCAAGCCCACAGTTTCCACAGTTCTGGACGGGGGTGAACAATCGAGCCCCCTGCTTGGGACAGAAGGTCCCTCCTGACAGGTAACTCCAGTGGAAGCCCGTCGAGGAGCGACACTAGATCGGAAAACCATACTCGGCCCGGCCACGGCAGGGCTATCAGCGTTAGGCTCATTTGGTCCCTGCAAACTATCTCCAGAACTCCCGTGAGCAGAGCAATCGGGAAAAATGCATACAGACGCAGCCTCGGCCACATCTGTACCATCGCATCCAACCCCAGGGGAGCTGGATGCGTGAGGGAGAACCAGAGTGGACAGTGAGACGTCTCTCGAGATGAAAACAGATCCACTTGTGCCTGGCCGAACACCCTCCATATATGCTTCACCACCCCGGGGTGGAGCCTCCATTCCCCGGGCCTCAGCCCCTGTCTCGACAGGATGTCTGCTCCTATATTCTGGGCCCCAGGGATGTACGCTGCTTTGAGTAAAAGCAACTTTCCCTGGGACCACAGGAGGATCTGGTGCGCCAGTTTGCAAAGCGGACGCGAACCCCCCTGACCCCCCTGATGATTTATATAGGCGACCACCGATGTGTTGTCTGTACGGACTAGCACATGATGGCCCCTGAGATCTGTGAGGAAATTGCAATGCAAGAAATACTGCCAACATCTCCAGGCGGTTGATGTGCCATGAGAGATGGTGGTCCCTCCACAGACCTTGAGTCGAGCGTCCCTCTAGGATCGCTCCCCAGCCCATGAGAGAGGCATCTGTCGTTAGCATTTTGCGACGACCTGAAACTCCCAACACAGGACCCTGGGACAGGAACCAAGGTTTCTTCCACATAACCAGGGCACGTAAACATCGCCGCGTGACCCTGATCATGCGAAAGGGGTTGCCCCTCGGGGAAAACCCTTTGGTCCTGAGCCACCACTGCAGGGGTCTCATGTACAGCAGTCCAAAAGGTATCACGTTGGAGGCTGCTGCCATCAGACCCAATAGTCTCTGAAACTGTTTCACAATGAGTGACTGGCCTAGCTTTATATTTATTACAGCCGAAAGGATGGACTCTACACGTGCCGGTGACAGGCGTGCCTGCATCGACGTTCAGTCCCACACCACGCCTAGAAAAGTGGTCCTCTGTAGTGGAGAAAGCACACTCTTTTTGGTGTTTAGCCGTAACCCCAACTTCTTCATGTGGGCGAGAACAACATCTCGATGCCGAACCGCCAACTGATGCGACTGAGCTAAAATCAACCAATCGTCGATGTAGTTCATTATGCGAATACCCTGAAGGCGCAGAGGCGCCAGAGCTGCATCTACGCATTTTGTGAAAGTGCGGGGTGATAATGCTAGGCCGAATGGAAGAACTCGATATTGGTATGCTTTGCCCCCGAAAGCAAACCTCAGGAACTTCCTGTGATGTGGAAGGATGGATATGTGGAAGTATGCGTCCTTGAGATCTATCGTGACAAACCAGTCCTCGGACCTGATCTGTGGCACAATTTGTCTCAAAGTTAACATTTTGAACTTTACTTGCATGACTGAGACGTTCAGAACTCGAAGATCCAAAATGGGACACAACCCCCCATCCTTCTTTGGAACTATGAAATATCGGCTGTAAAACCCGGTTTCCCTGTCTGAGGGAGGTACATATTCTATGGCCCCTTTCTCTAACAGAGTTTTCACTTCTTGTTCCATTACCAGAACCTGCTCGGGGCCCACCACTGTGGATAGGACCCCTATAAACCTGGGCGGGCGAGACCCAAACTGTATTTGATACCCTTTTTCTATGGTCCGCAGGACCCAACGAGAAACATTTGGCAGTAGCTTCCACGCTGCCAAAAATTCTACTAGAGGCACCATCCTCTCGAGGATGGCTTCTGGTTTTTGTTGTGCTGTCAGTCCGGTGCCCTGTAACGGCGAACCGGCAGGGAACAACCGAACTGACTGCTCTAGAACCCTCCTTGGAGGGGGCGGGCATCCCAGGGCCACTACGTTTCCGGGTGGACCCTAAGATATGTGCTCGCGGGAGACCACTGCGCCCTGTAACACCAGAGGTGGCAGGGTTGGCAGAACGGCCCCCTGAGGGCACCGAAGGGAGACGGGCACTGTATAATGAGGTGTTGACCGCTCTGCTTCGGGGGGAACTGCCCTCATTGGCCTGACCCCTCGGGCGTCAGGACCTTTTCCCCTTCTTGGACATAATAACGGTCCTCAGATCCGTTTTACCCCTCGAAGGCTGCGGTTGAGCCTGCCTCCCGCGTCCCCAATCTTTCTGAGGGAGAGCAGGAGAGGCCACGCTCTGTTTTTGTGTAGGACGATATGAAGAGCTGGATTTAGATGTTTGGGGCTGCCCCTTTGGCTCGGCAGCCCCGGAGATATGTGAGCGGCGGGGGAGGAGTTTCTGGAATGCAACCGCCTGCTTAGCTGCCTCCTGGAACCTATCGACGACTGAGTTAACAGCGTCGCCGAATAGGCCAGAAGGTGACAGGGGTGCATCCATCAGAAAACTCTTATCTTTTTCCTTTATATTGCTCAGGTTGAGCCAGAGATGCCTCTCAGTAGCCACCAAGGATGCCATAGAGCGGCCGATTGATTTAGCCATCTCCTTGGTGGGCCTGAGAGACAGGTCTGTGGCCCGACGTAGTTCGCAAACCACTTCAGGGCCAATACCCCCGCCCTCATCCATATCTCCAAGCAACTCAGCCTGGTAGGCCTGCAGCAGCGACATTGTGTGAAGGCATGCTGCAGCCTGACCAGCCGCTGAGTATGCTTTACCCACTAGCGCAGATGTTGTTCTTACTGGCTTAGTGGGTAATGTCGGGGGCCTTTAGGGAAGATGCCGACTCAGGGGAAAGATAACTAGCTAGTGTATCTTCTACTTTTGGCATCTCCCCATAACCGTGTTCTCTGTAGTTTAATATAGAGGAGTAGTGAGATGTTTGTGCACTGTATACTCTATAAGAAACCGGTTTCTCCCATGATCTCGCCACCTCGGTGTGGAGATCAGGGAAAAACGGTAGGCCCCGACGTTGAGGTTGTGACCGAGTCGGCAGGAATCGTTTGTCCAGCTTACTTTTAGAACGAACATCCTGCTTATCTGCGGGCCAGTCAATATTTAAACGTTTTACAGCCCGCGTCACAACCTCAACCAGCTCTTCATATGTGTGTGACTGAGGTGGCGAATCCTCACTTTCTCTGATGCTAATACTCTCCAGATCCTCAGAACTGGAGAGCTGCATCAAAGGTGCCTCAATCGGGGTGGAAGTAACCGCAGCGCGTGCTTCCAAACCCAGAGAGAAGGCACTGGATCTATCAGGTGAGGGCAGAGATAAGGCTGGGCCCGTCTCTAACCCCGCTGATAGATCCATTTGCGAACCCCAGGACTGCGATCGCCGCTGTGCCTCGGCAGCAGCGGGACCAGAGCCCTGGGGAACGCGAGCCTAAGCGTCCTCGCGAAAGAACGCCAGGCGGGATCGGAGCGTCCGTAGTGGAAGCACTTCACAGTGCTCACAGCCAGTGCATGCTCCGACCGTGCATGCTCCTCTCCCAAACATGCAACACATATATTTTTGATATATTTTTTGATATATTTACAGTAGGAAATTTACAAAATATCTTCATGGAACATGATCTTTACTTAATATCCTAATGATTTTTATGATAATTTTGACCCACAATGTATTGCTGGCTATTGCCACAAATATACCCGTGCGACTTATGACTGGTTTTGTGGTCCAGGGCCACATATAATAAAGAAATTAAAAGAAAATTAACCTGTGATGTAAAAGCCCTGATGCTCACAGTTGAAACAGTTGAAACAGTTGTGCTACTTCAAGTGTGAAGCCTTCAG
This sequence comes from Coreius guichenoti, assembly GCA_039654105.1. Taxonomy (NCBI): domain Eukaryota; kingdom Metazoa; phylum Chordata; class Actinopteri; order Cypriniformes; family Gobionidae; genus Coreius; species Coreius guichenoti. The sequence continues at coordinate 14,833,753 of CM077179.1, forward strand.
TTCCTGATGTTTTGAGTACTTGCAAGTGTTTCTTGCAAGTACCTTTATACTTTTCAAGTAAAATCCTGGCCAAACACATTTTTCCAGAAACGCATCACCCTGTTGTTTTTCTGAGAGATGAAGGCCATACACACTACTGTCTTGACAAAAGAAAGAAAACTGGATCTAACCAGGAAAGAAGGAGACATGGACGGCCCAGATACACCACAACATAAGGACAAGTACATCAGAGTGTTTGAGAAACAGATGCCTCACTGGTGTTCAGCTAAAAACTTCACTGAACAAACCAAACACCAGCTTCATCTGTGAAGTGAAGAACAGACTCTGAGATGATGCTGTCCTTTACATAGACTTTCAAAGAAAAGCCACATTTTCAAATGGGCAAAAGAACATACAGATGGTAGACCATTATTAAAGCGATGGTTCACCCAAAAATTTTGTCATCATTTACTCACCCTCATGTAGTTCCAAACCTGCATGAGAAAAGAAGATATTTTAAAGAATGTTGGTAATCAAACAGTTGACGGTATCCATTGACTTCCAATTGCTGCATTGCTACAGAAAGCTAAAAGATAAAACTTAAGATGATTATCTTAATAAATTGACAACTAGGGATGGAAATTTTCACACTGGTAAATGAACTTGCGACAACCGATAACACCGGGTGGGAGGGTGGTTATCCCTTTCCAATTTGCGCTCACGTGTAGGCCTATAATTTGCAGGCAACAGAGAGCTGCTAACTCTTTTGTCCATACCAAGTAGGATCCTAGCGAAAATCATAATCCAACGACTATCAAATGAAGTGGACCAACAGCTCAGAAAGGTACAGGCAGGATTCTGGAAGGGAAAAGGCCAGATCTTTGTACTACAGAACATCATTGAACAATGCACAGCGTGGCAGAGACAACTATACATCAACTTTGTTGATTTCGAGAAAGCCTTTGATAGCATCCACAGAGACAGCCTTTGGCGCATCCTCCGTGCATATGGAATACCTCAAGACACCGTCCTTCTCATCAAAAGTTTCTACAACAACTTCACATGCAAGGTAGGAAACAGTGACCACCGTTACCATGTGAAGACTGGCATAATGTCAGCACTCCTTTTCAACATTGCCATCGACTGGATAATGCGGAGAACTACAGAAAACCAGACAAGAGGCATACGATGGACCCTCTTCTCTACACTTGAGGATTTAGACTTTGCTGATGACCTGGCTCTGGTCTCCCACACACACCAACACATCCAAGAGAAGACATCTCGCCTCAATACGTATGCTGAACAGACAGGCTACAGGATAAACCTAAAGAAGACAGAGGTGATGACACTCAACATCCCAAATCCCTCACCGGTGCAGTTATACGGAGAAGATCTTCCAGTGATCAAGGAGTTCACATACTTGGGGGCAGCATTGTGAGATATGATGGAGGAGCAGGCAGTGACATCAACAGCCATAGCAGTAAGGCCAGAAATGTGTGCTTTAGAATGCTGAATAATGTTTGGAGATCCCAGCAGTATAACATAAAGACCAAGCTGAAGTTGTACCAGAGCTGTGTGCTTTCCACCATACTATATGGCTCAGAGTGTTGGAGGATGACAGACAGTGACCTGAATAAGAATTTTCTGGCCAAACAGCATCTCAAATGAGCAACTACTTGCTCAGTGCGATCAAGACAACATTGAGACCATCATCATGAGAAAACAATGGAGGTGGATTGGGCACCTGCTGAGGAGAGTAATATCTCCTGCCCTTCACTGGACACCAGAAGGCAAACACAAGAGAGGCAGACCAAAAAACACCTGGCGACGGACAGCAGAAAGAGAGCTCAAGAGCCTGAACCACACTTGGGGTACCATCTAGAAGCTGGCCCAGAACAGACAGGAGTGGAGGACTTTTGTTGCAGCCCTACATGCCAGTGGCATAAAGGGCAGTAAGTAAGTAAGAGAGCTGCTATCAATATGCAGGGTATTAAAATCACTTTTGAATGCACGCTCGCTTTTCACTTTTGCTTTCCAATTCGCAATTGCACGTACTCTGTGTATAGGGACCGGACAAGCGGCGGTGCTGACTGCACATTTTACAAGATATTTGTCAATGACTCTCAGGATCTGTTGTGCTCCAAATCCTCTGCTGCCATCGTCCTGTCAGTCATCTCTCCTTACTCTCATCATGTAATAAGTTAAATCTGACTCCTGCTGCACTGTGCTGTGACTCTGCAGCTCGTGCTGTATGGAGCAAAGCAGACGCTTTCAGTTTATAATTGTTGCGTCCGTTGTCCAACTGAACTAAATGGTTTAATTTCTATAGAAAAAGCTAAACGAAAGGGGGGCAGTGTAATGGTGGCCAAGTAATGTAATCCGTGTTCAGCCCAACACCGTAACAACCGCAGCAAGCCTACTGTAAATAAGGAGCAAGAAAACCGCAGCAAGTAAATAAGGTCTTTGAATAAAAAAATTATTGTCAGACCGGGGCGTATAATATTTATATATACAGTATATAAAATAAAGTGCTTATGGCTGTTGGAAGACCTGGTCAGACAAGGGTATCTCTGCATGGCATAAAGAAAGAGATCAATTGTGTGACACTTCACCCTTTCACACAGACCTCAGATCACTCACACACAGCATCACCTCTCTCTCCTCTCTCCCTGTTGCTATGCAACACAGAGCGGCCTATAAATTTGACAACATTGATTATTATAAGCTCTTGTGAGGGCCAAGTTTAGGTCAAAGACATACATTAGAGAGCAACCAGCTGTGGGAGGTGTGTGTGTGTATATATATATATATATATATATATATATGTGTGTGTATGTATGAGAGAGGGACAAGAAAGACTTGTTCACAGATTTCCAATTCAAATAAACTCCTCCAATTGCAGTCTGAAAGTACACAACCCTAAACTCTGTAATCCTATGAAAATATCCGTTCACATGAGCATCACACATATTCTCGATAAGATTTCTATGTATACAAAGAGTCATATTTAGTAACCATACTGACCAGAAGCAATGAGAAATATGAGGTCAAATCTGGTTCTGATTCCACTATATTAACTACACTACCGTTCAAAAGTTTGGGTCAGTAAGATTTTATTTTTATTAAAGAAACTAATACAAGGTTGCATTAAATTGATTAAAAGTGACACTAACGATATTTATAATCTTACAAAAGATTTGCAGTTCAAATAAATGCTTATCTTTTGCACTATTCATCAAATAATTGGATAAACCAAATCAGCATATTAGAATGATTTCTGAAGGATCATGTGACACTGAAAACTGAATGACTACTGGAAATTCAGATTTGCCATCACAGGTATAAATTATATTTTAAAATATATTAAAATAGAAACGGTTCTTTTAAATTGTAATAATATTTCACAGTATTACTGTATTTTTACTGTATTTTTGATTAAATAAACGCAGCTAGGGTAAGCATGAGAGACAAAAAATATATAAAACAAATATTAACTATAGTATATATAATTAAACATATAAGCATTAAGTACAACATAAAAATAGTAGTGTGCAGTTCGAGTTGTACATGAAAGTGGTTTAATGAATATGTCAAGAACCATTCCAAACAATTCAGTGAGTGAGAGAGTCATTGTACGCCAGTTCAAACTCCTGAGTTTAACACTGATTTATTAAGAACAATCAACTCATATGAGTCATTTGTTCCGGATTCAGACTACACTCGTCTCATTGTATGAAGAAAGACATTAGCCCCTTTCACACATACAGTCTTTTCTGGTAAATTACCGTTGAGATCATGTGTGAACTGGACATTTTCAAAAATACATGTAAATCGGTTCTAGCAATATCAGTATAAGAAGTTTTAACATTACCAGTGAATTACTGGTATGATGCTGTGTGTGAACGCAGGATGAAGGCATGAGCATGTACGAAGTCTGACCACGCTGACATAAAAAGTCTGCTTTGGGCCAGTCATAAAGTTCTTATGGAGATGACGCGATTACTCCATGCTGTTTACAGTAAGCTCCACTGCTTTTTAATAGTTTTTTTATGTAAATATACGCTAGATGGACATCTTTGACTGTTGCGCCGCATGTTGCGCTCGAGACGCTGCCTTGTCCATTCATTGCGGCTCTGCAGTTGGATACTATTATGTGCGTCTCATATTTTTAAGAGCAAAAACGTGTTCTGTTTGATCATCCCCTTATGTCTGTCACTCAGACGTCAAATTGAACATATAGTGTAACTAAAGCACTTCTCCTCATGCCGGCGCATAAAGATAAAGGCATAGAGTTTAAAGATCATTTCCGATGACTGACATCAGAGAATTGACCTGTATTTTGGTGCAGATGTGTGAATGGCCTCTTAAAGGGATAGTTGACCCTGTGGTAAACGGAAGCTCAAGCATGTTCGCTTGACGTGCGAGAACCAATGAGGTTCATTCTCATGTGTTACGCAGCACGTTTGAGATTCCTCAAGATCCAATGAGGTTCATTCTCGTGTGTTACGCAGCACGTTTGAGATTCAGCAAGAACCAATGAGGTTCATTCTCATGTGTTACGCAGCACGTTTGAGATTCAGCAGGAACCAATGAGATTCTTTCTCGTGTTATGCAGCACGTTTGAGCTTCAGCAAGAACCAATGAGGTTCATTCTCGTGTTACGCAGCACATTTGAGATTCCTCAAGAACCAATGAGGTTCATTCTCATGTGTTACGCAGCACGTTTGAGCTTCAGCAAGAACCAGTGAGGTTCATTATCGTGTTACGCAGCACGTTTGAGCTTCAGCAAGAACCATTGAGGTTCATTCTCATGTTACGCAGCACGTTTGAGCTTCAGCAAGCAGTATTGGGCAGTAGCGAGCTACAAGTAGCGACGCTACTAGTTTAACTACATTTTTCAGTAGCTTGTCAGTAGCTCAGTTACTTTTAAAACAGTGTAGCTTATCCAGTAGCTAACTACTTTATCCAGCAAGTAGCGGTGTAGCGCGACCAAAAGCTACATTCTGTTTTGGGTTCTGACGAGAACGAGCCTGTAATGAGCGAAGCGGAGCGGTGTGACGCTCAGCTCAATAATACGCTCTATGCCAGCGCGCTCCACTCAATCGATCACCGGTAAAACGATGCTCACTCAATTTTAATTTTAATCAACGTTTCATCAGCCAGTTGCCTGGATTTAATAAATAAGAAGCAAATAGGCTATAGCAGACAATAATCGTGACATGGAGGCGCCGGAGCGATCACTTGCATTGCTCTTGAACATGTCTCATAAATAAACCGAAACTCAGCAGGCTACTTGCCTCACAGACATTAGAAATATGTGTATAGAAAGCTTGAAATGTCTACTTTTAAACAAAACAATTCGAAACGAAAAGAAAAGAAATTGTCAAGAAATGCGCACTGTTCACGCGAGCAGCTCATGACTGGCGTCTCAGAGCGTTTCTGTTCAAAATGCTGTGCTTCATCACTGCATGTGCTGTGAGTTTAACATGCATTTTTAGACTAATCCTGACTCCTGAGTATTTAATTTAAGCTGCATACATTTTGTTCTTGCACTGATGTTAAATTTGTAGCAATTTTGCACTTTGACAGCCAGTTTGAGATATAGGCTATTTGGGTATTGTGTGTATAGGATCGTTTACAAAATCAAATGATTCTGACAGTTTTTGCCATTTAAATGACTGGGGGAAAAGTGTCCCAATCAACCTGAATTCACCCTATACTCTTTGAAATCATAATTACATGGCATTATGTTGCTTGAAACCCCAAATATTATAACATTCTTCATTAACAATTATTCAGTTATTTGTAACAATGTCATAAAAAAAAAGAAAAGTAGTTTTAATGTAGCTAGCTACTTTTTGATAGTAACCTGTAGTGTAGCTAACTACTTTTTCAAAAGGGTAGCCTGAATGTAACAACTACTTTAACTTAAGTAGCTTGTAGCTTGTAAAGCTACAGTTTCAGAGTAGCTTGCCCAACACTGTCAGCAAGAACCAATGAGGTTCATTCTCGTGTTACGCAGCAGGTTTGACCTTCTGCAAGAACAATTGAGGTTTGTTTTTGGCACGTCAAGCAGGTTCGGTTGAGCTTCTGTTTGTGTTCCCTGATCAATGTTTATATGTGAATAAAAGCCTAAATTAAATCATCAAATTAAAGCAATCAAGTCTCTTCAGAAAATTTGGACTAAACCGCTCAATTCATATGGATTAGTTTTACGATCTCTTTATGTACTTTTTGAAGCGTCAAAGTGGTAGTTGCGTGGCTGTCAATGGAACAGAAAGCTCTCAGATTTCATTAAAAAGATCTTCATTTGTGTTCCAAAGATGAACAAAAGTCTTAAGTGTTTGGAAGGACATAAGGGTGAGGAATTAATGACAGAATTTTCATTTTTGGGTGAACTATCCTTTAAACGGTAAAAAGCCAGAATGCTGTTGCTTGTGTGAACCGCATTTTCGTGTATTTACCGGTAAAGTAATTGTGATAATTTTACAGTAATTTACTGGGATTACTGTGTGAAAGGGGCTATTGTCTATTTATTATTTGTATTACTGTAAAGCCCCCAGTCTTTCTCATCATATTCAATTCAGATTTCAGATCACACTGATTTCTGTTGCTGTGGTACTGAAGATTCAGAGTGCAGAGTATTCAGTATTCGGTGTAGGAATTCAGACATTACAGAACTGTTAAAAGAACCCGAGAGATCCCCATACTCAGGACAGAAGTTTGCAAAGCCTTATCTGGCGGTTTTACCATGTGTTTTAATCTTTCATTTGAACCGTGCCCTACACAGTCGGGCCTGGAGAATGCCAGCGTCCCCGCTGGACGGAGTACAGTAAGATGAGACGGGTTGCTTACATCTAACCCACTTCTGGCTCGCCAGGAGCAAAGCAAACAAACATCAACCTGGGTAATCTTTAAAGCAGCGCTCTAATCCTGATCTGAAATGTCAACAATCTGACTGAGACCACGCATGGGTCAGGTGCCATGGATTACAGAATATATGTTAAAAGGACGCATGGGGGGGCAAGGAGGAGGGAATGACGGACATAAAGGCAGATCTAGCATTTCAAAAGCTCCAGTAATCTGCTGTGAACACACACTCTCCCACAAAGAAGAGGTCATATGTTAAGCCAGAGAGAGCCTGTAATGTCTGTCATTAAAGTGTCTAATCCTCTACACACACACACACACACACACATATATATATATATATATATATATATATATATATATTTCCCATGAACTGTTAGAATGCTTGGAAAGGAAGTCTCTTTCACTTACATGCATATTCCTCATGACATTTTGCTGTTGAGATTAAAGGCAGGGTTGGTGATTTCTTTCCAGAAACATTATTTGTATGCTGGTTTAAAGTCTCTTCACATCCTGATAACAATTACTAAGTTAAGTGGTCTAAATGTATTTATATATATTTATATATATATATATAATATCATCTGTGGAAGGCGTAGCACCATAAAATGTTCGTCCAATCATGTCCTACCTGCCTGTCAACATATGTATTTTCATGCCGCCGCGCATCATGCTTGTGCAGTCATCAACGCGCTTCATGCTATGCAAAGTTAGACAGACGTCAGTCACTGAGCACAGCAACTGAAACAGCAGCCACCTTTTACAATTCCTCCTGAACCAAAACAATGAGCTTATGCTCCGTTCACGCCATAACTATTAACCTGTGACGTTATACTCAAGTTTATGCATTTCAATGGCAACACTATCAACGGCGAAATTAATCTGCAGCAGTCAGGTGGTCCAGGTCAGAGCTCTTTAAGTTGTTTATGTTCATTATTATTGTAATGTTATGTGCTTTGAGACATGAGGTAGTTTAACGCAGTCTCTCTTCGCTTTTGTTTGCTCCCTGCTGTACGTGTCTGAAGGGAGGGTGGGATCTTATGCTTTCGAAGCTAGCTTGCCATTGCAAAAGCCTCTCCGAAAATTTCATACCCTACCTTTAAAGACAAACAATGTGAAGGACATTTCAATTGTAATTTGGGCTTCTTTTTTTGAATTTCATAGATAAATATGATAGATGGCAGCATAATGTTGCCTTTTCAGCCTTCTTGACCACACATATGATGCCTTAAAATGCTGTCTAGGTATAGGCAGCTCACTGAGTTTAAGAACAGAGCTACATATCTACCAGTAATGGGCTATATTTTCTTTATTGCATTTTTTTCCTGTGCTCTCTTTTTCCACTTATAGTCAAGCTCAGAATGTCCTGGAAGCAAACAAAGTGGCTTCTCTGTAATTGGTGTAATTAAAAATCTGCAGAACAAGCAGCAAACAATAAAGCCTCATGCAATTTAGCTCTTATCACTCATAACAGTTACCCACAATATTTTGTGGATGCTTTTGTATATAGACACTATTCAACAGACCTGATGTTGTTGCACTGCTCAAATGCAATGCGAAACCCCTGTGAAACACGCGCTACAGGACATGACAGCCACCAGCCAGTGTCTTGTCTCCATGGTTACAGGTTGCTCCTCTAGTGATGTCTGATGAAATGAAATCTCTTTTGTGCCAATTGATCCTGTGCTCCACCACTGGTGTCACCGTGAGTCATTCGGGAGCCACACACGCAAATATGTGTGCTGGCGATTCACACTCAACCATAATGGCCACTGACAGATAGTCAGACCCACACAACAGTTTATATTAGGGATGGGTCTCATTTTGAAGAACCGATATCGATTCTAAAACCCCAAGAATCGATCTTTCAGTCTATGCTGTTTTCAGTGACGAATGAAATACAAAGTTCTGTCATGAAACTCTAGATGGCGCAGGCTAATAGGTCCTTTAACTATCTGCTCATAATCACATCCTTATCTTTAGGGCACAGCTGATTGGTTCCTGCTGTATCAGTAGCCAATGAGCTTGCATGCTCAACCTTCAAATACTCGGGTAGCATTTGCTTAGCAGTGTAGCGTGCTTTCAGAAACCCTCCACCTTCCCCAGCTCCACCTGTATAGATCTGCTACGAGTAATTCATGTGTGCTCTATTGTATAGCAGCAGCATGTCTTACATGCTTACAGCAGTGTGTCGTGTATGTATTGCCAGTAGCAAGTCCCGTACTTGCTCTGCAGATGCAGCAGCAGCAATAACCTACAGCAGCAGCAGCAGCAATATTCCGCCAAGACCAAATATATCAACATTGTCATACCCATTACCATACCAAACACTCCGAGATATGTCATGATAGAACTAAGCTTTGTATCGCCTCCCATCCAATAATTCGCAATAAGCTTTGTGCGTTGTTACTTCTGATCTGAAACAAAGCCACAGCTTCCAAATTCTGTCAATTTTATTACAAAAAACAAACAATAAATACAGTTTGGTGCTCTTTAATGTGGCGTGACAGATAGATATAGATCAAGCGAAGCGGCAGAGTGAAGCGCACGTGAACTGATCATCTCTTCCTCTTTACTACTACAGCACAAATAAACATAAATAAGAAGGAATGTTGAAAGATACAGTACAAATTAAATCTGTATCATGTCTCATGTTAGTGTTGTCAAAAGTCACCTCTGATTGGCCATTGTGCTCATGCACTCAACGGATATGTCTGTGATTGGCTACAATGATCACGATGTCCCATACGCAACAAATTGTGATGCACTGTGTATTCTGACACCTTTCTATCAGAACCAGCATTAACTTTTTGAGCAATTTGAGCTTCAGTAGCTCGTCTGTTTGATCGGACGGCACGGGCCAGCCTTCGCTCCCCACGTGCATCAATGAGCCTTGGCCCTGTCACCGGTTCACCACTGTTCCTTGGACCACTTTTGATAGATACTGACCACTGCAGACCGGGAACACCCCACAAGAGCTGCAGTTTTGGAGATGCTCTGACCCAGTCGTCTAGCCATCACAATTTGGCCCTTGTCAAACTCGCTCAAATCCTTACGCTTAACTATTTTTCTTGCTTCTAACACATCAACTTTGAGGACAAAATGTTTACTTGCTGCCTAATATATCCCACTCACTAACAAGTGCCGTGATGAAGAGATAATCAGTGTTATTCACTTCACCTGTCAGTGGTCATAATGTTATGCCTGATCGGTGTATAGATATATGAGAATCTATATGCCCAGAGTTTATTCACATAAAAATGAGGATGTCTCTAGTTAAAAAACAATTGTAATGTGTACAGCGTTCCTGCTGGATTTGATACCATATTTTGGAACTAATTTAAACAGAATCAAGTAAGAATCCTGTAGGAATTAAATACAATCCTACAGGATAAAATAAAAAATTCCTACGAGATGTTATGATCCTTATTATTTGATTCTTATAGTCTTAATGGATATTGTGTAATCATTATCAGAACCCTACTGGTATTGGAACACTATACACTGAAATAAGGTCCTGCCACGGGACAGTGAAAGGAAATTGCTCAGGGAGCTGCTGCAGATTTAAAACCACTGAAAGATTTTCTTCAAATTAATTTTGATGTCCAACTGGGGCTTTTATCCTATTGGGAATCTTAACAGTAATGTTAGGAAATAAGCTTTTTAATAAATCTCGTTTTGGAATCCTGAAAGAAAATTCCTATTAGGATTGACTCTAAATCAGGATAGAATTTTCAATAGGATTCTAGAGCACATTTTAAGGTATATAAATTCACACATTGGCGCACACCCACACACACATGCAAACCCCCTTATGTAACTGGAAATATTGTACTTGATATGGACATACACATACATGAGCAAAGAATAAAGCATCATCTCACAGCATCCCAGCGGTTGCACCCTCTCTATCTGGAACTGATGGCCTTTGACTGATGAAAAGCTGGCAAGAGTGAGACATTCCCAACACACACCTCTCGGTTTGATCAGCCTCTCGGTCAAACCAGGATAACAAGACGCTAACCTTTCCCATCTCAACACTCATAATTGCCAGGCACTTGCAATTACCTCAACTGTCTACCAGCAGCATGCAAACATAGCTAATTAATTCTGTAATTAAGATTAATTCTGAAATGTTGTCTTTCCCTCCTCTTCTGCAGATGTTTTCTTCCCAAAGAACGTTTGATCTGCGCTTTGAGCACACCTTGGGGGTAGTACGATTTCTGACAAGGACTGCATATGACAGTGTTCTGAACTGCTGAATTACAGTCAAATAAGATCTCGTTATGTCCAATACAGTTAAATGTTTTAGCAGACACTTTCTTATCTAAAGCGAATGGCAGGTTCAGTCATCCTGGAGCAACCTGAGGAGAAGTGACTTGCTCCAGGCACAATGATGATAACAGTACAGCTTAAGTTCATTAACCACAAAAAACATGTTTAGCATTTAAACTGAACTGACAGCTTTCTGATTTCAAGACCACGCCTTTAACCACTAAACTAATGCTTACCCCCGTTTCAAAGCCTAAGTAAGACAGCATCCTGTTTGAATCCGTCTGCCTGCATTATTTCAACTTATTTATTAAATAATCAGAATCAAGAAAACTACATTACCCATGATTCTGCAAAGAAATCTCCACAAATCAGAGAATCAAAACAAGCAAATTGCGCCAAAAGAACTCTTTAGTGAAGCACGACAAATTATGTAATCAAGTCAGTCTCCCTACACACTCAAACTACTTAAAGGGATAGTTCACCCAAAAATTATAATTTTGTCATTTACTCACCCTCAAGTTGTTCCAAACCTGTATGAGTTTCTTTCTTCTGTTGAACACAAAAGAATATATTTTAAATATGTTGGTAATCAAAGAGTTGACGGTAGCCAATTGACTTCCATAGTCTGAAAACATACTATGGAAGTCAATGGCTACCGTCTGATTACTCATATAGGTTTGGAACTACATGAGGGTGAGTAAATGACAAAATTTTAATTTTTGGGTGAACTATCCCTTTAAATCTTTGTGCACAGGGCTTGATATGAACTATTTTGCTCACCAGCCACTATGGCTAGTGGTTTTCCTAAGTTACTAGCCACTCAGCAATTTCACTGGCCACAAGTTTGACATTGATACCATGGGGAAAAACTGCCACATAGATATTTTAATATTATCTCATAATTTGGCAGCAGGTATATTAGGCTGCTGTCACTTTAAGACCTGACGCACGGATCCATTATACTGTTACACGTCTTTTCTTTAACTGACTGTGTTTGCGTGAATACTCCCCAAGACTTGTGTGTATTTTGTGTGTATTTGACTGTTTAAGGTCAATAAGCAGCGAAAGAGAACTCAATTTAGTACTGAGAGGTGGCTTTATGTGCGCGCACTTTGGGTGTGAGCACTAAATCTGAGGGAATGAGTCAAATAATGCGCAATACGCACAATCCCACACTGAAATTCAAGCTCTGTAACAACAATATTCATCCGGAGCAAATGAAAGGAGTGAGTGAGGGGAGGCGGGTTTGTGTGTAACTCGCTGTCGGAGAGATGAGAGAGTGAGAAAGCGATGCTGGTATTGTGTATTTATTCTGTGGAAAATTAGTATTGGAAGTGTTTCAGATATTTCAGTATCGATATGTATCGAAAAATCTATATTTTTGACAACACTACGTTGCACTTACACCGTGTCTACACCGGACGCGACCGTTGCTGCAACAGCTAGAAGCTGTCTATGCTGGACGCGACCGTTGCAAAGCATTTGTCCTTCATGTCAGTACGTCATAAATAGAACGAGGCATCAGTTTACTGTCGTGGATTTGTCGCGTTGCGTTGCATCGTGTCGCATCGCGTCGCATCCAATGTAGACAACATCACTGATTATAATGGGTTATACTGTCTTTTGTCGCGTCGCATTACACCGCTTGCGTCCGGTGTAGACACGGTGTTAGTTTATTATTTCAATGCCTTTTTAAAAGACTACAATAGAAATTTTTTTTATATATTATATATATAATTAAAGCCGCTAAAGTGGCTAGAAGGAGTGACTGCATTACACGCCACTGCTGAAATCCACCCGCATTTGGCGGGTGTTAATGTCAAGCCCTGTTTGTGCATATATGCATATTTTGCAATAAACTCGAAATACATTGTTTCTACATAATCAGCATCTTTAAATCAATAGTTTTATATTTATCCATTTTTATTTTGATTGTCATTTGCAATACTTCATGGGATTGTAGTTGTTTCTCTCATTGCCCATCAGTGCACAGTCTTGTATTTTTGTAGATCTTCAAATACTTGTTTGCTTTCAATCAAAGTCTGTAATGTGATTTGCCTTGTAGCTGGTTAGTTTGGTTCATGAGTTAAAATCTTTCACAAAGACTTTTTTTTTTTTTTTTTAATGAATAGGAAAAAAATACTTTCGGAAAAAAGGCTGCTGAAAAAGTGAGTGGGCACTGTTGCACTATTACTGTGGCAAATATCACAATAAAATTAAACCAAATTAAAATACAATATTTTTCCCTAAATTTGGTAACCTAGCAACATGCTAACTCTACTCAAATTAGATATTTGAATGGCCTATGTAGAGCATAGAGTAAATCAGTTAGGATGATGCTTATGCATGCAGTAGAAAACAAGGCAGCTCACTCAGGAACAGAGCCATGAAACAAAATAATAATAATAATAATAATAATAAAAAATCTGACATCATTATGGTTGTGACATCAAGATCATGAATACATTAACATTTGCATATCAATTCCTACTCGTTATTCAGCAACTTAGACCGCTCTGATTGGCTAACCTTCAAGGACCAGCGTAGTTCACAAATCACAACAGGGGTCATTTACACACACAAAAAAAGAAATCTTAAAGGTACAGCAACAATAAAGACTGTTTGATTCTAAGGTCAGCGGGTGTAAAACAGTATCTAACTAAATTACTATATTTTGACGCAATAAACCTTAAGTAAAATAACATTATAAACACTTATGGTCTAAAACCCCAGCAAATCATACTGCTCACCCATGGTACTGGCACAATAAAACTTCAATAAAACAGGATTTGTTCCAGTTGTTTACTGGGGGTTTGAGGGAGAAAGGGAGAGGGAGAGAGAGATAGTTAGCGCTAAAGCTGACAGCTGCCTGGCAGGCTCTCAAACGCAGCTTAACGTTCACCCTGTTCTGAGTGGCACACAATGTAACTATTCAACCCTCCAAACATCTAACTATCACCACATGCATAAAGAGATGCCTGACAGTCAAGAGTAGAGCATCTCAGCTCGCTCTGGCCAAAACGGAGCTCCAACATTTCTCTATATGCTTTGTTTGACGTCTTCAGGCTCAATATGGATGATTTTGTCACCCTCTGATCCATTCTACACAGATCACTTCAGGACGAACCGGAAAACCGTTCCACCGTTGGCCACTGGATGGCGATCTGGTTCCATGAATTGGTTCTGAGAAGAGTGAATGAAGCACACTATGGCAAGCCAAAGAATGTGTGTGTAGAATTAGAGGTACATGAGAAAGATGTTTTGCACAAGCTTAACCTGAGCGTAAAGTGCTGATGATTTAGTGATCTGAATGGGCAGCTGAGGAGTGGAAGGGTTAAAAACACAACCAAAATATAAAAACAGTAAATAGGTGTGGAAAGCAGGCCAGCATGGATGAGCCTTTTCTGTGCAGTCCATGAGTCAGTGCGGATATCAAAAAAGAAAGTAAGCCATGCTTCTAATTACAATGCCAAAATACACCTTAAAATAACCTTGTTTCAAAATATGGCAATACATATAATGTTTGCTCATACCCAGCTACTTTTAAAAGAGATATTACAGCATCTCAATTAAGAGCTCATTAGTGTTATTAACTTATGCTAATGTCATTAAACTTTTTTTTATGTGATATGAAACATAATGGATGTTATATTTAGTGTTGAGTCCAATTTCCCTCCTTAAACTATGTTTGACGTTTGTGTCGGTTTGCTTAGCTATACTTTGGGGACAAAATTGTCCCCAGAAGTGAGCTAAATATGACAAAACCTTCACTTGGGCATCTCCGAACATACACACACACACATACAAATGCAAAGACACACATATAAAATAAATTAAAAATAAATAAAGCTGAATTTTCCAGTCATCAGTGTCACATGATCCTTCAGAAATCATTCTAATATGCTGATTTGCTGCTCAAGAAACATTTCTTATTATTATCTATCTTGAAAACATATGAAAACTGTTGTGTTGCTTAATATTTTTGTTCAAAACTGATAAAAATTTTTAGTTCAAAAGAACCATTTTTTAAATAGAAATCTTTTGTAACATTGTCATTACAGTCACTTTTGAACATTTTAATACATCTTTGCTGAATAAAAGTATTAATTTCTTATATCTCATAAGTATTAACTGACTCCAAAATTTGAACAAGAGCATGTTTACACGCATTCAAACCTCCTCTGTGCAGTGATGGCATAACAGTCAAATAAACGTGTATAAATATTGTGTGTGCACTTGTGCATGCACGGACGTGAGAGTCTTAAACGCTTTCCCATCTTAAAGCAGGTCATCATCAGTCATGGCTCTTAGAGACTTCACAGATCTGTTTTGTGGGATTGGTTCTCTTCTCAGCTCACTGGGGACCTTTGATTGTAACCCTTTAGTGCACTTTGCAGAGCACTTCGTACTAAACATGTAGATGAGTTACATACAGCAAAGCCCACTGTGCATTTGAAAGACCACATTTTATGAATTCAGATTCAGTTCAAATTACTAGAGATTTTCTCAAAGCTCCGGATGTATTATATTCTAGGTCTTTAGCAAGCGGATGGGCAGAGTAGATTAAAGTAGAGCACACACACCATCTGGAAAATGTCTCATGCCAGTCGGTGGCATAAAGCACAAATGCACAAATGTACAAATGCAAACTGGCAATGGACCAGTGAAATATGTGCAGGGTGGATAAAAAAATAGCAAACTTTCTTCTATAGTAAGTGTTATGCCGAGTTCACACTGCACGATTTTCAAAGTAGTCAGATCACTGTTCTTTTCACACTGCATGACTATCTGGGGTAGCATTCAGTCGCTGCTGTGTTCACACTGCACAATGGATCGGCGACAGGGGGTTTCACACTGCATGACTGTACAAGAGGAAGAATCGCCGACAACTCTGTCCCGTCCGCAAACTACGTTTCACAACCAAACACACGCGAGAAGTGACAAGGAAACAACGCGAGATCACGCGCGCGTCAGACCGGAGTTCTCGCGCGAGACTGGAATTGTTATTAAAATTGATAGCCCGCATGAAGCTTGCGATCCAAATTGTCTGTGCGCTGATTTGCAGCGAAAAGGAAAAAAAGAAAAAAAGATTATGGAGGTGGAAATGGTTGGGGAGACTCGGGGAGAAAGGTTTGTGTGTTCTGCAAAGAGAGTTGGAGATAAATAAATAATTTTGCAATGTGCTGCTGGTCAAGCAAATGTTTGTGCTTTGTTTCTGTTTGATATAATTGTAAATACATCTATTAAAATACTGATATTCTGGTCTATAACTCCTCCCCGAACTTCCCGCTGCCTCATTGGCTGTAGGTCATCGCCAATGTCATTTTCAGTCAGAACACATTTCACACAGCAGGATTTTGAATCGCCGACAGGTCCAGATATTTAGCATGCCAAATATTTCACGGGCGTCTGCGATTCTCTCAGATCGCGTCTTTGATAATTCACACTGCGTGACTGTCACTCATGTGAACGAGCATTTGATTCCGGCATTTGTCGGCGATTTCGCAAAACCTGCCGGCGAGTCAAAATCGGGGCTGAAATCGTGCAGTGTGAACTCGGCATTACCTTCACTAACACAATGACATGAATGAATGACTATATTGGCTCCTTTAAAACTTAATAAAAATAAATGTCAACACATTGAAGTGTTAACTTATATAATCATTGACCTCACAGATAGTTCAAGGAAAAGGCTACGCAAATAACACTGTCTACACCAATCCTGCCTTCAAGAGGGTCAATGGAGAACCAGAGCTCCTGATTGGCCATCACCAGCCCAATGCTGTGTGCGCCTAGACTCCACACGTGTCTACAGCCGTCTGAAAGTATGGAGTTCTTTAAACACCATGTCGTCACCGGTAACCATAATGAGGTCACATCGTTCTACCCCTTGACCCTGCCGGACAGCAACTGGACTGACCCTGCAGACCGATGCTTGGTGCCACAGAAGCGCCCAGACCAGGATTCCAAGCCTCGGGCAGCTTGAACAAACAAGGTCAGGCAGTGTCACTCAGCAGGCTAGCGTGACAACTGTTATTGTAGTCTGTAATCAAAGAAGGTCCAAATGCTCAATGAAAGACGACTAAATGCTAATCAGGCAATTTGCTGTCATCTAGCCAATTAACTTCACTGTACACAAACATCAGTCAGCAAATGTGCGTGACAGGAGAAGCGTAAAAATTGCTGCTCTTTAAATTGTTGTTCTCCTTAGCAGCGCCTCATTTCATTCTGGCTTAGTGTTTTAAAGAGATAGCTAACCATTGGGTTGTTCCAAAGCTTTTTCCTTAATGGAACACAAAAGGAGTTTAGAACGTACTACTTACATTTTCCATTATAATTAATATTAATGGAGATCCAGAGGTCCAAAAAGTAGAGATGCACCAATATTAACATTGTTGCCATTATCAATAAGCCCACAATTACGGCCAACTGAACAAAATTAAAATTCTACTAAACTACTTTGTGAAATAAATATGACAGATTTTAATTTTGAGATCTGCAAAACATTACATTTAACAGTTGTTTTAAATTAGCAGTGCTATTAAAAATTAGAAATGACTGTGATTTTAAGATTTTAAATCAATTTCGTATGTATAGAATTAAAGGGAGATTGAAAAGAATGAAAATTCTGTCATCATTTACTCACCCACAAGTTGTTCCAAACCTGTATGTATGTCTCTCTTCTGCTGAACATAAAAGAAGATATTTTTTGAAGAATATGGGTAGCCAAACAGTTGATGGGCCTCATTGATTTCCATAGTATGGACCAATTGTTACACTTTGAACCAGCCAAATGATGTACCAATCTGAAAATTGTTTAATCTATAAGACAACATATCTACACAATAGAGGTAATGAGGTACCCAACCGAACACAGAAACCTCAGTGGTACACAATACACAATAATGGAAACAATTAATGGATAGTTTTTGAGTATGAATGGGTCTTTTTGAGTAGAAACTGAACTCCAGACGTCACAAAACAGCAAGTAAACCTAACAACAAAAGCAACAATAAAAAAACAGCGTAAATGCAACTGAAAACAGTGACAATGCAACCTTTTTAATGCCCCGGTGCATGATGGGAACACCATTATTAGAAAGTTGAGCATGGGTTTTACTTAATTTTATAACTTTGATATTTACTCAAAGAAACAATTCCAAATAAAATATACGTATAAGCAGTGTTGGGTGAAATTCATTACTAAATAATTACTGTAATTTAATTACTTTTCCCTTTGAAAAAGTAAGGTATTACTCTTATAATTATTTTTTTTAATTAATAATTATTTTTTATAATTTTTCTGTAATTTAATTACAGTTACTTCTGATGTAATTGCATTAAATACTGTATAGACTATTGAACAATACTATATAAAATAGTATCACAATTTAATGCCTAATGTTAAAATGTATGTTTTTAAATGTAACCTTCTGCCTTTAAATACTTTAGCCAGTTCATGAATTTATGCAAATTTATATTATTTATTTAAAAGAATTAAAAGAGCAGTTTCACATCTATCCTTGTATTGTTCAACTGTTCGAGGTTGATATGGGATTTACAAAGTAATTAGTAATAAGTAATGCAATGCTTTTTAGACAAAATAATTAGTACAGTAATCTAATTACACTGTTGAAAATGTAATTAGTAGCTAGTAATTACTCTTTAGAGTAAATTACCCAACACTGCTTATAAGTTCAAGCTTTAATTTCTACAAGCTTGAATTGAGGACTAATATAGAATTTACTCTTTTTATTTTTAATTCTTGCCTGAACTAACTTACTCAATGTTTTTTTCTGTATTTACTTTATCATGCACAATTAAACAACTAAAAAAAGTGGGCTCATCAAACTTACAAGGGAGCCGAATGACTTAAAAGTATTTAAAATTATTTTTTTAACTCTAAATTAAAATGCTAAAACATCTGGAATCACAAAATGAATATGTCAATACTCTCAGTTTCTATTAAAAAAAAAACAAGCAGAACAAGCAGATTTATCTTATCTGGTTGAAAACTCGTGAATATCAGCCAATACTTAACAGAGTCAATATTTTGTGCATTGCTACAAAAAGCACTATTACAAGCATCATAAAAGTAGTTCATATGACTAAATTCAAAGTCTTCTGAAGGCATAGTAGAGATTTGAGACGATCAGGCAAGTCGTCGCTGAAAATCCTACCCTTTATTGTCTGCAAGTGTCTTAACACACAAAAAGTTAGGTTGGACATTTTTGGAATCATTAAAACACAGCCAACAAACAATGACAGAGAGCTACAACTTAGGGAATGTTATTTAAGAATTGAATTTCTGTTTGCTCCTAACATAATGCTATCATTTGGCTTCAGACTACTTGGAATAGAGAATACAAGTCACTTGAGTCACATCCTTTCATGCTGCTTTTTGCCATTTGGTATTCATTATCATTATAATGAAAAAATTCTCTTTCTGTGTTTCACAGAACAAAGAAAGTCCTAAAGTTAGTGAATTACACAAAATGCTTAGGTGAACTATTCCTTTAAATTCAAACCGGACTTTATCACAGCCATTGAACAAGTCTCCTTCTCATTCAGGCTTTGACCTACATTACCCATCTACAGGATCACAGAGAGAGTTCATTTCACTACACCATCCTTCACACACACACACCCTGATTGCATACTGTATCTAGTCCGTAACCAGCAGAATCAAATCCTCAAGGTCTCGGGTCGCCCGTGCGGCCCCTTTAATTAACTGGCCGCTTAATGTGTTTATCCCATGCAAGCGCGGCTCGTGCTACACGAGGCACCCTGGGAACAGGCTGAGACAGTCAGATAAATCATCACTCGGCACATCTGTCCCCAGTCGCGGCCATCCATCCTCCCTCTCTCGCCGCTTTTCCCTCTTTTTCCCTCCGTTTCTCCTCATCGGAGAGTCAAGCAATTCTTTTCCTTTGGGTAAGGACGTTTGTCTCTGTCTACCTCTTCCACAGGCTGCTGCCATAGGTTAATATTACACACTCAGATCTATTGCTCAGATAATAGCGCCGTACGACAAGGTCACTGCACCGGGTTCCGCAATGTTAGACCACAAATAGTTAACTGAAGCCAGCCTACCTGTGAAGGGCATAAATCTAGTACTAAACTCCCAGCAGTGAGAGCATCAACTCTTGAAATCTCCATACGGCCTGGCTGAACTTGTGTTTTATTTACCTGTAAATGAACATTATGCTAACACACAGAAGGTTATCACACCTGTATTTCGAGGGCAAAATTAAAGCCAAAATACACATTAATGGTGAATGATGGTTTTTGGAAGACTAAGACTAAGGTGCACTACCATGTGTTTTGGACAAGTATCAAAGCAGTACCATGGTATTCTTTGAAGTACCATGCAATATCACAGTACAATGTGAGATGATAGATAAATACAGCTTGTTTACTAAGTTTCACCAACAAAAAAGCATGCAAGTGTGTTATAAGCTATTGGGAGGTTTCTATAGTTTTCTGGACATGTACTATAGTAGTAGTTCTGTATTATTAAGTATCTTGGACTGCCAACGTTACTATGGTATATGAACAAGGTAATCATTCAGCTCCACAGTGTAAATCAGAAAGTACATATTCTTGCTAGCATCGCCACCCATGTATGCATGGATGTATATACTAGCAAATATATATATATATATATATATATTTATTTGAGATGCTAATTTGAAGGACAGAAACATAAACACCATACACGTGTGCCTCTTGCACCATAAAAAATAGATGCCCGGAAAAACTGAACGTGCTTGGGGTATTCCAACACGGATATAAATAGAGAAGGTCTCAGACAATGTCATATCCACCAAAGTAGGTGTTGAAACAATAAAGATAAAGCAGGCAAACACACATGCCGTTTCCTGTTTAATGCATCAGTTCCATTATAAGATACTTCACTGATAAGACCACTTTTTAATCCCATTCAATATAAATAAATAAATAGCTCTGTCTGTTTGTGTGTGTGTGTGTGTGTGTTAGGGGTGTAACGGTTCTTGATAAAAAAAAAAAAAAAATCTAACCGTACCATTCTCCACCCATGGATCGTCACACACTTGCACCACGGTTTATCTCAAATCTGACGATGCATACGCATTAGGGGTGTAACGGTTCTCTGTAAAAAAAAAAAAAAAATCAAACTGTTCTCCACCCATGGTTCGGCATGCACTTGCACCGCAGTTCATCTTAAATCTGACGGCACATCTATAATATGGTTTGTTGAAAATAACAACGCGTAAAACAGACAGAAAGAGTTAACGTATGTTGTTGATGGATACACATTCTGGCTACCCGATACGTTACAACAGCGATGATCAAAAAAACGTGGACAAAACAGTCAAACAGATATCACTCTCATCCGAAGCGCACACAGAAAGCCGCGTCTCAGACAGCGTGCAAATATTGACTTCTCTTTCGAGTCTTGCGCTAGAACAGACAAATTCACACACAAATTATGTCAACATGCCCTAGCAAACATAGTAGGTTATGTCTTTTTGTAACTTTAATAATGATTAATCTTTGTTTACTTTATACAGTTAAGATTATATGCAATGTTGTTTTACATTTGATTACTTTATTTCATTTCTGTATCTTTGCTGTATTTATTTGTGCTTTTGCTTGTAGTTTGATTATATGTTCTCATTTTCTATATTTTTATTTGACAGTAGTCCTTTTTTCCCTGAACATATCACATCTGAACCGTACCGAAACCGTGACCCTAGAACAGTGATACAAAATGAACCATGAGTAATTTGAACCGTTACACCCCTAATGTGTGTGTGTCCTGATAAACCCTACGTTATGGGAAGAAAAAAAATGTCACCACACTAATGGCAATATCCAAAATCCTTGTTGGGACATTTTCTGGTCCCCATGAGGAAAACAGCTTATAAATGCACACTAAATGATGTTTTTTTAAAAATGTAAAAATGCAGAAAGTTTTCTGTGATGGGTAGGTTTAGGGGTAGGGTTAGTTAGGGTAAGTGTGTGTGTGTGTGTGTGTGTGTGTGCTTGTTTATGTGATTTATGAGGACACATTTGTATAATGACATGGGTATTACACTGGTATTACAACGTAAACGTGGTTTATGAGGACATTTCCTGTGTCCTCGTAATAAAAATAGCTTAAAAAAACATACTAAACAATGTTTTATTAAAAATGTAAAAATGCAGAATGTTTTCTGTGATGGGTAGGTTTAGGGGTAGGGGTAGTGTAGGGGGATAGAATGTACAGTTTGTACAGTATAAAAACCATTACGTCTATGGAATGTCCTCCTAATGTTGTTGCACCAAGATTTGTGTGTGTGTGTGTGTGTGTGTGTGTGTGTGTGTGTGTGTGTGACAGACAGACAGACAGGTAGACAGAAACTACACACCACTACATAGATTAAACATCGTAAGCAACTTGTAATATTAACTTCAAATCTACATTTGTCTCATTTTATGGATTTAAATGATATGCACTTAAAACTCTAAAAATGTAAATTACAGACTTCAAAACATAAAAAACAATAAAATGAAACTCAAATAAAGCTAAATGTTAAAAAAAAACATGCTGTTTGGACAGTATAGTCAAACACCTACTGCTATATTCTATTTATAAGTTATATTACATTTTTCAACTTTTGAATGATACAAGGAATTTGACATGTTAATTAGTGTGTAATGTTGCTGCTTGAGCATGAAAAACATCTGCAAAGTTACAAAGCACAAAGTCACTCCAAAGGGATTTATTCTCTATATCTGTCACGTGACGATAGGGAAAAACGGAGCGAGGACTCAAATGCAGGAAGAATTATTTATTTGAAAATAATAAAAATAAACACAAAACAAAAACCCACGAGGGGGAAAATCAAACATAACAAAACACCAGGGTTAGGAACGAGGAGCAGGGAAACAGGAGACATCAAACAACGTGACGACGACAACGAACCAGCACAGGACTGAAAACGCAAGGAGAATATATAGGGGACAAACAAGGTAGGTAATGGGGAACAACAGGTGGGGCAAATGAATCAATAATCAGATAACAAGAGGGGTGGGGTCAAGACTGAAGACAGGAACGCACATGACACAGAAATAAACCAAAACACCACATGTGCTGCACAGGACAAGACAGACATGTGACAATATCAGTAATCACTGTTTCTAAACTCCCTCGATTGTAGTCTTGAGTTTCCTTCTGTGAAAACACACGTCACAATATTCCTCATTTAAATAATTCCCGTCCAAGGCATACGCCAAAAAGTGCCAAGGCCCAGTTGAGTTGTGTTAGTAGTGTGATGAAACTTGCGATTGTGCTAAGGGGTGTGACATTTCTGAAGCACACTTAAAGCGGTTGACCAATCACAACACACTGGTCCAGCCGACCAAACAGAGCACGTTGCGCTTTTAGTAAGGAGGGGCTTCATAGAGACAGGAACTAAACAGAGCATTACTGACAGACTGGGAAAAGAGGTGCTGCAACAATGTAAAATATGTGAAAAATAATGTGTTTTTTGAACATTCTAGCATGAAAATCTATTCTAGTAGACCCCAAAAAACTAAATTAAGACTTTTTAGTTTTTTTAGTTAATCAAGAAAATTAAGAAATAAAACAATTAAAAAATAAATTAAAGGCTTCACAGCTCAAATGACATTTTTCATATGGAAGAATTCATATAACCACATTAATGCTACATATGCAAAATATTCCTTTGATATTAGACTTCAAATCTCAAACAAGCATACCACGGTAAAATTAACCACCATTTACACGGTCTCAAATATCTTCAGGCCCTCCTCCACTACACTGTCCAAATACAGAGGGGTGAACACGCATCAGGAGTCTGCAAGGTCAATAACCTCACCCTACAGGTGCCCGACGAGAGGTCACCGGCATGTGTACAGCCTGATCTAACACAGCTAGCCAATGAAAAACACTGCCAACTGGTCCACATCCCGCTGGTATGTCTCATTCTCCTACAGTCTGCTTTTGACAGGACACACACAGCAATGCACATACGGAACGGTCCACAGGGTGTCCGTTATTAGCAACCTCAGTGCTAAGACAAATACCACCGCTTTATATACTGTCAAAGCCTTGGTGGAAAAGGATCGTTAGTAGTATACAGAATTTATCTTGAGGTTTTAATGTTAAAGAAAGATCTGGCTCATGACCACATAACCCAGTTGGGCGGCACTGAGTGTTAAGACATCCTCATGACGTGGTCTCGGAAAAGCTAATCGCTGTTCTGCCTGCGTACTCGCAGACTTTGCAAAGGCGCGAGGAGACTTACAGAGGAGGAGGACGGTGACCTTGCATCACCTTGTCCGCACACAGAGAGATCAGAAGATATGGCACAACCGAGAGGGGGAAGGAAAAGGAAAAACATGCATAACACTTGTTATTCTGCAATGCGAGGCTGTAGCCATCGTCTCATGTAAGGAAGTTTGATTTAGAAAACCACACTCAAGACGTGTGGGCAAAGACAGCAGATCTGCATAAACATCTACATAAAAAGATTGGAAATAATCCAACACTGAATGCATTATATCCAATTTACTAATCTAGCAAAATGGAACAAAAATATGGATGAGGGTGTGCCTTAAAATATGTACACCCTAAATTATAAATACCACCCTTTAACTTCCAATAACATGAAGCAAATCGTAGTTCATTAGAGTGTCTTTGGCTGCACTAACGTTCATTTTTTATTGTATTGAAGTGTCTGGAATTTATTTTAAATTAATTAATTAATTTTTAAAATGCCATCTTTACTTGTCAAGTTTCGTTTTGACGGGCTGTGATGCAAACGAAAGGCTATTGGCTATGATAAATACTTACAGTATTTGTTTACATTTTTTATGAAGACGCATTTTGTAATTATTTAACAGTGTTGTATAAGTTACTCTAAAAAGTAATTAATTAATAGCTACTAATTATATTTTCAACAGTGTAAATAGATTACTGTTCTAATTACTCTAGTAATGCAATACTTTTTAGAAAATTACTTTGTAAATCCCATATCATCCTCGAACAGCTGAACAATACAAGGATAGACATGAAACTGCTCTTTTAATTCTTTCAAATAAATAATATAAAATTGCATACATTATTCTTGAACTAAAAGTATTTAAAGGGTGAATTTTACATTAAAAACATATTTTTTAACTTTAAAACGTTAAATTTTGATGTTAAATCCATTATTGTTTTATATAGAATTGTTCTATAGTCTATACAGCATTTAATGCAATTACATCAGAAGTAACTGTAATTAAATTACAGAAAAATTTTGAGTAATCCCTTACTTTACTTTTTCAAGGGAAAAGTAATTAAATTACAGTAATTAATTACTTAGTAAAAAAAAAAATGATAAAGTAACATAACTCAAGCTTAAAGTATATAAACTTAAGTAGTATTTCAGATTATGCTACATTAATTTGTAATAATATAAATATAAAGCAATTCTTTTTTTATGCAGTCAAATTTTGCATTAATTTTTCCCTTTATTGGCAATAAACTTACACAATTTTTTTATAGATTTCCTGAAGTTGTTCAGCAACTTATTTACCTTTTTATGAAAACACATTTTGTAATTATTTAATGAAAAAACAAAAACGAATTAATAACGTAAAACAACTCACACTTAATGTTTTTTTAACATTTCAGATTATGCAAGATACATTTTTAAAACATCAAAAATAAAGTGATTCTTTATTTCCATAAATCTTTCACTGGCAATAAATGTTTTATTTGTATTACCGGTGTTAATATTTCCTACTAAAACAGGAATTTTGGGCATGCCATATCAAAGAGGTCATTTTGTTGTTGTTGTTTTCAGTTTCCATAGGCTTTAGTAATGTCACAGCCATGAACCAAAATCTGAATGCAGGTGGTATAAGGAAGCAAAATTCAAGGAGGGAAACCCTCATTATAGCAAGGACCTAACTGGACAAAAAACTGTGTAGTGCAAGTCATCAATAAAGACTCAGGGCCTTATTTTAACGATCTGAGCAGGTGCACTTAGGGCATGTCCGAATCCACTTTTGCTAGTTTAATGACGGAAAAACGGTGTTTTGGGCATAACGTGCAATAAACCAATCAGAGTCTCATTTCCCATTCCCTTTAAAAGACAGTTATTACATTTATTCATTTCTATTTTTATTTATTTCCACATTTATTTATTTATACATTTCTTTATTTTTACATTTATGCATTTCTACATTTATGCATTTTTACATTTCTTTGTCTGTAGGGTAATGACGAGGGCGTGGTTTACCTCAGACATAGCAATCGAGCTCAGAGTAGGCGAGGGCGAAGCGTTGAGGCCACAGTGACACCTTGTGGTGCGGCCGAAATACAATAAGTATAGCCTACTGACGTTGATACTGTCTGTGATGAATGACTTGGATAGGTATATGGCCAAAATCTTATATTACGGGTTAAGTCATATCACCCTAACTGTACTATGTGACATGGATAGACTACTCTTTATTCCGGACATGGCCGTAGAACATCGTCTGGTCTGGATTTGTAAAATGTCCTGGGCTGACAAATATGAACAGTAACATCTTCAACATATCTGATAACAGGGACTCTGAAATGGAAGCGCTTGATATTTTCTATTACCGATCAGAACATACGGAAAGGAAGCAGCGCACATATAGGCTACAGTGAAGTCGACGCAAGCATATTGATCAATGCATTTGAAACGAGACCACAAATTCACTTCACATTCATATTTCCTATTTGTACATGCACAACATGTGACAAACGCTTAAAATACATGCATATTTCAAAGATCCAAAATAGAACAAGGCGTTCTATTTTGGATAAATAAATATATACATAAATAAGGAAATAAATGTATAAATAATTATTTATTTTAGATTTTTTGCTTTTCTATGTATATTTATTTATATATGTATTATTTATTTTTGCGTTTTTACATTTCTTTGTATATTTATTTATTTATTTTGGCAGTCGTGGCATTCCATATGTAATAAGCAGAGTGTACGCTCGTTGTGCACCCGCCTATAAGCGCATATTACTAACGCGCCTTTTAAATAACACAAAAAAAATTTGTTGGTCAATGGCGCAGTTGTTTTCAGTTGCCTCAAAATAGCGTGAAAATGATAACTGCGTCGGGCTGACACTAGCAAAAAACACTTGCGTCGCGCCTGATAGGGCCCTCAAAATTCATTTATCGGCTAAAGGTTAGCATACACTAGCATATAGATGACTTCAAAGCTAACAGATACGAACTAAAAGCCACAAAACTCTATTTGATTTCATAGGGTTGCGCAAACACTTCAGGATGATCAGCACTTACTTAAGTAATGCTAACAGGTGGAAAAGTGGAAACCTGGAAATAAAAATGACAATTTAACTTAAATGTAGCTTTGTGTGAAAACTTTTCTCTGTAGCTGCAGTCGCCAGCAGGAGCTGTCACTAAAGAAACGGTCGACTGGAAAATTTTTGTGTCACTGTAAATATGCACAATTAGCACTCATTCCCTCTCATGCACAAACAGCAGGGCATCAACTTTAAATTAGTAATTAGTTAACAGTTTCCTTACTGTATGCAAAAATGCTTTTCAGTACCACTTGAGAGAGCATTGTATGTTCAATAAAAGAAAATTGTTCTTCCACTGAGCTCCACCATTTACTTTGTCTGTTTATATTGTAATCACAGGCTTAGAATAGAACGCAATTAGTTGCTATTGTTTAGAAAACACATGCAATATGTTATACGATGACAATACCAAATCTGTCATGCTTTATGGAAAATTCTGGATGATTGCAATCCATTTTCACAGCACGCAAAACTGTCAAATCCGCAGGTCAAATGACTTATACAAAACCGTGGCTATCTGACCGTGGCCATCCGCTCGGCACAGCGCAGCACGAGGTTCCCATCAATTATTTAAAGGGCACAAATTGATATCACTGCTGCTGGATCCTCTAGTTACGAGGTAATATTCTCTTACAGCGGACATCAACCTCGAACAGCTGGGGAAAACCTCCATGACACGACACAGAGTGACCTAGTAACATGCTCACTAGTTGATACACTAGTACTCACTCTGATTTCATTCCCTCATGTTTTATAGCATGTATCACATGGCTGATCGTTTCTAGGCGCCTGCTGATGTCGGCTGAGATGCATGGAGAGCCGGACACATGCCATCTGTTGGGCTAATAGTAAGATTTTGGGAGTCATTAGAAGGTCACAGAAATGATTTTCATTAACATAACTAATCATTAAATCCAAAATGTTTCTTTAAAAGAAAATAAAAATATAAAATAACTAAATAAATAACTGAACAAACAAGTAAATAAGTAAACAAACCAGTAAACAAGTAAACAAGTGTGTGTGTGTGTGTGTGTGTGTGTGTGTGTGTGTGTGTGTGTGTGTGTGTGAGTGAGTGAGTGAGTGTGTGTGTGTGTGTGTGTGTGTGAGTGTGAGTGAGTGTCTGTGTGAGTGTGTGTGTGTGTGTGTGTGAGTGATTGAGTCGGTGAGTCAGTCAGTCAGTGAGTGAGTCTGTGTGTGTGTATGTGTGTGAGAGTGTGTGTGTGTGTGTGAGTGTGAGTGAGTGAGTGAGTCGGTGAGTCGGTGAGTCAGTCAGTCAGTCAGTCAATGAGTCAATGAGTGAGTGAGTGAGTGAGTGAGTGAGTGAGTCTGTGTGTGTGTGTGTGAGTGAGTGAGTGAGTCTGTGTGAGTGTGTGTGTGAGAGTGAGTGAGTAAGTGAGTGTGTGAGTGAGTGAGTGAGGGAGTGAGTGAGTGACTGAGTGAGTGAGTGAGTGAGTGAGGGAGTGAGTGAGTGACTGAGTGAGTGAGTGAGTGAGTGAGTGAGTGAGTGAGTGAGTGAGTGAGTGAGTGAGCGACTGAGTGAGTGAGTGAGGGAGTGAGTGAGTGACTGAGCGACTGAGTGAGTGAGTGAGGGAGTGAGTGAGTGACTGAGCGACTGAGTGAGTGAGTGAGTGAGTGAGTGTGTGTGAGTGTGAATGAGTGAGTCGGTGAGTCAGTGAGTGAGTCAGTCAGTCAGTGAGTGAGCGAGCGAGTGAGTGGCAATACAGGCCTGGAAAATGTAAAACAATAAAAATAATATAATTTTCTTCTTGATCAAGTTCACTCAAAACTATCTCATCAGCTAGAAATTGCTCTTTATAAGCACCATCTCTAATAAATTATTTTATTAAAATAATTTGCAGCAATATGAATGGCTGGAATGTCATTTAATCAAATTGAATTTGAATTGACCTAAAAACTGGGATGTAGAATTGCAATTAGCAGTTCAAATTTAAGGGAGTGTAAAATAAAATAAAAAATAGGGTTGAAGGTTTTCTATGTTAATTAATAAATAAATGGATGGATGGACGGACAGACAGACAGATGGACATAGTCTTTGCACTTGTGCTTGAGTGAATAAAACTCTAAATCAGCATCCAAGGAAGTAAGTGTTCAATGAAGCATCCAAAGTAATTAAGTATACTTCAAACTGATATCTGACCCAGCTCTCTAGAGAGAACAAGTGGTTTGAAACGTAACCCATCCATGTCAACTAGTAGAAGAATAAAATGACCTGAATGTAGACTTTCAAGCAGGAAAGGTAGTGTTACAGCATCTGGGGGGGGATTAGATGGTATATGGTAATTTCCCATAGTGCTTTGCTCCTCTGGCTGAGCATGGTGAGACATTTTACAGGCGACTGGAGATGAAAGACCAAATGGACCACTGCCATTGATCAGTATGAATGAGGTATTACAACATTGGCAAAGTTGCGAGCTACAGTAACGGCTCATTTTCTACAGCTGTAGTCTTCAATCTTCATTAACATTTTGACTTGACTACAATTAGCCCAAGAGTCACTAATTACATACATCACCACAATTAGCGGATTCATTATACTCCTTTTTCACTGAGTAACACTTTTGCTAAGATAAAAGGAGCAATTATGATGCCTGCACTCTCCGTTCTAATCTCACGGTGGAAAATATAACATGTCAGTATCTCAGTGTCTTCTATGCACATGGTGGGAGTCTCACATTCGCTCTGCTGTGTTAACGAAGGGAATAAACCTGAAAAACTCAAATGGAAGGGCATGACACAACCAAGGCAAAAGTCATGGGTTAGATTCCCACAAAAAAATGATGATGCTTTAAGATAGAACGAACGAACTATAGAACAAACGAACAAACAAATAATAGAACGATAGACAGATGGAATGAACGATAGTACGAATGATAAAACAAACGATAGAACGAATGATAGAACAAACGACAGAGTGAACGACAGAACAAACAAATGATAGATAGATAGAATGAATGCAAGAACAAACAAACAATAGATAGAATGAACACTAGAATAAAAACGAACAATAGAATGAACGATAGATAGAATGGATGAATGAACGAACGAGCGAAACGATATATAGAATGAACAATAGAACAAACAAATGATAGAATGATCAAATGACAGAATGATCGAACGAACTATAAAACAAACAATAGAACGAACGACAGAATGAACGATAGATAGAACGAAAGAGCGATCGATAGAACGAACGACAGACTGAAAGATAGATAGAACAAATGAACAAACAAACAAACGAACGATAGATAGAATGAACGATAGAACGAACGATAGAACAAATGAACGATAGAATGATCAAACGATAAAACAAATTATCAAATGAACGATAGAACGAACGACAGAATGAACAATAGATAAAGCGAACAAACGAATGAGCGATAGATAGAATGAACGATAGAACGAACAATAGAACAAATAAACGATAGAATAATTAAATGACAAAACGAACAATTGAATGAACGACAGAACGAACAACAGAATGAACGAATGAAAGAACAAAAGATAGAGCGAACGATAGAAGAAACTAACAATAGAACAAACTAAAGAAAGAACGAATGATAGAACAAATGATAGAACAAACTAATGATAGAATGAATGATAGAATGATCAAACGAAAGAATGAACGACAGAATGAACAGTAGATAGAACAAATGAATGAACAATCGACCAAGCTACTGTCAACAATTCATTTTATCTGTCTTTAAACACTATATTGCCAAAAGTTTTGGGACGCTTGCCTTTACATGCACATGAACTTTAATGACATCCCATTCTTAATCCGTAGGATTTAATATGGAGTTGGCCCAACCTTTGCAGATATAACAGCTTCAACTCTTCTGGGAAGGCTTTCCACAAGGTTTAGGAGTGTGTTTATGGGAATTTTTGACCATTCTTCTAGAAGCGCATTTGTGAGGTCAGGCACTGATGTTGGACGAGAAGGCCTGGCTCACAGTCATCGCTATAATTCATCCCAAAGGTGTTCTATCGGGTTGAGGTCAAGACTGTGCAGGCCAGTCAAGTTCCTCCACACCAAACTCGCTCATCCATGTCTTTATAGACCTTGCTTTGTGCACTGGTGTGCAGTCATGTTGGAACAGGAAGGGGCCATCCCTAAACTGTTCCCACAAATTTGGGAGCATGAAATTGTCCAAAATGTCTTGGTATGCTGATGCATTAAAAGTTCCTTTCACTGGAACTAAGGGGCCAACCCCAACCCTTGAAAAACAACCCCGCACCATAATCCCCCCTCCACTAAACTTTACACTTGGCACAATGCAGTCAGACAAGTACCGTTCTCCTGACAACCGCCAAACCCAGACTCGTCCCTCGGACTGCCAGACAGAGAAGCGTGATTCGTCACTCCAGAGAACACGTCTCCACTGCTCTAGAGTCCAGTGGTGGCGTGCTTTACACCACTGCATCCGACGCTTTGCATTGCACTTGGTGATGTAAGGCTTGGATGCAGCTGCTCGGCCATAGAAACCCATTCCATGAAGCTCTCTACGATGTGCTTGAGCTAATCTGAAGGCCACATGAAGTTTGGAGGTCTGTAGCTATTGACTCTGCAGAAGGTTGGCGACTTCTGCGCACTGTGTGCCTCAGCATGCGCTGACCCCGCTCTGTGATTTTACGTAGCCTACCACTTCATGGCTGAGTTGCTGTTGTTCCCAATTGCTTCCACTTTGTTATAATACCACTAACAGTTGACCGTGGAATATTTAGTAGTGAGGAAATTTCACGAATGGACTTATTGCACAGGTGGCAACCTATCACGGTACCACGCTTGAATTCACTGAGCTCCTGAGAGCGACCCATTCTTTCACAATCTCACAATAAATAATTTAATAATATAATAAATATATTTTTAAAACAATTAAATTCATAACCTTAATAATAATAGTAATATGCTTTTATTTTCATTAAGGTGAATCATTTGTTGTATTCCTCAACTGAAAGTCTCTTTGGATAAAAGCATCTGCTAAATGAATAAATGTAAATGTAAGCTTAGGCCGTGTGTCCACCAAAGCGTTTTTTCACGCGGCTGGCTGGCGTATTCAGTTGTTTTCAATTGGACAGCGTAACGAGGCGCTGAGTGAGTATTTCACGCTCAAGCGCTGAACGCTCAGCGTTTTTTACTGGTCGCAGAGAGTTGAAAAATTTTCAACTTTGAGTAAAACGCAGCGCTCATCACTGTCACTTTTCACCCAGCCGTCCAATCAGAGTGGAGGAGGGGCGGGACAAATACAACACAGACCATCCGCCACATTCTGCTTGTACAACGTCACCAGATGAAAACAACGAGCATAATAACGAAACAAAATAATTTAAAACAAGAGCCAGAGCAAATACTTTACATTGTATCGGCATTTTTATATACAAACCCGATTCCAAAAAAGTTGGGACACTGTACAAATTGTGAATAAAAACAGAATGCAATGATGTGGAAGTTTCAAATTTCAATATTTTATTCAGAATACAACATAGATGACATATCAAATGTTTAAACTGAGAAAATGTATCATTTTAAGGGAAAAATAAGTTGATTTTAAATTTCATGGCATCAACACATCTCAAAAAAGTTGGGACAAGGCCATGTTTACCACTGTGTGGCATCCCCTCTTCTTTTTATAACAGTCTGCAAACGTCTGGGGACTGAGGAGACAAGTTGCTCAAGTTTAGGAATAGGAATGTTGTCCCATTCTTGTCTAATACAGGCTTCTAGTTGCTCAACTGTCTTAGGTCTTCTTTGTCACATCTTCCTCTTTATGATGCGCCAAATGTTTTCTATGGGTGAAAGATCTGGACTGCAGGCTCGCCATTTCAGTACCCGGATCCTTCTTCTACGCAGCCATGATGTTGTAATTGATGCAGTATGTGGTCTGGCATTGTCATGTTGGAAAATGCAAGGTCTTCCCTGAAAGAGACGACGTCTGGATGGGTGCATATGTTGTTCTAGAACTTGGATATGCTTTTCAGCATTGATGGTGCCTTTCCAGATGTGTAAGCTGCCCATGCCACACGCACTCATGCAACCCCATACCATCAGAGATGCAGGCTTCTGAACTGAGCGCTGATAACAACTTGGGTTGTCCTTGTCCTCTTTAGTCCGGATGACATGGCGTCCCAGTTTTCCAAAAAGAACTTCAAATTTTGATTCGTCTGACCACAGAACAGTTTTCCACTTTGCCACAGTCCATTTTAAATGAGCCTTGGGCCAGAGAAAACGCCTGCGCTTCTGGATCATGTTTAGATATGGCTTCTTTTTTGACCTATAGAGTTTTAGCCGGCAACGGCGAATGGCACGGTGGATTGTGTTCACCGACAATGTTTTCTGGAAGTATTCCTGAGCCCATGTTGTGATTTCCATTACAGTAGCATTCCTGTATGTGATGCAGTGCCGTCTAAGGGCCCGAAGATCACGGGCATCCAGTATGGTTTTCCGGCCTTGACCCTTACGCACAGAGATTGTTCCAGATTCTCTGAATCTTTGGATGATATTATGCACTGTAGATGATGATAACTTCAAACTCTTTGCAATTTTTCTCTGAGAAACTCCTTTCTGATATTGCTCCACTATTTTTCGCCGCAGCATTGGGGGAATTGGTGATCCTCTGCCCATCTTGACTTCTGAGAGACACTGCCACTCTGAGAGGCTCTTTTTATACCCAATCATGTTGCCAATTGACCTAATAAGTTGCAAATTGGTCCTCCAGCTGTTCCTTATATGTACATTTAACTTTTCCAACCTCTTATTGCTACCTGTCCCAACTTTTTTGGAATGTGTAGCTCTCATGAAATCCAAAATGAGCCAATATTTGGCATGACATTTCAAAATGTCTCACTTTCAACATTTGATATGTTATCTACACTCACCTAAAGGATTATTAGGAACACCATACTAATACTGTGTTTGACCCCCTTTCGCCTTCAGAACTGCCTTAATTCTACGTGGCATTGATTCAACAAGGTGCTGAAAGCATTCTTTAGAAATGTTGGCCCATATTGATAGGATAGCATCTTGCAGTTGATGGAGATTTGTGGGATGCACATCCAGGGCACGAAGCTCCCGTTCCACCACATCCCAAAGATGCTCTATTGGGTTGAGATCTGGTGACTGTGGGGGCCATTTTAGTACAGTGAACTCATTGTCATGTTCAAGAAACCAATTTGAAATGATTCGAGCTTTGTGACATGGTGCATTATCCTGCTGGAAGTAGCCATCAGAGGATGGGTACATGGTGGTCATAAAGGGATGGACATGGTCAGAAACAATGCTCAGGTAGGCCGTGGCATTTAAACGATGCCCAATTGGCACTAAGGGGCCTAAAGTGTGCCAAGAAAACATCCCCCACACCATTACACCACCACCACCAGCCTGCACAGTGGTAACAAGGCATGATGGATCCATGTTCTCATTCTGTTTACGCCAAATTCTGACTCTACCATCTGAATGTCTCAACAGAAATCCAGACTCATCAGACCAGGCAACATTTTTCCAGTCTTCAACTGTCCAATTTTGGTGAGCTCGTGCAAATTGTAGCCTCTTTTTCCTATTTGTAGTGGAGATGAGTGGTACCCGGTGGGGTCTTCTGCTGTTGTAGCCCATCCGCCTCAAGGTTGTGCGTGTTGTGGCTTCACAAATGCTTTGCTGCATACCTCGATTGTAACGAGTGGTTATTTCAGTCAAAGTTGCTCTTCTATCAGCTTGAATCAGTCGGCCCATTCTCCTCTGACCTCTAGCATCAACAAGGCATTTTCGCCCACAGGACTGCCGCATACTGGATGTTTTTCCCTTTTCACACCATTCTTTGTAAACTCTAGAAATGGTTGTGCGTGAAAATCCCAGTAACTGAGCAGAT
The DNA here is from genome assembly GCA_039654105.1 of Coreius guichenoti. Taxonomy (NCBI): domain Eukaryota; kingdom Metazoa; phylum Chordata; class Actinopteri; order Cypriniformes; family Gobionidae; genus Coreius; species Coreius guichenoti. The sequence continues at coordinate 14,869,110 of CM077179.1, forward strand.
TGTGAAATACTCAGACCGGCCCGTCTGGCACCAACAACCATGCCACGCTCAAAATTGCTTAAATCACCTTTCTTTCCCATTCTGACATTCAGTTTGGAGTTCAGGAGATTGTCTTGACCAGGACCACACCCCTAAATGCATTGAAGCAACTGCCATGTGATTGGTTGATTAGATAATTGCATTAATGAGAAATTGAACAGGTGTTCCTAATAATCCTTTAGGTGAGTGTATATTCTACTGTGAATAAAATATAAGTTTATGAGATTTGTAAATTATTGCATTCCTTTTTTATTCACAATTTGTACAGTGTCCCAACTTTTTTGGAATCGGGTTTGTAGAATCAATACAGAAACAAACTATCTGTGAAATGAGATACTAGTAACACTTCCGCGGATATTCCGTATCATAACAAGCAAAGAGTCTCAACTGAAAAAAACACTGCACTGCCAAAACGCTCTAAAGCGCTCACAGCAAGGCATTTTCAGCAGAGCGCCCAGCGTTTTCAGCTGGCTAAAAACGCTTTGGTACACACACAGCCTAAAGGTTCTTGATGTCACATCTCGTAGGTCTTTTTTTTGTTGTTGAATAAATAGAATAAAAAAATTGAATAAATGCTACACTATACATGCTAGTATATATCCACTGAGATACAGCTGCAATATTAATTGAATAAAATTCAAAAATAATTAATTGTCAAATACCTTGGCTTTGACAAAGCCGTTTTGATGTTACAAAATGGATCCAAAATGATGATTTAATTCAATGATGATTTATGCTGCATACTGTGTGAAAAAGCAGATTTGTACATTAGGGTAAAGAGTGAGCTCTCCATGTCCTTAGCCGCTTAGTGAAGAGTTTGAAGCTCCTATTTGATAATAATCTGCATCTCACTAGCTCAGCATTAACAGCATTATGTGTGAGTGTGAGGTGAACGCACACATCGAACACATCTACACTGAACCCACTCATGACTGTATGCCAGCCAGGGCAGCGCTGAACGCTGAAGAACTTGGCAGAACATTAAACGAGAACATGCTCCGTGTATGTTCTGGCTTAGGGGCGAGCGCACTGTGATACGCAAGTGTGGGCTGTTGCTTTTCTCTCTCCTAATAAAACCATAATAAAACCATCTATTTACTGTGGGTGTATTACAGAGGTTTGTGCCCTCTCTGTTTACCCAAGCACACACACACACACACACACACAGAGACACACACAAATGCACTCCCACACACACCTGCAGCACAAGTAGCCATTCTCCAACTCAATTTTGATTAATTGTGCAAATGTCTGTCAGCTGAAGTTGGCAGTTGTCTATGTGCAAGGTAAACTGGCAGTCTCGTTGCCATGGCATGCGTGCCTGTGCTTTTCTACATCCTGTGGCGCAGGAAGCCAGCAGCCCAGCTTTGCACACCATTCCATGCGCTGATGAATATTTCAGTGTGCCGCCATCGGGAAGGAGAGAGATCCTTTTTTTTTTCTTCTGGCGCTCCTCTGCTTCCTGTTTGATCTCTTGTAGCGTGTCACATGGTCCCAAAGTCCTCCAATTTTGCTCATCATACGGTGTCAGTGGCATCCATAATGGTTAGAAGTAAGCCTTTTCACATTACTATTCATGCCTTTTCTCCTAGTGCAATCCAGTCGCAACACATCCTTATTTAAATCAACTCGATGCCACCCTCCAACATAAACAGACATGTAAATAATAAACTGGGACTCATTCTCACACACAAACACACACACACAAGCAAATGTAAACACACCTTGCGGTCTCATCAGCAGGGGCGTCACTAGACGTAAATATTCAGTGCCCATTAGCACCATACCATAATGCAAAACTGTCCAAGTAAATAATTCAAAGTTGCATTTTTGCTAGATAATAAAAAATTATAATAAAAATAAAATAAAATCATTATCAAGTAAAAAATAAGAAGGAAAGATACAATTGTAATATAAAGATAATAATAATAATAATAATAATAATAATAATAATAATAATAATAATTAATAACAACAACAACAATTAATACAATAAATAAATGAAATACATACTATATTTAAAAATATACATTTCATAATTAGTAATATTTTATTTATGTATTTGTTTCTTTATTTTGAAGAGACAAATAATTAAAACAATTATCATAGTAATAATAGTAGTACAATTTCTAAAACAATTAAAAATAATTACATACATAAATGTAATAATAATAATAATAATACAATAAATAAAATACTACATACTATAAAAAGTTTTAATTTGTATTTATTAATTCATTTATAAATGACAATTAAAACGTTATAATAGTAATATAGTAATAATAGTATTTATCGATATTAATAATAATAAAATGTCATTAAATTAAAAATAATTATATCACTTTAATAATAATAATAATAAATGTTTTAAAGTAATAAAATGTACAAGCAATTTTAAATAATAATAATATTAGTAATACTACTGCTACTACTACTACTACTACTACTACTAATAATAATAATAATAATAATAATAATACAAAAAATATCTAATATAATATGTTAAAATATATGTTTTTAACATGCATGCATACATACATACATGCATACATACCTAAGTGGCAGAGTGGTGACAAGGGTCAAAAGTTTTGTCAAAACTTTCAAATTTTCAAAGTTTCAAATTTACAAAAATATATATTAGGAACTTGGTTGTATTAATTCCGTGATTTGATTAACTTTTCCAAACTGTATGGTGCTTATTCTAGTAGGTAAAAATACCTTTTTCCGTGGGTAGACAGACAGATTGCAGCAGAAGTGCGAGGGGGCGGTGAAGTACAGCACTGGGACCTGCTCTGAAAAAGTTACCTGCTAGGTAGGTAGCAATTCATTTTCGATGAGGGGAACGGGCGGGCAGAGTGGGCACAAGCCCAAGAAACTGCTGCGGATGAGCCGAAAAGAAGGCTGTGTGGTCACAATTCCATGAGAAATGTTAAGAATATATAACATTTATATATTTAGGGCTATTTAGAAAACAACATTAATTTTGGGCAAATTAAATGATGCGGTGGCCAGGGCTACCTAACGTGACACTGCAAGAACAGAAACCAGAAAAACCTTTATGTTCAATGTTTTCTCGTTTAAGCATAAAAAACACAATTGTGTGAGGTTTATACTTAAAACAAGAAAAAAAGACACAAGTCGTATGTAGGGGTGGGGGAAAAAATCGATACAGCATAGTATCGCGATATTTTGTGTGGTGATATTGTATCGATACAAGGACGGCAAGTATCGATATTTTCAGGGTCTGAATTTCAGCTCGTATTGTGCAAAATTTTACCATAAGCTTATAACGTGGGAAATAATAATTTGAAATATTTCTTTCAGACTGTAATATCACAAACAGCGCATCACTCTCGCTCACACATGTGCGGCAGTGAGCTGTGTGTGCAGGAAGCGCATTCTCGCATATTCTGAACGTGGACCGCTCTGTCCATGTTTATGTATTAGACTAACTGTTAGTTACATGTTGATTTGACACGCAAGTGCAAGCCAGCTGCGCACTGCAATGCAACAGAACTTCGCTCGCAATTACAATCAAAGAAGTCTATATTATGCCATATCTACACTGTCAGCGCACTCGTTCATTATACAACACAATAGGCTTGCTGCGATAGTCGGTGTTGCCGGTGTTACCGGTGTTCAGCTGCAACACCGGTAACATCACTTGCCTACTTTACCACTTGCTGCGGCACCACCCCCTCCGTCGTTTTGATTTTTTTATAGTAGGAAAAATCATTTAGTTCAGTTAGAGAACAGACACTACAATTAAAAACTGAACGTGCAGCGTGAGCCAAACGAGAGTGAAGAGCTGAATGACAAGACGACGGTGGAAAATTTGGTTTCAAAGCGAAATGTAAAAGTGCCTATTTAAGTGAGTTTGTCATTGTACTGTTTTGTTGTTGTGTTTTTCATTAAGAATAACAACGAACCCACCATTAAAGCAAATGCCGCCTCCGAATCGACGCTAATTCTAAAGTGAAAGTAAACTGCCCACGGCCATTCATAATGGCCGTATTAAAGGGATAGTTCACCCAAAAATGAAAATTCTGTCATCATTTAGCTCAAGTTGTTCCAAACCTGTATAAATTTATTTGTTCTGCTGAACACAAAAGAAGATATTTGGAAGTCAATGGCTGCCGAGATCTGCTTGGTTACAAACATTCTTCCAGATATCTTCCTTTGTGTTCAGTAAAAGAAAGAAATTCATACAGGTTTGGAACAACTTGAGGGTGAGTAAATGATGACAACATTTTCATTTTTGGGTAAACTATCCCTTTAATATGTTATTGCAATACTCAGCATATCGCAATTTTTAAAAAAATAAAATAAAACGCAATAATATCGTATCGTGGCTTAAGTATCGCGATAATATTGTATCGTGGGACCTCTGGCGATTCCCACCCCTAGTCGTATGCAGTTTTGCTTATCAAGTAATTAATCCTATTTAAAGAATGATTGTATTTGTTTTACTAGAAACCTAGAAGAAAATACCAATTAATAAAATGATCTCTCTGATCTTCCATCACATAATTAACATGAGCTCTTATCCCACGGGTGGTCATATCCATTCCATTGTTATTTTAGTGTCTTTTATTGCTATATGCTTGAGTTATTACAGATATTGACATTCAGACATTATTAACTAAAATTCATCAGCCGGATGGCAGGAGGGCTGACTCCCTTGACCCTTCCACTAAGAAATCTATGAGAAAGTCTTTCCAGCTTGCTTCCATGAACATTGATTCAGCCCGCACGTCTCAAATTTCCTGAATATATTATAAGAGATATTGTATTTGCTTAATCAGTGAGGAAGGCAGGTAACCGTAATGTGATCTCTTCCAATAACTCTGATCTAATAAAGGGTTAGTTCACCAAGAAATTAATTCTGTCCTCATTTACTCACCCTCAAGTTGTTCCAAACCTGTATGAATTTCTTTCTCCTGCTGAACACAAAAGAAAATACTTTGAAGAATATGGGTAACTACTGTAAACAACAACCCAAAAAAATAATAAATAATATATTCTTTTGTGTTCAACACAAGAAAGAAATGTATACAGGTTTGGAACAACTTGAGGGTGAGTAACAGGGGTGGGAATCGCCAGAGGCCCCACGATTCGATATTATCGCGATACTTAAGCCACGATACGATATTATTGCGACTTTTAAAAAATTGCGATATGCTGAGTATTGCAATAACATATTAATACGGCCATTATGAATGGATTTTACGTTCACTTTAGAATTAGCACCAATTCAGGGGAAGGCAATTGCTTTAATGGTGGGTTCGTTGTTATTCTTAATGAAAAACACAACAACAAAACAGTACAATGACAAACTCACTTCAATAGGCGCTTTTACATTTCGCGTTGAAACCAAATCTTCCACCGTCGTCTTGTCATTCAGCTCCTCACTCCCATGATCAATGAGATCTGAATCCTGCTGCTGATGTGCTGCGACTCTCGTTCGGCTTACGCTGCACATTCAGTTTTTAATTGTAGTTAATCTGTTGTCTAACTGAACTAAATGATTTTTACTATTATAAAATATCAAAACGACGGTGAGGATATAGTGATGTTACCGGTGTTGCGGCTGAAGCGGCAAGCTTCTTTGATTGTAATTGCGAGCGAAGTTCTGTTGCATTGCAGTGTGCAGCTGGCTTGCACTTGCGTGTCAAATTAACACGTAACTAACACATAAAAATGGAAAGAGTGGTCCACGTTCAGAATATGCGAGAATGCGCTTCCTGCACACACAGCTCACTGCGCACGTGTGTGTGAGCGAGAGTGATGCGCTGTTTGTGATATTACAGTCTGAAAGAAATATTTAAAATTATTATTTACCGCGTTATAAGCACGGAGCTTACGGTAAAATTTGCACAATACGAGCTGAAATTCAGTTCCTGAAAATATCGATACTTGCCGTCCTTGTATCGATACAATATCCCCTCACGAAATATTGCGATACTATGCTGTATCGATTTTTTTCCCCCACCCCTAGTGAGTAATGGGTGAGAAATTTCATTTTTGTGTGAACTATCCCTTTAAAGGCCTGTTTTACCCAGCAAACATAATCAGTCCATTAATGAATAGCAGACTGAAAATGTATAAATAAAATTTTAAATTTATATGTATTGTATAAATATATATATATATAAATATAAATAATGTAAACGATGCTTTATAACACATTAAAACAAGGATTAAATATCATGTAGAATATTAATCTTCAGAGAATTTGTCTTGTCTTTAACAAATTTAAAATATTTAAAAACAACTATTATCATCTTTACACAATTTTGATTTGAGCAATTTTGTTTATTTTAATGTTTATTCATTTTATTATATTTATTTTTATTATTATGCTTATTAAATTATATATATATATATATATATGTGTGTGTGTGTGTGTGTGTGTGTGTGTGTATGTGTGTGAGTGTGAGTGTAAACATGATGCTTTATAACACATTAAAACAAGGAATATCATAAATATCAAAGAATTTGTCTTGTTTTTAACAATAAAATGTGAGGTTTCTGCTTAAATAAGGAAAAGATAATATTTGAAAACAACTATTATTATCTTACACAATTTTGATTTGAGCAATTTTGTTTATTGTAATGTTTATTCATTTGTATATTTTTATTTAAAAATCCTGATTCAGAAACTTATTTTTGTAAAATAACATATTGCAAAATATTATTTTAATGTTTATGAATTTTTATATTTTTTATTAAAAATCCTGATTCAGAAAATTATTTTCGTAAAGGAACATATTGCAAAATATTGTGTGAAAATGGCATACTTTCAACTATTTCGGTTGATTTCTGGGCACTATGTGCAAAAAAAGGCACCAAAACTGTTACATGCACAATGTCAATGCTGTAACCTCTTTGTTGGCTGCCGAAATAAATCCATGCAAATAAATGTTTACGCTTGTCATGTGACACAGGCCAAAGAGTTAACCTTGCTAGCAGCGAAAAATTCACTGCCGCAAAGATGGCAGCCATGTATGACCGATAGTGGTGTGGAAAACGAGAGCTGCTAATTAGGTGAGAGTCTCTCGCCAGCAGAGTCTCGTCGTCATCTAGAAAGCCAGTAATAATGACCCATGTCCCTCCTTTCCCCAAATAGCCTCCAAGACTGCAGTGTCGCAGACCTGCTCAACAAGTTACCCGGCTACATGTGACTCGCCAAATATAACCCGAAACCTTACCACTTCCCCTCTTGCCGGGAAGCTGTGCAGTCATCAAAGCAAAGTTATTTATAGGGCCAAATAGTGACTTTTGCAACAAAACAACATACTTGACACTGATTTAAATGGCAGCCGGAAAAGAATTCAGTCTAACTAAGTCTCGCGGCAAACTAACTCGCGTGGGCGGTAAACGTTAGCGTGATCCCTCGCGAGCGCAGGGAATTTAATGAATTCGTGGGGTGCCGACCACAAGATCATTAGAACACAGCGTCTGGATTCTAAACAACTTTTTCCTGTAACACCAACCAATTAAAGAGGAATCATGTTGGTAGAAGCTGACATTATGTTCAGAATTTTGCATGAAAGGTCATATGCTTGTAGTGGCCTTTTAATCTCGCAGAAGGTAGGGTACAAACACATTGCGCTTGTTTTCAGAGAAAAGTTTAATGAAATGTTTGACTGTCTGGAAAAAATGTGTATGGGTCATTGTGTCTTGAAAGTACACTTCTTGTTTTGTTCTCTAAGTGAGACTACTATCTAGCAGCGGCCTCTCAGATGTCATTTACAGAACTGTGTATTTTGCTTTAAAGGGAAAAATGAAAATTTTGGCATCATTTACCCACCCTCATGTATAGAAGCTTGATTCTGCCACAAAATAAAAAGGTAATTGCAACTTTTTATTTCACAATTCTGACTTTTTTCCCCCTCGCAATTGCGTTTTCATCTGGCAATTCTGACTTTTTTTCTCAGAAACGCGTGATATAAACTGGCAATTGCGAGCTATAAAGTCAGAATTGTGAGATAGAAACTCAGAATTGTGTGATATAAACTCGCAATTTTGAGTTATAAACTCAGAATTGTGTGATATAAACTCGCAATTTTGAGTTATAAAATCAGAATTGTGTGATATAAACTCGCATTTGCATGTTATAAAGTCAGAATTGCGTTTATATCTCATAATTGTGAGTTTATATTTTCCTCGCAATTGCGTTTATATCTGGCAATTCTGACTTTTTTTCTCAGAAATGCGTGATATAAAGTCAGAATTGTGAGATATAAAGTCAGAATTGTGTGATATAAACTCACAATTGCGAGCTATAAAGTCAGAATTGTATGATCTAAACCCAGAATTTTGTGATATAAACTCACGATTGCGAGTTATAAAGTCAGAATCGCGAGATTTAACTGCAAGTGTATATCTTACTTTCTTTTGCGGTACACAATAGATATTTGACACAAGGGTAAATGATGAGTATCACCAGTAAATATTGTCAGAATTTTAATTTTGTGGGTGAACTTTGCCTTAAAGCTACAGTGTATCTGTGAAATATTATAATTGAATTTTGGACAGACAGGAATTCTGATTTTAAAAAAAGTCTACACATTTTCGTTCGCAGTATAATCCATTTCCATTAAACAACATAAAAACAAAGTGAACTGTGGTCGCTTTATATGTCAGCCAAATGGCTCTTCCTGGTTCTTCTGGCTGGTCTCTGTTGCACTGTGCACCAGATCCAGATTGTATGCCAAATGTCTGGATATTCAGACTAATAATAGCAGGGCTCAATAATAAGGATGGATCTGCTGGCCAGGGGCCGGTCTGACAGTGTTCCAGGACAGATGACAGAACTGTCACAAAATTTTACATTCACTGATCTTGTACAACCTTTTATTACTATAACAAAAGGGACTTGATTTTGTACATCGGAACTTGATTGGATTGTTGGATGGTTGTGGTTTGCTATTGGTCAATCTCATGTGAGTGACAGGTTGCCCCGCCTTCACACCAGTAAACAGTCATCAGAAAAGAGAAGAGATAGCAAGAGGGAGGGGAAATGAATTTGATTAAAGATTACGAGGGCACATGAATTTGAAAAAATAAAATGATGTGCATGGATAAAATATTTATAATACATACTGCAATGTTCCCTTAAGAAAAATAACAATTGTCAATTTTGATTTCATGGTGACTAATGAATTTATGTGGAGTTAGCTATATAATTCCTAGCTTTCTAATTTCTAGCAAATTTTCATTTTAAAATAAAATAAAATATATATATTAATAATTTAACAAATAAGAACACACATTTAAAAAAAAAAAAAAAAAAAAATGATATAAAATTTAAATAAATCCTTAATAATCCTCATTGTTTTGCACTGAATACAGAAACCAATTATGGGGGAATTGTTCTGCCATTCCGTGTGGAAACATTCCCAACCAGTGTGGACAAAATCCAGATGTCTATGGCACGGTGCATCACTCAATCCATCACTGAACTGAAAATACCCAACAGTGTCATGATAACACTCCAGTGAACACCACTGCAGAGGATAATAAATATTCATTCATTCTGTTGAATGGGCTGAATGCTGCGCTTACAGTCCCTGCGGCGGACCCCAAGTATTCTCCTCCATCTAAGTGGCATGCATTTTTAATACTTTTTATCACATTCAAGGGAGTCGAGAAACAACTGTACGGCATTCAGGACCATTAACCACTCGAGGAGCCGAGATAACATTTGCGTTAACAGGTGTTAGTGTGCCTCTAGTGAAATGGCTCAACGGCTTAGGTAATTCAAATAAGCGGAACACGCAACTGCAATTTGTTGCAGGCAGTCAAATTCCACATAAAGCTTTTTGGGCCGTGAGCACAGCAACAATTTAACCCTTGACCGGTGGCATTGAGAAACAAAGGATAAAATCAATAATGAAACAGCATCGTTTTCTCAATACGTTCGAGCATATCGCAATTGAACCATAAATCACCCTTGAGATCGCTTCCTGCTGGGATTGGCCATACGTGCTGTCAGTCTACGATTGACCTTACGGTTGAATATTCAGAGTCATTCCCATGAGACCAGGCCCACACAGAGCTCTCCGATCTTTTTCTCGTTCCAGCAGCTGCCGGGTGACTCCTGAAGGCTTGTCTCGCTGACAGGTCGGTCACACAAACACATATGCAACATGGATCCAGCCCACACAGGCAGCGACCTGCTTCGCTTTACTCACCCTTTTGCCCTCTTTCCCTGGTGTTCCTGGTTGACCGGGCAGGCCAGCATCTCCCTAGGGGAAGATGGGTAAAGGATCAGGGTTCTAGTTCTCAGAAAACATCGCAGGCTAGTCTGGATCTAGGCTTCCACCTGTTTGTGGTCATAACTGCCCTCAAAAACATGATTTAGATCCAGAAGCAACATTGATGCAAATACGAGCACACAGCAGCTGGCTCTGCCTGGACGGGTTTACATGTCGGCGCTTATTAAAGTGCTGAGAGACAGATGTTCAAACGGCATGTTCACAACTCATGGGTGAACTTCGTTATGGAAGGCAAAAAAATAAAATCATTCAATTTATAAAAAAAACTGTTGAAGCGCTTACCTTTTCTCCAGGAGCTCCTGGGGGACCCTGAAAAAAAGACAGATTTGGAGGATTTTTAATATCCAAACTAGACGTTTGATGTAAGATTTATGTTTTTGAAAGAAGTCTCTTATACAACTTTTATAAGACATTTATAAGCACTTATAAGAATTTACTTGATAAAAATACAGTAAAAGCAGTAATATTGTAAAATATTATTACAATTAAAAAATTGTATTTTAATATATTTTTTAATTTTTATTTTTATTTTAATATATTTTAAAATTTAATTTATTGCTGTGAAAAAATTGAATTTTCAACATTAGTGTCACATGATCCATCAGAAATCATTCTAATATGCTGATTTGCTGCTCAAGAAACATTTCTTATTACTATCAAAGTTAAAAACATTTCGGCTGAGTAATATATTAGGGATATTGTGATACTTTTTTAATTTCTTTGAAGAATAGGGAGTTCAAAAAACACCATATACACTATATTGCCAAAAGTTTTGGGACGCCTGCCTTTACAGCTATAACAGCTTCAACTCTTCTGGGAAGGTTATGGGAATTTTTGATCATTCTTCTAGAAGCGCATTTGTGAGGTCAGGCACTGATGTTGGACGAGAAGGCCTGGCTCGCAGTCTCCACTTTAATTCATCCCAAAGGTGTCCTATCGGGTTGAGGTCAGGACTCTGTGCAGGCCAGTCAAGTTCCTCCACACCAAACTCGCTCATCCATGTCTTTATGGACCTTGCTTTGTGCACTGGTGCGCAGTCATGCTGAGCACAGGAAGGGGCCATCCCCAAACTGTTCCCAAAAAGTTGGGAGCAGGAAATGGTTCAAAATGTCTTGGTGTGCTGAAGCATTAAGAGTTCCTTTCACTGGAACTAAGGGGCCAAGCCCAACCCCTAAAAAACAACCCTACACCATAACCCCCCCTCCACCAAACTTTACACTTGGCACAATGCAGTCAGGCAAGTACCGTTCTCCTGGCAACCGCCAAACCCAGACTCATCCACCAGATTGCCAGACAGAGAAGCGTGATTCGTCACTCCAGAGAATACATCTCCACTGCTCTAGAGTCCAGTGGTGGCGTGCTTTACACGCTTTGCATTGCACTTGGTGATGTAAGGATTGGATGCAGCTGCTCGGCCATGGAAACCCATTCCATGAAGCTCTCTACGCACTGTTCTTGAGCTAATCTGAAGGCCACACAAAGGTTGGAGGTCGGTAGCTATTGACTCTGCAGAAAGTTAGCGACGTCTGCGCACTGTGCGCCTCAGCATGCGCTGACCCCGCTCTGTGATTTTACGTAGCCTACCACTTCATGGCTGAGTTGCTGTTGTTCCCAATTGCTTCCACTTTGTTATAATACCACTAACAGTTGACCGTGGAATATTTAGTAGTGAGGAAATTTTATGAATGGACTTATTGCACAGGTGGCAACCTATCACAGTACCACGCTTGAATTCTCTGAGCTCCTGAGAGCGACCCATTCTTTCACAAATGTTTGTAGAAGCAGTCTGCATGCCTAGGTTCTTAATTTTATACACCGTGGCCATGGAAGTGATTGCAATCACTTCCCAATACTCAGATTGTCACTCAGATTGTCCCAATACTTTTGGCAATATAGTGTATAATGAAACAGTAAAGACATTTATAATGTTGGAAAATATTTGTCACTTTTGATCAATTTAATGCACAACTTTCTTAAAAAAAATTAATTGTAAGTGTATTTTGGTGTAATTGAATATAGAAATGCCAGTGCTTGCAATGCAGCAATAGAGTATTGTTAAAGTTTTAGGTAAATTTAGGCATTAGTTGTTTAAATGACATGCTGCAGATGCTTTGCCACCTTACACGCAGGACACATCTAGTTTATGATGTCTGTGAACATGAACTACATAACATAATATTGCCTTTTAGATAGTAAAATAGATTTAAACAAGTAGAAGCGATCAATCACAATTTTGAATGCAAATATAACATTTGAAGTCATCGATTTTGGTTGCATTTTCACTGTTGAACATTCTTATAATTAAAGCAACCTGAAATGGCTGAAATGATCTACAAATATATATATATATATATTCATTGAGTCAATACATTAAGCAGTTCTAGTTGAATAAGCTACAGAAATATCTGAAGCAGCAGCAGAAGCAGACCAACATTTCTACTTGAGTTTAATTAAAAACACTCTGGAAAAAAAGTCAACAGGTTTTCGCTATGAATCATCAAAAATTCCAGGAAAATGCCTTACAAGCACTGTAATAAAATTCTCATGAAAGATAAAAACAGTCAAAACAGCACTGCTATGTGCTGGCATTCAGTTTCAGAACACAGAAATGAAATGTGTTTTTACCTGGTCTCCTTTTTGAGCTTGCTTTTCAATCTAAGAGAAAGCAGAAGGGAAATTATAACGTCTTTCATCAAACAGAGACAGCAATTAACTTCAGCTGTTAATGCTGTTAAAACAAAGGTCAGGATATCTTTACAGTACATGACCCAGTAAAAAGACAAACCACATGACCATTTACATATATACAAGACACATACAGACGGCCTTTCAGATACAGAGTGTGGTGTTATCTTTCAGCTGGTATTCTCGAAAACACTGACACATCTTAGAAACAGCTGCAAAAATAGCCATTCACTCGTTGTGTCTGGTGAAAGTCGGAGAACAAGAGCTTTAAAAGCTCCTAAAACTGTCACAACTTAACAGGGGAGAGACGGCCTGTGATGTTAGAGGCCGTAAATAAGAGTGACATATGTCTACGCTGGCAAGATCCATGATAGAATATAAAATTATTGAAACATTCTTGAAACAATTCCTGAAACATTGATAAAATCAGAAATGTCAGCTATAAGCTATTTGTTTATACATAAATAACATTAGCCGCAAAAGCTTGTTAAAATGTTTTTGTACTACACGATTTACAACTTGACTACAAGAGGGAGTGGTGATATGGCGAGTGTGTTGTCGGCTTTCACGTTTGCATCCCTGGTATTCCTGCTTGTCCTCATAAAATGTAAAATTAGCATGAGTAAATAACTGTTATGCCCTGATACAGTTCCGTTGGGGTTAGTTTACTGTTTAGGTTACATAAAGGGGCAGAGCTGTTGTACTGTATCCTAACGCACAAAGATCATACATCCCTCTGTTGTTTTATGAGATGTAACAGACGTGTCCCTCATATGAGGTGCTCCCTACTTGCAGGACATGTCTAACCTCCACAGTCTGGTTATTCTGGTCACCCCTGTGTGAGCATGTGCCAGCTCTCCTTTGCCTTTTATTTGTTTTAGTTGTGAAGATAAAGAAAGCGAATGGCGTATTTATAGTATTAAAATCAACATGAAATTTCGCCATACTGTTCAAAAGTTTGGGGGCGTAACCACCACGTTGCATGCTCGTAATTTTAACAGCAAAAACGTGTTCAGTGTGAACTGGCCCTAACAAAAATAACGTTAAAATAATGACACTGACATATAGCCTGACAACATCTCATCTGACAGCAGATACTGAATCAGGACAACGCAAGACACAGGTCAGTGGAACGAAACTGACCCCAAACGTTTGATTGGTATAGTACTTCTGTAATCTGACATATTTGAGAGTAAAACAGCATACTAAATAAGAAGACAAAAAATGTAGTGATTTCGGGAAGTGATTGGCTCATGGAAAGTGGCCGTTACTTACCCGAATGGAACTAAATTTGAGGTCAATAAAAGTAATTCTCTCTCAGCTTTGAAATTTTGAACACACTTACTGTATAACGATTGTATGTAACATAACACCCTGTCTGAGCATCTTTCTTATATCTGTGTCAGCGATAAGCAAATACCTTAGCAAAGACTTTCCTTAAATCTCATTTCAGTGCTTAATGCAGCTTATGCATATCATGCTTCATATGGGTGTCGTTCAAAAAGTCAGTTTCATGCTGAGCTCAGTCTGAAATGACATGCAGCATTGTTGTAGAGTGAATTGAGATACATACCGACAGTGTTCCCGAAACCGGCAGGCCTGGGTCCCCCTGCAACAGACACAATCGAATTCAGAGGAGTGATAATTGTTCAAATATAAGCAGATCATCCAAACAGCTGCATTTTGTTCCTAAAATATACAGAATGAGATGAAGTGCAAATGACAACGTACAGTTAACAGATCATTATCACAAACTAAATCAGGACTGTGGTGTGAAGGGGTTTATAGAGGGTTAACAATCAGGTTAACTGTACGTTAAGCCACTTATTACACAGTTCAGTGGCAATTATGAGGAAATATCTGGCCGCAGATTGCCGTGATTGTCCAATCAGAATTAGATATTTCAGAGCGTTGCGCAATAGGCTTTTTGTCGAACGTCAACTAAAAAAATTGGAAAACCTCATTGCATCCGCTTTTCGATGAAAGTGTTAACAGCGGGATGAACTGGCGGCGATATTTATGGACTTTCATGGTAGCTAGTTATTTTTATTGTTGCCATTTTATTCAATTTTAATATCCGAATATTAATCTGTGTATGCTATGGACATTGGTTATGCTCATCTTAAAGGCATAGTTCACCCCAAAATAAAAATTCTGTCATCATTTACTCACGCTTAAGTTGTTTCAACCCTGTATGAGTTTCTTTCTTCTGTTGAACACAAAAGAAGATATTTTGAAAACTGTCAGTAACCAAACGGCTGATGGACCCCATTGACTTCCATAGTATTTTGCTTTCCATACATCAACTGTTTGGTTACCCACATTTTTCAAAATATCTTCTTTTGTGTTCAATAGAACAAAGAAATTCATACAGGTTTGGAACAACTTGAGGGTGAGGGAATGATGACAGAACTTTAATTTTTGGGTGAACTATCCCTTTAAGTTGGTTGTTTTGAAGGCATCTTGAGTGAAACAGCTCAATATTTAATGAAGCACATACACCGATCAGGCATAACATTATGACTGTGTTGACATACTGACAGGTGAAGTGAATAACACTGATTATCTCTTCATCACAGCACCTGTTAGTGGGTGGGATATATTAGGCAGCAAGTGAACATTTTGTCCTTAAAGTTGATGTGTTAGAAGCAGGAAAAAACGGGCAAGCGTGAGGATTTGAGCGAGTTTGACAAGGGCCAAATTGTGATGGCTAGAGGACTGGGTCAGAGCATCTCCAAAACTGCAGCTCTTGTGGGGTGTTTCTGGTCTGCAGTGGTCAGTATCTATCAAAAGTGGTCCAAGGAAGGAACAGTGGTGAGCCGGCGACAGGGTCATGGGCGGCCAAAGCTCATTGATGCACGTGGGGAGCGAAGGCTTGCCCGTGTGGGCCAATCAAACAGACGAGCTACTGTAGCTCAAATTGCTCAAGAAGTTAATGCTGGTTCTGATAGAAAGGTGTCAGAATACACAGTGCATCGCAGTTTGTTGCTTATGCGGCTGCATAGACGCAGACCAGTCAGGGTTCCCATGCTGACCCCTGTCCACTGCCGAAAGCGTTAACAGTGGGCACGTGAGCATCAGAACTGGACTACGGAGCAATGGAAAAAGGTGGCCTGGTCTGATAAATCACGTTTTCTTTTACATCACGTGGATGGCCGGGTGCGTGTGCGTCGCTTACCTGGGGAACACATGGCACCACGATGCACTATGGGGAGAAGGCAAGCAGACGGAGGCAGTGTGATGCTGGGAAACCTTGGGTCCTGCCATCCATGTGGATGTTACTTTGACACGTACCACCTACCTAAGTATTGTTGCAGACCATGTACACCCTTTCATGGAAACAGTATTCCCTGGTGGCTGTGGCCTCTTTCAGCAGGATAATGCACCCTGCCACAAAGCAAAAATGGTTCAGGAATGGTTTGAGGAGCACAACAACGAGTTTGAGGTGTTGACTTGGCCTCCAGATTCCCCAGACCTCAATCCAATCGAGCATCTGTGGGATGTGCTGAACAAACAAGTCCGATCCATGGAGGCCCCACCTCGCAACTTACAGGACTTGAAGGATCTGTTGCTAACATCTTGGTGCCAGAAACCACAGCACACCTTCAGGGGTCTAGTGGAGTCCATTCCTTGACGGGTCAGAGCTGTTTTGGCAGCGAAAGGGGGACCAACACAATATTAGGTCATAATGTTATGCCTGATCGGTGTATAAAAGACCTGGACCGGAAGTGATGCAACCTTTTTTACAGAATACGGAAGTTTGTTGCACTAAAGGATTCTTTTAAAATGACCTGTACTATGGGATTCCACTCATTTCCAAAAAATTATTCGGGCTGATCTATTTTAAGGATTGTTAGAAATTCCTCCATTTTTTAAAGAAACATGTTCTTCTTATTCCTTAGAAGAAAGTCAGGGATATGGGTTTGAAACGACATGATGGTTAGTAGAGGATGACAAAATTGTCATTTTTAGGAAAACTATTGCTTTAGGAATAATTCTCTTAGGCATATTTGGAAAATAGTCATAAAAATAAAACAACCTGATGTTCCTATATCGATGCTTATCTGCTCTTAAATAAAGGACTTTCATATATTCAAGGTTATAAAATACAAGTGGAGAAATCACTTTAAGTTAAAACCCCTTGACAAAAACAGACACAGCCTTCCACAAATTCAATTTAAATCCACAGAAACTCCACATCAAAGTTTGCTGAAATATAAAGTTGCGAACACCTAAAGCTGGCCCGTTTGAAGATATTCCGAGTCATTCTATGTTTGAAGAGCGTGACGTGTCTTTCCAACTGTCAGTTTCAATCCAAACTAACGGTTTTCCTCCTGTCTGACTGGGAGATGAGATGAAAAAGAAGCTAGTTATTCTCTGCTCTAACGCAGAGGAGCTCATTAGAACTTCAAGGCTTGAAAACACTGCATTGACAATTACGTGCGCACGCAGACAAAGAAATCCAATACTGTAAAAGACAATGGGTAATATGGTAGCTAATTAGAGAATAACATTTGATCTATTGTTTGGAAAGAAGTCCCGCTGTGGGCCGCGTGCATGTGTGTCTGCATGCACGGGGGGTTGGGGAATAAGATATTAGAGCAGGAATCTCTTTTCTACATTCTGTTTCACTGGAGTCACATCTTCCCTGCTGTGAAGGTCTGTCTGTTCTATCAACAGCATCTGTGACACATGGGCCATTTCCTCAGAAAATAATACATTTGTGAAAACAAACATAAATTGTGTTTACAGTAGTGATGCACTGTAATGACAGTCTATGGGGCAAGTCATGGCACTGGAACATGAAACAAACACAGAACACAAATTATTTTCCAAATCATTATTTTTGTACGGGTTTACAGTTTATTTGTTTGTTTTTTACAAAAACTGCACAATATACGGCAAAATACATTCAAATAAGTTAATTTGCCAATAGAGCTTAACCTGTTTGTAATCTGAAAAATTCCTTTAATATTTACATATAATCTGAGTGTCACTACAATTTCCATTTTCTTGTTTGTTCATCATACATTATAGTTTTCCGTCACCATATGTGTCACTATATATGTGACTTCCAGTAATAAAATTGATTCCATCCCACAAAACTGAGCAGCATTCTGTGCGCCTGGTTTACTGAGGCATTTACTACATGCTACGCTCAGCACAAGCAATATAAGCTACATTATCAATTATTGTATATAGACATGTTTTCTTGTACAATCAGCGGTCATAGTTCTTAAAAGGATTTTAGCTAATTAAAATCATTGTATAAAAAGGACGTCTTTACATTCTGCAACCAGTGACAAGGTCTGTGTTGACATGATGAAATATTGATCTAAATTCATGCACATACATACAGTACATACACACACACATACACATATACATACATTATGTATATATATTTTATACTATGGAGCTGTTGAATCTGATTGGTTGACAAACGTTCTAAGGTGTGCAGTTATTTTTAGGGAAACGCACGGCTAAAGTAGTTCCAGGCAGGTTTTGACCGCATTACAGTTCCATATCACTTCGCCAAATGATTTCAGTTATTTCAAAAGGTCCTTACAGCCGCCAACAGCAAAAGAACCAAAACTCACAATGACACTGACCAAGCAAACAAATATAGCAAACAATAAGGATAAAAACAACTAATTATTTCCATGTTTTTCCCACAAAATTACGTTTAATTATGTACGGAAAGCACATACTTTCTTTCTCCCGCTCTCTTTCTCCCACTCAAACGCACACACATATAGTACGGACACACACTCACACAAAAACGTGTCGTCAGCGCTGCTCTGGCGATTTTATCAGTAAAATAGTTTAACAAGTTAAAAGCTACATGAATTTTTCACTAGCGAGGTAATAACGGGACTGTTCTTGAAGCAGATAAACTTGCAGTTTCGCTATTAGTAGAGACGCTTCTGCCGAACACTGTTGAGAGACGCATAGACTGAGGTAATTCACACCCTTAATCTGCCATCAATGCTCAAGTCTCCGTTACTAGCTCTAAAATGCGAGGGCGTGGGATGCGACGCGTAAGAAATTAGTCATACACACAAGAGCATCTGAAGGACAAAAACCAGACAAATGTCTTGAAATACAACATCTGAACAATGTCTTGAGGTGTGGTAATCGTAGTATAAGCATAATAATTGACTCTGGTCTGTTGAATTATTAGAAAATAAAGCACACCTTGCGTCAATTATTCCTTATATTTTATATATATATAATTTCAATGTGTACTTTTTTTATCAGAAAAGTAAGTTTCTGATAAAATGCAGAATGTTCTGAAAAAACATCCTTAAGCTCATAGATACTCTGTCGCTATCTCTCTCTATGCTACAGTTTGTAAAGGTTGTTACAAGAAATCAAACTGGCAGGGCAACTTACTTTATCACCTTTGAGACCAGGTAGGCCTTGAGGTCCAGGATCCCCTTTCAAACCCTGAGGAGACACAACGAACAGGAACCAGTTTAATCACAGAGTCCGCTACCTCACAGCATCCTGACAGGACAACTTAGGGGAAATCTTTCCAGTCAGCAAACAATGTATCAGTTTGACTTCCCTCAAGTTAAGAATTCAGCAGGGAGCCACTCCAGACATCTTTTAGTAAAAATCATGCTGTATGTGTTGGTGAAGCAGCGAGAATGAGTGTCTCAAGGTGTTGATGTGGCCTCATTTACATGACAAATCTGTTCCCTTCTGCACTTTTTAGTGAATGCATACAGACACAAAAACACACTCGCTTTCACAAGCCCTCCGGCTAGAGTCGGCATTAAAGGAACACTCATTTTCCAACTCCCCCAGAGTTAAACAGTTGAGTTTTACGTTTTCGAATCCATTCAGCCGATCTCCGGATCTGGCGGTAGCACTTTTAGCATAGCTTAGCATAATTCATTGAATCTGACTAGACCGTTAGCATCTTGCTCAAAAATGACCAAAGAGTTTCTATATTTTTCCTATTTAAAACTTGACTCTTCTGTAGTTGCATCGTGTACTAAGACCGACGGAAAATGAAAAGTTGCGATTTTCTAGACCGATATGGCTAGGAACTATACTCTCATTCCTGCGTAATAATCAAGGAACTTTACTGCCATACCATGGGTGCAGCAGGCGCAATGATATTACGCAGCGCCTGAAAATAGTCCCCAGCTAGGTAACTTCCAACGTGACCGGCACTAAGGCTGAATCCGAAATCGCCCACTATACCCTCAAATAGGGCATTACTTGAAGGGACAGCCATTTGTAGTGGTGTCCGAAACCATAGTGGACGTTATTAAGTGCACTCATTCAATCCCACATTGCACCGCAATAACGAGTGTACAGCCTATGTACACACAGCGGCTGTCCGAATTCACTCACTCGTTTTCATTCACTCCTTCACTTGAACTGTATTAGTGTACTAATGTAGGGAATAGTGAATGAGGGTTTAGGGGGCGATTTCGGATTTCAGCCTAAGTTTTTGTGTAGTTGTAACTGTAGAGTTACAACTAAATCCACAGGTAGTGTATTTACCAGTGCGATTAGCCATGGTTCTGTGTGTTGTAAAGGTTCGAATCTGCTCTCTTCCTCCCTTCTGCCCCAGTGTGTTCAGCCATACTTTCTTGCCTTTCACGTTCCAAAAGCTCATCTTCAGTGTCTTCCGGTTCAAATAGATACGGTTCAGGATCTGCACCAAAGTAAATATCTTCTGAATCGTCTCTCACAAACGTCTCCATGGTTACAAGGCACGCTCCCTGTGCAAGCAGGTTGTCATGTTGGTTATGTTGACGGAAGTTAGCCTATTTTCAGGCGCTGCGTAATATCATTGCGTCTGCTGCAAAGTTCCTTGATTATTACGCAGGAATGAGAGTATAGTTCCTAGCCATATCGGCCTAGAAAATCACAACTTTTCATTTTCCGTCGGTCTTAGTACACGATGTAACTACAGAAGAGTCAAGTTTTAAATAGGAACAATATAGAAACTCTTTGGTCATTTTTGGGCGAGATGCTAACGGTCTAATAAGAATCAATGAATTATGCTAAGCTATGCTAAAAGTGCTACTGCCAGAGCCAGAGATCGGCTGAATGGATTCGAAAACGGTAAAACTCAGCTGTTTAACTCTAGGGGAGTTGGAAAATGAGCCTATTTTCAAAAAAAGTGGAGTGTTCCTTTAAAATTCCCATCACCTGCCTGCTAGAGCTTTGTGAGGGGGAATCTGGTTGGAGATAAGGAGATAAACCACAGACAAAGTCAAAACTCACAGTGCTTAAAAGCAACAAAGAGAAAACAGGTGGGGAAAAAATAAAGAGGAATACAAGAAGGTGAGGGAGGGAAAACCGGCCAAGAAGAGGTGGCTGATAAACGAGGCCTGACACGTATTGACAGGCTAAATTTACAGCGACTCTTGTTAGGTGTGACACATCAAGACCGCCGGCTACACAGAGAGAGATTTCTGAAATAAGTCAGGGGGTACTTAGAGAGAAGAGAACACTGGCCCTCAAAACACAGCAATTTGTCTTAGTTAAACTTTCGCATGAGACTATTAATATTGAATTACATTAGGCTCAGATGAGCGCCTTGCCCTTTTTTTAATCATGTCTCTGAGTTTGTGGATAGAGATGCGACTAATTTACTCTTATGATGGCGAAGCTTGTCAAGATAGTTGAGTGAAAGCTCGGCCTCGAGAACACTAATCTGGAGCCCGTCTCCATAAAACAAGATCAATACAAATAAGATGCGTAAACCTGGCAAGTCTTCTTTTGCATCAGCTGTCTTACAATGAGATTCTTTCTTTGAGAATGATGATAGTAACGCTTTACAAAAAAAAAAGCTAAAAATTCAAAATATAATTTTTTTTAGATATATATAATCTGTATGTAATACAGTGGGGAGAACAAGTATTTGATACACTGCCGATTTTGCAGGTTTTCCTACTTACAAAGCATGTAGAGGTCTGTAATTTTTATCATAGGTACACTTCAACTGTGAGAGACGGAATCTAAAACAAAAATCCAGAAAATCACATTGTATGATTTTTAAATAATTAATTTGCATTTTATTGCATGACATAAGTATTTGATCACCTACCAACCAGTAAGAATTCCGGCTCTCACAGACCTGTTAGTTTTTCTTTAAGAAGCCCTCCTGTTCTCCACTCATTACCTGTATTAACTGCACCTGTTTGAACTCGTTACCTGTATAAAAGACACCTGTCCACACACTCAATCAAACAGACTCCAACCTCTCCACAATGGCCAAGACCAGAGAGCTGTGTAAGGACATCAGGGATAAAATTGTAGACCTGCACAAGGCTGGGATGGGCTACAGGACAATAGGCAAGCAGTTTGGTGAGAAGGCAACAACTGTTGGCGCAATTATTAGAAAATGGAAGAAGTTCAAGATGACGGTCAATGTCCCTCGGTCTAGGGCACCATGCAAGATCTCACCTCGTGGGGCATCAATGATCATGAGGAAATTGAGGGATCAGCCCAGAACTACACGGCAGGACCTGGTCAATGACCTGAAGAGAGCTGGGACCACAGTCTCAAAGAAAACCATTAGTAACACACTACGCCGTCATGGATTAAAATCCTGCAGCTCACGCAAGGTCCACCTGCTCAAGCCAGCGCATGTTCAGGCCTGTCTGAAGTTTGCCAATGACCATCTGGATGATCCAGAGGAGGAATGGGAGAAGGTCATGTGGTCTGATGAGACAAAAATAGAGCTTTTTGGTCTAAACTCCACTCGCCGTGTTTGGAGGAAGAAGAAGGATGAGTACAACCCCAAGAACACCATCCCAACCATGAAGCATGGAGGTGGAAACATCATTCTTTGGGGATGCTTTTCTGCAAAGGGGACAGGACGACTGCACCGTATTGAGGGGACGATGGATGGGGCCATGTATCGCGAGATCTTGGCCAACAACCTCCTTCCCTCAGTAAGAGCATTGAAGATGGGTCGTGGCTGGGTCTTCCACCATGACAACGACCCGAAACACACAGCCAGGGCAACTAAGAAGTGGCTCTGTAAGAAGCATCTCAAGGTCCTGGAGTGGGCTAGCCAGTCTCCAGACCTGAACCCAATAGAAAATCTTTGGAGGGAGCTGAAAGTCCGTATTGCCCAGCGACAGCCCTGAAACCTGAAGGATCTGGAGAAGGTCTGTATGGAGGAGTGGGCCAAAATCCCTGCTGCAGTGTGTGCAAACCTGGTCAAGAACTACAGGAAACGTATGATCTCTGTAATTGCAAACAAAGGTTTCTGTACCAAATATTAAGTTCTGCTTTTCTGATGTATCAAATACTTATGTCATGCAATAAAATGCAAATTAATTACTTAAAAATCATACAATGTGATTTTCTGGATTTTTGTTTTAGAATCCGTCACTCACAGTTGAAGAGTACCTATGATAAAAATTACAGACTTCTACATGCTTAGTAAGTGGGCAAACCTGCAAAATCGGCAGTGTATCAAATACTTGTTTTCCCCAGTGTATGTTTAGATATATGTAATAAATCACTTCCCATTCTCTTGCACTCTTCTGAACAACAGCCAATGAAATTGAAAGAGAACACTTGCCAAACAAGCCAAAAAAAAACAAAACAACACAACAGAAAAGACAAAACAAAACCCAAAAGAAAAGAAAAGAAAAGAAAAGAAAAGAAAAGAAAAGAAAAGAAAAGAAAAGAAAAGAAAGAAGACAAAACACACACTGTAAAAAAAAAAAAATCCTAATTTTACGGAAAATAACTAAATTTTTTACAGTATTTTTTTGTAATTTTAAATTATATTTAAAACTATGTAAAATTACAAACAATATCTGCAAATTAACAACTTGACTGTTATTTTAAGGATTATATAATTAATGACAAATTACAGTAATTCTCATTTTTTTTATACAGGAAAATTACTGTATTATTTATACAGTATTTTTTCTGTTTTTTTAAATTACATACAAATTTATGTAAAATTACAGAAATAATCTGTAATTAAATATGCAGCTCATTATATTAAAGGTTTATGTCCATACTAACAATTTAACATTATTCTTTGTAATTTTAAAGTAAATCTTATTAGTTTTATATTTACACTGTAAAAATAAAATCGTAAAAAAATGGTAAATGACTGGGAGCTACAGCTGCCAAACAAAAACCGTAAAATTAAAGTCAAATATCTTAATTCAAATAAAGTGCAAAAACAATAATTTTACAGAAATTTACATTAAAAGTTTTAGAGAAAACACTGTTATTTTACAGATTTTTCCTTATTTAAATTAAGATATTTTACTTTAATTTTATGTTTTTTGTTTGGCAGCCACTGCTGCCAGTCATTTGACCGTTTTTTAATTATTTTTTTTACAGTGTAGGTGTATTTTTACATTCAAACTCTGTAATTCTGAATACAAATATAACAAACTATATATAGCAAACTAAATATCAAACAAAAGTCTGTTTTTAAAGAGTACAAAGCTGCACTGCTCTCCAGGTTGAAACTTTCAGGCTTCTGCCCACACACCAGTTGATCCAAATTGCTTTACAAAGTAAATTGTGAATAGAGATGAGAAAAGCACACATATTCTTTATAAGCTCATACTCCCCAAAAAACACCAATAAACTTTCACAAACACACTAATGGCATACAGCCATCTTAAAGTATTGGTTGCTGTATATTTTATCTGATCAGAATGTGCATTTGTTATTTGGAGTGTGTGAGAGAAACCCTATACTGAGACATTTGAAACTAGAAAAAGCAGAATCTGGAGAAAAGGATCTGAAAGGACTGGAATGCATCCCAGCATGCAATGTGTGGAAAACACACATTAAAATATGGAAAATTTAGAATCCTCAATTTGTCAAATGTGCATGTCTGTGTTCTGGAAACACCTTGCAGTGAGGTGACAGTATTAACCACTGGGCCATCATGCTGCTGCAAGCAGTGGTGAAATGAATGACAATACATTTATTATCAGAGTGCGCAATTATTGTTTAATTAGTCGGACAGCATTTCAACAGTTTACATTGTCCCATACCACGAATGCTATAACGGCTAACCACTGCAGTCAACAGCTTGAAGTATCTATATTGTTATATAAAAATCTGCAGAAAAATGTTGCAATTATGGCAGCGTTTGCAGTAAGTGTTACTGTGGACAGAGGAATAACCCGAAACCAACAGGTTGTGTAACACTGAAGGGTCAGAATACAGAAAATGCCACAGTTGTGCACAGCTGCATTTAGGCATAAGAGTGGTTTTAAAGGAAAGGCAAGGGATTTGTTAAAAGGTCATGTGAATGTAACAAGTCACAAGTATAGCCAAATGTACACACAGTATCTCTAACCCTGAACCTAACCCTAATTTAATCTAAATTCAGAGAGAATGATAGGTGAATAGTGAATAGCACAGATGTAGGAGCACCTAACCCTGGTTGTAAGCATATGTGAAAACACCATTTGACCAATTAATTAAACATAACAGCAAATCAAAATAAATATACACATTTGCTAGCTGTAGTTTAAAACAACTTGCTGTCTTTCCGTGTTCATTTGAGCGTGATTGGTCAATCTGAACGTCATCCAGGAATCTGGCCAATGACAACCGTGCGCGCCTTCTACCGATCAAGTTTGAATATACACCCGTTGGAGTGCTCGCGGCTTCTAATCTGCAGGACTGCTTCGGTCGGTCCACTAGTAACGGCATTACATGGATCATTTTACATCTGTTAAATTCTTATTTTGAACGAATTTTGGTTGTGGGATGTCGACTGAGAACGAAAAAACATGAATATGAACAGACATTTAAGTTACCAATGGCGGACAACAAACGGCAGAGGGTAAATACCATTATAATTTTTCTACTGTCACATCAAGATATAGTGCATTGAAGTGATATGCTAATCGTGATTAACTTACATATTCTGTTTCTGTGTTTTGTTATGTTTTAATACTGTTAAGCTAGGGCTGGGCGCTATGACGATGATAGTGGCTATCGTTAGAGATTTTGCGGTTATGTTACTTTTTTATATCGCGGAATGTAAATATATCCGCGTAGCACTGTACTACTTAAAGTTATTGACATTTTGATAAAGAAACATGCATGAATGAAGAATAAAGAGCGGGACATGCATGTGTTAAAATAAGCCGCCTCTCTCAGACAGCATGCAATCCCGAAATCAATTATCCTTCGGTAAAATACATACAATTATCTCAAAATCCCTGTCATGTGAGGTATTCACTTGATTTAAACAGTCAGTTATGTCTGAAGTAAAGTTAAACAGTTAAAGTTAACGTGGGGAAACCCGGATACGTGTCATTCTGTGCATTCGTTCTTAAAGGGGCAGCAGTCTAATAAACTGCTGTCTGTCATAATTTTAATCAAACAACAAAACACTAAGAGAAGACCTTCTGCGTCTATATTAATATCAATTGATATTAATTCATAGAATTTCATACAGTGAAGACTAAGCAGTATTATTCTGTAGTATTTCTTAATAAAATATCTATAAAAATAAAATAACTATATTGTGATATCGTTATTGTGAAATAAAATTTATCATGTATGTAGAATAATATGGTCATAATGCCCATCCCTAATGTCAGCTAGTTTTAAGATCAAGCTTGTCATAAAAAGTAAAGGAGCTTTGGAATGAGTAATCTGAGAACACTGTCATGTACACTCGTTCGACAGAGAGGACATTCTTGGACTCTGAAGAATTATAGGCAAATCAGGATTTTGGATCTACTGTGAAGTTTTTGTATGGAGCTGGTGAGTACATTTTTGCAAGCCCATGTCTCTGTCAATAAGTCGATAATTAATATTAATGTTTTATCAAACAAATTAATATTCATTTGTGTGTGTGTATGTTTCTTCCACCCTCATGATCCAGAAGTTTTGGGAATGAAAATCTTCTGCCACATGATCTTCAGAGGAAGTGAGTATTCATGTCATATCCAACATTAATACTGTTACTGTACCCTTATGTGTGAGGAAATGTGAACACAGGCAACTCAGGACCAGGGCACCACTCTGGTTCAAACATACCTTCTTGAGTCTAAAAGCATAGCTCACTCAAAATGAAAAACTCCCTCATCATTTTCTCACCCTCATGTCTTATCAAACTTGTATGACTTTCTTCTGTGAAACAAACTATTTTGAATAATGTTGGTAACCAAACTACATTGGATCAAATTTTATGGACAAAAATCACCAAGACATCTCTCAAAATATCTTTTCTTCCTATCTATTTTGTGTTTTCTACAGAAGAAAGTCATACAGGCGAGTAAATGATGACAGTTTTCATCCTATAAGTATGATATCTTGAGTAATCTAATGATCTCATCAAGTACCATTTGTGATAGAAAAACAGTGTAAACTGCTGCAATTAATACAAATATTAGTTGGTTGGTTTTATTTTGGTGTACTAGTTGGCATTTTTCTGTGTACAAAAATTGGTGCAACTGTGTTACCTTGCTATGATACATCTGGAAAAAAGGTGTCCATTGTTGTGAATCCTTATATTCCTTATAACTCCCATCTCAAAGCTGACAGTACTCTGTATTCATATAGCCAGAATGTCTCATAATGTCAAATGTTGTTTAAAGGAAAGGTACAAAAACAAAATCCTCCCTTTTTAAGGACTTTTCAGTGAATCAATGTCTTTTTCTTTCTTTTAAGGATCCAGCTGATTAGTGGAGATTTGGAGGATTGCTCTTTATCTGCTATGTCTGTCACTTCTGGTGCAGAATCATGGACCTTTTGTTGTATGTTTTGATTTGACTTATTACACTATATAGCTAGGATTCTGAGTTAAAAGGTAAATGTTTGTCCACATATATTATCAGAGCTATATGGAGCCCACGGGGGTCAGTTGAATATTGAGGAAAACAATTTAAAACTGATTTGGAAAATACAAGCTAAAATACAAAGCTAACAGTAAACAGCACAATTTGTTATTTTCGCTATCTGTTTCAAAGGTGAAATCATGACCTCATCATGATAGTAACCCTAACTTATAAGATAAAATGCAATTTTTAGTTTTTCAATTCCTCCTGGGGGCTCTGAAAAACTGTTTGTGAAGAATTTGTTTACATAAATTTACAAACCCGATTCCAAAAAAGTTGGGACACTGTACAAATTGTGAATAAAAACAGAATGCAATGATGTGGAAGTTTCAAATTTCAATATTTTATTCAGAATACAACATAGATGACATATCAAATGTTTAAACTGAGAAAATGTATCATTTTAAGGGAAAAATAAGTTGATTTTAAATTTCATGGCATCAACACATCTCAAAAAAGTTGGGACAAGGCCATGTTTACCACTGTGTGGCATCCCCTCTTCTTTTTATAACCGTCTGCAAACGTCTGGGGACTGAGGAGACAAGTTGCTCAAGTTTAGGAAT
Source organism: Coreius guichenoti (assembly GCA_039654105.1). Classification (NCBI taxonomy): domain Eukaryota; kingdom Metazoa; phylum Chordata; class Actinopteri; order Cypriniformes; family Gobionidae; genus Coreius; species Coreius guichenoti. Next base: position 14,897,502 of record CM077179.1, read on the forward strand.
AGGAATGTTGTCCCATTCTTGTCTAATACAGGCTTCTAGTTGCTCAACTGTCTTAGGTCTTCTTTGTCGCATCTTCCTCTTTATGATGCACCAAATGTTTTCTATGGGTGAAAGATCTGGACTGCAGGCTGGCCATTTCAGTACCCGGATCCTTCTACGCAGCCATGATGTTGTAATTGATGCAGTATGTGGTCTGGCATTGTCATGTTGGAAAATGCAAGGTCTTCCCTGAAAGAGACGACGTCTGGATGGGAGCATATGTTGTTCTAGAACTTGGATATACCTTTTAGCATTGATGGTGCCTTTCCAGATGTGTAAGCTGCCCATGCCACACGCACTCATGCAACCCCATACCATCAGAGATGCAGGCTTCTGAACTGAGCGCTGATAACAACTTGGGTTGTCCTTGTCCTCTTTAGTCCGGATGACATGGCGTCCCAGTTTTCCAAAAAGAACTTCAAATCTTGATTCGTCTGACCACAGAACAGTTTTCCACTTTGCCACAGTCCATTTTAAATGAGCCTTGGCCCAGAGAAAACGCCTGCGCTTCTGGATCATGTTTAGATATGGCTTCTTTTTTGACCTATAGAGTTTTAGCCGGCAACGGCGAATGGCACGGTGGATTGTGTTCACCGACAATGTTTTCTGGAAGTATTCCTGAGCCCATGTTGTGATTTCCATTACAGTAGCATTCCTGTATGTGATGCAGTGCCGTCTAAGGCCCCGAAGATCACGGGCATCCAGTATGGTTTTCCGGCCTTGACCCTTACGCACAGAGATTGTTCCAGATTCTCTGAATCTTTGGATGATATTATGCACTGTAGATGATGATAACTTCAAACTCTTTGCAATTTTTCTCTGAGAAATTCCTTTCTGGTATTGCTCCACTATTTTTCGCCACAGCATTGGGGGAATTGGTGATCCTCTGCCCATCTTGACTTCTGAGAGACACTGCCACTCTGAGAGGCTCTTTTTATACCCAATCATGTTGCCAATTGACCTAATAAGTTGCAAATTGGTCCTCCAGCTGTTCCTTATATGTACATTTAACTTTTCCGGCCTCTTATTGCTACCTGTCCCAACTTTTTTGGAATGTGTAGCTCTCATGAAATCCAAAATGAGCCAATATTTGGCATGACATTTCAAAATGTCTCACTTTCAACATTTGATATGTTATCTATATTCTATTGTGAATAAAATATAAGTTTATGAGATTTGTAAATTATTGCATTCCTTTTTTATTCACAATTTGTACAGTATCCCAACTTTTTTGGAATCGGGTTTGTACATCTAAATAATAAAAGTTTTAGAATCAATTGTGAAACAGTGACAATCTTGTAGATTTTGTATTTTTTCAGTTTGAAATTGAGTATTTTATTCAACTTTAAAATTTTGATGGAACTGTTCCACTGTTATCTGTATTTTAAATGTTAAATGTATTATCTATTGTTGTACAGACTTTGTATTTTGTCTTCCAAAATAAAACTGTAAATTTACAATCTTGAGCATGCTTTAACACTTTTGAAGGTTTTTTTTTTATTGTAATAATCTGTAAAATAACAGTGTTTTTCTGCAGAATTTTTAGTACTGTCACTTTATTGAAGGTGTTTGATAATAATCTAGGAAAAATGTGTAAAATAACAGTTTTACAATGTTAAAAAATATCATTAAAAAAACGGTCAAATGACTGGCAGCTACGGCTGCCAAACAAAAACCATAAAAGTAAAATATCTTTTTAGTTTTTCACTAAAACTTTTAATGAAAATTTCTGTAAAATTATTGTTTTTGCACTTTATTTGAATTAAGATATTTTAATTGAATGTTACGGTTTTTGTTTGGCAGCCGTAGCTGCCAGTAATTTACCATTTTTTTACGATTTTCTTTTTTTACAGTGACAAAACAAAGCAAAAAAAACTAAACAAAACAACTCAACAGAAAAGAAAAGAAAAACACAGAACAAAAGCCAAAAACAAAGCAAAAAAAAACAAAACACAACAGAAAAGACAAAACAAAACCCAAAAGAATAGAAAGACTAAACAAAACCCAAAACCAAACCTAAACAAAACAAAGCCAAAAAACAAAACAAAACAAAACAGAAAAGACAAAACAAAACCCAAAAGAAAAGAAAAAAGACTAAACAAAACCAAACCAAACCTAAACAAAACAAAGCCAAACAAAACGAAGCAAAACAACACACCAAACAAAACAAAACGGCAAACAAAACAAAACGGCAAACAAAACAAAACAAAAACAATGCATGGGTGGGTGGGTGTTTGAATGTGCAGGTAGAAAGAAAAGAAAGAAAGAAAGAAAGAAAGAAAGAAAAAATTACACTTAATATAAAAGTACAATTAATAAGTTTACAATACAATAAAGTTCCATTTGTTAACTATTTAAAGAAGGCAGTATTCCGTGTATTCCGTGTAGCATTCAGTAAGTGAGTTCCATTCTCGATATATCCTCAATCCAGCAAGCCATTACATTTCTATAGCTATTGTTTCTTGACCAAACTTTGACTTTAAACTTTAAAAGATAGATGTAAGTAAGAATCAGCCCTTGAACTTGATCAGAATTGCAGTACTGTGAAAATGCAGGTGGAGAGGAAGCTCACATTGGGACTGGGATGGAGGTTAGACTGTGGCTGCTCTTAAATGATGCATGTTCAGAGTCTTTGGAGAGAGCAGTCTCGTCCTGCTTTTGGCAGAATCTAATGACTCCTTGAGGGAACCAGTGCACCTTTTCTTTGTTGTTCCACCTCCCTGAGAGCGGCCCCAGTTTAGAACAGCTGCATTGGCCCTTTTCATAGAGGCTTGATTTGAGCTCCAGGCCTACAGGCTGTTCCGACCTCGGGAGTGAGGATGGAGAGACTGACTACATAGTTAGCCTCTGCTTGCCCTGGGCATTTCAGCACAAGCGGGGAGGTGAAGGATGGTCTAAAATCAGGGCTGTGTCCCTCTCCCGGTCTCGTCACTCCAGCGTGAGGTCAAAATGCCGCAGGGATTCTGCTCACTTGCCTGATAATTATGTACAGCACAACACGTCCTGGCTGCAAAACAGGCCAGGTCACAAAACAATCTGGCATCTTCCCAATACAGAGGCACACATTCACACACGCACCGTTCCCAAAAAGTTTTTGGCCACTGAAGCCATGCTTAGTGGATGAATATAATCACATCAGATTATATATTTAATCAAATGGCTTTCATTTTGTTTTAAAGAAATTGAGATTATAATAAAAAATAAATAATAATAATAATAGAAAAATAAAATTAAGTTCACAGTTCTCTGATGTTGGTTAATGGTCACATTACATGCAGGTAAACATAAATTTTGTAGTGTTTATATATATATATATATATATATATATATTGTTACACCCCTATTATTCTCACAATGGCAGTAAATTATTCATAATTCATTGACTCTACTTATATATATATATATATATATATACACTCACCTAAAGGATTATTAGGAACACCATACTAATACTGTGTTTGACCCCCTTTCGCCTTCAGAACTGCCTTAATTCTACATGGCATTGATTCAACAAGGTGCTGAAAGCATTCTTTAGAAATGTTGGCCCATATTGATAGGATAGCATCTTGTAGTTGATGGAGATTTGTGGGATGCACATCCAGGGCACGAAGCTCCCTTTCCACCACATCCCAAAGATGCTCTATTGGGTTGAGATCTGGTGACTGTGGGGGCCATTTTAGTACAGTGAACTCATTGTCATGTTCAAGAAACCAATTTGAAATGATTCGAGCTTTGTGACATGGTGCATTATCCTGCTGGAAGTAGCCATCAGAGGATGGGTACATGGTGGTCATAAAGGGATGGACATGGTCAGAAACAATGCTCAGGTAGGCCGTGGCATTTAAACGATGCCCAATTGGCACTAAGGGGCCTAAAGTGTGCCAAGAAAACATCCCCCACACCATTACACCACCACCACCAGCCTGCACAGTGGTAACAAGGCATGATGGATCCATGTTCTCATTCTGTTTACGCCAAATTCTGACTCTACCATCTGAATGTCTCAACAGAAATCCAGACTCATCAGACCAGGCAACATTTTTCCAGTCTTCAACTGTCCAATTTTGGTGAGCTCGTGCAAATTGTAGCATCTTTTTCCTTTTTGTAGTGGAGATGAGTGGTACCCGGTGGGGTCTTCTGCTGTTGTAGCCCATCCGCCTCAAGGTTGTGCGTGTTGTGGCTTCACAAATGCTTTGCTGCATACCTCGGTTGTAACGAGTGGTTATTTCATTCAAAGTTGCTCTTCTATCAGCTTGAATCAGTCGGCCCATTCTCCTCTGACCTCTAGCATCAACAAGGCATTTTCGCCCACAGGACTGCCGCATACTGGATGTTTTTCCCTTTTCACACCATTCTTTGTAAACTCTAGAAATGGTTGTGCGTGAAAATCCCAGTAACTGAGCAGATTGTGAAATACTCAGACCGGCCCGTCTGGCACCAACAACCATGCCACGCTCAAAATTGCTTAAATCACCTTTCTTTCCCATTCTGACATTCAGTTTGGAGTTCAGGAGATTGTCTTGACCAGGACCACACCCCTAAATGCATTGAAGCAACTGCCATGTGATTGGTTGATTAGATAATTGCATTAATGAGAAATTGAACAGGTGTTCCTAATAATCCTTTAGGTGAGTGTATATACACACTATATTGCCAAAAGTTTTGGGACACATGCCTTTACATGCACATGAACTTTAATGACATCCCATTCTTAATCCGTAGGGTTTAATATGGAGTTGGCCCGCCCTTCGCAGATATAACAGCTTCAACTCTTCTGAGAAGGCTTTCCACAAGGTTTAGGAGTGTGTTTATGGGAATTTTTGACCATTCTTCTAGCGCATTTGTGAGGTCAGGCACTGATGTTGGACGAGAAGGCCTGGCTCGCAGTCTCCGCTCTAATTCATCCCAAAGGTGTTCTATCGGGTTGAGGTCAGGATTCAGGTGCAGGCCAGTCAAGTTCCTCCACACCAAACTTGCTCATCCATGTCTTTATGGACCTTGCTTTGTGCACTGGTGTGCAGTCATGTTGGAACAGGAAGGGGTCATCCCCAAACTGTTCCCACAAAGTTGGGAGCATGAAATTGTCCAAAATATCTTGGTATGCTGAAGCAAGAGTTCCTTTCACTGGAACTAAGGGGCCAAGCCCAACCCCTGAAAAACAACCCCACACCATAATCCCCCCTCCACCAAACTTTACACTTGGCACAATGCAGTTTTGCCAGACAGAGAAGCTTGATTTGTCACTCCAGAGAACACGTCAGTGGCGGCGTGCTTTACACCACTGCATCTGACACTTTGCATTGCACTTGGTGATGTAAGGCTTGGATGCAGCTGCTCGGCCATGGAAACTAATCTGAAGGTCACACAAAGTTTGGAGGTCTGTAGCTATTGACTCTGCAGAAAGTTGGTGACTTCTGCGCACTGTGCACCTCAGCATGCGCTGACCCCGCTCTGTGATTTTACGTGGCCTACCACTTCATGGCTGAGTTGCTGTTGTTCTCAATTGCTTCCACTCTGTTATAATACCACTAACAGTTGACCGTGGAATATTTAGTAGTGAGAAAATTTCACGAATGGACTTATTGCACAGATGGCAACCTATCACGGTACCACGCTTGAATTCACTGAGCTCCTGAGAGCGACCCATTCTTTCACAAATGTTTGTAGAAGCAGTCGGCATGCCTAGGTGCTTGATTTTATACACCTGTGGCCATGGAAGTGATTGGAACACCTGAATTCAATGATTTGGAGGGGTGTCACAATACTATTGGCAATATAGTGTAAATATATTCTGAACGTATAGAAGCAGGCATTTTAGAAAGGAAAATTTAAATAATAAAAAAAAGAAGTAGAATCAATGAGTTATGAATAATTTACTGCCATTGTGAGAATAATAGGGGTGTAACAATATATCGTGACAACATATCATTACAATACAAAAATGCAACAATATGTATAGTGACAATCTTTATTGTGCATAGTTCACTCAAAATGAAAATTACTGTGTGAGAAAAAAATTCAAGTTTACAGAGTTTACAGATATATAATAATTCAATGGGGGGATATTTGTGGGTCCTGATAATGCCAAATGTCTTATGTTACCAGTAAAAAGTGGCCTACATTATTTTAAATATATCTAGTCAGTGACAGAGTACAAGTATATTCATCTAAAATAATTCTGTATTTTCAGCTTCAGAATCATGAATATTTTTATTCTGGTGTCACCATTGTCCTGTGCATTGGGTTAGCAAGTCCAAGCCTATTAATGTCCACCCCCAATGTAATACCAAATTTATCATTTTAATCAACAGTACATTTTTTGTTAACCTTTTACCATATGTCTTGGACTATCGCAATAATATTGTATTGTGAGTTCAGTATCATGATATGTATCGAATCGTGACATGAGGGTATCATTACACCCCTAGAGAATAACATGTAATCATGTAATCAATAGAAAAGTAACTGTATGATTATGAGTATTTTAAAAATGTAATATAATCTAATCACAAGTACTTAATTTGTGGAATCTGATTACGTAATCCAGATTAAATGTAATCAGTTACTACCCAGCATTGTTCACTAACTAACTAAATTAATTAATTTCACATTGACACCAATTGATTACAAAAACAAAATAAAAGTTAGTTCTTAGAAAAGCTTTAGTATAATTTGTTTGGAAACGCCATTTAATTAACAGTGACTTGAGTGTCCAAAAGTGCACAAATCTAGCCAATGTCTACACACAGGTCCTTGCAGACATGTTTACAGACTCACAGATGACATAAACATCCTGTTGACACCTCTCAAATACACATTTAACATGCAGCAACTGGGTTCCACAGCGGTTTTCCAACTCTTGGTTGAAATCAAATTTAAATTCATTTCAGGAAAAAAACCCCAACACAGCCTGTCTCAGAGGCGTGCATGTTTTAAGTAGAGAGAACTGTTGATATGTTGAATGGCAGGCCTTCAAAGACCTTTGGAACAAGATCCAGTGGAGTAACAGAGATATGTCAAGCGCTGGCCACAAATGCCAAGAGGGTTACGCCAGGAAATGCTTTTTGCGAGTTTCCATTTGCTCAGCGATTCATTGCTACAAACATTTGAAGTAGTAGAGCTCAGGACGATGCCATCTGAATCAAAATTTCACTTAGGAAAACATGCTGAGCTGCTTCACCATTGCCAGTGATACCTGTCTATTATAGATAACACTGAATTCTGCATTTCAAAAAAAAAATCCTGTCAAAAGTTCTTTTGCTCATAAAGCCTTTATTTATTTGATCAAAAATACAGAAAAAACTGTAATATTGTGAAATATTATTGCAATTTAAAATAATGGTTTTCTATTTTAATATACTTTAAAATGTATTTATGTGATGCAAAGTCATTACTCCAGTCTTCAGTGTCACATGATCCTTCAGAAATCATTCTAATATGCTGATTTATTATCAATGTTGCAAACAGTTTTTTTAATAACCTGTGATACTTTTTTCAGGATACTTTGATGAACAAAAAGTTAAAAAAGAACAGCATTTATTTAAAATATTTTGTAACAATATACACTACCGTTCAAAAGTTTGGGGTCAGTAATTTTTTTTTTCTTTTTTTGAAAGAAATTAATACTTTTATTCAGCAAGGATGTGTTAAATTGATTAAAAAGTGATAGTAAAGAAAAGATTTCTATTTTTTATTAAATGCTGTTCTTTTTAACATATTATTCATCAATGAATCCTGAAAAAAAGTGTCACAGGTTCCACAAAAATATTAAGCAGCACAACTGTTTATTTATAATAACTTAGTATCAAATCAGCATATTAGAATGATTTCTGAAGGATCATGTGACACTGACGACTGGAGTAATGATGCTGAAAATCAGCTTTGCAATAAAAAAAAAAAAACACTATTTTAAATTAATAATATTTCACAATATTACAGTTTTTTCTGTATTTTTGATCAAATAAATGCAGCCTTGGTGAGCATAAGAGACTTCTTTCAAAAACATTAAAAATAGTAATGTGACCAGTACTTTTGACCGGTACTCTATGTCATATGAAAAATGCTTTCTTGTGCTAATCAAGCATTAAAAACAACTTTGGATCCTTTCATAGCATAGGACATCTATATTAATGCTTCACATAACCTGTCATATTCTGAAGGATAGTGTAACTAACACGCCATGTTATGCTCCGAGTGTCTCAACAGACAAGTGATACACAGCGTCATGCACATTCCATTCTAAACGTTCTCACATAACCCCTGTGGGCCTCCGATATCAGGTATTGATTTTAAAAGAGTCAGCCATTAGAACGTTTTGACTCTCTGTGAATAAAGCCATGTGTCTTTAGATATAGCATATTGATCAAGTTTCTTACATCTTTCCAAGGTGATCACACAGGGTCGGGCTCTCCGGCTGCTCCATTTTCACTCTTACAATAAGAGTAATAATACACATCATCAGATCGCACACTGAATCTACAGCAGCATGGCAAAAGAAATGACGTTTTAGCTGAGCTGTGGCCTTGCAGTGTGAATTGAGTGTGATGAGAGAGGAAGACTGGGTGCCACAAAATACTACCAAGAAAATGTATGACATTAATAGAACAATCAGATCAATTTCATTTGCAGTGTCCTCGCAGGTTGAACACAACAACAAACATGTGGCGCAACTAATAGTTTGATTTACAAATGCACGAGTTCTTTTAGTCAGACTCACAAATATCAACGTGTGAGCTATTGGATTGAATTGGTCAAATCAATTTGAAATACATTAATTAGCAGTCTGAATCATTCATATGACTCACTCACTGACTCAACTGGACCATTCTTGACTTGAAATGAATCTTAAAAACCAAACTGAAAGGTGTTTGTGTGTTATGTGTGTTTAGGGCTCAACAATATCATTTTAACCCACATTTTTATATATTTAATATTTTTTACAATTTTGAAAATATTAATATAAAATTTATAATTTTCTCAATAAAAGTATTTTCAGCTAAAAAGTATATAGGCAAATAAACAATAGGCAAATACATTCACAAACTCAAAACACTTTTGCTGAGAAATGATGGTTGTCATGACAATATACTACTCACTGATTTGTATTTTTCAACCCATTCTAAATCATAAACCAATCACAAATCATTCGGTAACACTTTACTTAAAGCCTTTATAATGCATTATAAAGGTATTCATAATGTAAGCTATAATGCATTATATATATTCATAAATAATTGTTGTGTTTTAATGCATTATACTTTCTAAAGGTGTGTTCAATGAATAGATCAGTATTATAATGCATTATAACTGTGGTTACAATTATTCATGAGACCATACAATGCATTATAAGGTGCATAACCAGGCATAATTAAAATACTTTTATAATTCACGATTCTTTATTGTCACTATACAGGTACAGCGAAATTACAGCAATCCTTCCAGTGCAGTCACATATACTTAGTGCAGCTAAAACATCTATATGCCATAAACAATATAACACAATACACACAAAACCAGTGCAGCCAGGCGAATAGTCAGTATTGCACAGAAATATTGCACAGTAAGCACTGCATGATATTGCACGCAATCAAAGAGAGGAAAGTGCAACAGAATGCAACCGAACATAATAAAGTGCATTATATAAAGGCTTTAAGTAATTTTATCTAGATGAAAAACTTTATTTAAAAAAAATATTTTAGTTTAAGGCATACAAATGCATGTACATTACTAAAAAATATAGAGGTCTAGCCTTATTTTTGAACCCTGCAATTTGGCATATAGTTGAAGGAATTGGAACCATAATGTTCTAAATTGGGTATTGTGTATGCTCAATCTGTCTGCACCATCTTTGCTTATGTACTTTTTAACACTAACAAATATCTAGATGCAGAATATCAAACAAAAATCAGTCCACACACACTCTAGCGGTCTGGCTGCCTGCAATCAACATACTGTACAAAACAAGGCTATTGCTCAATTAATGTGTGATTTGAAAGGAGTTAATAGCTAAGGAAAGCGTGGAAACTGGAAAGTTCTGACTTTTCGACATCAAGGGCAATCATATTTAATTAGGGAAGTTTGGAAAAAGCCTCCATTATATTAAGAAAAGGAAGCAGATTTTCAAACAGCAGATGACAGTAGCTTTGTTCCCCCTAGAGAGTTATCGGCTCTCGCATATCCATTCAAGTACGCCTTTTTCAGACAGAGTAGCTCAAAAGTCTTGGCCGATGCTATCTACAATCCATCTGCCAATCATGTTTATGAAATGGCCATTCATTACGGTAGTAAGCATTTTCCCAAGGAAATGTCAAAGTATTCTTTGTGTCTCATATCTGATATTGCACACTCACATTCTTAAACTCTCACACTGACGTCACGTAAATACCACTACAACGAATACACCGCCTCTGCCCAGATTTCTCAACAAACCATGTAAAACACTGGCACAAAATGATCGTTTCACAGCTGTGAACTATGAAGAGATGATATATGTCTATTTTCAATGTCTAGTAAGTGAAGTTAGGTGTGCTACATCTGCTATACAGCATCTCAGGAGTAAAAAATGTATAATATGAAATATGAATGTATTCACAAATTCTCTAAAATAAAAGACTGCTATCTCTCCAATGTAAGACTGACACTAATAACACTAATTGTGTACAGAAAAGATTCAAGAAATCTTCCACTAGAATCAAACCTGGAGCCCGTTTCAATAAGGAGGTTCAACCAACATGAACTCTGAGTTGACTTACCCTGAGATGGGAAACTCTGAGTTTTCGGTTTCAGAACAGCTGAATTGAGTTCAATCAACTCTGAGTGGGTTGACTCTAATGCCGAGTTCAGACTGCACGATTTTCAAACTCATCGATCACTGTTCTTTTCACACTGTATGACTATCTGGGGTAGCATTCAGTCGCTGCTGTGTTCACACTGCACGATGGATCGGCGACAGGAGGTTTCACACTGCATGACTGTACAAGAGGAAGAATCGCCGACAACTCTGTTCCGTCCGCAAACTACGTTTCACAACCAAACACACGCGAGAAGTGACAAAGGAAACAACGCGAGATCACACGCGGGTCAGACCGGAGTTCTCGCGCGAGACTGGAATTGTTATTAAAATTGATAGCCCGCATGAAGCTTGCGATCCAAATTGTCTGTGTGCTGATTTGCAGCGAAAAGGAAAAAAAGAAAAAAGATTATGGAGGTGGAAATGGTTTGGGAGACTCGGGGAGAAAGGTTTGTGTGTTCTGCAAAGAGAGTTGGAGGTAAATAAATAATTTTGCAATGTGCTGCTGTTGCGTCTGGTCAAGCAAATGTTTGTGCTTTGTTTCTGTTTGATATAATTGTAAATACATCTATTAAAATACTGATATTCTGGTCTATAACTCCTCCCCGAACTTCCCGCTGCCTCATTGGCTGTAGGTCATCACCAATGTCATTTTCAGTCAGAACACATTTCACACAGCAGGATTTTGAATCGCCAACAGGTCCAGATATTTAGCATGCCAAATATCTCACGGGCGTCGGCGACTCGTCTGCAATTCTCTCAGATCGCGTCTTTGATAATTTACACTGCGTGATTGTCACTCGCGTGAACATAATTTGCCTATGATTTCGGGCATTTGTCTGCGATTTCGCAAAACCTGTCGGCGAGTCAAAATCGGGGCTAAAATCGGGTAGTGTGAACTCGGCATAAGGGCCAGATTTACTAACAGCTACACAAACCCTCTTTTGGCGTTAAAAAACTACTGTCAGGATTTACTAAAGACGCGCAGTGATAAATTAGCACAGAAAAGGCGTGGACAGGGTTATTTTTAGGTCAGACCTTATTGCATATGTATTTGTAGGAGTTTCCCTTTCAGGAGCAAAATTTATGGGAGAAGAGTATTTAAATGAATCACGCAAGGTGATTTACTAAAGTTTGCGCTCGTAAATTTACTGGTGTTTGTGCCATTATTTACCGCCCAAAAAAAGCATGTCTTAAACCAGATGCTAACGGGTAGATTGCGCTGGTCATTATGGAAATGATCCAGCTGCGTCTGTGTTCTTTCATTTACGTGTCGTCAGTAGATCACACGCAGAACTGTCCACTCCCATCGGCGCTTTTATGGAATTGCGCTCTCACGCTAATTCGCCCTGTTTAGTAAATCTGGCCCTAAGTTAAGCTTGTGCACCACGACAATGAAAAGTCATGATCAATGGAGCTCCGAAATTACGATTCACCATGGCAACAGCACCCGACAAAAAGACGTCTGCATACTTCCGAGTCAATACAAGTTTAATTCTTAATCACCATTAGAGTATCAAGAGGTGAAAACTGGCAGAACGCTAAGTTACTGACCTAATATTCATTTTCATGGTTTTCGTGGCAGCAGCTAAAAATGAAGTATAAAAACATAATTCAATCAGGTAAAGCTTTAAGCATAAAAGGCTCATGGGTGTAGGCTACATGACTTTACAAACATTTGATACATTAAATAAATATCATTTCAATGTGCAGCAGTTCTCAAATCCAACCTGTTACATTTCTTAATCCTCATATTGTCTTTGGGGTCTGCTCAGACCCCATTTGATGTTTAACCCATTATAAAACATTGTTCCCTTTATCTCAGTGTCATGAAATTTTGCAAATATGCAAAAGATGCTGGAAAACTGAAGAATTTGCAGGACCTGGAGGATTTTTCTGAAGAACATTGGGCAGTTTAACTGCTCAAGACAAACAAGGGACTCATGAACAACCATCAGAAAACAAAAAAACAGCCGTGGATCATCCAGGGAACGACACACAGTATTGAGAATCAATGGTTCATAAACTTTTGAACGGGTCATTTTAATAATTTCAGCTATTTTTTTGTTTGGACTATATGTTAAAAAAAAATGTATGTAAAATATCTTATTCAGGACAGCACTAAATAAAAAATAACGCATTTTGTATGATCTCTTTTATTTTGTTAAAATTATTCACATTTTCACAGATTCTGCAAGCGGTGCACATACTTTTTCTTGCAACTGTATATATATATATATATATATATTCTCAAAAAAACAACACAAAAGTTAGGCACAGAGAATTTAGCCACTTCCAGAAGAATTATTGGCTGTCTATGGGCCTCTGCTGGACATATATGGTCATTAAATTTTTTCTATAGCTGCAATTCCTAAAAATTTTTCTCTAACCAGCAGATGGCAGGATTCTGTCCCTAACACCTAGATCAATCTCCAGAAACAAATACATACTTCAGACATGAAACTCTAACGAACACCGATTGGTTCTTTCAATGCCGCAGCACGAGCCAATCAGAAGTACTTCCAAATCCACATAACCATACATATCGTACCCTAGCCTGCGATCGGCACGCTGCGCAATATGAAATCTTCTGTTATCCCTCCACCCCAGCGCCACCTGTAGAGATCTGCTACGGGGGTTCTACCATTCTTGAAGCATCATTTCCTTTGTTTGTTATTGTGACTAAGCTTTGACTAAACAAATTATTGTATTTGCTCAGCAGCAGCAGCATAGCAGATCTCGTCTGCTAAAATCAAAAATGTATATTTCATGCCCCATGCCAATAAATGCTGGTTGAAATTTATCCACTCCGAGAGTTGTCATGACTGAAATTACATTTAGTTTAGATCATCATTGAAGTACTTTATTTTAAAAAAAGGTAATATTTCATATGCAAGGTAATGGTGTAGTGAAGTAATTATGTGGTAAATATGTAAAAAAGTACCACACATCATTTGTGTTATTAAAAATGTATATTTGTATAAAATAGCCGAATGGACCCCAAAGACAATAAGTGTAAACTGGAAATGACGAGAATATGAGGGTTAATTAGAGTAATGAATTTAACATTTGACTTCTACTCAGCCAACAGCAAGAAGGCAGAGGCTCGCAAAATGGGGGGAGGACCTGTACCAAATACCACTGACAGAGGAAGAGGAGATGGCCACAATACCAAGTAGCCTATTGGAAGAAAATTAAAATCCAACAGGAAAAAGAATAACTGTTGCTTTGTTGCTTACTTAGTATTTTTGTCTTCTTGTTTCCAGTCAAAATATCTAAAGATTCTAAAATCAAGATGCATTTTCTACATAAGAAAAAAGACATAAGGTATTTAGTCTTGTTTCCTGGGGAAAACTAATTTAAGTGATTTTTTCTTATTTTGCAAATGATCTGCCAATGGGGTAAGAAAAATAATCTTGTTTCCGTTTGCATTAAGATTATTTTTATTACCCCACTGGCAGATAATTTTACTTGTTTCCCCCAGGAAACAAGAATAAAAATCTTATATAATTATTCTTATAGAAAATGCATCTTGATTTAAGAATTTTTAGATATTTGTACTTGAAACAAGACAACAAGCATTAGACAAGAAAAGCATTTTTGCAGCGTGAATGAATGAATGAATGAAGTATTTAAACATTGCTTACGCTTTAAAAAGGGGGAGGAGAACGAAATAACTTCTGGGTTTACTGAAGAAAACCTGCTCCCAGCCAGGTTAGGTTCACAGTGTAAGTTACCATGGTAACTGACTCTGAGTATAAGTTACCTCTCTTTCAGAAACAGGCTTGACTTACCCTGCTTTCTCAGGTTTGACATACCTCCCACTCTGAAACGCAGAGTTTCCCTCATTTCAGGGTTAACATAGTCACTTACTCAGACTTACACTTACTCTTAACATACTCAGAGTTTTCACTTAACCTCCTTTCTGAAACGGGCCTCAGGCCCATTCTAAATAATGTTGATTAATATGGACCATTTTGGATACCTGAGCATGCCCATAGCTAGAAATTAGCATAGAAATTAGCATAATACAAAACCAAACCATCTCCATATAAGGGCTTTTTGTCCAACCTCTCTCTTTGTACAGTTATTCGTCATATAGGATGTATAGGCTTCTTGTGTTCAAAAACAAAGCAAAATGGAACAGAATGCAGGGGTCTTGAGATGCATTTTTAAAATGTTAAATTCAAAATGTTCAATTTAAATTTCACAATCATTTATAATGATTTCAATGGTCGACCAACAACACAGACCTCAACCAATTCCTGCCTCATTCCTACATAAGACTTAGTATAAACAACCAAAAGAGAAGGGCCTCCTAAAGTAAGCAATTTACTTTCATCATGAGATGTAAACCAGATCTATGCATACATCCATGCTCTTGTACAGAAGCAGAAATCAAAGTTGTTGAACTCTAAAGCTAAAATCCCTCCCTGCCATCACATAATTCAAAGAGAACAACAGCAGTTTGGCAAAATAAGTTTATTTTCATATCGAAGCTTGGTCAGAATCAGCCACAATGGGTGTTTCTGAGACACTTTGATGGCCACTTGAATGACATGGGAGGCTGTTCAGTCTAAACACACCCCTAAAAGTATGGCTAAATCTATCAGATGGGCTGTAAAACTGCCTGTCACCACGGCAATATAATCATGGATGGGGCCACTGTACCCTTGCCAATGTCCCTGGCTGGAGGAGAAAAAAAAAACTGGCAGTCACTCTCAAAAATAAAAAATGACAACTGCTTGAAGTTTCTTGTCTGAACCATTATATGCATAAGTTGTCAAAAAACAAGTATACAAGTATTATGAAAGTAATATGCTCTGTCCTGAGCTTCTTGCATTGAAATAAAACTATAAAAGAAAAAGTAGAGAAGAAACTAGTGCTCGACAGATATTGATTTGTTTGATGGCCGATGCCTTAGAAAAGTAAGGTGGCTGATGATATATATATACACTACATTGCCAAAAGTATTGGGACACCCCTCCAAATCATTGAGTTCAGGTGTTCCAATCACTTCCATGGCCACAGGTGTATAAAATCAAGCACCTAGGCATGCAGACTGCTTCTACAAACATTTGTGAAAGAATGGGTTGCTTTCAGGAGCTCAGCGAATTCAAGCGTGGTACCGTGATAGGTTGCCACCTGTGCAATAAATCCATTCGTAAAATTTCCTCACTACTAAATATTCCACGGTCAACTGTTAGTGGTATTATAACAAAGTGTAAGCAATTGGGAACAACAGCAACTCGAGCCATGAAGTGGTAGGCCACGTAAAATCACAGAGTCGGGTCAGCGCATGCCGAGGCACACAGTGCGCAGAAGTCACCAACTTTCTGCAAAGTCAATAGCTACAGACCTCCAAACTTTGTGTAGCCTTCAGATTAGCTCAAGAACAGTGAGTAGAGAGCTTCATGGAATGGGTTTCCATGGCTGAGCAGCTGCATCCAAGCCTTACATCACCAAGTGCAATGCAAAGTGTTAGATGCAGTGGTGTAAAGCATGCCACCACTGGACTCTAGAGCAGTGGAGACGTGTTCTCTGGAGTGACCAATCACGCTTCTCTATCTGGCAATCCGATGGACGAATCTGGGTTTGGCGGTTGCCAGGTGAACGGTACTTGCCTGACTGCATTGTGCCAAGTGTAAAGTTTGGTGGAGGGGGGACTATGATGTGGGGTTGTTTTTCAGGGGTTGGGCTTGGCCCCTTAGTTCCAGTGAAAGGAACTCTTAATGCTTCAGCATACCAAGACATTTTGGACAAATTCATGCTCCCAACTTTGTGGGAACAGTTTGGGGATGACCCCTTCCTGTTCCAACATGACTGCGCACCAGTGCACAAAGCAAGGTCCATAAAGTCAGAGTTTGGTTTGGAGGAACTTGACTGGCCTGCACAGAGTCCTGACCTCAACCCGATAGAACACCTTTGGGATGAATTAGAGCGGAGACTGCGAGCCAGGCCTTCTCGTCCAACATCAGTGCCTGACCTCACAAATGCGCTTCTCAGAAGAGTTGAAGCTGTTATAGCTGCAAAGGGTGGGCCAACTCCATATTAAACCCTACGGATTAAGAATGGGATGTCATTAAAGTTCATGTGCATGTAAAGGCATGTGTCCCAAAACTTTTGGCAATATAGTGTATATATATATACACTCACCTAAAGGATTATTAGGAACACCATACTAATACTGTGTTTGACCCCCTTTCGCCTTCAGAACTGCCTTAATTCTACGTGGCATTGATTCAACAAGGTGCTGAAAGCATTCTTTAGAAATGTTGGCCCATATTGATAGGATAGCATCTTGCAGTTGATGGAGATTTGTGGGATGCACATCCAGGGCACGAAGCTCCCGTTCCACCACATCCCAAAGATGCTCTATTGGGTTGAGATCTGGTGACTGTGGGGGCCATTTTAGTACAGTGAACTCATTGTCATGTTCAAGAAACCAATTTGAAATGATTCGAGCTTTGTGACATGGTGCATTATCCTGCTGGAAGTAGCCATCAGAGGATGGGTACATGGTGGTCATAAAGGGATGGACATGGTCAGAAACAATGCTCAGGTAGGCCGTGGCATTTAAACGATGCCCAATTGGCACTAAGGGGCCTAAAGTGTGCCAAGAAAACATCCCCCACACCATTACACCATTACACCACCACCAGCCTGCACAGTGGTAACAAGGCATGATGGATCCATGTTCTCATTCTGTTTACGCCAAATTCTGACTCTACCATCTGAATGTCTCAACAGAAATCGAGACTCATCAGACCAGGCAACATTTTTCCAGTCTTCAACTGTCCAATTTTGGTGAGCTCGTGCAAATTGTAGCCTCTTTTTCCTATTTGTAGTGGAGATGAGTGGTACCCGGTGGGGTCTTCTGCTGTTGTAGCCCATCCGCCTCAAGGTTGTGCGTGTTGTGGCTTCACAAATGCTTTGCTGCATACCTCGGTTGTAACGAGTGGTTTCAGTTAAAGTTGCTCTTCTATCAGCTTGAATCAGTCGGCCCATTCTCCTCTGACCTCTAGCATCAACAAGGCATTTTCGCCCACAGGACTGCCGCATACTGGATGTTTTTCCCTTTTCACACCATTCTTTGTAAACTCTAGAAATGGTTGTGCGTGAAAATCCCAGTAACTGAGCAGATTGTGAAATACTCAGACCGGCCCGTCTGGCACCAACAACCATGCCACGCTCAAAATAGCTTAAATCACCTTTCTTTCCCATTCTGACATTCAGTTTGGAGTTCAGGAGATTGTCTTGACCAGGACCACACCCCTAAATGCATTGAAGCAACTGCCATGTGATTGGTTGATTAGATAATTGCATTAATGAGAAATTGAACAGGTGTTCCTAATAATCCTTTAGGTGAGTGTATATATACACACACACACACACACATTTATACCTGGCCTAAAAAATTGGCTTTAATTAGGCAAATGCTTAAGAGTCTATGATTGGATCATTATTGCAGTGATTATTATGTTTCTAGCATGTTATATGTTTGGCAACAGTTCTTCTAACCCTAACTGAGGAAGTGTGTAGTTTTTCATTTCTTAAACAACCATGTAAGAAGACACATCATGGCCATATTCCAGGATGACAATATCAAGATTCATCAGGCTCAAAGAATGGTTGGGAGGGAGCATGAAGAATCATTTTCACACATAAATTGGCACCTCTGAGTTACATTGAAAGTCTTTGGGATGTGCTGGAGTAGACTTTACAGAGTGCTGGACTCACATGCACCTCTTGATGGAAAAAATTGTGATGTTATTTCCATCAAGAGGTGCATTAAATATCAGCCTTGGCGATATATCAGTCAAACACTAGAAGAAGGCCACAATTCCTTTAAAAAGTACTGAATATCATGGTTTATGTCCTGCAGTAAATGTCTGTGGAAAATGAGAATGCATAGACTGTTATTGCATTACGAGCCCATTATTGATTTAATGAGTTCATCTTATCATCGACTATGGAATTGCACCTGTACCTCGGTGTAATGCTGAAACCCCTGCATACATTTTCCTCAAATCACATTTTTCTCCCCCTCCCCCTTTTTATAAAAAACAAAGCCTTGCATGACGTAACAGAATTTCTTTCTCTGATTGAACAAAAGATGTGCAGTGGGGAGAACAAGTATTTGATACACTGCCGATTTTGCAGGTTTGCCCACTTACAAAGCATGTAGAGGTCTGTAATTTTTATAATAGGTACTTTTCAACCGTGAGAGATGGAATCTAAAACAAAAATCCAGAAAACCACATTGTATGATTTTTAAGTAATTAATTTGCATTTTATTGCATGAACAGAAAAGCAGAACTTAATATTTGGTACAGAAACCTTTGTTTGCAATTACAGAGATCATACGTTTCCTGTAGTTCTTGACCAGGTTTGCACACACTGCAGCAGGGATTTTGGCCCACTCCTCCATACAGACCTTCTCCAGATCCTTCAGGTTTCGGGGCTGTCGCTGGGCAATACGGACTTTCAGCTCTCTCCAAAGATTTTCTAATGGGTTCAGGTCTTGAGACTGGCTAGGCCACTCCAGGACCTTGAGATGCTTCTTACTGAGCCACTCCTTAGTTGCCCTGGCTGTGTGTTTCGGGTCGTTGTCATGCTGGAAGACCCAGCCACGACCCATCTTCAATGCTCTTACTGAGGGAAGGAGGTTGTTGGCCAAGATCTCGCGATACATGGCCCCATCCATCCTCCCCTCAATACGGTGCAGTCGTCCTGTCCCCTTTGCAGAAAAGCATCCCCAAAGAATGATGTTTCCACCTCCATGCTTCACGGTTGGGATGGTGTTCTTGGGGTTGTACTCATCCTTCTTCTTCCTCCAAACACGGCGAGTGGAGTTTAGACCAAAAAGCTCTATTTTTGACTCATCAGACCACATGACCTTCTTCCATTCCTCCTCTGGATCATCCAGATGGTCATTGGCAAACTTCAAACGGGCCTGGACATGCGCTGGCTTGAGCAGGGGGACCTTGCGTGCGCTGCACGATTTTAATCCATGACGGCGTAGTGTGTTACTAATGGTTTTCTTTGAGACTGTGGTCCCAGCTCTTTTCAGGTCATTGACCAGGCCCTGCTGTGTAGTTCTGGGCTGATCCCTCACCTTCCTCATGATCATTGATGCCCCACGAGGTGAGATCTTGCATGGTGCCCCAGACCGAGGGAGATTGACCGTCATCTTGAACTTCTTCCATTTTCTAATAATTGCGCCAACAGTTGTTCCCTTCTCACCAAGCTGCTTGCCTATTGTACTGTAGCCCATCCCAGCCTTTTGCAGGTCTACAATTTTATCCCTGATGTCCTTACACAGCTCTCTGGTCTTGGCCATTGTGGAGAGGTTGGAATCTGTTTGATTGAGTGTGTGGACATGTGTCTTTTATACAGGTAACGAGTTCAAACAGGTGCAGTTAATACAGGTAATGAGTGGAGAACAGGAGGGCTTCTTAAAGAAAAACTAACAGGTCTGTGAGAGCTGGAATTCTTACTGGTTGGTAGGTGATCAAATACTTATGTCATGCAATAAAATGCAAATTAATTATTTAAAAATCATAAAATGTGATTTTCTGGATTTTTGTTTCAGATTCCGTCTCTCACAGTTGAAGAGTACCTATGATAAAAATTATAGACCTCTACATGCTTTGTAAGTGGGCAAACCTGCAAAATCGGCAGTGTATCAAATACTTGTTCTCCCCACTGTATCTCAAATTCACATGCTGTGCTTAGATCTGCCCAAAGAAAGCAATAAAAAACTTCAATATAAATTTAAATATTTAATTTGTTTTCTAAAAAAAAATGATCAGAGCTATACTACCCACATTCATTTCAACTTATTATATATCAATCATCTCATTTTCTTCCTCTTAAAAAATTAAAATTAAATGTAAAAAAAGCTTGCCAAAAGCACAGCAAAATGTCCATTGAACAAGTGGTCATATATAAACAATAAAAAAAAATAATATAAACATCCCAGAAAAAAGTAGATCAGTTAATCTTTGTGTTGCTGGGCAATATTTGCCAGAAATATGTGCACTTACAATTGAATTAGACATACCAGCATGTACTATGGATCAAATGTGCTTAACGGTCTAGCAGGTGAAGCTGACAGCTGCATGTCGAACCTCAGGAGACGCTAATATGTGACAGATATAGTGAGAATGACCAATAATATGTGCACCTTGCTGAGCATTTGGTTACTACAACATGTCACGACAACTCTCAGTTACGTTTGATTCATTGGAGATCCAATCTAAACTACTTGGTCTCTGGTTCCTCAGTGCTGACTAACAATGCAGCTTTGCACAGTGCTAATGGAAGGTTCTAGCTGTTCTCTACAGGGCTGGGTAAAAAAATGTGAGAACTGGCTACCTTTCAATTCCGGAGTGTGAATTTTAAAGTGCCCCTATTATGCTTTTTTCGAATATTACCTTTCATGCAGTGTGCAATATAGCTGTTGGTGACTGTAAAAGGCCTGCAAAGTTTCAAAGTTAAAAGTGCATGACAAAAAGTTATTGTCTCCTAAAAGAATCGATTCTGATTTCTGAACTGCTTAAACGAGTTGTCAGCAATTCCAGTCTCACTTTTGTAACATATGTTTGCAACAAATTTGCATAATGCCAGCCTATGGTCTTTATTGGCTGCCCATGAACAACATCTACTTTGATCCGCCCTCAAACACTGTAGTTGTATCTGAGAAGCAACATGTTGTGTTGTCGTCATGTTGAGAAGACGCTGTTTTCAGCGCTGCGAATCCACTTTGCATGCACTTCCAAAGGATGAGAACTTGTGGTGGAATTGATTGTTACTGTTCATTGTTGCATTATTCCAAATCAATAGACTGAGAAATTAAAGAAAGAAATTCACAAAAAATAATAAAATTCACAAATAAATAAAATGAGATTTGCAAATAAAATTTTTTTTTATGTTTTATGTCACAAACACAACTCTGCCTGACATTCATTTGAGAATCACTTTCTGTGAATTTGTGAATCGCTGCACACATTTGTGGATTTTGAAACAATTCTAGCGTCAGATGCAGACAAATCCACAAATAAGTGGACTCCACCCACCGTCTACTTAAGCCAATCAGATAACAGCCATTTGCACTAGAATAATAAACTAGAATAATGCAATTCTATCCCCATATTATCGAACCGTTTCAGACATCAAAAGAGATGATGTGCAATGTATATTATGAGAAAATTAAAGTGTTTTTGACCTTGAATGCATGTAAACCTGTTGTAGGAGACCTCCAAAAAATTAGGAACGTTTAAAAATAGTCGAATCTGAATGTCAGGAAGATATAGAGAAGAGAATTGCCCCTATTCTCTTAATGAGTAATGGGTGTGTTTTGGGCGTAACATGCAATAAACCAACCAGTCTCATCTCCCATTCCCTTTAAAAGCCAGTTACGCTTGCACCATGGCAGATTCGCTATTTACATGGCGGAATTTGCAAGCTGAACGCTTCTCTAGCGAGGAAACGGATCTGCTCGTCCAATGACGCCTGCTTGCTCGTCATTACTGCAAATAGGTAGGCCAATTCTAATATATGCAATGACTATCCATTATGACATGTAGGCATTTTTATATTTATGTACACAATAATAATCTTTTACATTTTAATCCTTTAATTTTTCATATTTAAAAATGTTTGTGTGCTGCGGCGCGTCCCTGTGTGTGTAATAAGCAGAGTGTACGCGCGTTGTGGACCCGCCTATAGGCGCACATTACTAATGCGCCTTTTAAATAACAAAAAAAATATTGTTATATATATAATACTTAAGACCAGGTTTCAGTTGGTCAATGGCGCAGTCGTTTTCAGTTGCCTCAAAATAGCAAAGCGCCAACAATGCGCCTAAACACACCTCGTTTTCAGACAAGCACACCCATGGGCGCACACATGGGCACAAATGCATTTGCTATTTAAACAACGTGGCGCAGGATGTGAAAATGATAACTGCGTCAGGCTGAAACTAGCAAAAAACACTTGCGTTGCGCCTGGCGCCGCACTGCGCCAACTCTTATGTATTCAAAGGAATTTAAAAGTCAAACGACAGGAGAATTTCATTAGTCCAACACAAGTTGGGTGACATTACAATTACATAATTCAGACAAATTTTTATACTCTGATATCGGAAATTTCATTTTCTATACACTAAATTGTCAAAAACACACGACTAACATCAGTCATTTAAATTGGACCATATTGCACCATAAAATGCTCAACACATTGTTTTCAGATAACTTCCTCAAAAGGAATGGACATCAAAATTGGAGTCCATTGATTATATTGATAATACATCAGAATTAGAACATTCAGATAAATGCAATTCCACCATGGTTCTTAAAACAAAAAGTATTAAATAAAGTTAATATGTGAATTTTATTTGTAAAAAAAAATATGTATTTACACATTAAATAACAATAATGTATTACTTATTCAATATTATTAATAACTAATATCATTAATGTTTCCAAAAATATATATACACCATAATACAATAGTAAAACTATAGCAACATAAGTGCATAATTCTGGATCTTTACTGTAAGCTACCCATTATGTGTGTTTACTAAAACAGGCTATTGTTCACTAATGAGATTCAATTAAACTGTTTTAGTGGTTCTGCATCAGCTCATAATTACGGTTCACTCTCTGTGATGCACCAAGTGCCACCCCATGCTCTCCAGGGGCCAAAGAAACACAATCTCTCTGTCTTTCTCTGTACGAGTCGGTTGTTTTTTGATCTGATCATGATGAGATGATTACGAATCGGACAGTCTTAATTACAGCACGTTAAATTGCCCATCTGCATAAAGGGATTTATATACACATGAATATGTATGCAGCTCATTTCCAAATGCACACTAGACAGAGCACCATTGGTTTCCAAGCTACAGCATGTCTATGCAAATGTGTTTGTTTATTTGCGTGTAACGCAATAAGAGAACGTAAGAGAAAAGTGTTTGCTTTTTAGAAGTACTGACAGCACGAACCCAGACTCCACTACAGCCGTGACTTTGCAGTTAAATCAAATATTAATAGCATGAAATGGAAATCAGAATGTGAATTCTCCTTGCGTTCAAGGTGATAAACTGAAGCTGCACTTTACCTTTTCACCTGCAATGCCCTGCCCTGCCCTCCCGGCAGTCCAGGTTCACACGTTCACCGGAGAAAAAAAAACTAAACTAGATTCACTTTTCCAAAAATAAATTTTCCCAGTGCTTGCAAGGCAGTAAAAGAATAGTGTTAAAGTTTATAAGGTAAGTGTGACGAGCAGGGCGAGCGAGAGGCGTGAGAGAGAGACGCGAGGCCGGTGAGTGATTGGATGATGAGCACCGGTCTCGGATCTCTCACGGAGGAGTGACGGGAGCATAAAAGGAGGAGCGTTCCTGGTTCCCGCCTCCTTCCCGAACGGACCGTTATGTTTTTATTACCTTAGAATGAGCCATTTCTATCTACATACACCACGGGTCAGTGAATCGCCATTTTGCGAGCAACCCGGGTTCGAATCCGCCTTATGCCGAGCTCGCTCTTCTCCCTTTTCCCATCACATATTACATCAGAAAGGCATTTACTTTCAATAAAAATTAAGAAAATGTTCTAAAAATGGAAATAAAGTGCCTAACGAAATGTTTAATAATAATAAGAGTATTTATTGGGTAGGGTTAGGGGGTAGATGTAGGGAGGGCTTTTATTGTCCCATTAAGGCAGCATCCATTTAATAATTTTAATAAATATAATCATTTACACTCTATGTTATTATTGCATCCTGTTAATGTACAACAATACTGAGGTGCAAATAGTATGTATCTGTCAAAATAAAGTATAAATAGCATCTAATTACTATTTACACGTTGCAAAGAACTGATACTTTTACATGGTGTAAATAGAATATATCACTATTTTCCCTTAGTATGCTATTTCACTTAGTAAATAGCATCTACAGCTATTTGCACTTAGTGTAAATATCATCTATCGCTAAGAAAATATGTTATTTTCACTTAGTGTAAATAGAATACAGTTGCTATTAACACTTGGTGTAAATAGCATCTATCGCTATTTGCACTGAGTGCAAATAGCCGCTGCCTTTATATTTTGACAGCCTAAAACAACTAAATGTCTTCAGTCAGAATCTGTTAAACTCCATACAAACTGTATAGCCCATCTCGAGAAGCTACAGCAGTTCCAGTAAGCAATTCCCTTAAAATCAAAGCCTTTTCTCTCACAAAGTAACTCTGCGATTAAGAGTCCAGAAGTGAACAGACAGCTCAGTCCGATACAAGCATGTGGAGTCATAAATCTGCAGACTTTGTCCCCTGTGGTCTGTCACTGTCTAATCCCAAACTGACTGATAGAAGAGATCCCATCGCCATAATCTGATTTCAAGTCTCTCTAGACAACCCAGGATAAAATAAACCTTTCTAGCAGATTATATGCATCTGGTTGAGATCCACTGGCAGACAAAAAAAAAAAACACTCTTTCACACACTGCATCCTCAAACAGGGTGGAATGGCATTCTGAAGTGTGCTATCGGACCTCTGTGTGAAGAACCACTTTAGACTAGTGACAGAAACTCACAGAAACTATTTGGAAGCCACTTACTAGTCATAAGATGCTATTCAAAGTCTTCCAGTCCACCTATCCTTTCTTTAAGCATTTATAAAATAGTCTGTGTGGATAAATGCCCCCCTTGCCAGAAATACCATCCATATCGGGAGAAGTAGCTATACCCTTGTAACCCTGAGGAAAGACAACCATCTACGCACAACTTGGCAATAGAATCGCCATTGGGTAGTACATTTATTTTACTTTTTGTTTACTCGCCAGACTGATATACTATTTCATATATATATATATATACATACACTTGGTAACCATGTATAAATGCACATTTGTCATTTTAACTGAACTTAGGACTGGTGGTGGTGCTTAAGATGTTGTTGGTCATTCAGTGTTTCTGTAAAAAAATAGATAATAGTAATTAGGGCTGTCACTGTTAACGCATGCGATTAATTTAAATTCCTTAACACGTTAAATTAATTTAACGCAATTAACGCAAATCAATTACAGAAGTACGTGAAGCTGCGTCATTAACATGCATCACGCAGTTAGATGATCTTAGAAGTCGGGAGTTTATCACAATCGCACTGAGCGTCTACAGCACCTGTAACCCTGGTAGAAGGAAATTTCCATTCTAACTCTTTAACCCAGTTCTGCTTCTCTGTTTGTGATCAGGCCGTTAAAATCTGGGAAAGTTTTCAGTGATCCAGTAATCGAATTCATTCAAACAGTCCAAAACAGCGCTAAAGAAATGTAAAGAAGGCCAGGCTGATCACATCAGACACATCAGAGAGAATAGAGACTCACATCGCATTTTTAGTGAATTATTCATTCCAGTGTGTGCTTTGCTTTAAAACACAAGCTCTGTCGTATTCTGCGATTGTTTCTGAAGAGCGCAATTTTGGTGCCGTACAGGAGTCGTACAGTAAGCACGTGAGAGTCTGGTATATTGATGCACAAAGAACAAACCGTGTGTGTGCGTGCTCTAGATCACTGATCACACGGTGCATTCATGTACAGACACATTTCAGTACATTCGCGTTGTTTCCACACACACTCAGGAAGGAGAATGTTTGATTTGTCATGTGTACGTTGTTGTGTTTAGGTTGATTTAGGGTTTTTTTGGCGTCTCCGTGTGGTCCTACTCGGCATCGCAGCTTGACTCGGCTAAAATTAAAACATTGTTTTTCAAAATCTCGTTGTTGTTGCTCTGTACACATACTATACACTGAATTCTGTAACGTTTTTTTCAGTTTTTTTTTTTTTTTCATGGGTGCTTAGGTGTGTATAAATTTATTATATAATATAATTATATGGACTCCTTATATTTGATTATTTGGTGTCCTTTTGGAGTCTCCAATGATCCTTGAAGCTTGCAGAAAATACAGTTTTGTGAGAATTATCCTTCAATCTGATTGTTTACTTTGCTGGATATAGCAAATATTGACAAAATGAATGTGTTTAATGAGATAAATGGTGTATGCTTAATTTTACGATAAGTGTGCGATTAATCGCGATTAATCACACAACAAGAGTGCGATTAATCGCGATTAAACATTTTAATCGATTGACAGCCCTAATAGATAATGGTAATTATTATTAAAAGATAGTAATAGAGATAATAATACTACTACTAACACTACTACTAATAACAATATACAATGCACTAAGGGTTGATGAGCTGCTGGGTTCATGAATATTAATCATGTTGTCAGCGTTCACTCAAACTGATTTGCTGAAATCAAAACAGGGACAGGGTAATAGATGAGCGCCAGCCAATGAGATTGCCATTTGCACATTAGTTCCGCCCACTACCAGAGAAACCGCATATCTTCTGCTTGTTTTAAAAGCTGAATAATTCCAAATGAACTCCATTATTTTGACAGGAAAATGCAACAAAGAATATTGTTTACATGTAGCGCGTCAATTCTGCGTGGTATGTAAGACTCTCGCTCTCTCTCTCTCTCTCTGCACATGTGTGAGAAACACGCTCTCAGCCACGCGATAGCGAGTCGTGCGCCTTCACACTAGAGTTTATGGTACGTCAAACACAGGTACGCTAGCATCCACTGAGCTGAACTGAAACAGTACAGACACATCGCTTGACGGAGAGCGCTCAGTCAGAGTGTTCAGCGGGTGAAAATATATATTAATATTATACTTATATTATATTATATTATTATATATTCATATAAAATATTATACTTAGCCTCTAACACTGGAGAGTAAAAACTAAGAATTAGCCAATGGCTAATGATAGACATTATTTAGTCGCCCAGAGTGAAGATTTACTCGCATATGCGAGTGATTTACTCGCATCGTAGAGGGTTGAAAGACATATGACTTCACTTAAAGAAGAATACACCAAATACTCTCTTGCCAAATACTCAAGATATCGCTGGTAAATTATGGAGTGCCGCAAGGATCTGTGTTAGGGCCTCTGTTATTTTCAATATATACGCTGCCACTTGGTAATATTATAAGAAAACATGGAATTAGTTTCCACTGTTATGCCGATGATACTCAGTTATATATTTCAGCACGACCAGATGAAATCTCTAAATTATCCAAGCTGACAGAATGTGTTAAAGATACAAAATATTGGATGACCTGTAATTTTCTCTTATTAAATTCAGATAAGACTGAGGTACTACTTATTGGACCAAAAACCTATACACAGAATCTCTTAGAATACAATTTGCACTTAGAAGGATGTACTGTTACTTCAGCCTCTACAGTAAAAGACCTGGGTGTTATATTAGACAGCAATTCGTCTTTTGAAAATCATATTTCAAATGTTACAAAAACAGCCTTCTTCCACCTCAGAAACATCACTAAGCTACGGAACATGTTATCTGTCTCTTATGCTGAAAAGTTAGTTCATGCATTCATGACCTCTAAACTAGATTACTGTAATGCATTACTAGCTGGCTGTCCTGCATCCTCAATAAACAAGCTACAATTAGTCCAAAATGCAGCTGCTAGAGTTCTTACAAGGTAAAGAAAATATGATTATATAACACCGATTTTATCATCTCTACACTGGTTACCTATTAAGTTCCGTATCAATTATAAAGTATTGCTACTGACCTATAAGGCCCTAAACGGTTTAGCTCCCGTGTATTTAACTGATCTTCTATCACCTTACAATCCATCTCGCTCTTTAAGATCACAAAACTCTGGGCTTCTTGTAGTACCTAGGATATCTAAGTCCACTAAAGGAGGGAGAACAATTTCATATTTGGCACCTAAACTCTGGATCAGCCTTCCTGATAATGTTCGGGGCTCAGATTCACTCTCCCAGTTTAAATCTAGATTAAAGACGCATCTCTTTAGCCAAGCATTCACATAATGCATCTCATAACCTTGTACTCCAGTTATATCAGTGCACATGATTGTCTTTGCTTAATGCTTTGAACAGCAGCTACGCTATTTTCCTGTTCTGTTTTATCTCGGGACGCCCATCCCGAGGTAACTAGAGCGTCCGTCAGCTCCAGTCTGGATCCAGCCTCTCATGAAGACTTCAGATGAACACCTGTGAAGAGACGACTCCAACTCTTGCGAGGACTTGAGGACAACTCTTGTGACAACTCTTGTGACAACACGCACCCATGCTCAATTATCTATATACCCTAATTTTGTTAACAACATGTATTCTTATAATTACTTGACCCATTGTCTGTGCCTTAATTTATTTTTATATTGATTAATAATACATTGTTAGCTAACTGTGTGCTTTGTATATGAACATTCTGAAATACATAACATGGACACAGTCTCCTCTGATAACAAATCACTTTAAATTGTAATGTAGATGCATGCATTTTCTGTGAAGCTGCTTTGAAACGACATGTATTGTGAAAAGCGCTATACAAATAAATGTGAATTGAATTTAATTAATTATATTGAACCATTTTACACTATACCATTCAAAAATGTAGAGTCAGGATTTGTTTTTTTGTTTTTTTCGTTTTTTTTTAATTATTAAAATTATTTTATTCATCAAGGAAATAAGTTTTTTTCTAATGTAATAATATTTCACAATATTACTTTTTTTCAAAAACAACAAAAAAAATCTTACCAACCTCAACACTTTTGAACAGCAGTGTAGTTATTTCTACCTTTACTTTTAATTTATTTTAATTTTTTTGTATTTTTGAAGAAAGCACAATTTTAAGTATCGATATAATCAACATTTCTCTCATTTGCCAAGTCGGCATGAAACGAAAGTTGAAATAGTCTTTTCTTCCCTATTGTGACGTATACTCAAGTTAAACAGCTTCTCAAACAAGAAAAAGAAAATGTATCCATCGCCGGTAAACCCCTTACGAAAAAGAAGTTTATTCAAGTGTTCTATTAGTATACTTCTTTTAAACTAAAAATAAGAAAGTATACTTTCAGTCTACTTTTTATATACTTCTCAGAAATATACTTTATGTACTTTACAATTAAAATTGCATTTAAGTATACTTGACTTATACTGACAGAAAAGTCTAAGTATAGTTGGCCTATACCTATACGGGTTCAATCTTTTGATCGAGATATACTTAAAAGTATAATTAAGTATTCAAAGTATACTTGGCTTGTAATTGTGTTTAATCTTTTGATTGAGTAGCCTATTAAATATATATATATATATATATATATATATATATATATATTTTTTTTTTTTTTTTTTTTTTTTTTTTTTTTTTTTTTAAATAGTTTTACAAACAGTCTTATTAAACTTCCATTGTTTGAAAATATTGATTAGAATATTGATATAAAACAGATATGTTCCTAATTCTGCGTATCTGAATTTTTGTGTAGGCTAGTCCACTGGTAGTGTACATAGGAATTTACTTAAAATCTACTTTACTCTTTCCCTGAATTTTTACGGCTCCCTGAATCCATGTTTTCACTGTTATACGGTAGGGGGCGCTATGACACAACTTCTAGTACAGAATCTCCGGATCAAAATACAGGAGAAGAAGAAGCTGAAACAAGTGATAGAAGATTGCTCACGCAAATGTAAAATAACGTTATCATCAAACATTAAACAGCATGTAAATCAAAACTGCCTAATGTTACCAAATGAAATGTCGAACCCATGAAGAGGAAACGACTGTAAAGCTTTGGGGGTGTTGATGGACTCGATCTACTCCATCTGTGTTTTGATCATCGTTCTGAATCTGATCAAGGCGTAGTCTTTGACAAAAATGCGATTTTCTCAACTTTTTGTTTAAAATGTTGCCTTTCTTTATGAAACTTACCCACATTCAAGTGTTGACAAAAAGGATGCATGAAGCTATAATGAAATGTTTTAAAAATTAGTTAAAGTACAGTTAAAGGTATATTTCAAGTATAAAAAATTAATTTAATTTGTTAATTTATTAAATTAATTAATTTGAATATAGTAGTATACTGAAAGTGCAAAAATAATATATAAATAGTAAACTAAGTATAAAGTTATGTTCACTTAAAGAAAACTTACATGTATACTTGCAGTATAAAACTACTAAACTAGTTTACTGAGAGTAGCCTACACTTCAAAGTGTACTTTCATAAACTAAAAAATGTACAACTTGTATTAAAATAGTAAACTACTAGTATACTTAGTACAGATGCAGTACAAATGAGAAACCTAGTTGTAAGTTACACTTATAGTACACTTAAACATATACTTTTATATACTGAAAGTGGGCCAATTTAGTCCCAAGCAGTATTGAAATAGTACACTTACAAGTTTACTACTAGTAAACATTGATATGAGTATACTTACTACATAAAGTATACTTAAAAATATACTTGAACATTAAGTATACTTCATAAAATTAACTTGAAGTATACTGCTTTTTCGTAAGGGACGTCATCAGGGAAGAGAAGTCGCTGCAAGAGGGAGGGGAAGTTATACTGATTGAAGATTACAAGGACACATGAATTTAAAAAAATAAAAAATAAAAATATGCTTGGATAAATTATTTACAATAAATACTAGTTTTTTCAGAGTCACTGCGATTGCCATATGTGAAGGATTTTGGTAAAAAAAAAAAAAAAAAAGAAGATATTTTTAAGGCAGTGTTGATATGAATATGATGCCTTAAAATACTGTCTATATATGTGGCTCACTAAGTTTTGTAGTGAAATGGCACCAAAACTTCTAGCCAACACTAAAGTGGCTAGTGGCAATACTTCAACCACTTACAGCAAGAGGTTTCATCTAATCCTACTGGGCGATACAGCTCACTTGTTTTTGCATTACCAAAGTTTCATGAGAGATATTCATAACATCTGCAGAGAAACATCAGGCTACATTTACCACCTGTCACACAGTACAGTGAAATTCACAGGAATGCTTTGGCAATTTCTGCATCTATCCTCCAAAAATGGGTTTATGATATGCTGTGTATTATGCTAAAAGTCTAACAGCGCGGTTTGCAGATTATGGTCCCATTATTGCCAATCCCATTAATCCAAGCATTATAATGGCAGTGAATTGTTGCCTCGTTTATGAAGTCCATAAAAATGCATCTATCCATCATATAACTGCTCCACACGGCTCCGGGGTGTTGTTAAAGGCCTTCTGAAGCGAAGTGGCGCGTTTGTGTAAGAAAAATATCCATATTTAAAACTTTATAGACTAAAATAACTAACTTCCTAGGATGACTTGAGGGTGAGTAAATCATGGGCTAATTTTCATTTTTGGGTGAACTAACCCTTTAAGGTACTACTATGAACCATTTAGGGGTAAAAAAGGTACAAAGATGTCTTTTTAAGGGTATTGCCCCAGTGACGGCTGTTGTACCCTAAAGGTACAAGTTTTGCATTTTTTTTCTGACAGTGAAGGAGACAGTTCTGACAGTTGAAAGCCTCCGTTAACATCCACCACAGCGATGCCACTCAAAATGCCATACCTTCTCTCCTGGTGTAACAGCCAGTCTGTCCTCTCCTGCATCCCCCTGGAGAAGACATGGCAGATGGGCATGTTGGTGGACAATCCCATATTGACACATTAAGCAGTGGATTTTGAGGTCTATAGTGCCCTGCACCATTACAGCTGTCTGGGGCTCTTTGTAACACTCTGGCCAGCAGCTGCAGAGCTGGATAATATTACTCGATAATTGGGAGGCTACAAGCTCAAGACCCACAGTAACCTTGTTTGACGTGCCTGAGAACATTAGAGTCAAGGTTAATAGAGTAAAACTCCTGCAAGTCTGTGGTCCATGTGTAGTACATGTGTAGAAAAGCAAGGATATTCTGAGCGTGCCATGGCTTTGGAATATTGTCTTAAATTGTAATTGACTAGGGACCAATTTAAAAAAATGAATAAATAAAAAATAAATATAAATCTATAAATACAAATAAATAAAAAATAAAAGACAAACAAATAAATCTTCAATACTACAGTACTTTATTATTCTTAAATATAAACTTATAGAATATAATAATTAAAAAGTATAATAAACAAAGATGACAGTCTAGGTCTAGGCTTTGGAGGATGCATTCCAAGGTAGGAGGCATCAAGGCACATCCAAATCCAATGTTAACTTCCATTTCCTGTCTCCTGAGAGACCTTCATCTGATCGATTTTTGAAGGCAGCTTAGATGTATCCTTCGCTGCCTTTGATATCCCACAATCCTGTGCGTTCCATTGCGTGACAGTTGATGGTGCCCGAAAGTTGCGGTTGGTGGTCAGTTTGTGTTTAAACGTACGTTTTTGACCAACATTTTCCACTTCTGATGTCATTTTTTAGCGAGAAATTACGATTGTAGTAATTAAATATTTGCTTTATTATCACCAAAGCTCGCTCAATTTTGCTGCAGATGATTAAACCGTTACGCTGTCTCAGAAGTTTGTCCGAAATCAGTTTCGAGAGGTATCTTCGTGCCAAAATGCTGCCTACAAAGTCATTGCCTGATAAGGTAGCGAGACAACAAGTCAGCTGCCTAAGGCCTGGGACACACTAAACGATTTTCAAATCTTAACCGATTTTAAAACTGTGGGAGACCACAGACATAAGGGCAGTTTCAAACGATTTTTAGCATTATACTCCTTCAAATGCACAAACTAGAAGATTTGTCCGGACCGTGAGACCACACACCTGTCAATTGTAGTAACATTCTCACAGTGAGACGATATTTCACGTGACATGAGAAGAAAAACAAACGGAGGACAATCAACATCGTCAGCTGGTTCTCCTTGCGTAGTTTTGTTTTACGGGAAGAAAAACAAAGGGGAAAAAAGAATATGGGTGATCTTCTTTCTCAATACTCCACTTTCATGGCATGTTTGTGGCTGCCAAGTTTTAGCTATAGAAGCATGCAACTTCCAGTAGGTGAAGCTTGCTCGCTCTCATTGGCTATCGCTGGTTTCACGTCAGAGGCAGCCTGATCAAACATGTTTAACATCTACGATTTGGGATCGTGCGGGCTCTGAAGCAATCAGGAGCAGTAAAATAACCTTAATGACACCACACAATTGAGGATTTTTTTGGACAAAAAGTCGGTTGCGAGAAGCCTCGAATCAGTCCACAGACCCCAGATAGTTGGGGGTTGCAAATCAGGGCCAAATCATTCTTAAAATCTTCAAGCGTGTGGCCAGCCTAAGTTTTCAGACACAGCCACTGTCCAGCAGAGTTTAGCTCCAACCCTAATCAAACACACCTGAACAAGCTAATCAAATATCTTCAGGATTGCTAGACAGCTACAGGCTTTTATTTTTATTTTTTTAATCAGGGTTGGAGCTAAACTCCTCAGGGCAGTGGCCCACCAGGACCGAAGTTGCCCATCCCTGATCTACAGGTAGGTGTTGTGTTCATTCGTTTCACTTGATACAAACAGTTTTTTTTTTTTTTGTACAGTGAAAGTTTTTCACTGAAATTTGCAGCAAACGCAAAGAAATTAACTGGTGGAGGGAAAAATAATAAAACACAAACTTCCTATTTTGTTATTAAGGCATGGGGTCTATCAATCAAACTAGACTCATGCTGTCAAATTCACCTAGAAATAACCTTGAAATTCCTTAGATTTTAATCCGTTTACAAAGAATAATATTGAGTAAACTTTAATGAATCGCAAGGCCATTAAAACAACTACTCCAGTTCATAAATAATTCAGGCATGCCGGTGGCCCCTGAATTCAGGTTTGCTGCCCAAAAATCACTCATGTCGTTTTGGTTCCTAGTTTAATATTGAATTACAGGGTGAGAGAGCTCTTAGAGAGGCAGTGTGCTTAGAAAGTACATCTCCATAACAACAAAACCAGCCCAGGTAATTGCATTTTGGACGTGTTGTGCATCGGCTAGTATTAAGGATCTAGAAATGCTGGTTCGCTCTGAACAGAACTCATGCAATTAATCCCACTTCACTCAATCCATGAAACACAATTGCGACTGGCAATTTTCATCGCTGGGTACACTACAAACTCTTTTGAGAGACACGTTCGAAGTGATCCACAAAAAGGGTTCTTGTGTAGGTCACTGCAATTAACCTTTGGGTGACATTCGGTGAGCTTAATAGCTCAGAACGCTGTAATAGCCGTACACTACCTTGCAAATCGGCAGCGTTTTATACCCCGTTTCTCTTTCTGTTTCAATCAGAGGTGGGTAGTAACGAAGTACATTTACTTCGTTACGTTTACTTGAGTATTATTTTGGAAAATTTGTACTTTTAAGAGTAGATTTAAATGTGGTTACTTTTACTTTAACTCAAGTAAATTTCTAATGAAAAAACTGTACTTCTACTTCGTTACGATGGGCGACGTTCCTCTCGTTACTTTATTTTAATACAATACATGTTAAGAAATGCGTAGTTTATTCCAAGAGAGCTGTCTCTTTTTTTCTGGGACATGAGCGATGCTCTATTCACAAATGAATCACTTTTTTGAGTCGAATCTGTTCAAAGACTTGATCAAACAGCAAAACTGTCTGAATTGGTTCGCAAATCAGTTTGAATGATTTGTTCAGTATCCTGCGCGCACTGAATCATCTGATTCTGAAGCGGTTTCTCACTCGGAGCATTGGATGAAGTGGCAGTGGGCCTACAGTCAATTAAAAGCAAATCTACAAATGCATCCTGTTGTTTGCCAGCGATGAAGATCTTTTTTAGTTGAACTGCGTGTGCTGTCTGTGAACGATTCCACAGGTAGGCTATAGCTTCATTAGATGTCAATTCATACAGCTTATACATTTTACAACCAAACAGATTATTACGCCACGATAACCCCACTACAAAGTATGTAGCATTTTTTTTTACCAGTTTTTGGACATATATCTTAATGTATACATTAAATAAGCTACCATTGTTCACAGAGTATGAAATGAACACCCGTCGTCCCGCAGTAATTTGTGGGTATTGCGAAGTGGCGGCGGCACCGGCGACCTGTTCGTCTTCGAAATGAACGCCTTTGCTTAGACACAGTTAACCAGTTTACACGCGCCTGCAGAAATATACATTTGATTACATTTTGGAGAACAGACGGAAAATCTGTCAATGTACATTTGATAATTGTTTGTGTTCAGATGTTCAGTAGCGGTTATGAGCGTGAGCACATGTGAAGAGTTTTCTCTCTTTCTCATTTCAAATGTAGCTGTCGTTATTATTATACAAAGCAAAGTACATGCAATGATATTCGAGCTACAGATGCCAGAAATAATGCTTGTCTCTTCTGTGTTTCTTGCAAAGATATCCAATTATGATAATGCTAATTTAAATTAAATATAATAAAAATTAAATAATAACATGCTATTGTATTGTTGTTATACAGTATATATATATATATACAGTGGGGAGAACAAGTATTTGATACACTGCCGATTTTGCAGGTTTGCCCACTTACAAAGCATGTAGAGGTCTGTCATTTTTATCATAGGTACTCTTCAACTGTGAGTGATGGAATCTAAAAATCCAGAAAATCACATTGTATGATTTTTAAGTAATTAATTTGCATTTTATTGCATGACATAAGTATTTGATACATCAGAAAAGCAGAACTTAATATTTGGTACAGAAACCTTTGTTTGCAATTACAGAGATCATACGTTTCCTGTAGTTCTTGACCAGGTTTGCACACACTGCAGCAGGGATTTTGGCCCACTCCTCCATATAGACCTTCTCCAGATCCTTCAGGTTTCGGGGCTGTCGCTGGGCAATACGGACTTTCAGCTCCCTCCAAAGATTTTCTATTGGGTTCAGGTCTGGAGACTGGCTAGGCCACTCCAGGACCTTGAGATGCTTCTTACGGAGCCACTCCTTAGTTGCCCTGGCTGTGTGTTTCGGGTCGTTGTCATGCTGGAAGACCCAGCCACGACCCATCCTCAATGCTCTTAATGAGGGAAGGAGGTTCTTGGCCAAGATCTCGCGATACATGGCCCCATCCATCCTCCCCTCAATACGGTGCAGTCGTC
This sequence comes from Coreius guichenoti, assembly GCA_039654105.1. NCBI lineage: Eukaryota > Metazoa > Chordata > Actinopteri > Cypriniformes > Gobionidae > Coreius > Coreius guichenoti. The sequence goes on from CM077179.1 coordinate 14,934,290, forward strand.
CTGTCCCCTTTGCAGAAAAGCATCCCCAAAGAATGATGTTTCCACCTCCATGCTTCACGGTTGGGATGGTGTTCTTGGGGTTGTACTCATCCTTCTTCTTCCTCCAAACATGGCGAGTGGAGTTTAGACCAAAAAGCTCTATTTTTGTCTCATCAGACCACATGACCTTCTCCCATTCCTCCTATGGATCATCCAGATGGTCATTGGCAAACTTCAGACGGGCCTGGACATGCGCTGGCTTGAGCAGGGGGACCTTGCGTGCGCTGCAGGATTTTAATCCATGACGGCGTAGTGTGTTACTAATGGTTTTCTTTGAGACTGTGGTCCCAGCTCTCTTCAGGTCATTGACCAGGTCCTTCCGTGTAGTTCTGGGCTGATCCCTCACCTTCCTCATGATCATTGATGCCTCACGAGGTGAGATCTTGCATGGTGCCCCAGACCGAGGGTGATTGACCGTCATCTTGAACTTCTTCGATTTTCTAATAATTGCGCCAACAGTTGTTCCCTTCTCACCAAGCTGCTTGCCTATTGTCCTGCAGCCCATCCCAGCCTTGTGCAGGTCTACAATTTTATCCCTGATGTCCTTACACAGCTCTCTGGTCTTGGCCATTGTGGAGAGGTTGGAGTCTGTTTGATTGAGTGTGTGGACAGGTGTCTTGTATACAGGTAACAAGTTCAAATAGGTGCAGTTAATACAGGTAATGAGTGGAGAACAGGAGGGCTTCTTAAAGAAAAACTAGGTCTGTGAGAGCCGGAATTCTTACTGGTTGGTAGGTGATCAAATACTTATGTCATGCAATAAAATGCAAATTAATTATTTAAAAATCATACAATGTGATTTTCTTGGATTTTTGTTTTAGATTCCGTCACTCACAGTTGAAGTGTACCTATGATAAAAAAGACTTCTACATGCTTTGTAAGTAGGAAAACCTGCAAAATCGGCAGTGTATCAAATACTTGTTCTCCCCACTGTATATATATAATGTTACAAAGTAACTAGTAACTAACTACTTGAGTAGCTTTTTCATTGGATACTTTTTACTCATACTCAAGTAATTATTAAGATTGTTACTTTCACTTTTACTTTGAGTAAATATTTCTATAAGTACTTTTACTTTTACTGAGTACAGTTTTTGGGTACTCTACCCACCTCTGGTTTCAATACACCTCACTAATACATCTATTAAACACCTGGCTATCATGACCATGTTTTGTAAGTGCATCAAATGGCTTTTGGTTAGTAGTATTATAACATATTACACTAATTGGCTGGTTTATACATCTAATGTTTCATTTAACCATATTTTAATTAATACTTAGGTTAAAACATATTTAAACACAATTTTGCATACATTATGCTTGCAAAACAGCAAAATACAGTCCCTTTAGCACACAGGAATGGTACACAAGACACCAAGCAATTCAATATAGTGAAAAATACTATCAGGCAATTCAAAATAGACACTTCAGTAAGTAAATAAGTTCTGCATGCAGTCTATAAATATAAGATTTTTTTTCCCCTTTTCCATTCACTGTGGTGCAGTAAATCTAGCCTGTGCTCTAATACATATGCATGCACCCTCCCATTCTCCCTGCCTCCATAACTTTGCATGTCTTTTCTTCTTCTTCAAAAAAAAAAAAAACATCACTAAAAAAAATGGTGTGTCATTGACAAATTACATCACCAACACAAAGCTTGAAACGTCCGTTTGATACCAGCTTGCTAGTCTATGATATTCAAATGTTTCTCTTTGAGGAAGCAATAAGAGAACAGAGTAAGCGGGAGACGCCGTGAAATGCATGTGCTTCGTTTATCTGTAATGCGTCTTCAGTTTCCAACATCCATGACTTCCCACACTGCAAAAATGCCCAAATCTTCTCCCAATGCTGGAGATGAGCCTTTTGGCTTAAGCAACCTCCGAAACCTGGGGCTTAGAATCTCATGAGCTTTTGATATTATGAGTTTAATTCAAAGTTTTGAGGCTTTTAGTTTATGTTTATTAGGCCAATGATATCCTAGCACACTACTAAAAGATGACAAACACTTAGACACAAAAAAACAACCAAAAATAAAATAAAAACCACTTTACAGGGGCCGATGCAAATGTTTGGTCCAATAAAATTACACCAGCTGAAACTGACTAGCATTAGCAAATAGAAAACGCTACACTGCTGCAACGTAAACAAAAGCTATTGGCTATATCAATAGAAAATACGTCAGGGGAAAGAAGAATACACTTTTAATGGGGACTTACAGTGAAAAATAAGTCGTTAAAATGAGCTTGGATAGAAATTCATTATAATCTGTTTACAAAACTTTACGCCCAAGTGCATATTTTCATGGAATCATCATTTTCATTGGCATCTAATCACAATATACATTCAGAAAAGTACTAATATGGCCAACAAATTAAGTGTGTCCAGACTATTTTGACAGTGAATGTTGATTAATGAGCGAACGGCAAGACAAGACAACAGCCATAAGACAAAAATGTTTGAATAATTGATACTAGACAATAACCGCTAACAAAATAACACTCAAAAAGACCTCATGTAATTAAAAATCTAACGTTTGTGTCTTTTAGTCCATATTTGTGAGCTCTGAGTGTGTCCAGACTGAGTATACTGCAAGAATATTTAACTTTGAGTGAGAAAATGGCAACAAATTAAGTGTCTGAATGTCCTCCACATAATCAAAGTCAAATTTAAGAATACGCCTAAAAATGACTTTTTCACTGAAGTCTATATAGTTTCTTTGGCCAATAAAATGCTTTAGTAGAATGATAATGTCCCTTCGTCTAATACTATCACGAACAGGGGGCATCAAATTAAGTGTGTCCCGACATTTCTGACACTGAGCGCTGATTAATGACCGCCCTACTGTGACTAGACGAAAGTCAGAGGCAGAAATGCAAGGGTGTTTCGTTCTAAAATAGGACAATGGAAGACAAAATTCCCTGTGATGACCTATTGACTTTAAACTACTGCAAATGGAGATTTGAGTCTCCGACAAGCGCTAAACCCGATCCTAGAATATCCCATGGGATTGTCCACTTATTCCACGGGAGCTATGTAGCATTCCAGCCATGACAACTTGAGAATCTGAGCATGCACATCTACAGTATAGCGATCCACAAAAAAGAAAACAATAGCCCAGAGTGTCATGAAATGCTGGATTATCCAATTATTTGCCCGTATACTGCAGCGATACTTGGGATTCCAGTAGCCAAAGCAATGATTTTATCAAGCATAGAGGCACCTAGAAAGCAATAAAATTCACTTTCACCTTCAGCAGGCCTGTTAAAATGTTACATTCACAGCTCTGATACTATAGCTGCATTCCCATTACCCTTCAAATTGTGCAAATTCAAATTGTGACGCCCAATGGAAACACGTCAATTTCGCAAAAACTCCCATATATCGCAAAAAAGGTTTTACGCTCGCATGAGGTGGTTTTTCAGGCAATTCAAAAAAGGAATATTTCACAAAACTGCAATGTAAACATTTTTTTTCGCATTTACAGGTCACCTGGACAGAAGACGAGTTCTTTATTCTTATTCTTGGCTGAAGACTCAGGGCGGCTAGGACAGGACGAGCCTCTGGAACGGCGGCCATGACGGGACGAGACTCTGGAACGGTGGCCATGACAGGATGAGTCTCTGTAATGGCGGCCGTTCCAGAGGCTCATCCCATCCTGTCCGCCATGCCTGAGTCTTCAGCCAAGATGGCCGCCACGCCTGAATCTTCAGCCAAGAGGACACACCTGGGAACAATCAAGAACTAATCAACAAGAAAAACTACAAAGGACTACACAACATGGCGTAAAAAAGGCAATAACAGAAGTCCACACAAGACAAGGGGAACACAAGACAGGAATCATAACAACTGGATTCTAAACAACAAAGAAATGCCACAATTTATCAAGACCTTGAAGCAAATATGAGGGAGAAACACCCAGAAACACCTCATACCTACCAACATCCGTTGCCATGATTTTTTGAATGACTTATCGCGAGAGGAAAAAAAAAAAATCACGTTTTAGTCGCATTATAACATCGGTTAATGGAAACGCCGTCATTTCGCAATAGATTTTTATTGACATTTAGAAAATATCGCAAAAGTTTTGCACTGTAATGGAAACCAGGCTAATGTCTTGGAAATGCATCATAAATTCAATACTGTATGCGCTATTAACAAAATGGGTAACACTTTATTTTAAGGTGACATAGTTACACGTTACTACATGTACTTACTATAGTAATAACAGTAAATTATGCACAATTACAAGTAACTAACCCTAAACAAACCCTAACCTAACCCTATAGTAAGCACATGTAGTTAATTAATATTACTCAGTACTTATTTGAGTAAGTACAATGTAACTACAGGTACGTCATCTTAAAATAAAGTGCAACAACAAAATGTCATGTTCTTGTTCCATAAGTAATTACACTTGTCCTGTATTCTATTAGATTGGGAAAATACTGTATCATATTTGATAAAACACAATTAGTTTGACATTGAACAGTCATTTGTTGAGGATTCAAGCACTGAAAAATGTGACATCCGAAGGAGGAGACACAAAACGTAACAATGTAACAAACTCCAGGTGTTAATTAACACCTACTGCAAGATACAAAAGAAGCTTTGTTGTTTAACAGAGCAATTAATTGAACAGACATTTGTCTGATAAATTTCATATACATAGTCTACAATTCCACTTGCAACACAGGCTACAGTAGTGTAAATGTGCTGTGCAGGATAATTTGAAAAAGATCAATAGAAAAACTGTGGTCTCATTTCCTACCGGATTTGAAAACAAAAAACAACAATTTTGGCAGCAGCCGCATTAATTATGTACAAAGTAAAGCAACATTTCTCAGAAGTTGGTCCTATAGGAGTGCGATTTATTGGCTGCTTGTTCCCAAAAGGTATTCTCAATTTCCCACTCCAAACTAAGCAAGTGGTTCTTGTCAAGAAACGTCTCTATTCCAAAACACAACAAACTAATTAGACTAATGACCTTAAAGACCATTTGTCCTTAACAAACATATCATCAGCTGTTCATTTGTATGCATTCCAATCATTCTTGCAGCGGCTGCAATCTCTAAGTGACACAAGGAAGGGAACATGTTTATTTACTGCCAAGATCCTTAACACTTTACAGAGAAGCCAAAAATCGCTTTAAGTATGTTGGGATAATAATAACTTCCAAGAAAACCTAATGAACTAAAGTGTACCACAAATTTTATAATAATGGCAAGAAAACAACTAAAAATAAATGCCAAAAATAAAGCAACTTGTACTGAAAACCAGAGATTGTGAATTTAATGCACATGCACTCTGTCATGTCTTTTAAAAGAAAAATCTATTAAATGTCACTGAACAAGGAACTAAGCAATTTTTTGTTATTTAGGAAAAAAAAATTAATGTGTGATTGATGAAAACCATTCCTTACCATGTCTCCTTTATCTCCCTTTTGTCCAGAATGTCCTGCCAAAACCGGAAGCCCTTGATCCCCCTTTCAAATACACATAAGTTACATTATGCAATGTTAGTATGCTAAATCGGCTCTCTGTATCAGGTCTAAAACACTGTGATCAAAATTCAAAGAGGAGTCCTAGCCTGAACTCTGGCTCTTTGTACTTCAGAAGAGATTAGCTGAGCATCACCCGCTGATGAAGTGCATGTCTGTGCCCAAACACCCCCTTATTTGTGCTAAATTGCTTCTAATAAGCTTTTATTTCTGCCTCTGGCTGTCATCCAAGTATACGGACTGGCATAAATGTGCTTTAATTGGCCATTCATTTTGCATGCGGCATTACCTTAGGAGCCATTGTGGAGTGCTAACTCGCTCATTTTAAGAATGCTTTCATGGTTTAACTTTACCTTCAGAGTGGGACAGTGGCATCGGTCAGTGGGGAGCTGAGCTGGCATGGACAGCATTCTGTGGAGGTATCCTGTGACCAGTGGGGCAGCTGTGGGGTTGTGGGTTACTACAGGTTCACACTGGTAAGATTGAAAATAAGGAAATACATGAAACATGTTAAATTATTCAAACGAAGACCAAGATAATCAATTATATGCTTTGAATGGGATATGTGGGGGATTTTCTACATTAGTATGTATGCATAGTGCATGCATATGCATCTTCTTCTGAAATGCATAACACTGGCAAACTGTGTTATGCTAAATATATCATTTGGTGCTGTAAAGTCATATTATTGTGCTTAAAGAGTTCAATTCTGATGAATTTGTCAACAGCATTTGTACATTTTCTTCAGTATTATTGTGCAACATTAAAGAGTACATAATGTATATACTATATGTATTGTAGGCTCTGTGTCCTGAAGTATTTGGTTTAGTGAGAAACCACTCCAAACTATTCCATTTAAAAAAATTCTCTGAATCATTAGGAATGAATTGCCAACAGAGTCAGACCATTTAGCTAAACCTGAATGATCAATTTATTAGCAAGTTATTTTTAGCGAATCAAAACCGTATAGTCCATAGAGTCTGATTCCTATGGAGTCCCTAAAGGTACACTGTGGTGGAAAATATATGAGGTTGGAGGAAAGTTGATGCTTTTGCATTCTCTCACATTTTTTTCGTTCCTCTTTGCATTCCCCTCATAAAAATGTTTGCGTTTCTTCACTCACAAAGCTTTTGTGTTCTTTGCGAACACAAAGTTTCTCCTGGGAACGCAAAACAACAAAAGCATTAACAAATAATTTTTCCTCCCATCTCATATTTTTTTCCTTCAGCATGTCCCCTTAGGGGCTCCGGAGATTCCCAAACAAATGACTATCAGGAGCCGGTTCTTTTTAGTGAAGTACTGTTATTTAATACACTTATTTCATTTAATAGTACACTTATTTCAGCTCTAAAAAGACTAAAAAGTGTCAATAATTGCAAAAAATAAACTACAGTTCAAAAGTTTTGGGTCAATATGATTTTTTTTATGTTTTTAAAAGAAGTCTTTTATGCTCACCAAGGCTGCATTTTTTTGATCAAAAATACAGTATTTTGTAAAATATTTTTACAATTTTATATAACTTTTTTAAATTTAATATAATTTAAAATGTAATTTACTCCTGGGATGACAAAGCTGAATTTTCAGCATCATTACTCCAGTCTTCAGTGTCACATGATCCTTCAGAAATCATTCTAATATGATGATTTAGGAATATTTTGTAACTTTTGTCTATAAATGACCTTTTTGATCCATTTAATACATTCTTACAGAATAAAAGTATACATTTCTTTTAAAAACTCTTATTAACCCCAAACTTTTCAAAACTTAAATTGTTTATGTTTTAAAAGTTAAACACTATTATTTAAATATTATCTCATAATTTGGCAACTGTATTGTTTTTTTCTTCTTTAATACCCTAAAATAATTGTTAATAGAGCCATGAAGGAACTCATGACTGGAATCTTAATATTCTATCTACTCTTACCCCAATAAAATTGACTCTGAATTAAAATTGAATTAAACTGTGGCCCCTAAAGAGATGGTGCCCTATGCGATCGAAAGTGTTGCCTGATTACGTGACCGACCCTGTTAGCCACTTGGGTCATTCCACTTTCATGTGGAAAATGCTAAGGAAACATTGTCCCAAACGCTTAGAAGAGGGATTAGCACACAATTGTAAAGACCATGTACCAATTACAACATTGAGCAGGGATGTGGATTTTCTCTAATCCAATCGTTTAAGACGGTATGTTGCTTTTAATTAATCAGAAATTATTGACCGGAGCAACTCGAGCTAAAAGGATGCCCCCTCAATGGATTTGTCCACGTTGGAAACATTCAGTTCAAGAACAATACATGAAAATTGCTGTGACTCTGTTCCAAAACCTACTTCATTGCCTATGTAGACAGCATTTTAAGACAGTTTCAAAAGGTAGAATACCTTCTTTAATGTCAAATTCTGAGGCAACAAACCCCAAAAGCCCATGTTGCACTGCTGTTTATCTCTTTGCACTGGCTTCCGGTTGCAGCTTGGATCAAGTCCAAGACATTGATTCTTGACTACAGAGCGACCACAGGATTCAGCTCCTCCTACCTCCACTCTCTCTTACAAGTCTACGTACCCTCCAGGAACCTGCGGTCGGTAAATGAGCGGCGCCTTGTGGCACCATCACAGAGAGGCACAAAAGGGTTTAGGGAAAAACCGTCCGTTGGTTTTCTGTCCACAGCTGCACTACATGAGCGTTCGTGAGACTCTATTAGCGCCGGAGTTCACTCCGACTCCGTCCAGAAAAAGCACTCAAGTTTTTTATTATTCTTCAGAAATCATGAAATACAATGGCTAGAAATCCCCCCAAAAAAGTATCTGTGTACTTTCCGTGAACGTGATAACTTCTTGTTACGACTAACACAATGGATATATATCTATCTCAGAGAAGAAGGTACATGTATTGACCCATGGGATTATTCTATGATACTTTTGTGTCTTTTTTAAAAAGCTTGATGCTGGTTGCTATTCACTGCCATTATATGTGTGAGCAGGACATTTAAAAAAAATCTCAATTTGTTGTTCATAAAAGAAAGAAGGGCATATGGAATTAGAACAATACCAGGGTGAGTAAATGATGACTTAATTTTCATTTTAGAATGAACTATCCCTTCAACTGCAGCCTGTTTAAAAAATAATGACTCCATTTCACTATCTACTTCACTATATTACTTTGTTTATGCTCTCACTGTTTCTTAATCTCTCCCTATTCTAGCTTGTACTATCCTGAGCGATGGCTGAAACTTTGTATTACTAGCACTTCTTTATTGCCTCTATAAGATGAGTTGCTTGTTTTATTCCTCAATTGTATGTCACTTTGGATGAAAGCGTCTGCTAAATGAATAAATGTAAATACATCCTTCGCAGAGAAGGAAATCCCATAATGCACTGCAATGAGTTAACCATTGAAAACGGCAGAGGAAACAAAAAAGATGATTATAAATATTTACCAAAAAATTTTCAGTCAATGCCTTAAACTTTAGTCTATTTTTCAAACAAAACCATCACACGAGCCCTTAGAAGCTGTCTATGTAGGGCAGGCAGTAGACAGCAAATAGCTCACTTGATTTTGGAACAGAGCCTTTGAAAACTAAATGAACGCAAGTGAAACACCAGCACCCGCCATTTTTAAAAAAGCTGTGTACACACACAGATTATAGCCTATATACACCGATCAGGCATAACATTATGACCACCTTCCTAATATTGTGTTGGTCCAAAACAGCCCTGACCCGTCGAGGCATGGACTCCACTAGACCCCTGAAGGTGTGCTGTGGTATGTGGCACCAAGATGTTAGCAGCAGATCCTTTAAGTCCTGTAAGTTGTGAGGTGGGGCCTCCATGGATCGGACTTGTTTGTTCAGCACATCCCAGAAATGCTCGATTGAATTGAAATCTGGGGAATTTGGAGGCCAAGTCAACACCTCAAACTCGTTGTTGTGCTCCTCAAACCATTCCTGAACCATTTTTTCTTTGTGGCAGGGCGCATTATCCTGCTGAAAGATAGCTGAGAAATGGTGTACATGGTCTGCAACAATGCTTAGGTAGGTGGTATGTGTCCAAACCAGGACTCAAGGTTTTCCAGCAGAACATTGCCCAAAGCACCACACTGCCTCCGCCAACCTTAGCTCCCCACGTGCATCAATGAGCCTTGGCTGCCCATGACCCTGTCGCCGGTTCACCACTGTTCCTTCCTTGGACCACTTTTGATAGATACTGACCCCTGCAGACCGGGAACACCCCACAAGAGCTGCAGTTTTGGAGATGCTCTGACCCAGTCGTCTAACTCGCTCAAATCCTTACGCTTGGCCATTTTTCCTTGTAACACATCAACTTTGAGGATAAAATGTTCACTTGCTGTCTAATATATCCCACCCACTAACAGGTGCCATGATGAAGAGATAATCAGTGTTATTCACTTCACCTGTCATAATGTTATGCCTGATTGGTGTATTTACTCCACGAACATGGAAAACAGTGATAGACGGACCTCTCAACATTTACTCTCAGGAGAAAATCCAACGAGACTTTGAGGGGACCAAGCAAAACATGATTATGTAATTCTGCTCAACTAGCGACATTAGGCATCAACCACACGACAAACACTTATACTGTCTACTTTCTTTGTATAACAGTTCTATCTAATAACAGATTAGACAGAACTGTTAAACAGGTCGTAAACTAATGAAGACAGAGAATGTGAGAGCTGTGTGCTCAGGCTCTGGCGTTCTCAGCGCCGTCAGAATAAAAGTCACAAGCGCGGCTTACTGCTGGTGTGAATGCAACCAGGAAAATGGCCCAAGGGTAACGTTTAGTTCTTGGGGAAACACCCTGGTGGTTAGTTCCTATAACCAAGTTCCTAGAACTACCCGATGCGAAAGCCCCTATTAACACTGAAGCACCATAACCCTGAACATCTTACCGTAACTCCAGGAGAATCACAGCATCTGTCCAGGTCGGCTATTCTAGCATCACAGAAAATCAGAATCTCTTGAAGCTCAATCTGTAAAGGTAAATTGACATTTATTGTCATGAACACAGATAACTGATAAACAAATACAACAGAGTTGCAGTCAACCTTATCCAATTTTGACCTGCACCAGGTTCAGACTTGAAGTTAGTGAAGTTCCTTTAATCTATAAGTGGTTTCCATCATAGTTTGATGGAGCTTTCACATTCACTAACTGTGCTAAATGTACCAAGCGTTTGCATTCATATTCAACTTCAGCATCTGAGCGTAGCCTCATTTATGACCATTGATGAGAACCTCCAAAACTCACATCTACTGGACGTCCATCCTCCACTTTAGTTGTGATGAAGGTGCGTCCACTCACGTCCATGCCAGACCTTTCAGCGGTCACCTGACGTTCAATTAATTTGCAGTCCAGGTAGATGGAGACGGCGTTACTCTCGACAGAAACACCAAGCTTGTGAAACTGTCGATCGAAGAGGGCGTGCAGGTCTCGGTTCTTGAAGATATACAGGAGGCTGTTCTTCAAAAAACCCTGAGCTAAAAACTCTACTGTTTTTTTAGCCCCATCCACTATTAATGACACCTAAATGAAGTAGGAAAGAGATGAACATTAGTGGTTCATTAAGACAGTTAATGAGATAAGCTGACGGAAGTCTGAAGAGATTGCCTTTGCAAAAGTAGTACCATTTATATAATGATCATTTTGTCAGTCTTGCAGGAGTTATTGGTTTTGAGCATACCCTGATTGATCAATGTCTATTTTACAGATAAAAAATGAATGAAATCTTAAATCTTGAATCTTTTACATACCTGTGTATCTCCACTTTTATCAAAGATCTGCAGAACAAACCAGCGATCCCTCTTTGTGGTTTTTCTGAGCCGGAACGTGGCAATAATGGAGTATTCATGAGAAAATCCATTTGGGAACACAGATCTTTAGACAAGAGACACAAACATCTACAATTAAGGTTTATCAAAATAAAGAGTAGATAAAAAAACAAACAAAAAAAAACTTTCTTAAGTTTGGGAGTAAGTAAGTCTCTTATGCTTACCAATTAAGGCTTGAATAAAACTTACAGTAAAAACAGTAAAACTGTGAAATATTATTGTTATTGTGAAATAATATTAATAAACAGTTGTGCTGCTTAATATTTTTCTGGAAACTGTGACATTTTTTCAGTATTCTTTGATGAATAGAATGTTAAAAATGTCTTTGCTGGTAATTTTGAAGCATCCTTGTTTAATAAAAGTATTAATTATAAAAAAAATACTGTCCCCAAACTTTTGAACGGTAAGAGAGCTGTTACTCCAGTGAATAATTCTCAGGGTGGTTTTATGCTATTTATATTAATTCTAAAAAATAAAGTACAACTAATTCCACTAGAAACGCCATTTTATGCAAGAAAATCAGTGACAAACAGAACCATTTTATTAAATATCTCATATCTCATGAAATGGTGCATAAACGGCCCAAACAAAATGACTAAATAAATCAGACTTCCTAACGCTGCATATGAGGGAACAAGAACATTCTAGAAAAGCATGTTTGATTATTGCTTCAGTTCAGCAGTGAAGTGCTATTTTCAGTAATTTGTCATTTAACGCACTGTATATTCAAAGCAACATATTGTACATGAAATGACAGTTAACCTGAATCTGAATGTGTGTTATTAGCTTCAATAACGTCTCGGTTACGTATGTAACCCTCGTTCCCTGAGGAGGGAACAGAGACGTTACGTCAGTGACTGACGAATGGGGGTTTCGCTTAGAAGCCTATCATCTTCGAGATCTTAGAAAACGCCCAATGGCGATGCAATGCCAAGGGCCTGCGGAATTTGCATAGCGTAACTCCGCCCCACCTCGTGGGTATATAAGGAAGTACGCTGGCAATGTCGCATTATGCTACCTGCTGAGGAGCCAAGACTGAACTCCCGGCCGTTCCAGCGGTACAGCGGAAGTGGCAGAGGGACGTAACGTCTCCGTTCCCTCCTCAGGGAACGAGGGTTACATACGTAACCGAGACGTTCCCTTTCTTTCAGTCACTCCGAGTTACGTCAGTGACTGACGAATGGGGGCCCAATCTAATCACACCACTCGGCTGTCGTCCAGTGCCCTGCGTAAGTGTGAGCTCCCTGACGTAAACTAGTACAGACGAAGGACTCCCACTTAACACAGGAATACCAAGGTACACTGGGAAGCATATTCCACGTGGAAACATGCACCAAGTGCCCGCCAGCCGGGACCGCTGTTTCAATCCGAGCGATTGCGGGTAGCGGTGCGCTAGAGGGGGGCGTGGCCCGAGGAACTAGCGTCGGGGCTTTGTTCCACACCGTCACCCTCAGGTCACCCTGGCCACCAGCCAAAGTACCGCCTCTCGTGGAGACGGTAGATTGGGGTGTGGCAGAGGGGACTCTCGCTCCAGGACGGAGTTCATTGAGTCTCGAATGCAGCACCGAGATGGTCATGTCCCCGCAGTGGGAACATGACGCATCCACAAACGCTGCCTGAGCGTGCTGTAAGCACAAACACGTCAGGCAGTGATTGTGCCCATCAGAGGGCGGCAAAGACCGACTGCACCCAGAAGTGCACGGGCGAGACATCTTTAAAAAGACGCGCCGCGTGCAAGCTCTTTTGTGAGAGGAAACTCCGCAGTAGTGCTGAAGCGCCCAGGGAAACACACACCAGCTGTATGCAGATCACTGCACAGATCAGCAGGCAGGCAGCGTGCGATCGCTGGAACGCGCCGTAACACCAACACCGACTGGAGAGTTGTTCGTCTCGAAGAAGCTGACCAAACTCAGTATCTGCCTTGAGGAGTGAAGAGATACTCTTGGCTCCGAAGCAGAAACATAATGCAACATTGCCAGCGTACTTCCTTATATACCCACGAGGTGGGGCGGAGTTACGCTATGCAAATTCCACAGGCCCGTGGCATTGCAACGCCATTGGGCGTTTTTTAAGATCTCGAAGATGATAGGCTTCCAAGCGAAACCCCCATTCATCAGTCACTGACGTAACTCGGAGTGACTGAACGAAAGGGAACTGATGTTAGTGCACTGGCATCCATGTTGTCCTCTGTATTGTCTCTATAGTCTTTCCTGAATAATTTATCAGATGAGTTTATCCAAAAACAACGTAAATGTGTCCATTCATAACCGGAGATCATCCTGTCTGTCAGGCTGTTTGAGATGTTTTCATTGATCTAAATGAACTACAGTAGCTGTAACTAAAGGCAAACTCAAGAAACAAGACTAAAAAATTTTTGAAGCTTCTATCCGCTTATTAAAATTGTTGAAAGAATAATATTACATTTTTGAGTGAATCTCATAACACTGTAAGTGTTACATAAAGAATTACTCCCCATTTTCCTTTTTCATTTCTTTCACATGCTATTTGGTAATTTACTGGCACTTCATCAAACACAATCGGGAAAACTGACAATGGGGAAATCTCATGTATGAACGAGAGAGAGAGAGAGAGAGAGAGAGAGAGAGAGAGAGAGAGAGAGAGAGAGAGAGAGAGAGAGAGAGAGAGAGAGAGAGACTTGCAAGAGACAGGCTTAAAAAATGAGTTTCTGCTCAAATAGATCATTGTCTGTTCTCTCTAGGCACGTCTGCATAGTGTGTCTCCTGCTTTCACAGGCAGAGTGGGGGAAAATGCACATTATTAAAATGATATATACTCTGACTTTACATGCTGGCAAGATCAAATGCTTTTGGATAAGAGGAAGACACAGAAGAGAGGCTAGATGTATTATGGGACAATGGCCGGATTATTACTAAAACTGACCACAATATTTTCAAACGGATTTTGTTCGGCTTTGTTACTCGAAGGCATACTTCACTCAAGAATGAAAATTGTCATTTACTTTCCCTCAAGATACTGTGGAATACAAAGAAAATGTGTGAAAGGACGAATAAAATGTTTGAACTTGAGTAGATGAATAATGCCTTAAACTTTAATATATTTCTCAAAAAAATAATATGGCTTCAGAAGAGCAAAAAGAACTACTGTACACCAGTAGTGTTCTTCACACATGGAACGATAATTTAGGGGACTCACTCTGCATTTAAATGCGGTTGTCATCCCTGAAACTTTACAGTGTGTAGGCGGCCATACTTGAATGATGCTTTTCTATAGAATTTGACACTGGTGGTTACTATGTTCATATATTGAAAGAATATTATTATAGCCTCTCCTTTGCATGCCACAGAAGAAAGAAAGTCATGAAGGTTTGAAAAGTCATGAGGATTCCAAAAGAATTCCATCTAACTTTTATCTAGATAAGGAAATAGATACGCTTACAATAACAGCTCAAAACAAGACAAAGACTTTTATAGATTTGCTGAGTAATTGATTTTATGACTACAACCCTAAATTAGACTTAATACGACCAGCCGGTGGAATGGACTTGTGCCGAGTGAGAGCTCATAAGTGAGGGCAGTGTTTCGAAGCACACCAACCTGGGCACCATGACATCAATTCACTTCATCACTGAGCTGTTAAATAGGGACATCAGAAGCCATATGCCAAATATGATGGAATGTAACACTCTAACGCAGCCCATATTAAATCTCTGAACATTCAGATTAATAAGCAAATAAATGATGTTATTGCTACAAAAAGCCTCTCACAGTTGCCATAAGTTTGTTCACCCATGCATAACATAATGATTAAAGTGTCCCGCATTTTGGGACTAATATAATGTAATATTAATCAGTCATATATTATATTATATTAAAATATTGTATCAGTAATATAATACAATATAATATAATAT
The DNA here is from genome assembly GCA_039654105.1 of Coreius guichenoti. NCBI lineage: Eukaryota > Metazoa > Chordata > Actinopteri > Cypriniformes > Gobionidae > Coreius > Coreius guichenoti. Next base: position 14,949,564 of record CM077179.1, read on the forward strand.
ATTATAATATAATATAATAATGTATTAGTCAGTGAAGAGTAAAATTTGTGCGCTAGTACTGGCACTACACAGCACTGAAAAAAAATTAAAATAAAATAAAATATTCCACAAGTCTTCCATTGCTAATGGGTACAAAATGCTATTATTTGAGCCAGCATTATGTCCAATTCATTTTGGCCATTCAAATAAACAGAATGCAATTGTGTTTGGTGGTTTTGTGCCGATAATGGCACAGAAATTACAGACTTCACCTTCATTCTGAACACAAAAAAAAGGAAAGAAATAAATTAGTCAGCCCACATAGAAAAAGCAAAGCTAAGACCAAGAAAAGTTGGTCAGAAGTCTCAGCGTCAGCAGTGAACTGAATAAATGTGCGATTTGCCCCCTATAGGTAGTGCCTTTTATCAACAACTCAGTTAGGACTACTGGGCGAACATCACATCATGCAATTAATATTCATGAGCAAAGCTCATAAGCTTTATATTGTGCTCCCCCCAACACTTTTCAGATCGTTCCCACGCTCCTTGCCTCTCATAAAAATGAATACCAAACATGCAATTAACACATCTTAGCAGAATAATCTGTGAAACAACTAATGGAAAATAGTCTGGGGGAGTGGAGCCTTCTCTTTCCATGTGACCATATCAACTGGACGACGGGCCCGGCTGCATTTCCTGCGAGTAAAGTGAGAGATGTTTGGAGTTTGTGCTAGGGACTCTTTGACTCCTTTTCTGCACCCCCACCCCCAACACATCCAGCTGACTAACGCCATCACCTGTCAAGAGATCATCTTAATTGAGGTCTGGCAGGGTGTGTGTATGTGTCTGTATGGGGGTCTGGGTAGACAACTTGGCATTCTCATCCCCCAAAACTACACTCCACCTCCAGCCAAGGAGACTCACAGTTGGCCCACGGTCTGAGCAACAGAGAGAAAGCCCCAGAGAAGGCCGCTGACCACCAAACGCTAGATAGAGCAACAGATCGCAAATCATCTGACCCACGGCCCCTTCAGGGTCCCGGGGAGCAAACAGTGCGTTTACAGTTGTTTAAAAAAACGCTAAAAATATCCTCCCTTTCCCTGTGCAGATGACTGGGTGTTATTTTTCACTGCTGAAATGTGTGGAGGTAAAAGAGACATCCACTAGGTGCTGAATCTCTATGGCTAACCCAGCAGGTGTGCTTGAAACCACAGAAAATAATCAATTAGACTCAACTAAATACTATGATGAAACACAAATTAACGAATGACCTACAAACGCTCAAAATCTTCGACTTTTGGACGCTTAATGTATTAATCTTATTGCTTTAGATAACAGATTATCAAACCAAATGGCATTTGCAAAAGCAAATTATGCTAGACCTTTTCTCAGAACCTCTTCTAGTAATTACAACTGGTCCCAGGGACATTTTTAATGGATTTATGTAGTCAGTTCTCCTTAAGTTCACACAGATGTAGCCCATCACATTAACTATGAACATACTGAAAGTGTCCAAATGCTTTGTCCTAATCTTGAACAGTATCCTAAAGCAATAAGTAATGAGAGGCTGTGTGGTACAGTGCTTTATCATAAGTAAGGTTTAAAAAAACGACAACCTAAAAGAATATACACTACCATTCAAATGTCTGAGGTCAGTCATTTTTTGTGGGGGGAGGGGAGCAATTAGATTAAATGTCAAAAGTGACAGTAAAGACATTTATAATGCTACAAAAGATTTCCATTTCAAATAAATGCTGTTTTTTTTAACTTTCTATTCAGAGAATCAGGAAAAAATGCATCACTTTTTCCACAAAAATATTAAGCAGCCCAACTGTTCTCAACATCGAGAAATATTATAATATAAGAAATATTTCTTGAGCACCAAATCAGCATATTAGAATTATTTCTGAAGGGTCATGTGACCCTGAAGACTGAAAATTCAGCAATATTTCACAATATTACTGTTTTTACTGTATTTTTATCAAATAAATGTAGCCTTGGAAAGAAAACAAGATTTCTTTCACACACACACACACACACAAACAACTTCTGGATGGTAGTGTACCAATGTTCAATACATTGTAATACTGTTCATTATTAAATTCAGGGTTGAAATTTGCAGCCAAATAATCTGCATTTTACAACAGCTTACAACAATTAATATTTTGCTTGTGAAGCATGCCTGTGCTATCTTTCTAAATACATGGCAATAGGTTTGTGTCCACTGTGCATTAAAAGACAGGAAAATAAAGCTGCGTTCCAGGAAACTCTGAACTCAGAATTCTCCTACTTCCTACTTGAAAATAACCACTGGAACGGCACTCAAGGACAGACATTAGACTTTGGAAAGTAGAACGATCAACCCCAACACAACTTCCAAGATCGTGGCAACAAAAGTGCTGAGCATTGAGACAAAAAACTAAGTTTGGAAAACTATTACAGTTATTTAATAATGTATAATTTTTAAGAAAAAAAGTGATATACTAGAAAAAGAAATCCCACACACTGCTCAAGTCTGCATCACAAAAACATTTTAATAATAAATACACAAACATATTTTAATGAGAAATAAATATATACTCAAGTTGCGCATTAAAATATTACTTTGTGATGATGCAAACTTAGTAGTGTGAGGGATTTACTGTATGTTTTTCTGTTTATACTGTTTATAATAATTATATTGTAATTTCACTCATCCCACCTTTGATTTGGGTGTGTGAGGCACTATATATTTAAGAATAAATATTACAAAATGTTAGTCAAAAATATTAAATATGAAATGCTTACAGCATTTGGCAGATGCTTTTATCCAAAGCGATTTACATTGCATCCAAGTTGTATTTGATCAGTTAATGCATTCCCTAAGAATCAAACCCAAGATCTAGGCGTTGCTAGAGACATGTCTACTGAGTTACAAAATGTAATGATAACATTTTTTTTTTTTCACTTTTTGTCAGATGTTTCAGTGCAAACACTACACTTTTTTGTTTGTGTCAAAATTAGAATAATTAGTCATGGCACCACCCTACTTTGTTTATGCTTGACCATGACATATGACCGTCTGGAACGCTTTGAAGTTGGAAGTGGGGATTTTCAACCTCAGTCTTCCCATCTCAGACTTTGTCTAGAGCGCGCCAATCCCACTAGTTTTCAGCGAAATACAAAGGAGTTCTTTTGAGCATAAATTTGAACTCATTTGAGCTCTTTGGATTCATGAATATGCTGTGGGTTCTTTGTGGTCTGGACAACTGACCTTGACGGAACACGGCGTATATAACAAGCATAGATGTCCAAGGCTGTTATATGTAGATTAAACATACCTGCAATGTCTAACTAACATAGAAGCCTTCTTTGAACTTGGTGTCACCCTTGAGCTGTAAGTTATTAGAGTCATTTTAAGGCAATTAATATACAGGACATGATTCCCCATTACAGCTTGATTTCTCTTCTAGGCGGCACTCCATTACAGTCACCTCTCTTTCTCCTTGGTCGAGCCCACTGCCCATGGTCTGCAAATTAATTCTGTCCAAATGATTCAACATGTCTCACGGCTCACCTCACAGTTTATCCTTATTAGCCAATGCGAGGGGGAATTATCTCAGCGAGCTTGTGATATCTGGGTCATTCCATGTCAACACACCATTAAAAGCGTACGCGACATCTACCTAGTCTTTCTACCGGATATCAGCTGAAGTGAAAGCAAGCTTACACCATGAGAAAATATCGGTTTGCTCTGGAGGAACCCAATAACGGCCTGGCATATTTTCAAAACTTGAGCGGCGAAAGCTTGTGCGAACCGCTCCGAGAATGCAGTTGTTCAGCTAGGCAACCAGCACTCTGTCCCGTACCGGCCTCTCATGGAGATTTATATGAGAAGCTGTCAGAAAGGCGAACCAAAACACGCAACATGTGGATGTGGGCATTAATTCAAACTCCCATCATAACATGCTCATCACAGCACTGATTCTGCAAGGAACTGTCCTACTTTCTGCTCTCCAGATGCGAGAAGATTCTGCACATCATCGATCACGTCCAAACTACGTAAACATCCATATGGATATGCACATTTGCTGCAATAATTTTCAGCTTAGCCGTTACAGTTAGCTCCACATTTTTTTCAGACAAATCGACCATCTGACTGATGTGCGAGTGGAAAAATAAAAGGCCCAATATCAAAACCTCATCAACATTTGCAGAACTTACTCTGTTGGTTTAAACAGGGGTTTACTCCCCAGTCTAAACAACAGCCTGTCGTCCGTCACCATGCCTTTCCTGAGAAGGAACTTCTCGGCTAAATCAAATCCTGTAAACAAAAGAAGAAAAAGAAAAACATACATTACATTTATGCATTTGCCAGTCCAACTTACAGTACTTCTGAGTGTAAACATTTTGGGAATTGAAAACATGACCGTAGCGCTGTAAGCACCATGTTCTGCTAAAGGAACAATTTTAGCTTCAGGCTAAAGAGATTTTCACTAAATGTCGCCCAATACAAACTGTTGAACACACATTTGTAGTCTTTTATGGGGAATGATTAGTGTTAGCAAGGCATCACAGTATTGTTATTCATCAAACATTCTGGTTTAGGGCCTGTCATAAACCTCTAAGTAGTATTAAACTTTTTTGCGATTTGCGATTATCTCCATTCAAACTTTATTTTGTAGATGATTTCAGCCTTTAGACACATGGTCTAAAGCGCACGGCGCAAGTGCACTTAGGGCGTATCCGAATCCACTTTTGCTAGTTTAACGACGGGAAAAATGGTCGGCGCGCCAGGCGCATGGTCTAAAAGGGTTGTCCCTATTCTCTTAATGCGTCATGGGTGTGTTTTGGGCGTAACGTGCAATACACCAATCAGAGTCTCATCTCCCATTCCCTTTAAAAGACAGTTGCACTTGCACCATGGCGGACTTGCTATTTACATGGCGGAATATAGACACCCTCAACCTTACAAGTCAGTTTAAATACATGTGTGTATTGCCACGATTGGTTAAATAAGTAGCCAATTTCATTCGTCATTACTGCAAATAGGTAATTCTGATACATGCAATAACATGTAGGCATTTTTATTTTTACGTACGCAATAATAATCTTTTACATTGTAATCCTTTTATTTTTAATATTTAAAAATGTTTGTGTGCTGCTGCGCCTCCCTGTGTGTGTAATAAGCAGAGTGTACACACGTTATGCACCCGCCTATAGGCGCACATTACTAACACACCCTTTAAATAACACAAAAAATACTGCGCTATTGACTTTAGACCAGGTTTTTGTTGGTCAATGACGTAGTTGTTTTCAGTGCCTCAAAATAGCAACGAGCCAACAATGCGCATGAACACACCTCGTTTTCAGACCAGCACACCCATGGGCGCACAAATGGGCGCAAATGCATTTGCTATTTAAACAACGTGGCGCAGGACGTGAAAATGATAACTGCGTCGGGTTGAAACCAAGCCTGCCACACGAGTCCTGAAAACTGAAGCCGACGCGTCGCAAAGTCGTCACTGAGGCACATTTTTCGGGAACTTCAGGAGGAGATTGGAGCTTTAACTTTAATCTCTACATTTCCATAACTGTTTATTTCACAAAAAGTTGTTGATTAGGCGGGAGTGTGGGCGGGACCTTGATATCGCGGCTCCACTTCGCGCTCACTACTGCGCAGACTCGAGACCCAAGATGTCAGCGCCATATCTGAACACTGGCGGCTTCACTTACCTCAACGTAAGAAAGTGAAGACGCGTCGTCCATCTTTTTTTTACAGTCTATGACTGAAACCATAGATATATATACATATATGTATACATATGTATGGTTGAAACTAGCAAAAAACACTTGCATCGCGCCTGGCGTTAAATTTCACCGGGTGTATGATAGGGCCCATTGTTTTTTTTATATTTACTTCTAAACCAAAGTTTGATAATATACTGTCTGACAGAATAGATAGCACCTTTCATACCAAATCATAATTCGACATTTTTCTTGCATTCATCTTTATATTAAATAGTGATTGGTCTTTTCTTTCTTGCTATATATTTAACCATTAACACTACCATTCAGTTTGGAAGAAATGTATACTTTTATTTAGAAATTTAAATTGATCAAAGGTGACAGTAAGTAAGGGATAATGTACATCCAGCCGGTTGTTATCGCAGAATAAACCCTGACAGGGTGATCACCCTGCATCACTCTGAATGGGGTTTATTCTGCGATAAAAAACCGGCTGGATGTACATTATCCCGCTTATTACACAGCTACTTGCCACATAAGTAAATTATTAGACACGAAATATTGACTTGAGTTAAAATATTTTATTAGCTGGTTAAAAGCAAGCTTCCGCGAAGAAAGCAGTTGCTAGCAAGTGGCAAGTTCAAACTAGACGGAATTTCAAGGGATACGGTAGAGTCATATGAATATACCAATTATTACACAGCATTTAGCCACATAAATCATTATGGGGATAAGATATTGATTTGAGATGCAATCGTTTTAAAAAAAATTTCATCTTAAAATCCATAACAGTGTACAAAACAATCGTCGCAAAATGGCAGCAGGTGCGTTTGTATTAAGAGAGAGCGAGTCTGCGATACCGGATGACATAATTAAATAACTGTACACAAAATATTGATTTGAGTTTTAATATTTTATTAGCTCACCAAACTTCCACGAAGGAAAACCGTTCCTAGCAAGTGTATAGCGCCGACTTCAGTTACCCGGATGAGCCTGTGTTATCAGTTTTTACCGGTTGTTATCGGGGGATAACATACTGCTGGATGGGACGATTGACCAATCAGAATCAAGTATTCCACAGAGCCGCGTAATAAAGACATTCATAATGTTATGAAAAAGCAGCACTGTTTTCAACATTGATAAGAGATGTTTCTTGAGCAGCAAATCAATGATTTCTGAAGGATCATGTGACCCTGAAGACTCATCACAAGAATACATAACAGGTACTTCGTAATAATATGTCACAATATTACTGTTTTTACTGTATTTTTGATCAAATAAATGCCTTGGTGAGCATAAGACACTTCTCTCAAAAACTTTTAAAATCAACCCCAAACTTTTGATTGGTAGCGTATAGCCCTATGCATCTTTACACTTTACACAGTGACTGTTTATTCTTATGTGCAGCCAACAGATAGCATGATGCTGTATTTCACAGAACCAAATCTTAGAAAAACTAAGCTTACCTACAACAGTATTCATTGGCTAGCTTGCAAGAACGGGTATTTATTTCAGGAAATGCAAAATTAGCTGTATAAACTGCTTTGTCAGCTTCAGCCATGTACAACATTAGAGGTGTTTTAAACAGCCTGCAGTTTGATGTTTAACAGCTCTGCATGAGGATGAGCTGTGCTTGATTTCTGTTTGTATATACAGCATATCTTTGTTCGTACCTGTGAATTCTCTGTGAATGTTCACATTGGTATGCCATATCTCCTCCAGCTTTAAGGGTGGACATGTGTGATCTGCAGAGGAGAGAAAAATTATACATTAATGAAGCAATTGAACTGGTAATGTTTTAGCTTATTGAACATATGGATGTCACACTTTACTCCACAGAATATTTCTCAGGGTAAGTTATTTTTGAAAATCAATTTTTTGTAAGGCACATACCTGTACCTTAAAGTCTTGGCTACAAAAAGCCATTCCAACAGTTATTACAAAGGAAATTATGAACTAAAACTTTGATTTGAAGCAAAAAAGTATTTGACAAAAGGTTGCTTTAAAGGAAAAAAGAACTGGAATTTCATGAAGCATTGCAAATGACAATCAAAATAAAAATGATGGATAAATATAAAACTATTATTTTTAAAGATGTTGATTATATAAAAACAACATATTTCACATTTATTGGAATATATGCATATTTATATACAAATATTTAAGTAGTTTGAGAGCGTAGGGAGACTGACTACTACAGTCATTCACAGAGCTTCATGGGAGTAGGAAGGCAGTTATTTGGCAGTTCATAATTATTGGCACCCTTTTATTAAATACTTTTTGCAACCTCTTTTGCCAAGATAACTAAGATAGCTCTGAGTCGTCTTCTATAATGCATGATGACTTTGGAGAACACCTGACAAGAGATCAGAGACCACTCCTTCATAAGCTGCATTTCCACCGCAGGAACTTTCCCCAGGAACTAGGGACTTTGGGGTGGTACTCGGTTTGTTTCAACCGCAGGAACCAGGGTCTAAATGAAGTTCCGGGTAAAAATTTCCCCCTCAGAAAGTCCCTGCTCACGAGGTAGTACTTTTTCAAAGTTCAGGAACTTTCGGGGTGGGACTTGGGTGCTGAACATGCTGATTGGTTGAGTTCACGCAGAATTTTATTTCAACCACCATTTTTAAAAGTATGTTGCGGTGCGTGCAGTAAGAGTTGTTTGCTATTCGAATCAACAATGGAGTTTAAAAAATACGGCCGATGGACCGACGACGAGGTTCAGGCTTTATTTCGTTTATATGCAGAGGAAGAAATCCAGCGGGAACTGGAAAGTCACACGCAGTCCTATGTACCTGGACTAATTTGCCTAATCTTCAAGGTATTTTAGAGTGCGATGGAAACGCAGACAGCAACAGGTCAGGGGGAAAAAAGTTCCTGGGACAAATTTTTCCGGGTAATTTCGGTGGAAATGCGGCTATACAGAATCTCTCCAGATCCTTCAAATTCCCAGCTCCATGTTGGTGCTTCTTCTCTTCAGTTCACCCCACTCATTTTCTATAGGGTTCAGGTCAGGGGACTGGGACGGTCATGGCCATGGATTCATTTTCTGCTCAGTGACACATTTTTATGTTGATTTTGATGTTTTGTTTTTTTAATTGTTGTCCTGATGGAAGATCCAACCACAGCCCATTATAAGATTTCTATCAGAGGCCGTCAGGTTTTGATTTTTTATCTGTTGGTATTTGCTAGAATCCATGATACCATGTATCTGAACAAGATGTCCAGGACCTCCAGCAAAAAAATAGGCCCACAACATTAAAGATCCAGCGGTATTTTTAACCGTGGGCATGGGGTACTTTTTATCCCTGTTTGCACCAAACGGAATATGCTGGAGTTTGTTTTTGGATGAGCGAAGAGGATTTTTCTTAAAACCCTCCCAAACAACATGTGGTGATGTAGGGGTTGTTTTTAGGCTTTCTGACCCCAAGACTCAACTAATCTCTGCAGTTCTCCAGCTGTGATCTTTGGAGAGCCTTTGGCCAATCAAACTCTCCTCCTCACTGTGCATTAGGACGATATAGACACGCGTCCTCTTCCAGGCAGATTCGTAACATCTTTAGTTGATTGGAATTTCTTAATTATTGCCCTGATGGTGGAAATATGGATTTTCAATGCTTTAGCTATTTTCCTACAGCCACTTTCTATTTTGTGAAGCTCAACAATCTTTTGCTGGACATCAGAACTATATTCTTTGGTTTTACTCATTGTGATGAATGATTTAAGGGAATTTGGCCTTTGTGTTTCCTCATATTTATACTCCTGTGAAACAAGAAGTCATAGCTAGACAATTTCATGTTCCTAGTCACCCTGGGGTGCTAAAATATGTAAATATTAATGGGAATATACTTTAGAGATATTTTACTAAATTCTAGGGGTGCCAATAATTGTGGTCAATGTGTTTTGGAGAAAAACATTTATTTCATAATATGAGTTTCCCCCCACTTTCAGTTATTTTACTTCAATGAAAGATTCGATTTTTGTGAAGTTTTTGAGTGAAAGATCAAAAGGATAAACAATGCAGACTTATTTTTACAGCCATCTTTGATCATATTTACCAGGGGTGGCAATAATTCTGACCACAACTGTAGTTGACTTTTGCATTAACATATCCCAGAGTAGTTTTAATTCATAAAAAGTAGTAGTTACCGAGACCCCAATGAGCCAACTAGCCCCAGTCAACCCTTCAATGGCATGGCAGCCTGATATTGCTGAAGGACGAATTATGCTTCATCAACAACAATTATACCAAATAAAAAGGATGCTCGCACACACACAAATGCAAAAACACACAAACATATCTACACCCACAGCCGCACATCTACAAAACACAGCATTAACAGGAAATTCCAAAAATCAGCACATCTGCTGGCAAACTGCCGACTCTTAAGGAGAAGGAGCACATGCTGTAAATCCTCTCTAAATCTCTTACTGGATGTCACGCTCGCACAGTGGATCACGGGAGATAGCAATTCACTTAGCTGGCAAAAATATTGCTTGCCTGTCCCCTTGTTCAGGGGACTCTCATTCATGGGCATTTACACTGTGCAATAATATTCCTTAAATCGCCCCAGGTTAATCTGAATGGGGCCGATAAAGCCATTCTATCGGACACATAACACCACACCGGATGTGTCCTGGTGCCACCCAAGTCAAGGGCTTGACGCCATGTCCTCGCAGGAAGGAATTTCAAATAGCTGTGCAAGTTTCCCTGCTTCTAAAGGAGGGTGAGACGCCTTTCATCACAAACAATTCATTTGCATATAAGGATTCCAAACAAGAAAAACAGAGCACTAATTAAAGGCGATGACAGCGGCGCTCTGCACCAGAGCGGTGAAGTCAACATTGACCTCTTGTGCGGAGACGAACAAGGTTTGAAAAACCAAACAGACGTAATCTCTTCTAATCAAACCTTTTGTAAACGGACAAGAATAAGCAAACATCTTGGTGCAGAGCTCATGGCGACAGCATACATACCTATTCTCTCATTGACTGCCATTCCTGAAGTAAAAGGAATGGAATTTACGATCCACAGGAAAACAGTCCATCTGAGATAGTGAATCATGTCGTCTTTGGCACATGAGAAAGGGCCCCTTGAAAACCTAGAAATAGAAAACAACGTCACTTTTACAACTCTGATGCTCCTCTGGGTAACGCAACACCACTTGTTACTGTCTGTATGATGATTGATTGCTTTTCTTTTTGATATTTTTTAGCATGCCCTTACAATTTGAGTTACTTTTCAATAGGCTTTACTGATAAACAACAACTTTAGTGCCCTATAATCAAACAATAATCAATATCAAATGAATATGAGCCACTCTGATAGAATCTGCAGGAACAGATCATGCTGTGTAAAATTCATCTAGCGCTTCAATTATGTGGTGAAACATCTTAACGCAAAATTCCAAGTGTGACATTTCACTCCTCAGAATAAACTCCAGGCCAGAGTAAGTTTCCAGCATGAGGTGCTTCTGAGGACCCAGTGCCAGATTCCTGTAAACTAATACGATCCGTTACCCACCGCTGACTGTTGTTATTGAGCTCTTAAGTAACAGGGCAAACAAATTGCGCTAAATAATTAAACACTTGTGCTGTGGAGTTTTGAAACACATGCAGTTTTGTAGGCTACAATCATTAGTCCATCTCTGCACATAAATATGGAATAAATTGGTTTGTTGTGAACTTCAAACTCAAGTTCAAAGTTTAAACTTTCATGAAAATGTGCAGTCTCTATTAAAGCTAAGAAAATCATATGTTTTGTAAATAGAATGCAGTTCTACATGGGCAGTGTAGTTTACACAATGTAATGTAGTGAATGAAAAATTTCAACCCACTAAAATATAAATTAATTTAAGTAAAATAGCTCCAACCTGCAGTGATGAGTTCATTGCACTTATTCAAGCACTTTATTGATTAATAAAATCAAGCTAAAACTCTGAATGACATTTTTTAAAAACATGAATGGAAACCAATGCTGCTCTCTAAACATACAAGCAATTCTTACTGCGCTATGTGGAATATTTGCACTTTTAAACATGGATTGGACACTTTATGCTTTCTTCATACACATTTAAACCTAAAATCTTGATTGTTAAAAAAGTTAATCTGCATGTTATGTCAACTAACTAGTAAAAACATAGTAATCTAAATTAGAGAAACGGCATTTTATCTATGCATGTATTCAACGGAAAGCTAAAGATTGAGTGATAATATCTCATATCAGTATATTAATCCATCAATAATAGTGCTCAAACGCCACGTGCACTTGTTTAATAATAAATATACAGAATTTATATAAATTAAAATAACTTCCTAAAACTATCAATAAACAACAATAAAACGTACAGCTGGTGCCTAAATGTGTCACGTGCATGGTCAAAAGCAACTGTTTACTGCAATTTCTCTGTGTAACCGAATGATGATAAATCAGCAATGCTGAACATTCAATCTCTCTCTCTCTCCTTGAAGTACACGAACGCCGACAGCACAGGACTCACAGTGGCGTGTTAAACTCAGATGACATCAAACAGGATCATTTAGAAAATGACACCGCACACATACTGTGCAAAAACACCTACAAAGTCACAGCAACCAAGACAAATGAACACCGGCTACTTACATTTGCTGAGAAAGTTTATTATTCCAGCGTAAACACACAGCACAAGCAAATCCTGTTTGGCTAATTAGCGCATTTTAGGCTGTGGTGTCCAAAGCACACTTGCAAATAAAAGTGAGAATGAAAGCTCGTGCAGGAACCGTGTCCTTATTTGTCGCACTGCCTGACCCTCCCACCCACTCATTAGAGAAGCACACATCAGGACGGACAGGACACTCTGAGGGGCTCCCTGTGGAACACGCTACGGTACACACAGGGTACTTGACCAATAGCATGGACACCAACTTTTTTTTTAATTGGAGGTCAACATTTTAAGAAAAACTTTCAATAAAAAATAAGAACATATATTGTATGTGCTTAAGTTTTTCCTCATGTTTAATCAATTTTTTGTTTAATTTTTGATTATTAATATGATGTCAACTAGCCTATAGTAATTATAATAGAATTGAACAAAATAGAATTTGACAAAAATGTAACTTTTTAAAACAGCATTTTGTAATTCAAAATTACGTTGATTTTGTTTGTCCATATATGTATATTAATATATAAAGTATTTTAATCAGATTCTCCTAGAGGTTATGTTATGTTATGTTATGTTATGTTATGTTATGTTATGTTATGTTATGTTATGTTATGTTATGTTATGTTATGTTATGTTATAGCCTATTATATTATGTTATATTATATTATATTATATTATATTATAGCATATTATATTATAACCTATTATAGCCTATTGTAGCATATTATAGTCTATTATAGGCTATTATAGCATATTATAGCCTATTATATTATAGCCTATTATGTTATTATATTATATTATAGCCTATTATATTATAACCTATTATAGCCTATTGTAGCTTATTATAGTCTATTATAGCATATTATATCCTATTATATTATAGCTTATTATGTTATTATATTATAGCCTATTATAGCCTATTATAGCATATTATATTATATTATAGCCTATTATATTATAACCTATTGTAGCGTATTATAGGCTATTATAGCATATTATAGCCCATTATAGCCTATTATATTATTTAAAAGAATGAAACATGACTTTACTCCATTTCCCAGCAAGGGGTATATGTTATTAGCATACTATTAGCATACCTATTATAGCCTATTATATTATTGCCTATTATAGCATATTATATTAAAGCCTATTATATTATAACCTATTATAGCATAATATAGCCTATTATAGCCTATTGTGGCATATTATATTAAAGCCTATTATATTATATAAATGAATGAAACATGACTTTACTCCATTTCCCAGCAAGTGGTATAAATCTGTTATTAGCATACTTTAAAAATCTTAAGGCAACCTTAAAAAAGGTATTTCTGCTAAATAGTAAAAAAAATAATGTTTGATACACAAAACAGAGCAATTTGAAAGCTAACATGAAATTATCAAGCAGCGGTTAGGCTGACAAATATTTTAATTAAATGTAAAAACGTGTTTGTTTTCATATTTAAGTTAAGAATTTTCTTTTATTTTGAAGTTTATATAGCTTTTATTTTGTATTTCACTTTGTCTTGTCTGTGTTCACTTTTCCCTTTCCACTTTTTATTTTTGGTTTATTAATCCTGTCTTATTGTTATTCATTGTTCATTGGTTTTCTATACTCACTGGTTCAGTTGGGCTTGTTATCTTTAATTTTATAATTTATTATTAAAATAATTAAAATAAAAAATGAAATGTAACTGAATAAATGATTTATTGCGAGTTTACACTGCAAGGCTTGCAACAAAAAAGCAAGTCAAAACTGATATTGAAATGCAACACTACAAATATTAACCCTACAAATCCCCAATATATTGAACACAAATCTTTAATATGGAGATTTGTTAAGGTGTTCGTGGTACATGTGTTACCCGAGATATGAATTCCAGCACTGTCTAGGGTTGTCTATATGTCTGCAACCTATATTCCTCTGGATGCTTTCATATCAATCTACCACTTTATAAAGCTATTTATTTGAAGCAGGGATTTGCAGTGCATTGCAATATCTCACCTGACCATCTGACTCTTCTGACCACCACTTTTGTGTTTACAATGCCCTCAACACTGATGAATAATGAGACACATTTTTAGGATTGTGTTTGTATTGGCCTTTTTAGTGTCTCCACATTACCATGCACCCCCAACCCAGCTGCTTTCAGAACAGCTGTTTCTCAGACAAGGAATCAATGAGACTTCTCAGCTGTGATTCACTTGCAGACTTGCATTTCGGCTGTGATAGCATCATAATGCCCTCTGTGTTCTGTTGAAGAATGTCCTACCAACGAGAAACAACCACCTTAAGCCTGCAGACGGGAATTTCAGAACTAGAACAACAGCATATATATATATATATATATATATACAGTCAGTGCTGCTTGAAAGTTTGTGAACCCCTTGCATAATCTGTGAAAATGTGAATAATTTTAACAAAATAAGAGAGATTATACAAAATGCATGTTAGCAGTGACTGTATGATTTTGAGATCCATCTTTTCACACTGAGGACGATTGAGGGACTCAAACACAACTATTAAAAAAGGTTCAGACATTCACTGATGCTCAGGAAGGAAACACAATGCATTAAGAGCCGGGGGGTGAAAACTTATTGAATTTGAAGATCAAGGTAACTTCTGTTTCTTCAGAAGGGCAGTACTAAATGAAAAAACGGATATTTAAACAAAATAAGAAAAATTTGGACATCTTCATCCTGTTAATAAAGTTTTCACCCCCGGCTCTTTATGCATTGTGTTTCCTTCTGGAGCGTCAGTGAATGTTTGAACCTTTTTTAATAGTTTGTGTTTGAGTCCCTCAATCGTCCTCAGTGTGAAAAGATGGATCCCAAAATCATACAGTCACTGCTGGAGAGGGTTCAAATATGCAAAAGATGCTGGAAAACTGAAGAATTTTCGGGACCTGGAGGATTTTTCTGAAGAACGCTGGGCAGTTTAACTGCTCAGGACAAACAAGGGACTCAAGAACAACCATCAAAAAACAAAAAAAAACAGCCAGGTACAGGTAACCTGAGCTCATACGGGTAACGACACACAGTATTAAGAATCAAGGATTAAGGATACATAAACTTTTGAACGGGTAATTTTTTATAAATTCAGCTTTTTTTTTTGTCTTGTGGACTATATGTAAACATATTTTATGTAAAATGTCTTATTCAGGACAGTACTAAATAAAAAATAGCATTTTGTATGATCTCTCTTATTTTGTTAAAATTATTCACATTTTCACAGATTCTGCAAGGGGTTGACAAACTTTCAAGCTGCACTGTATATACAGCTTAGGAAAAAAAGGAGACCACTGCAAAATTATCAGTTTCTCTGGTTTTACTATTTATAGGTATGTGTTTGAGTAAAATGAACATTTTTGTTTTATTCTTTAAACTACTGACAACATTTCTCCCAAATTCCAAATAAACATATTGTCATTTGAGCATTTATTTGCAGAAAATGACAACTGGTCAAAATAACAAAAAAAGATGCAGTGTTTTCAGACTTCAAATAATGCAAAGAAAAAAAGTTCATATTCATTTTTAAACAACACAATACTAATGTTTTTAACTTAGGAAGAGTTTAGAAATCCATATTTGGTGGAATCAAAGCTTTCATGTGTCTTGGCATGCTCTCCACCAGTCTTTCACATTGCTGTTGCTGTTGGATGACTTTATGCCACTCCTGGTGCAAAAAATTCAAGCAGCTCAGCTTTGTTTGATGGCTTGTGACCACCCATCTTCCTCTTGATCACATTCCAGAGGTTTTCAATGGGGTTCAGGTCTGGAGATTGGGCTAGCCATGACAGGGTCTTGATCTGGTGGTCCTCCATCCACACTTTGATTGGCCTGGCTTTGTGTATTGGAGCATTGTCCTGCTGGAAAAAAAACAATCCTCAGAGTTGGGGAACATTGTCAGAGCAGAAGGAAGCAAGTTCTCTTCCAGGACAACCTTGTACGTGGCTTGATTCATGTGCCCTTCACAAAGACGAATGTATCCAATTCCAGCCTCCGAAAGCACCCCCAGATCATCACCGATCCTCCACCAAATTTCACAGTGGGTGCGAGACACTGTGACTTGTAGGCCTCTCCAGCAAAGCTGAAAATTGGACTGTTCAGAAAAGATGACCTTACTACAGTCCTCTGTATGTATATGTATATATACAGTATACACCGATCAAGGACATAACATTATGATCACCTTCCTAATATTGTGTTGGTCCCCCTTTTGCTGCCAAAACAGCCCTGACCCGTCGAGGCATGGACTCCACTAAACCCCTGAAGGTGTGCTGTGGTATCTGGCACCAAGATGTTAGCAGCTGTTAGCACAGCAAACTCGTTGTGCTCCTTAATCCATTCCTGAACCATTTTTGCTTTTTGGCAGGGCACATTATCCTGCAAGAGGCCACAGCCACCAGGGAATACCGTTTCCATGAAAGGGTGTACATGGTCTGCAACAATGCTTACGTGTCAAAGTAACATCCACATGGATGGCAGGACCCAAGGTTTCCCAGCAGAACATTGCCCAAAGCATCACACTGCCTCCGCCGGCTTGCCTTCTTCCCATAGTGCATCCTGGTGCCATGTGTTCCCCAGGTAAGCATCGCACACGCACCCAGCCATCCACGTGATGTAAAAGAAAACGTGATTCATCAATCTTCCATTGCTCCGTGGTCCAGTTCTGATGCTCACGTGCCCACTGTTGCCGCTTTTGGCGGTGGACAGGGGTCAGCATGGGCACCCTGACTGGTCTGCGGCTATGCAACTCCATACACAACAAACTGCAATGCACTGTGTATTCTGACACCTTTCTATCAGAACCAGCATGAAATTCTTGAGCAATCTGAGCTATAGTAGCTCGTCTGTTTGATCGGACCACATGGACCAGCCTTCGCTCCCCACTTGCATCAATGAGCTTTGGCCGCCCATGACCCTGTTGCCGGTTCACCACTGTTTCTTCCTTGGACCACTTTTGATAGATACTCACCACTGCAGACCGGGAACACCCCACAAGAGCTGCAGTTTTGGAGATGCTCTGACCCAGTCATCTAGCCATCACAATTTGGCCCTTGTCAAACTCGCTCAAATCCTTACGCTTGCCCATTTTTCCTGCTTCTAACACATCAACTTTGAGGACAAAATGTTCACTTGCTGCCTAATATATCCCAGCCACTAACAGGTGCCGTGATGAAGAGATAATCAGTGTTATTCACTTCACCTGTCAGTGGTCATAATGTTATGCCTGATTGGTGTATATGTCTGTTTTGTTTATTTCCAGGTTTAAATGAGTAACCGTGTTCAACAAACCATAAACAAAAATGGAAATGGGTTTTCTCAAAGCAAGTTCACCTATTTCAGAGCCTAGAGGGCTGAGAAGTCACATGAAAAACATTCACTTGTTTACGCATGCAAAGTTGCACAAGGAATCTGTTAAAAATTAAAAAGCATAATCATGTATGATTTATCATAATCCCCCAGTAACCCCTTTAAATCTTTATACACAAGTTTTATCAGCAGACATCATGTTCATCTCTAGACTGATGATGTGTCTTACAGTAATTAATTCACTTTCAAACAAACTCTTAGTACATGGAATTTAAGATCCTCTCTTATAGCAGAGGAATACACAAAACTCTCTTCTGCTCCACTTTAGCATGTGATGCTGTTTGGCTCTCAAATAGCCCACTTTCTGTGTTCTTTCACTTCTTCAGATTTTGAAACTTTCTTGAAGGCTGTTTTCCTGGCAAACAAACATCCCAATCCACACATATCGTCTGATATCACACTGAACACCTGTTTTTCCAACACACCTGTCGTTGAAATAGTGAGAAATATGCAACAATTGAGGAGATAGTATTAGTAGTTGTAAATATTACCTCTATCTAAATGTCTGTTAGCTCAATGCATCACCCATGAAGATGGGTTTTATTACTCTTTCTTATTGCCATATGGTTTGTATATTTTGTACACATGCTTTGTTTCCCCAAAGTGCTTCTCAAACAATAGCTCTATTCCTGCATCTCATGTTGCTCAGTTTGAAATAAATGGATATTGCAAACAACTGAGAACAAGAGGTCCTAAAAACCTCATTCACTTTGCTGCAGTGGTGAGCTCATAGCCATTTATGTGAGTCTAATACAAAAGAAGAACAACTAAATGCAGCCTGCCGATGTTTGGAAAGCCAAAGTCATTCATTGAAATTGAATTTGATAGATATATTATTGTAAAAGCTCACATGGTACTAAAGGGTTGATGATTTTCTGGCAAAATTGAGACGATTAGACTTGTATGAGCAGACTAGATATATTATGTTCTTTTTAGCATATTTCGATTTGCTGGTCAAAATAGTATATTTTAGTTGTGAATATAGAGTGCATTATTATTTTGTCCCATAGGGATTTTAAAAAGTCTTCATTAAGACTTCATTAAGACGGCTTCAGCAGAAGCAAATATGGATTAACAACCTTTAAAGGTTTATAAGTTATTGTCGTTGAAAATCAATTTCCCTATGTAGAAAACGAATAGAGTTTTTACTTCCGCAACCCGACGGTTACACTCTATTAAACTTTGTTCTTGTTGTTGTTGGGAATTTGGGTTTGAGACATTCTGGGAAGTAAATATAAGTAGGTATATCATATAATAAATAGGCCACTTTGAAAATCTGATTCATAAAATTAAAATTAGGCTTTTTAAAGACTCACTAAATTCATGCTGTGTTGAAACCATTCAACTTTCCGTCATGTTCTCTGTTCTGTACTTCCGCGTTTTCATGTCAGGTTATTGTAGAAAGGGCAAATGAGATTGATAAAACAATTGCAAATGAGACCCAGAGACTAAATGAAACCAGGGTATTAGATTCGGTATCTCGCAGTATCTCACGGCTAATGGAAGTCGCCTGGTGCCTATCAGTCTCCTTGAGACTAGCCAATACAGTCTGTAATGCACTTATAAAGTGAATGGAAGCTTATATCAGTGCTGAGCATGCATTTTAAAGGATCCTGAGAGAAATGTACCCTTCAGATATAATTTTTCAAGAGTAAATTGAGAGAATACATTTTTTAAGAACTTATGCCTGTGTGGCTATTTTGACTAGTGGGTATTGAACATAAGCATCAGTCTTGTGATAGTACTGCTTACTAGTCACTATTTTTAGCCCCTATAGTTGTTCATTATTATCAGTATAAGCAATCAGTTTCATTCCTGTATCTCAGCTGGTAGACTAAAGCATTAGCAATGCCATTGTCAGGGGTTTGATTGAACCACATGGCTTGGCCTGTTCAAAAGTTTACCCTTGATACACTGTTATTTGCTTTGAATTTACAGTAAGTGTGCCAAATGCACAAATGAGAATCTTGAGTTTACAATAAACATTCAATGTTGCATGTCATTTCCTTGCAGCACAGTTTGCACGAGGACCCAGGTCTCATGGTCAGTATCATATATCGATGATTATCCTGTGGCCACTTGCTCTCCTGCATGATCACTTTGCACTGCTCTTTAATCACTATAGCAACTGTTTGAATGTGCCAAAGTGTGTAAAGTGATACCATGTTTATATAAAAACAGATACCTGAGCAGCAAAAACAACATTCACAGGAACGAGCAACGCAACTGATGGGATTACTGACATTGTGACTGGATTGCAGTGTCAATTTTTTCTACATTAAAAATTAGCAAATTAGTGATTACTGATTCTTTGAAATCTGTTTTAAAATGTCAGTGGTTTTAAAGTTTTTTTTATCAAAGTAAACGCATTATCAAGTATTGATTGTAATTGAACTCAAGTTAGTTTAATAATTCTGCACAAATTCTGTCATCATTTACTCACCCTCAGGTTGTTCCAAACCTGTATGAATTTCTTTCTCCTGCTGAACACTTAAGAAGATATATTGCCAAAAGTTTTGGGATGCCTGCCTTTACATGCACATGAACTTTAATGACATCCCATTCTTAATCCTTAGGGTTTAATATGGAGTTGGCCCACCCTTTGCAGCTATAACAGCTTCAACTCTTCTGGGAAGGCTTTCCACAAGGTTTAGTAGTGTGTTTATGGGACTTTGTGACCATTCTTCTAGAAGCGCATTTGTGAGGTCAGGCACTGATGTTGGACGAGAAGGCCTGGCTTGCAGTCTCTGCTCTAATTCATCCCAAAGGTGTTCTATCGGGTTGAGGTCAGGACTCCGTGCAGGCCAGTCAAGTTTCTCCACACCAAACTTGCTCATCCGTGCCTTTATGGACCTTGCTTTGTAGGAAGGGGCCTTCCCCAAACTGTTTCCACAAAGTTGGGAACATGAAATTGTCCAAAATGTCTTGGTATGCTGAAGCATTAAGAGTTCCTTTCACTGGAACTAAGGGGCCAAGCCCAACCCCTGAAAAACAACCCCACACCATAATCCCCCCTCTACCAAACTTTACACTTGGCACAATGCAGTCAGGCAAGTACTGTTCTCCTGGCAACCGCCAATCCCAGACTCGTCCATCGGATTGCCAGACAAAGAAGTGTGATTCGTCACTCCAGAGAACACATCTCCACTGCTCTAGAGTCCAGTGGTGGCGTGCTTTACACCACTGCATCCGATGCTTTGCATTACATTACCACTAACAGTTGACCATAGAGTATTTAGTAGTGAGGAAATTTCACGAATGGACTTATTGCACAGGTGGCAACCTATCACAGTACCACGCTTGAGTTCACTGAGCTCTTGAGAGCAACCCATTCTTTCACAAATGTTTGTAGAAGCAGTCTGCATGCCTAGGTGCTTGATTTTATACACCTGTGGCCATGGAAGTGATTGGAACACCTGAATTCAATGATTTGGAGGGGTGTCCCAATACTTTTGGCAGTATAGTGTACAGGCAATTTACCATATAAATATATGGTTTTTAAAGCTTTTTAACAGTTATAGCGCCACCTATGGTCCGATCTCCATAAAAGTTTGCATGCTTGTTTAGAATCATATGTCGCATATGCTCACCTATTTTCGTGAAGTTCTGAGTTTTCGTTTAGGAGTTATAGGCCTTTGCATGCACTTGGCCACGCCAGTTTGATCTAGAGAGTCCAGAGAATTAGGAACGATAGGCTTTTGGGTAGACAAAAGTTTTTTAAATGACCCTGCTATAGCTATCCAAAGGCCAAAGTTCAACATTTTTTTGATAACTATTGACCTAGAGAATCCTGAGAATTGGTTTTATCGAGGTTGAACCAAAAACCCAGGACTAGTTCGCCAAAGTTGGTTTTTGAAATAATCTCCAATATTTAACGAACTATTCGATGGACAGCGGCGGTCCTAGAGGCAAAGTTGCTCAGAATGAGGAGGTCTACCATGCGTTACAAATGTTGTGGGCGTGTGCGAAAACACAACACGTGAGCGATACACAATCCTTTATGCACGTGAAAAACGCGAAGGTGCCCCCCTGGTGGCCGATTTCTTTCAAATTTCTCACAGGCCTCTAGGGCCGTGACTCAAACAGGCCCAGTGAGTTTCGTTCCGATCGGCCTCCATTAACCTTGTCTGATAACTGCTCAAACTTCATTGGCTGATGGCAGACATGTTTTTTGAGATATATCAGTGTCCACATAGACAATCATGGCACTGCATGCCACTGCATGCCAATTTTCAAGTCAATTGGACTAACGGTAAAGTAGTTATAGCCATTTTCATGTTTTTTTTTTCTGTTAAAACGCCACCAAGTGGCCAGTCGCCACGTCCTTTTTCTTACATAGGTGTGCTGAGTTTGGTGAAAATATCTCATTCCGTTCATGAGTTATAGCCATTTTAGTAAAAGTGGCTCCTCCCATTTCGAACATTTTGGCGGCCCTTAGGGACTGTGAACCGAAATTTCAACTTTTTTTTTATAACTATTGACAATCAGACTCCAGAGAATCTTGCTGCACTGGTTTGGTTCCAAACTGGCCAAAAACCTAGGACTAGTTCACAAAAAGTAGGTTTTTCAAAAAATCCAAAATTCCCAAAAAGTTCGCCAGAACGACGAGCAATCTGCATTTACCTTTAAATGACTACATTTGATCAATAAATAATAAATAAATAATAATTTAAGCACATTCTTCAGTTAAATTCAAAATAACTCACAATTTCATGTTTAATTCCAGCTCAAAATATCTTTCATTGGGTGTCTTTGCCGACCTCTTGTGAAAAAAAAAAGTAATATAACATGATATTTCATGACTCTTCCCACTACATGAGCTGTTCTGCTGGGTCCTAAAGTCAGTTTTTTCTTCAGTATGCATTCAGATACACATGTAGACATTATAAAATAATTTTTTTGGTAATGTTTAGCATTTTTAGTTTGAATTTTTAGGGTTTTCTTATATGTGTACTGAAGCATTACTCGCATTCCAGTCATACCTAAGGGGGTCAAATTGACCGGCGAGGGAAGGATTTGTACTTTTTTTAAATTTCAAGCACAAAACTCCTCAAATCCAGTCAATTTTAATGTGTGTGTGTGTATTCGTGGTTCAAGTGCGACAGAAGTCCTAGGGTTGGACCACTCCGATGAACACTCAATTAAAAAAAAAATTTGGGGTCAAAATTACCCGAGGGAAGGATGAGGGTTAAAACCCACTTGGTGTCATTAGTGCCGCAGAATTGACACACTTCAATTGTTAATGAAATTGGGATGAAATTGTTAAAAATTGTTAAAAGTGCCTGAAGTCTGGTGTATACATCAAAACAGAGACAAGTATTCCACTTAGCATTATACATTTTGCATGGATTACATTAAATTTAAAGCAGTCTTTAGCAAATCTCCTGTAATTTCAGTAAAATAGCTTTTCCTTTAAGGTCCTGCCAGCTTTTCGTGGACACCGGCTTCTGCTGTGGATTATCACTGAGAAGGTTATTCATTTACACCTTTTACACTGGTAATTATCCTCATTAAATCGAACCGGATTCATTCTCCTGATGTACAACCAAGCCATTTGAGGAGATAAAAAATTAATTAGAAATAGTGACAGAAAGCAGATTATGTTTGATGAATCTCAATGAAAAGCTGAGCTGGACATTTTTCTGATACCACAGCCAAAAGGAAAATCTTAGATTGCTTGTCATAAGCGTATCATTCGGTTTTAGAATGCATGGATAGTGTGTGTGTGTGTGTGGTCCTGGTATTCCCTATACGTTATGGGGAACAAATGTCCCCACAAGTATAGTAATACCAGTAAATTTTGACCCCAGTGGGGACATTTTTTTGGTCCCCATGAGGAAACTATTTTTTGAAAATCTAAAATAGCAGAAAGCTTATGCAGTTTGTACAAAAACCATGTTCCCATAAAACATGGAAACCCAACATATGTGTGTGTGTGTGTGTATAATTGATAATGTCTGTAGAATAAACTCTCACATGATTTATCATTCTGCACTTAATCTATAGTAAAGACACATTCATTGTTCACAGAACGTGAAGTGGTTTTGTCTTCAAACTGATTATAGGAAAAACTTGCTATCATAGATCACCGTGTGTATGTTTAGACATTGTTTTTGTGTGGTGTATAAAATCCAGATGTATGACGATGATTATGTAGGCCTATTTCTTGACTCCTTTGTTGTGCTTTAAAGACATACAGAAGTCAAAATGGAGTCCTGCTTCAAATCACAGTTGACCTGCGGATGACCTCTGCGTTCTCCATCTCTGGAATAGCACCACTGACTTTCTGTCAATCATCGATGTGGTAATTGAACTCAGAAGTTCAAAAAGCTGCCATTAAGGACAGGTCGGAAATATTGGGTAATTGGTTCTGAGGTGTAAGAGATGGAAATAGTCTTGATTACATTAAGGGCTTAATGGATCCCAGTGTGTCACTCAGTCAAAAGTTGGCAAGCAAGCATACACTTGAAAAAGATTTAACCCTTACAGTTTAGTTCGCTGGTTATCACCAAGGACAACTGGATTATGAATTCATACATGGTGGATCTCAAATACAGAAAGGGGAAATTAAAATTTAGCAAGTATCATGAATTATTTCAGAGACACTTGGGCTAGATTAAATATGAGAAGACTTTGGATGAATAGTTCCAGTCAAAACATTCACAAACTGTCCCAGCAGAAGGGCTAAGGGATTTTAAAAGATTAAACTTTAAATCTGGAAAGCTATTTCTTTCTCAGGCAAGAATCAAGACAGGTGGTCATATTGTTTTTGGAAATTCACATTCTCTTTTGTTCTTGCATATTCTCAAATATGTTTAAGAATTCTGTCAGCTCAGAGCATAACTCACAGAATGGGTCGTTGAAATTACATTTATAATAATAGTATTATTGTAATTGTATTTTTCCATTTTTATGTTAATGATCTTTTAATGAAGTATTTATTTTTAGATTCATTCACCTCAGCGGTTGGGCAGAGTTTAGTTGGACATCTAGAAAGTAATTAAACAAAATAATTCTTCACATCAACATCAGAGTCGGCTGTAGATATTGGTGGGGGGAAAAAAACACATAAAACCTGCACTTTCTGAAAGCCAATATTGTCTTTACTTGAGAGGCAACAACATTTTAGCTATCCTCTAATATGTCAGAAAATAATGTCTTTTAGTGTAAGAATATAATCAACATTCATAACTGTTAATTGCATAATTTCAAAGTTTTGCCCCAAAAATCTTTAGGCTAGTTATTCAACCTACTTTTTATTTTAAACCTGTGCAAAAATACATACATAAATAAATTCAATATTTAAAGGATTAGTTCACTTTAAAATGAAAATTATCCCATAATTTCCTCACCCTCAAGCCATGTATATGACTTTCTTCTTTCTGATGAACACAGTCAGAGTTATATTAATAAATATCCTGACGCTTCCAAGCTTTATAATGGCAGTGAACGAGGCCCACGAGTTTGAAGCTCAAAAAAGCACATCCATCCATAATAAACATACTCCACATGGCTCCGGGGGGTTAGTAAAGGCCTTCTGAAGCAAATCGATGGGGTTTTGTAAGAAAAATATCCATATTTAAAACTTTATAAAGTAAAATATCTAGCTTCTTCCAGACCGCCTTCCGTATTCAACTCACGCAGAAAGTGTAATCCTCTCGCAGTTCAAAACGCTTAAGCTACGTCTGACGTCATACTGTACGTCGCACCAGTTACGCTTTTTTCGTAAGCTGAATACGGAAGGTTATTTATTAATATAACTCTGATTGTGTTCATCAGAAAGAAGAAAGTCATATACACCTAGGATGGCTTGAGGGTGGGTAAATCATGGGATAATTTTCATTTTAAAGTGAACTACTCCTTTAACAAATGTGCACGAGGCATGCAGAATCAAAAACAGAAAAGGAATGACAATTAAAATAGATCACATAATAAAATAATAGTTTTATTATTTTAATAATTACTATTAATAATAGTAAAAACAGTTTTAAAATAAAAAAAGAAAGACAATACACCCTCGGCCCTCCCCACAAACTCAGTTTGGCTCATGAACTGTAGAAATGTCTTATATTTGATTAAAACTTGGATTATTTAATATAATTATTTAATACATTGACAATAACATATTTATAAAGTGTTCTAAAATGTTCAGTAGCTAACATTAAGTCATGAAATCTAGGTATCATTAAAGTATGTAAAATCTCAATGTAAAAATCTTCAGTTTGTTTTGACCTCCTCACCCGTGTGTTATGTGACGTCACCCGTCACATGGCGCGCGTCAGCTGTGTTGCAGGAAGTGAAGCAGTCATGGCGACTCCTGTAGCGTTACTCTCTGAATCTGTGCTCGGATGGTCTATTTTCACTATCGTTTTACTGGTGAGATACACACATTATCCACTATAACTTTTATTTACTTTTATTATATTGTTAGACGCGGTATTTCCGCGTATTCTATCACGTGCTATGCTCGATATATATCATATACTGGCACGCCGCACTACTTTGGTTATAAACGTCATTTCATAATCCTGTTTTATGTTTACAGTTACAGTATTGTTTAGCAGATTTTTACTAAAATTTCACACTATACTGTTTTACTAGAAGTAACACGTCAGGCTAAAGTACAAGTATAACATTTTTACCTCTTACATTTAATCCTATTATCTTATTCTATGCCCACAATTACATGTGACACTAATATCAAAGTCATAATTGATTGATTTTACAGTTCTTAGTATTTTCAAATGTGAATATGTTTTATCTCAGAGTCAACTATAAGTATTTTGTAGGTTGATTCCCCCCAAAATTATAAACACAATAATGTTTTTGTTGTTTGTTTGAGGCAGGACTGTTTGGTGACCAATGGCTGAAAGGGGGAGTGCTCAGGAAACTTTACAAATAGTCATTATTTTTTTGCAATTTCATTTAGTGGCACAGAAATAACACACCTCACCTTCAAACATATAATTTATTTATATTCTGCCTGGTCGAGGTGTTTAATTAAAGTGGCTTCTATGCTTTAATTTTCTAATTAAAATGCAGCCTGCTCAAGTTTAACAAGTGTAAAGAGAGCATTATTTCCCATTATATAATTTGTTCGGAGCGTTCCTGATTTAAATGCATAGCGTTGGGTCATTATCTGACCAACAATTCAGGCAGAATCTAATACGCATAGGGCTCTTAATTGATCCTGTCTGAAAACAGCTTCCCGTAATCACAAGCTCATTTTAGCGGTGTCCTGAGAGCTTATAGAGGATGTGTTTGGAATACGACCCTTCACTCTCATACAAGTTCCTCCTAAAATTTGGACTCTATTAGTGTTTTTCTTTTAATGAGATACAATGCAATGCTTTTCAGAGACAACTGTCTCAGAGCCTTCTAAATCTGTAGGCTTCTAAATATCCTTCTAAATCTGTAGGCAGGATTTTCCTTATCTTTCTAGGTGAGGAGCTATTGGTTGCTAGATCAGAAGTGCAATACAGAATTACATTTTGAGTTATTTAATTGCGGTTTTGAATTTCTATGGCCTTTGAAGTTGGCATGAAATGGATGTTGAGATCAACTTGTCTTTCCTATTGTTATGTACACTCACCTAAAGGATTATTAGGAACACCTGTTCAATTTCTCATTAATGCAATTATCTAATCAACCAATCACATGGCAGTTGCTTCAATGCATTTAGGGGTGTGGTCCTGGTCAAGACAATCTCCTGAACTCCAAACTGAATGTCAGAATGGGAAAGAAAGGTGATTTAAGCAATTTTGAGCGTGGCATGGTTGTTGGTGCCAGACGGGCCGGTCTGAGTATTTCACAATCTGCTCAGTTACTGGGATTTTCACGCACAACCATTTCTAGAGTTTACAAAGAATGGTGTGAAAAGGGAAAAACATCCAGTATGCGGCAGTCCTGTGGGCGAAAATGCCTTGTTGATGCTAGAGGTCAGAGGAGAATGGGCCGACTGATTCAAGCTGATAGAAGAGCAACTTTGACTGAAATAACCACTCGTTACAACCGAGGTATGCAGCAAAGCATTTGTGAAGCCACAACACGCACAACCTTGAGGCGGATGGGCTACAACAGCAGAAGACCCCACCGGGGACCACTCATCTCCACTACAAATAGGAAAAAGAGGCTACAATTTGCACGAGCTCACCAAAATTGGACAGTTGAAGACTGGAAAAATGTTGCCTGGTCTGATGAGTCTGGATTTCTGTTGAGACATTCAGATGGTAGAGTCAGAATTTGGCGTAAACAGAATGAGAACATGGATCCATCATGCCTTGTTACCACTGTGCAGGCTGGTGGTGGTGGTGTAATGGTGTGGGGGATGTTTTCTTGGCACACTTTAGGCCCCTTAGTGCCAATTGGGCATCGTTTAAATGCCACGGCCTACCTGAGCATTGTTTCTGATCATGTCCATCCCTTTATGACCACCATGTACCCATCCTTTGATGGCTACTTCCAGCAGGATAATGCACCATGTCACAAAGCTCGAATCATTTCAAATTGGTTTCTTGAACATGACAATGAGTTCACTGTACTAAAATGGCCCCCACAGTCACCAGATCTCAACCCAATAGAGCATCTTTGGGATGTGGTGGAACGGGAGCTTCGTGCCCTGGATGTGCATCCCACAAATCTCCATCAACTGCAAGATGCTATCCTATCAATATGGGCCAACATTTCTAAAGAATGCTTTCAGCACCTTGTTGAATCAATGCCACGTAGAATTAAGGCAGTTCTGAAGGCGAAAGGGGGTCAAACACAGTATTAGTATGGTGTTCCTAATAATCCTTTAGGTGAGTGTATATCCGAGTGAAAGGCCTTTTCGAACAAGAAAATATGTAGGGCGAGACTTGATTTTGTCCATCAGGAATTGATTGGATGGTTATGGATGACTATTGCATATGAGTGACAGGTTGTCCTGTCCTCGTGGCAGTAAACACGTCATCAGAGAATAGAAGAGATGTCACTTTTCATTAAAGATTATAAACGCACATGAAAAAAGGCACATATTTATATATTTTTTTAAAAATAATGACGTGCACGGATAAATCATTTATAATAAACTGCAATATTCCATAAAAAATGAGAATTATCAATTTTGATTTAATGGTGACTTTAAAATGAGTTTGTGTTATGAGAAGGCCAACAGTCTGATATAACACATCGGTTTGACACCAGAGAGATTTAGGTCTTTTAAAACAGGGACATACAAATTTAACACACAATTATAACAAATTATTACAAATATCAGGCCTAAAATAAACAAGCATTTTTGTTTATGATTATGAGCAGGGCTTGAATACAGATTGACATATGAGTTAGTTAGCGGTTCTTTATAGTTTTTTCAATTTAATTTCATGTACTTTTATTTTCTTAATTTTTGTGAAAGTTTGTATTATTATAAAAACTGAAATAAAGTTATAATATTTTTTTAGTATACTTCATTGATAAAGTTGATATCCTTATCTGATATCTGGTCTTAGTCATACATTAAAAATAAAAATAAAATAAATAAAAATTAAGCTTTGTAAAGACATAGACAGAATTTATATTTGTCTACAAATCTAATTTCGAACATTTAATCATTTAATCATGAAACTGGTGGTACTGTGTTTAACATTATCACTTTAAATGAATTATTTTGATGCACATCTCATATTGTCCCCCTGTATCTTCAGGTCATCGTGGCCTTCTGCTGGGTTTATATTCGGAAGTATCAGAGCCGGCAGGAGAGCGAGGTTATCTCCACCATCACGGCGATATGTGCTCTGGCCATTGCGCTCATCACATCAGCTCTTCTTCCTGTGGATATCTTCCTAGTGTCCTTTATGAAGTATCCCAATGGCACTTACAAGGTAACCATATTACCGCACAGAAAAGTTACCTGTTACATGACAACTCGCACAGATCTGTGCTTGATCCTGTAGTTCAATCATTCCAGGTGTCATAGATAAACCTGTCTTGCATTGTTTAAATGCAACATGAAATCCAATTTACTCTCTTAATAAATGTCCCTGGTCTTACTGTGCAAGATTCATCATTACTGTACATGTTATTATAAAGATAGAAAATGTTTCTTTGCCACTTAAATTACTTTTTTTTTCTGCTGATGTAAACAACAGTGCGGTCTGGAAAGAATAATATTAAAGAGGTCATATGATGCTATTTTAAAAGTTCATTATTTTGCTTATTGGGTGTAATAAAATCGATCAACATGCTTTAATGTAAAAAAAAAAAAAACACATTATTTTTCACATACTGTACATTATTACAGCTCCTCTATTGCCGGTCTGTCTGAAAAGCGCTGATTTCTACAAAGCTCCTCCTTCCGAAAATCTCAGAGTGCTCTGATTGGCCGGCAGACCCAGTGCATTGTGATTGGCCAAACACCTCAAGCGTGTGTCGGAAATGTAACGCCCCTTACCTTAATCGCAAGCTTCAGCTTCCAAAGCTTTAAGCAATTGTAAACACAGTTAATAATGTTGTCGGTTTTACCATAGGCGTAATTTTCTGGTGGGATTTTCATGTCCCCACCACTTTTTGCCTGGTTCGATATTGTCCCCACCATTCTTTGAAACATCTTGCGTCACGGATGTATCGAATACAAAGGAAGCATCTCAGTTTGAGAGTATTAATTTAGTTAGTTTGTGTTAAATATAGGCGATCTGGCCATAGAATGTGTTGTTTTTGAAATCATGTTGAGTGCTTGTTGCCGCTGTTATCAGTGGCGGAAGGCAAAAGTGTTCTCTTGGGTCTCGTGCGCACACTTCAAAGTCTTCACACAAATGAGCGCTTCAGTCTACCACTTTGATGCTGATCTGGAAACTCGCTATTCCCTCCAGTGAAATCACAAAACAAAAAGCAAACTAACGTGTTCCTGCTCTTGATATACAATCACTGATGAATATCTTTGGTTTTAATGAGAAAAAAAATTTATACGAGGGAAGATTAGAACCCTGAACCTCTGGCACACTTGGCAAAAATTCTCCCACCAGACCATTAGGACACACAAGCATTAGAGGCGGATCTACGTATTTATACACTGAGGTAAAGCCTCCACCCCCACCCACCACACACACACACACACACACACACACACTCTTTTCCAACCGACTTTTTTTAAAACAATGTTACGCTAATGGGTTTTACCCAAGCCTGCCGCACTTGTGTTAAAAACTGAAGCCAAAGCGTCTCGTTCGCCCCCCAAGTGGTTGGTCCCAGTGTAGCTCATAACACCCACCCCTCAATCTATTCTAATGGACGCGAGACAAAGTAAACAATCAAATTACACTTCAAATAATTTTTCCCCTAAGATGGCTTCTGTCATTTTAGGCAGTTTTTATCACGATGATTTCATTTCAAGTGTTCGTTTTTAAATAAGTTTGGTTTTAGTTATAAAA
This sequence comes from Coreius guichenoti, assembly GCA_039654105.1. Taxonomy (NCBI): domain Eukaryota; kingdom Metazoa; phylum Chordata; class Actinopteri; order Cypriniformes; family Gobionidae; genus Coreius; species Coreius guichenoti. The sequence goes on from CM077179.1 coordinate 14,980,692, forward strand.
ACGGGGGGGTGACGTCATGATTGACAGCTGAGATTGACAGCTTCTCTGAGTAAAGTTGAGGCACTAACTGACTTTTTTCTGAATTTTCAGGAGGAGGTTGGAGCTTTAGCTTTAATTTCTACATTTCCATAACTGTTTATTTCACACCAGCATAATGAATTGTTCTGCATCTGCGAGAGTGTGGGCGGGCTTTTGATATCGCGGCTCTACTTCCTGCTTTCTACTGCGCAGACTCCGGTCCCGTGTTTACTACTGCGCAGACTCTGTCCCAAATCAGCGCCATATTCGGACGTTGGCAGCTTCACTTTTCTTCAGTGGAAAGCAGTGATGACGCGTCGTCCATATTTTTTACTGTCTAGGGTTTTACCGTATCAGTTTGAGTCCGAGTTAGATTCTGAAAATGCGAATGATCAAACCGATCGAGCAGAACCAACTATGCAATCATGACTTGGCGTTTCAGAGTGGTCCCAATGCAATGGTACGATGTCCTACCTGCCTGTCAACATATGTATTTCCATACCACCGAGTACCCTGTTCGCGCAGACATCACACATCATCAGTGCGTTCCTTAAGACTATACAGAGTTGTACACAGACCAAGTACCACAAACAGCAGTCACCTTTTACAGTTCCTCCTGAACCAAAACAACAAGCTTATGCTGCGTTCACGCCATGTCGTAACCGTAATTACGAGATGGCAACCCGTGATGTTCTACCCAGAGCTGTTCACGTCCTCAGACTCGGATTTATGCATTTCTATGTCAACACTGTCAACACTGAAATGAATCTGCAGCAGTCAGGTGGTACAAGCCAGAGCTCTTTAAATGTTTACAAACATTACAATAATAATGAAATGTGCTTTGAGACATATAATTTAACACCGTCTCTCGTCTCGTGATGCTTTGCAGACTCTGCTATATGCATTCATGTGTTTTGGAGGAGTCGTGGCTTTGTAGAGCGCTCTGAAGTGAGGCTGGGTTTTTATGCTTTTAAAGCTAGCTTGCTATTGTTAGCCTGTCTGATATTGCCTACCCTACCTTTAATCTCTGATTCCTAATTTCATCCCTTGTCAGAAGGCCAAAAGTGGTTTTGCTTTCGCATCCAAACACCCAGCGTCTCTGTGACATGACGACAACACCACAGTTCACTGAAGCCTCGTCTTCCCTTTTTGCGTATGCCTTTGCGCAAGCATTATATGACCCCTTTAACCAGTAGTTTCATAGCCATCCAGTAGCGATCAAAATCCTGCTAAATATTTTAAGTTTGAAAAAAAAGAGAGAAACTTAAAAAAAATAATGTGCACAATAAGATCAGGAGCATGTATTAAAAAAGTAAACCATGTAAATTTTGACCTCGTTTTTTGCTTTAAATGCTTTTCTAATACCATTTCATGTTCTCGTTCATCTCGTTCATTCTTCAAAGCCAAAGAGAAGAAAGCTCTGAACAATAAGGTGTTTGGATGAATTCCATGAATGTTATTGCTGTTGGTAGTTTACTTTCACCACTTGTGAATACAATGGCATTTCTTGTTGCATTTTTTCCTAAAACATCACATGATACAGTCAAATGCAATAAGAGGCAGAGAGATCAATACTTCGGGTTTGAGGTCAAAGACTGAATTGAGCACATCTTTCTTTTACATTGAGACTTGAATGGTCTAATGAGACAGTGGTTACTATGGCAACTGAATGGCATAATTAATGAAACCACTGGCCCACCATTCTTCCTTACGGATAATGAATAATTAAGCATAGAATTACCTTTTCTGACATGAGATCTTTAATGAGTGCTTCACTTAGAACTTCAGTTCCTACTTTGCATACAATGAAAGCATATTATGTCCCAAGCCTGTCAAGTTCTAAAATGGAAAAAAAGTAGCATAAAAGTAATTTTGACAACTTGTGCAAGTCTTCTGAAGTCAAACTATTGAAATTTAAACTTTTATTCACTAATAAACGTATTCTTTTCTTTAGCCTTTAAATCTAATTTGCACTTCCACAAATTCAAATTTGCTGCTTTACATTTGGTTGTGACATATTAGAACCAATGGAAATTTGAAAATGTGGCCAAATGAGATGTAATACCTATGTTGGAATTCTTTATAGTACGTCTTCAGAAGCTCACGGGTCATATGGATTTCTTTTATAATACCTTTTTCAATCTGGAGCTTCATTCACTTTCTCGTATGGGAAAAGCACCTCTGCATAATATCTCATTTTGTGTTCCACTGAAAGTCATAGAGGTTTACAACTTGGGTGAATTTTTGGGTGAACTGTCCCTTTAATTGGAGAGCAAGGGCCTGAGACTTTTAATTCCAGTATTTGATTGATTACACTACAGCACCATGAACTTACTGATGTTCTTACAAAACACATAGGCTAGAATGTGGAATGGAGCCTGAGCCTATTTCCATTGTCTAATATGTTTTGACTATAAACAGCAAGCCTGTTGTCCCCCAAAACGGTTGATATATGAATAAACACATTAGAAATATTACAGAACACACCGGTAGTATTTTCGCCTGGCTTTGTAAAACACTACTCAAGTGTGTGTTGTCCAGAATAAATTGAGATCTGAAGACAGTGCTGGTCTGGTTTTCATTTGAGATAATGATCAGCCCTAGGATTGTTAAAAAGGGCTTGTAGAGGTCAAGACCAGTTATAACTTTATCAGAGTTACACAAGATTGATTACTGGTTTCATTTCGTTAATTGGAAGTTGAGGGTTTTGAAGTGTTCTGAAGAAGACAGACTTGCTCGATCATATCAGAGATCATCTTTCGAGGCGGAGGAGGTTAACCTAAAGAGATTCTCAGTGACTCTATCGGGTTAATTGGATCTCTGATGAAGCCGCTGATCTTTCTGTACCACACTTCTTTAAAACACTTTAAAATTCATAGATGATCTTGAGTCGTAAAGCACTGTAGCGTAATATAGTGAATAGAGTGGCACTATACACCGAAGTTATATTGTTATATTGTATACTGATATAGCAGTTCAAAAATATGTAGGGTGTTCACATTTGGCATGTTGGGTTTGATTAAAACGAACTCTGGTGCGATTTCTCTGTTAGTGCGGTTCATTTGAATAAGTGTGAACGCTGCCATCCGAACCCTGGTGTGCACCTAAGTGGACCGATACCACTGAAAAGATGGGTCTCGGTCCACTTCCAAACGAACTCTGGTACGGTTCGAATTAATTAAATATGAACGCAACACGGACCAAAGACATGTAAACAAACCAAAAATGGGACAAGATGTCACAAGATGAGACCCTAAAAAGGACAGAATGCTCACACATACCTGTTTTTTCTCGTCATAGTCGCGATGTTGCCCATCACAGTTCAGTACAGGCGTCAGAACCGTGTCTCTTCACAGCAGATCTTCATTTGTGTGTGTGACGGAGGGATTCCTGACGCTGTTTTGACTCCTTTACACATTTTATAAGCTCTTCACGAGTTCTCAGCTGGTCAAAATACCACCATATGTAGGCTACGCACATACAACGAGTGCATTTAGCCCAGCACACAGCATTGATTTGGATGTTCGGTAAGCTCCGTCACGAAATATGTGTAATAAAAGCCGACCAATCAGGTTGTGAACATATCCCTATGCCACTGTGAACGCTAAGCGGACCAGGACTAATGTTTTTTTTTGGTCTGGACCAAACAAACCAAGCAAATTGAACTACGAGTGTGAACACACCCTTAAACAACACTTAGTTCCACTTTCCTGCAAAAAGTTTATTCCTCCAACCTTGATCAAACTCACCTGCCTGAAATTTTAGTAAGGTCAGTAATCCTGAAGACCTTTGGTGCGTCCAAAATTGCATACTGTCTGAGCAGGTGCTACATTTAAATTTGAATTTACTTTGCTAACGTTAAAAAAGTATATTCAATATCAGGGTGTCTAAACTCTGTCCTGGAGGGCCACTGTGCTGTAGAATTTAGCTCCAACTTGCCTCAAAAACAACTGCCTAGAAGTTTCTAGTATGCCTAGTAAGACCTTGATTAGCTGGTTCAGGTGTGTTTAATTGGGCTTGGAGCTAAGCTCTGCATGACAGTGGCCCTCCAGGAGCAGGATTGCACACCTCTGCTCTATATAGTATGAATATGGGTAGTATTAATGAAATTCAGACATAACTACATTCACCATGTTGTTCCTGTCACGTGACCTACTACCGTCAGTTGCGTCGCTTCACTGCAATTCATAAGTCCTCTCCTCTGGCCTCATGGGATAGTGTTTATCGAATGCACACTTCAGAATCTCGGTGGAAGTAGTAGGTCATCCGGGTACTTTTAGCCTACTGTTCTTTCAATGCTATATATGTATGTAGGGAAGTATTTGATTTTGAACGCAGGGCATGATTAGGCCTTGTTCAGGTGTGTTTGATTGGGGAGCAAAGTGCAGCAAAGTGAACCTCAAGGGCCAGAGTTGAGTACCCCTGCCCTAACCCAAAGTATATAGGTTATGCACAACAAACATTCGTATTCGGTAAAACAGGTTGCATCGCTTCTGGTTCAGGTCTTTTGTATGTGCTTCTTTAAATATAGAGCTGTTTTACTCAGAATGCCTTCAAAGGAGCTACCAATGATGAGCATTGCATATGCAGATTGATATCTAAAAGTTTTTTTTTTATATTTCTTCTTCTCACATCTAACATTTGGGGGTATTAAAATGGAATCAAATGCCATCAAAATAACTAGCTAGGTTAGCCGATTACCTTAAAAGTCCATAGATATTGCTGGCAGTTCATACAGGCATTAAAGGCCCACTGAAGTGCCTTGAAAGGTCTCTCACTTCCTCTAATATGGATCAATCATTCTGATGACATCACACTTCACTTCAGCTTCTCATCAGATTTTCTGTCCAATCAAATGCTCTCTAGAATCGGAGGAGAAACGGTTAGAGATTAGGAGGAAAAGTTCTGCGAGCTCAATGGCTCTGGCCGAGCTGTGATATAAACGAAACAATACTGACTATTTTAAAAAAGGGAAAGGAGCTTTTCGATATGTCCCGCCCTGTCTTCCTGTTTCAGTGGAAATTACGTCAACACATTGAATAATGCTGCGCGTTTCAAGGCACTTCAGTGGGCCTTTAACACTTTATCAGTCAAGCTGATGCGATGAGACCTGTTTTCCTCTTTGTTCATTTGAAGCCTATTAAACTTCATTTGTACAGCGAACATGAATATCTCAAATTGCGCGGCTTGTTGAGTAGGGTTGTGTTGACTTATCTAAGCGATCGATAGATTTGCATTGAAGTAGGGGCCCAAACCATAGAAGGGGCCCCTGAAAGTTCTGCGTATCGGCTTGTGTAAGCCACTGTAGGTGTTAAAGAGCACAGAACAGCATTTATTCTAGCTGTTCTAGGAAGATTACAACAGATTCTGATGAAATACGCTCACCCAAATGGGTGGGAAAATGTCGCTTGATAATCGTTCTGAAGCTCGCTGTGATTCACGTTGCATAATAAATCAGGCAGACAGGTGCTTTTTGTTTTAGGAGGTTGAGATGGAAGAAGCCATCAAGTCTTGGATAAACACGCAAGATTATGGCAGCGATCTCCTTGGCTCCGGCCCTCCAGTAATCCGTTTTTCTGATGTGACGATCAAATGTATCTCTTCCTCCAGTCGAGTAAGCTTGCTTAATGGGCAGAGGAACCTTCCCGTCTAAACATCTTCTTAATGCAGCCTGTGCACGTAGGACTCTGTAGGTTTATTTCTGTTTCTCTGACCTAAAGAGATTACAGCAATGGTCTGGGTTTGGCTAATGAGGATGCGCTCTTGAACGTTAAACTTGTAGCGGTGCTGGAGTTAAAGCTAGAGTAAATTGTTGTTATTCTACAGATCTTTGTTATTCTGTCTGTTGGTGTTCTTTAGAAACCCACAAAGCTGGTCTGCTTAAACCAGGAGACAGATTTATGACACCTACAGTGGCCTCAAGTAGCATTTGGACACTTAAAATATGTTTTTTTTTACTGTGTTGCAGTGGCGGAGGCAGAAAGTGGATGATGGGTGAGCCTCTAAAATTGTGGGTGGGCCGGAATAATTCGCATCACCCCATGTTTTTGACCCGGCTTAATTTGGAAGAAAAAATTTACGGACTGGTCCCTGTGCGGCACTAAACGCCCATGATTGTGTGAAGTATGTTAAATAAAGATTAAATCATCAGGTCATAAATGCGTCAAAGCGAACGGGGCATTGCATTGCAACGGCCTACAATGAACGCTTCAATACAACATCATCATGCACTCGTTCAGAAAGACAAATGTTTCCGTTTATAAAGTTTAATTTGAGGTTTCCAGTGTAAAGAGCCTCAAATAGTTGTGGTGCGTTGTCAAAAAAATGCTACCCGTGCAGATATGTTGGATAGATTTATCATAAACGAGACGATCACGTTCGAGTCTATAGACACATGCAACTAAATAATCCGTTAGTAATCGGATTGACGGCTCAATCGGACTGAAATGCCTTCATGTAAACACCTTAATCGAGCTGAATGAAATTTCGATCGAATTGAAAGTGGTGGTTTATTCCAGAGAACACATAACACTTGATCGGATTGAAAACCAAAACTGGAAAGGACTGGCATGTGCAATGACGTAAAATGGCGTAATGATGTAAGATGCACGGAACGAGCTGTTGTTGTTAAATAAAATGCCATAAATGAGTGTTATTCTAAAATTCTCCTACCACTCATCGTCTGATAAGTCCCATCAGTCCTCACTACATACTCTCATCCACAGACACTTTATTTTGGGCGTGGGAATAAGGGGTGTTTTTACTGTTTGATAAATATAAATGGCATAATGGTTCATGTGCCTGTCATCTCCTGATCAGGACCCGCGAAACAGATAAATATTAAGGCTGCTCTTTAAAACAAAGAAAAGAAGCAATGTAGGAGAATAGTATCAAAAACTTTATATACAGAAAGGGACTTTGATAGTATGCACAAACACTGGGAAACTGTATTCGTGCAGTGTGCGGTTGTCAAAAAATCAATTTTGATTAGAACTTAGAAGCTTGTGACATATAAATGCACACATCAACCCGATCACTTTATTTAGCCTTCACGTAAACACTACGTTCGGATTCATCAATCAAAAGATGTGTATGTAAACTTAACTGCTTACTCGTAGCAACACAGATAAAAGTATGTTGGACCTTTTATTGTCTATATAGTCTTTTAATGTAGTCTACTTGAGACGAGCCTTCTCAAGCCCCCGTATGAACTGTGTTTGTGATGTTTGAGTTGAGGCTCAGCCTCAACGCGCAGAAGGGATGTTTGCAAGGTTGCTTTATTTTTGTAATTCCACTAGGTGCAACAGAAACTACATCACCTTTAAGCACCAAAGCTCCGGCTCTAACTGCACAGTGCGGTCAAGTGTGAGCGGCCACCGCGTGAAAATGAAAACAAAAACAAAGCAGGAGAGAGAGATCCAACCCGTGATAACTATCACAAAGAGAAATCACAATGTCTGAGTCCTGTATTGACAACCTGCCTTTGCTAATACAGTATGTGGCTTCTGTACATTTCAGAAAACCCATTGCTCACAAATATTACATGCAAAATACATTGCATAACCACGGCGGGCCAGACTAAAAACCCAAAGCTTACCTTGTATGGCTAATGTCTGTTCTAAACACGTCAGAGTCGACTGGTTTTGAATTTAAGATGTTGATATGGTCATAAACCTAGTTCTGTTAGTTCTCTTTCAAACGACAAAAGTGTCAAGTCCCGTCATCTTTGTCTAGATGTGGTTCTTTCCTTAATGCCTCATAGATAGCGGTTTAGCCATTTGTGTAAACTAATAACATAAAAAGGCGCTGCTAGTTGGAATCCGGATATTGGCGCGAAGAAGAACGTAACATTACTACTGGCGTGACGTAGCCTAACTCAAGAGACAAATTAGCATATTCTTATTAATATTAGAATACAGTTCTAATGCATGACCAAACAAATCACATTTAAAATAATTATTGAAGAATTGTTAAACGTTAGAAAATTGTACTATTAAAACAATAATGTATTAATGTATCAATCTGGGTGGGCCTAGGCCGCCCCTGCTGTGTTGACTCATTTTGTAGTGAAATCCATTTCCCTTTCCCCCCTTTTATTTATTTTTTTTATAGGCAAAATGCTTTTATAAAGTCACAGATATGACTGGAAAAAGTGGCATTTATTTTAAAGAATGGCACCCACCTTTCACATATAACATTTCACAATAGGCTTTATTATAACACAAAAAAGCTAGAAGTCGCTTTTTCAAAACAAAGACGAAGCTTGATAACGCCTTGATTTCGCAGAGCTTTTATTATGCCACAGACGACCGCTTCCGCTTCTTCCGGTCATGTGTATGTGGGGTAACACAGTGCTGTTTTATCATATTAGATACATTATTTGAGTGTGTTGAAAGTTATGTTATAATGCTACTCTGTGCGTTCACTCAGTGGCTATGAGGCACTTGTTGCACAATGCAGTAAGCTAGATGGATATTAGGCATGGTAAAACATGGTACTTGCGGTAAATCAAGAAAGAGAGATTTAAACAATAAGACTAACTGTGTTGAGCTATATAACAATGATTAGTTTTCTGTTGATGAATGTATCCAAACAACTGCTCACCTGTCTAATAAAACACATAATATATTAAAGCGTCTTTGGGGTTTCCATGGTTTCTACAAAATAAAACCGGAAATCGAGGGTAACGCAGGTATGATGTCATTGATAGGCGACGCACAGAACGGCCTGTGTCCTGGTTAAAATTGCTTATTTCTCTGGATTTAAACATTTTTGGAGACATTTGGGATAATGTAAGTGCACAAGTCAACAAAATATATAACATTGTTCTAGTGGTTTTTGGATATTTTAATCTAAAAATCTTACATATTGTGCCTTTAATTGCTAATAATTTATCTAATGCAGTGACATTTTAAGTGTGAATTGATTGTCCAAATATATTTTGGGGCCTCTGTACACTACTTTTCAAACGTTTGGGGCCAGATAGATTTTTTAAAGAAATTAATACTTTTATTCAGCAAGGGTACATTATATTGATCAAAAGTGTCAGCCAAGACATTTATAATGTTACAGAAGGTTTGCTGTTTGACAAAAATATTAAGCAGCTCAACTGTTTTCAACATTCATAATAATATAAAATATTTATTAAGGGCCAAATCAGCATATTAGAAAGATTTCTGAAGAATCATGTGACACTGATTGAGTAATGGCTACTGAGAATTCAGCTTTGCCATCACAGGAATAAATTACATTTTAAAATATATGGAAATAGAAAATAAATGATCAAATAAATGCAGCTTATTAAGAGACTTCTTTCAAAAACATTAAATGTGCAGTGTGTAGTATTTATGAGGATCTATTGACAGAAATGCAATATAATATACATAACTATGTTTTCAGTGGAGTATAAAGACCTTACATAATGAGCCATTATGTTTTTATTACCTTAGATAGAGCCATTTCTATCTACATACACCGCGGATCCCCTTACAGTGAAATCGCCATTTTGCGCCGTCATGTTTCTACAGAAGCCCTAAACGGACAAACTTCTCTAAAGAGCGCTAGCTACTCTCTGCTCTCTCCGACGATGACATTTTTGTCCTGTGTCGGCCACTGTAGCTTCTCTATGTGCTTCGAAAGGGAGGGGTGATGCCGCTAAAATTCACACACTGCACCTTTAAACCATTGTTTTTACAATATTAACAGAAATACAATGATAAGCAAATATAATAAATATAATAGAAAATTGATATCAAGATATTTACAGAATTTAAAAAGGTTTTTTTTTACAGGAAAACTCATGGAAATTAAACAAATTTCTATCAGAAATGTTCTAATTGCTGTCAGATATTACAGCTATACATTTCTCTTTGTGAGTGTGATCTTTATAAAATGATATTGTCTTATAATCACAGGTCATTGGGAACATCATTGTAATTCATAGGTCAACATGCATGGGAACATCGATCATTATATGCATCATTTGTGATGAAATATCAATAAGTTGTGTCTCGACCTGTTTAGATCCGTAAAGGCCGACAGCAAGTAAGTTCCATATCATTTTGATCCAACACCGGAATTATGTTTTTCTAGTGCTCGTGTAGCAATTATGGGTTTGCTCTTTTGGCATGATGAAACGTTGAGTTATGAATGCGGGATGGAGTTCATCGAGATAGAGTCAGAGAGAGAGAGAGAGAGAGAGAGAGAGAGAGAGAGAGACAGAGTGATTTACTGCGGCAAGGCAGACAGCAATTCTCTCTGGCATTTGGATCTACTCCGAGAACCTGTGAGTCATCAAAGTGTCAGGTCACGTTTTTGATGGAATCTCTGACACACTGGGAATAAAAAACACAGTGTGTTTGGAGAGCCACTTCTTTGTATCACCACTGTCCCACGGCACCATTTGAAGTCCTGTCATAAAAATCATGTTTCACCTCACTGTATAGAACGATATATTTGTTGGTCATGTTTTTATCATTTGAGATTCATATACTGCGTCATATATTGTGCTGCATTGTGTGTGTATCATGTAGGGCTGTGAATTTAACATGAATTTAGTATTATTACTTTAATACAATATAAAAAATAATGCAATTAATCATGCCACTTAACCCCTAATAATCAATGTTTCATGATATGGAAATAAAACAATTTATCAACATCTAAAGCCAGTTTTTATGTTTATTCTTAATTTTGAGCATATGCTAAGAAAATATGTATTTTTTTATATTTATATTATATTAATTGTAGTGCTGTCAAATCGATTAATCACAATTAATCACATCCAAAATAAAAGTTTGTGTTTATATAATATGTGTGTGTGTACTGTGTATAATTATTATGTATATATAAATACACACACATGTATGTATATATTTAATAAAAAGTTGTTATATTTATATATAAAATATTTATATTTATAAATAATATAAATGATATAAATATATATACAGTATATACAGTGGGGAGAACAAGTATTTGATACACTGCCGATTTTGCAGGTTTTCCTACTTACAAAGCATGTAGCGGTCTGTAATTTTTATCATAGGTACACTTCAACTGTGAGAGACTGAATCTAAAACAAAAATCCAGAAAATCACATTGTATGATTTTTAAATAATTAATTTGCGTTTTATTGCATGACATAAGTATTTGATCACCTACCAACCAGTAAGAATTCCGGCTCTCACAGACCTGTTATTTTTTCTTTAAGAAGCCCTCCTGTTCTCCACTCATTACCTGTTTTAACTGCACCTGTTTGAACTCGTTACCTGTATAAAAGACACCTGTCCACACACTCAATCAAACAGACTCCAACCTCTCCACAATGGCCAAGACCAGAGAGCTGTGTAAGGACATCAGGGATAAAATTGTAGACCTGCACAAGGCTGGGATGGGCTACAGGACAATAGGCAAGCAGCTTGGTGAGAAGGCAACAACTGTTGGCGCAATTATTAGAAAATGGAAGAAGTTCAAGATGACGGTCAATCTCCCTCGGTCTGGGGCACCATGCAAGATCTCACTTCGTGGGGCATCAATTATCATGAGGAAGGTGAGGGATCAGCCCAGAACTACACGGCAGGACCTGGTCAATGACCTGAAGAGAGCTGGGACCACAGTCTCAAAGAAAACCATTAGTAACACACTACGCCGTCATGGATTAAAATCCTGCAGCAAGGTCCCCCTGCTCAAGCCAGTGCATGTCCAGGCCTGTCTGAAGTTTGCCAATGTCCATCTGGATGATCCAGAGGAGGAACGTGAGAAGGTCATGTGGTCTGATGAGACAAAAATAGAGCTTTTTGGTCTAAACTCCACTCGCCGTGTTTGGAGGAAGAAGAAGGATGAGTACAACCCCAAGAACACCATCCCAACCGTGAAGCATGGAGGTGGAAACATCATTCTTTGGGGATGCTTTTCTGCAAAGGGGACAGGACGACTGCACCGTATTGAGGGGAGGATGGATGGGGCCATGTATCGCGAGATCTTGGCCAACAACCTCCTTCCCTCAGTAAGAGCATTGAAGATGGGTCGTGGCTGGGTCTTGCAGCATGACAACGACCCGAAACACACAGCCAGGGCAACTAAGGAGTGGCTCCGTAAGAAGCATCTCAAGGTCCTGGAGTGGCCTAGCCAGTCTCCAGACCTGAACCCAATAGAAAATCTTTGGAGGGAGCTGAAAGTCCGTATTGCCCAGCGACAGCCCCGAAACCTGAAGGATCTGGAGAAGGTCTGTATGGAGGAGCGGGCCAAAATCCCTGCTGCAGTGTGTGCAAACCTGGTCAAGAACTACAGGAAACGTATGATCTCTGTAATTGCAAACAAAGCTTTCTGTACCAAATATTAAGTTCTGCTTTTCTGATGTATCAAATACTTATGTCATGCAATAAAATGCTAATTAATTACTTAAAAATCATACAATGTGATTTTCTGGATTTTTGTTTTAGATTCCGTCACTCACAGTTGAAGAGTACCTATGATAAAAATTGCAGACTTCTACATGCTTTGTAAGTGGGCAAACCTGCAAAATCGGCAGTGTATCAAATACTTGTTCTCCCCGCTGTACATGCAAATATTTCTTAAATATATACATGGATGAGTGTGTATTTATATATACATAATAATTATAGACAGTACACACATATATTGTGTAAACAAACTTATTTTGCATGCGATTAATCGTTTTGACAGTACTAATTAATTGATTTAATGAATCAGCTAATTTTAATTCAAAATGTTAATCAATTGACACCCCTATAGCATCTTGTGTGATCTGAAGAATTAGATATATCTTGATATGACTGAATGTATGCCATTTGTATTTCATATTTTTCTGACATTGTTTTTTGTAATTCCAGGAATGGGCGGCAAACAATGAGACAAGGCAGCAGATTGAAGACACCGTTTTGTATGGCTACTACAGTAAGTACTAAAGGACACTCATCTTGGTGCAGTAAATTAAATGTCCTTACCTTGCATTTTAGAAAATGTACTCTTCATATTCCTTCATCATCTACTGCCCTTTTTGTTTGGGTTTCATTGTGGAAGCCGGCACAGTCCAGTCTGCAGCTCATTGTTAATGTCCATTGACTTGGGTTATAAATTACGGGCCGCTCGTGATCTGACATCAGCCTACAAAAGCTGGCAGTTAAGTCGCTGGATGGTTTTATTTGTGCGAAACCGTCTTGGTCAAATCACGCTAAAGTGAGTGCAGTTTTCAGCTGAATAAATCTCTTGTCTGCGAGGGTAAAAAAACGCATTAGTCAGTGACCTTTTCCGTGAACAAGGTTGGAAGGACTCATGAACGCGGTCGAACATGTCTTTTTTTGGAACTGCATCCTCTCTTTATGACTTGATAGCATTAAATATATCTCAGTGACATGCATGCGCACTTTAATTGAGTCCTCCATTGCTTCCACTTTAAATAATATCTTTTAGGAATGCTGGAAGCTGGGACAAGGTAACATAAAATTGAGTTATGGCACAGTTGCTTGATTATCATTTGAATTTGCAAACAGATGCTGCGCGGAACAGGCCGTCAGTAGTAGAGCGGCACGGCGTCTGTTGAGCAGTGCCAAATGCGCTAGAGACAAGCTGTCAGCCAATACAAACCAGCCAATCAGAAACCCTCACTTCCATCGTCAGAAAAGCATCAGAAGATTAACGATGACATTGCAGGTAGACACGCCGCAAATCCCCTGTCCAGCTGTCGGCCTGTGTTCTCCAAGAACGAAACAAAAAATCTCAAAATTGATTAGATATGTTTATTAGATATACTTGGACAAGAAAACTTTTGTTTTCAGGAGAACTTTGGAGTGAGTTGTGACAGAACAGGGAATGCAGGGAAAATAGCTATGTGCTATAGCTATGTAGATGTCGTGAAGCATTCGCAATGCATTTCAGAGCGAAACATCATTTGCGATTTGATTGGATCATGAAAAGTTCACTTTTATATTATTAATGCTACTTATTAAGGCAAACATCTGCACTACTATTGCTCATGCTTATGGTTCAATGTGCTAAGAACATAAACATTACATATAAACATCATATATTTTTAATAAAATTCAAAAATCTAGTTGTTTAAAGGGATAGTTCTGTCATTTTTACTCATGTCGTTCCAAACCAATGACTTTATTTCCTGTGCGGAACACAAAAGAAGATATTTTGAAAAATGTTTTTTTTTAGTCAGTAAAGTTGTTTTTATTCCCTCTGACTTTCATTTTATGCACAAAAACAGTTGGAACAGTTGAAACATTATTCAAAATATGCAGTTTTGTGTTCCAGAGAAGAAAGAAAGTCACCTTATTTAATCAGCACAGCCTTGGTTATGTCAGCAGAACAGAAAAGTTATTCCAGATTCAAAGAAAGTTATTGCATTTTGAAGAAAGTCATTAGGATTATGAAAACAACCGTTTTTGTTCCCTTTAGAAAAATGTACTGATGAATAGTGCACAATGAGACCAAGGACCTGGATCCTTGGGCTAAAACCTTTTTTTAGTTTAGCAGCTTAAAATGATCTGATCGCAAATAGAGGAACTGAAACATTACAATATCCCTTTTTCTTTTTAAAATTATTTTTGCTATTATGCATTGATTTAAAAACAGACTTCAGAGGTTTAATGTTAAAGTTTTCAGCTTTCAAACGGTATAGAGTTATATGTCTAGTTTATGATGATAAATAAATAATTTAAATAAAACAAAGCACAATTGCCTGTCAGTGGTACATTGTGGGTTAAAGGGTACACTTAAAAATGATAAAATAGATAGATGTGATTCTACCGGTAGACATTGAGAATATGAATTCCAAAATGAAAGTCGATAAACTGCATTTTATTTAGACAAATTCCACAGAACACCCGTTCAGACTGTCCTTTTAAACCCACGACTTAAACACCATTCTCATGATGTCCTCCTCATGCTTTGTTTCCCATGATGCATCTCTTCTTCCTTTGCTGAGGCATCCACAAAGGGTTTGATTGCTTCATTTCTGGGTTTTCTGGAAGATCAGGGGTTGTACCATGCTGACTATCCTCAAAGAGATGCGAGAATGCTTTATTTGTACTTTTGAAAGAAAATGAAATTTGAAAAGAAAACACTGTTCAAGTCATCCTGGTGTGCTGTGTGGTCCTCTGTGCAGGCATCATGCGTGGAGGTGGAATAGAGAGATGGAAAAATGAGATACCGGTGACTTTGAGTTTGGGGAGAGGTGGCTGTCTGATGGCGTGTGTGATTATGACTAAAACAGCCTCAGCTGCAGGACGATCTGTTCACTAGAAAAATGGTTATTGGGGCAAATACGTTGGCTTTGAGGACCTGTGTGTGGAAGGGGTTTGAGTGCTGTAGAGTTATACTTGTGTATACTAGTTCTGTATTACGTCTTACGGAAGGTAACTTTTAAAGTACTTTTCTGTAAGAAAGACTTGATACATCTTTTCAGACAAAGAATATCTTTACGTTCACCTAAATTGCTTTGTGCCATCTTAAAGTTGTGCCTTTCTTACTTAGTATTTTTGTCGTTTTAAGTCCAAATATCTAAAAATTCTTACATTAAGAAGCATTTACTATGCAAGCAAAAGTTTTTGTCTTGTTTTGGGAAAAAATAACTCAAAATTAATAAGCAAAATAATCTTGTTTTTTGTTTGAATTAATATTATTTTTCTTACCCCATTGGGAGATTATTTTGCTTATTTTAAGCAAAAGCTCACTTAATTTTGAGTTTTTTTCCCCCAAAACAAGACAATAATTTTTGCTTGCTTAGTAAATGCTTCTTGTTTTAAGAATTTTTAGATATTTGGACTTAAAACAAGACAAAAATACTAAGTAAGAAAAGCATTTTTTGCAGTGTAGCGGTGAGGTTGTGAATTGCAATCACCCAACACTCACCCCTCCCTTTCGAAGCACATAGAGAAGTTACTGTGGCCGACACAGGACAAAGATGTCATCGTCGGAGAGAGCAGAGAGTGACTAGCGCTCTGTAGAGCAGTTTGTCCGTTTAGGGCTACTGTAGAAACATGACGGCGCAAAATGGTGACTTAACTGTAAGGGGACCCGCGGTGTATGTAGATAGAAATGGCTCATTCTAAGGTAATAAAAACATAACGGTTCATTATGTAAAGTCTTTATACTTTTACTGAAAACATAGTTATGTATATTATATTGCATTTCTGTCAATAGATCCTCATAAATATTACACACTGCACCTTTAAGATAAATGAATAGAAATCAATATTTTGGGATATTCTGAACATGTAACAGGCGAACATGACAGTTTGCAACGCTGCTCTTATTGTTATTAAGCTTATGGCCTTCTGTCATCAGACATTTATTAATTTAGCAGATATTTACATGTTCATGTAACAGACAACAAAGCAAGTTCTACAATATAATATTTTCTGTAAAAAGAGTGTCTGTGTATGTATGTATGTATGTATGTGTATTTATCTATGTATATATGTATGTGTATATATATATATATATATATATACACCGATCAGGCATAACATTATGTTAATAATATTGTGTCGGTCCCCCTTTTGCTGCCAAAACAGCCCTTACCTGTCGAGGCATGGACTCCACTAGACCCCTGAAGGTGTGCTGTGGTATCTGGCACCAAGATGTTAGCAGCAGATTCTTTAAGTCCTGTAAGTTGCGAGGTGGGGCCTCCATGGATCGGACTTGTTTGTTCAGCACATCCCACAGATGCTCGATTGGATTGAGATCTGGGGAATTTGGAGGCCGAGTCAGCACTTCAAACTCGTTGTTGTGCTCCTCAAACCATTCCTGAACCATTTTTGTTTTGTGGCAGGGTGCATTATCCTGCTGAAATAGGCCACAGCCACCAGGGAATACCGTTTCCATAAAAGGCTGTACATGGTCTGCAACAATGCTTAGGTAGGTGGCACATGTCAAAGTAACATCCACATGGATGGCAGGACCCAAGGTTTCCTAGCAGAACACTGCCCAAAGTGTCACACTGTCTTCACTGACTTGCCTTCTTCCCATAGTGCATCCTGATGCCATGTGTTCCCCAGGTAAGCGACGCACACGCACCCGGCCATCCACGTGATGTAAAAGAAAACGTGATTCATCAGACCAGGCCATCTTCTTCCATTGCATGGTCCTGTTCTGATGCTTACATGCCCACTGTTGGCGCTTTCGGTGGTGGACAGGGGTCAGCATGGGCACCCTGACTGGTCTGCGGCTATACAGCCCCATATGCAACAAACTGCGATGCACTGTGTATTCTGACACTTTTCTATCAGAACCAGCATTATCTTCTTGAGCAATTTGAGCTAAAGTAGCTTGTCTGTTTGATCTGACCACACGGGCCAGCCTTCGCTCCCCACGTGCATCAATGAGCCTTGGCCGCCCATGACCCTGTCGTCGGTTCACCACTGTTCCTTCCTTGGACCACTTTTGATAGATACTGACCACTGCAGACAGGGAACACCCCACAAGAGCTGCAGTTTTGGAAATGCTCTGACCCAGCTGTCTAGCCATCACAATTTGGCCCTTGTCAAACTCGCTCAAATCCTTGCGCTTGCCCATTTTTCCTGCTTCTAACACATCAACTTTGAGGACAAAATGTTCACTTGCTGCCTAATACAGTGGGGAGAACAAGTATTTGATACACTGCCGATTTTGCAGGTTTGCCCACTTACAAAGCATGTAGAAGTCTGTAATTTTTATCATAGGTACTCTTCAACTGTGAGTGACGGAATCTAAAACAAAAATCCAGAAAATCACATTGTATGATTTTTAAGTAATTAATTAGCATTTTATTGCATGACATAAGTATTTGATACATCAGAAAAGCAGAACTTAATATTTGGTACAGAAACCTTTGTTTGCAATTACAGAGATCATACGTTTCCTGTAGTTCTTGACCAGGTTTGCACACACTGCAGCAGGGATTTTGGCCCGCTCCTCCATACAGACATTCTCCAGATCCTTCAGGTTTCGGGGCTGTCGCTGGGCAATACAGACTTTCAGCTCCCTCCAAAGATTTTCTATTGGGTTCAGGTCTGGAGACTGGCTAGGCCACTCCAGGACCTTGAGATGCTTCTTACGGAGCCACTCCTTAGTTGCCCTGGCTGTGTGTTTCGGGGCGTTGTCATGCTGGAAGACCCAGCCACGACCCATCTTCAGTGCTCTTACTGAGGGAAGGAGGTTGTTGGCCAAGATCTCGCGATACATGGTCCCATCCATCCTCCCCTCAATATGGTGCAGTCGTCCTGTCCCCTTTGCAGAAAAGCATCCCCAAAGAATGATGTTTCCACCTCCATGCTTCACGGTTGGGATGTTGTTCTTGGGGTTGTACTCATCCTTCTTCTTCCTCCAAACACGGCGAGTGGAGTTTAGACCAAAAAGCTCTATTTTTGTCTCATCAGACCACATGACCTTCTCCCATTCCTCCTCTGGATCATCCAGATGGTCATTGGCAAACTTCAGACGGGCCTGGACATGCGCTGTCTTGAGCAGGGGGACCTTGCGTGCGCTGCAGGATTTTAATCCATGACGGCGTAGTGTGTCACTAATGGTTTTCTTTGAGACTGTGGTCCCAGCTCTCTTCAGATCATTGACCAGGTCCTGCCGTGTAGTTCTGGGCTGATCCCTCACCTTCCTCATGATCATTGATGCCCCACGAGTTGAGATCTTGCATAGTGCCCCAGACCGAGGGAGATTGACGGTCATCTTAAACTTCTTCCATTTTCTAATAATTGCGGCAACAGTTGTTGCCTTCTCACCAAGCTGCTTGCCTATTGTCCTGTAGCCCATCCCAGCCTTATGCAGGTCTACAATTTTATCCCTGATGTCCTTACACAGCTCTCTGGTCTTGGCCATTGTGGAGAGGTTGGAGTCTGTTTGATTGAGTGTGTGGACAGTTGTCTTTTATACAGGTAACGAGTTCAAACAGGTGCAGTTAATACAGGTAATGAGTGGAGAACAGGAGGGCTTCTTTAAGAAAAACTAACAGGTCTGTGAGAGCCGGAATTCTTACTGGTTGGTAGGTGATCAAATACTTATGTCATGCAATAAAATGCAAATTAATTATTTAAAAATCATACAGTGTGATTTTCTGGATTTTTGAGAAAATTCCGTCTCTCACAGTTGAAGTGTACCTATGATAAAATTACAGAACTCTACATGCTTTGTAAGTGGGCAAACCTGGAAAAACGGCAGTGTATCAAATACTTGTTCTCCCCACTGTATGTCATGCAATAAAATGCAAATTAATTATTTAAAAATCATACAATGTGATTTTCTGGATTTTTGTTTTAGATTCCGTCTCTCACAGTTGAAGTGTACCTATGATAAAAATGACAGACCTCTACATGCTTTGTAAGTAGGAAAACCTGCAAAATCGGCAGTGTATCAAATACTTGTTCTCCCCACTCTATATCCCAGCCACTAACAGGTGCCTTGATGAAGAGATAATCAGTGTTATTCACTTCACCTCATAATGTAATGCCTGATTGGTGTACATACATACACACACACACACAGTATATATACAAATAATGTATTTTATGTGTGTTTATTTTATTAATGTATAGATGATGTGATATTAACAGTTTTAATTATTCAGTTTCTTTATTATTTGTTTAATTTATACATGTTTTAATAATTTATTTTATATTTATATAATTTAAATAGTCCAAAATTAATGGATAAACCATTCAATCTATTGTGCAAAGTTTTTTTGTGTGTCCGTTTTTTTGCATATACTCATTTAAGGTATTTTTACTGGCATTTATAGTAAAATATGAAATAACCTATACCATTAGCAGGTAAAATAATATATTTTTAAAAGAATACATTTGTAATACATTTTGATTTAATATGTTTAAGGTTGCAAAATGCTCAAGAGCAGATGTTTGAGTTTGTGATTTTTGTGTTTTGAGTTTGTGCTCTTCATAAAATGTAGACACAAATGGGAAATTTCTTGCATGGAATGACTCCATGTTTTCAGTTTCCTGTTTTTTCATATTCAACATGCTACAGCCATCGAGAGCGCAGGGGTTTATTCAGTGGAGATTTACTGTTTGCTTTTGTATTCCTGATGACAAATGTTTGTCTTTCTTTTCGTTTGCTCTCGAACTCATCCCGTTGTCCTCATGGGGATGGACTCGGCGAAGAACAACTGTCTCATCCAGAGAAACGCAAGCCCAGCAGGAGGAGGAATAGAAACAAATTAGAATCTTTTGCAAAAGTGTGGTGTCAACGCCTCTCAAGAGCTCATCCAAGAAAAGTGCCTTTGTTCTCTGAAAAGGATGCCGCACGCTTCTTTCCCACCGCCATTTACACTCAGCCATCTAAGCTTAGGGTATTTGCATTAATATCACCTGCTGCAGTGAAATCTTACCGTAATTAATAGATTGTCCTCAATCAATAGCTGCAACCTGCAAGCTGCTCCCGCAGTCTCTCGCACACAGGTCGTTATACTGCGATTAAGGTATGTATATATTGTTTTCTCCATGGACATAACTGCAGTGCCTTCAAATGGAATTATCCTGCTGCTGCTTTTTTTTTTCTTCCTCTTGGTGGCATTTTCGCTCTGCTGCAGTTCTTGAATTAGTCGCATTGATTGCAGGCCCCCCTCCTATCTCCGCATCATGTGCAGAAGAGATTTCCCAGCAGCCTGTAGGTGGAGATCAAGCTCCATCTATCACAGCAAAGCCGAATCCAATACATTTGAGGAGACTGGCAGGTCAAAGCCTCAAAGGCTTCTTTACAAAGCTGAATCTGAGATCCCTGTCCGCCCATGTCTGTGCAAACGGAATAATTACAGCGCTAACTTTATCTCGCCGCAGTGTGTGGCAGTCACCACAAACTTGTCCTGAAGGAGAAAGAGATGGCTTTCTTTTTAAAGCAGTTGGGCTCTACAGACTTAGTTGTAATTATTTTATTGTGGTGCGTTCCCTTTGTCAAACATTCTTTTTACACTTGAGGTCAGGTGCACAAATATTCAGTATTTGTGAGAGGCGTAATTCGTATCCCAACGTGAAGCCCTCTCCAAATCAACTGAAATGCTAAACAGCCCCTTCAAGAGCTTTTTGCTTGTTACAGCCGCTCAGTTTTAATCAAACTCTGCAGTGCTGTGTCATGTGTTAAGCTGAAAATGGGTTGGTGCTTTGTGTAACACTTTAGCTGTAATCATGTGACAGCTTTCAGACCCTGAAACGTCTTGGTTCAGCAAATTTGACAATAAACTTCATAAATCCTAGAGGAAGTCTACATTTCCTCATATAGCCTATGTACAGAGTGTTCAAAATAGATCTTTTCCTGATCTTTTATGAAGTGTAATCTTTTTAAAGTTTCTTTTAAAGTGTGGCATCATACCATTTATACAAAATTTGCAGAGTTGCTTGGGTCCACGGAGCAACAGGCTGAAACACCCAGAGCCCTCTAAATAAGTAAATAATTGGATTTCATTATGTTCTAACACTCTGCATGTGTTCATCTGTGCATGTGAAGGCTGAAGGAGGGCTGAGGTTTACAGATGCAGTCCTCTTGATAATCACAATAGGTCTTATTCACTAACCATGAGAATGCATGAATATCTGAGTATATCCAGTGCGCAAAAAGCTTTCATGCAGAAATTGCAGATTGTCTGTCTGTCTATCTATCTATCTATCTATCTATTGTTCTATCGTTCTATCTACCTATCTATCTATCTATATCGTTCTGTCTATCATTCTATCGTTCTATATATGTCGTTCTGTCTATCGTCGTTCTGTCTATCTATCTGTCGTTCTATCTATCATTCTATCGTTCTATCTGTCGTTCTGTCTATCTATCGTTCTATCTATATATCTATCTATCGTTCTGCCTACCATCTATCTATCTATCTATCTATCTATCTATCTATCTATCTATCTATCTATCTATCTATCTATCTATCTATCGTTCTATCGTTCTAGCTATCTATCGTTCTATCTATCTATCTATCATTCTATCGTTCTAGCTATCTATCGTTCTATCTATCTATCTATCTATCTATCTATCTATCTATCTATCTATCTATCTATCTATCTATCGTTCTGTCTATCGTTCTATCTATCTATCTATCGTTCTATCGTTCTAGCTATTGTTCTATCTATCTATCATTCTATCTATCTATCGTTCTGTCTATCGTTCTGTCTACCGTCCGGCCGGCCGTCCGTTCGTCTGTCTGTCTGTCTATCGTTCTGTCGTTCTGTCTATCGTCCGTCCATCTGTTTGTCTGTCTATCTATCTATCTATCTATTGTTCTATCTATCTATCTATCTATCTATCGTTCTATCGTTCTATCTGTCGTTCTGTCTATCTATCTATCGTTCTGTCTATATATCTATCTATCTATCGTTCTGTCTATCTATCTATCTATCTATCTATCTATCTATCTATCTATCTATCTATCTATCTATCTATATCGTTCTATCGTTCTATCATTCTATCTATCTATCTATCTATCTATCTATCTATCTATCTATCTATCTATCTATCTATCTATCTATCTATCTATCTATCTATCGTTCTATCTATCGTTCTATCTATCGTTCTATCGTTCTATCTATCTATCTATCGTTCTATCTATGTCGTTCTGTCTATCGTCTGTCTGTCTATCTGTCGTTCTATCTATCATTCTGTCTATCGTTCTATCTGTCGTTCTGTATATCTATCTATCGTTCTATCTATATCGTTCTATCGTTCTATCATTCTATCTATCTATCTATCTATACCGTTCTATCGTTCTATCGTTCTATCATTCTATCTATCTATCTATCTATCGTTCTATCGTTCTAGCTATTGTTCTATTTATCTATCGTTCTGTCTATCGTTCTGTCGTTCTGTCTATCGTCCGGCCGTCCGTTCGTCTGTCTATCTATCTATCTATCTATCTATCTATCTATCTATCTATCTATCTATCTATCTATCGTTTTGTCGTTCTGTCTATCGTCCATCCATCTGTTTGTCTGTCTATCCTTCTGTCTATCTATCTATCTGTCTATCGTTCTATCTATCTATCTGTCTATCTATCATTCTGTCTATCTATCTATCTATCTATCTATCTATCTATCTATCTATCTATCTATCTATCTATCTATCGTTCTATCTATCGTTCTGTCTGCCGTCCGTCCGTCCGTCCGTCCGTCCGTCCGTCTGTCTGTCTGTCTATTGTTCTGTCGTTCTGTCTATCGTCCGTCCATCTGTTTGTCTGTCTATCTATCTATCTATCTATCTATCTATCTATCTATCTATCTATCTATCTATCTATCTATCTATCTATCTATCTATCTATCTATCGTTCTGTCTGCCGTCCGTCCGTCCGTCCGTCCGTCCGTCCGTCTGTCTGTCTGTCTATTGTTCTGTCGTTCTGTCTATCGTCCGTCCATCTGTTTGTCTGTCTATCTATCTATCTATCTATCTATCTATCTATCTATCTATCTATCTATCTATCTATCTATCTATCGTTTTGTTGTTCTGTCTATCGTCCGTCCATCTGTTTGTCTGTCTATCTATCTATCGTTTTGTCGTTCTGTCTATCGTCCGTCCATCTGTTTGTCTATCTATCTATCTATCTATCGTTCTGTCTATCATTCTGTAATTCTGTCTATCGTCCGTCTGTTCGTCTGTCCGTCTGTCCGTCCGTCCGTCTGTCCGTCCGTCCGTCCGTCTTTCTGTCTCTGTCTATCTATCTATTTCTCTATTCCTCTGTCTCTGTCTATCTATCTATCTATCTATCTATCTATCTATCTATCTATCTATCTATCTATCGTTCTGTCGTTCTGTCTATCGTCCGTCCATCTGTTTGTCTGTCTGTCTGTCTATCTATCTATCTGTCTGTCGTTCTGTCATTCTGTCTATCGTCCGTCCGTCCGTCCGTCTGTCCGTCTGTCCGTCTGTCATTCTATCTATCTATCTATCTATCTATCTATCTATCTATCTATCTATCTATCTATCTATCTATCTATCTATCTATCTATCTATCTATCTATCTATCTATCTATCTATCTATCTATCGTTCTGTCTATCATTCTGTAATTCTGTCTATCGTCCGTCTGTCCGTCCGTCTGTCTGTCTGACTCTGTCTATCTATCTATTTCTCTATCTCTCTGTCTCTCTGTGTGTCGTTCTGTCCATCCATCCATCCATCCATCCATCCATCCATCCGTCCAAAATTATTATATAATAATAATACATAAGAAGACTTGTTGTAGGGTCACTTAGTATTTTTATTTATATGTAAACACCTGTTCCGGTGTAAATTTTACACGTTAACTTTTGTGCACACTTAACACTGCACAGTTATTAGTCAAAGAGACCCAGTGTGAGCATAAATGTGTTTTTTGGTTTGCTCTCTGTTCTTCGTGCATGTTTCAGCATGATCGCTAATGGAAAGTGCAAGGCACTGGTGGCGCCCAACAGCAGCAAACACTGACAGATTGTGCATTTATTGAAGTGGGCAGCTGTGCATGGCGCAAGGTCCTTGAACCTGCTGAGATGAGAGCTCAGGCCAAAGCGTATACAGGAAGGATTCAAATGTCGCCCCGCTCTGCCTGCCATTAATGCTCGGCCCAATTTCTGAGAGGCGCATCATGGTGCCTGTGCCTCGTGGCGGGGATTTTGATGATCGGGACTGGGATGGTAAACCCAGATGGATTGCAGCTGAAGCCCCCATCCAAGACATCCCTGGAGATTAACCTCATAGGTTAAGTAATTAAAGGGAAAATATATATTTGTTAAGATGGCCTGGGGCCAAGTCCTTGGGCAGCATTTCTATTTAATGTAGTGTTCTTTAGAGTGGACAGCCTCTACCTTGAGGTTTGGCTGCAAAGTACAAGGTTAAATGGAAAAGCATCCCTAAAAGTCCCTGGATACATCTGGTATCTTGAGCTTTAAGGCTTCCTGTCAACCAGCCTGGAGTCTGTTACCAATCCACGTGTTTGTTTGAAATG
Source organism: Coreius guichenoti (assembly GCA_039654105.1). NCBI lineage: Eukaryota > Metazoa > Chordata > Actinopteri > Cypriniformes > Gobionidae > Coreius > Coreius guichenoti. The sequence goes on from CM077179.1 coordinate 15,005,651, forward strand.
TCAAGACTGTTTAAAAGCTGAAAGCTTTCCTGAATTTTAACTTGGAGGTTTTTGAACTTTCATACAAGGATACCAGAAATGCTTTTGAGTCTGTAAGATAATCAGATCCAACTGTCGAGGGGGTCACTGATGTGTCCAGCGCGGTGCACATTTAAATCTACATCTCTGGAAAATTAGACTAGGCGTTTGCTTCTTTGCTCGCTCTCCATCAGCTCTTTTCACGTCCTCTCGAATAAATAAAGGCCAAAGTCAGTCAGGTGTGTCCTTGTGCAGAGCTCGTGGACTTAAAATAAGTGTAAAAGATAAAAGTAAGGTCAGTCAAATCATATGCCATCACAGATTTAGTTCTGCAGCTAGAGATAAAGCTCTGCTGTTGAAATGATTGAACTGGACTCAAAATAATGTGTCGTCATGGATAGTTCACCCAAAAAATTCTGTCGTCATTTATTGAATCTCATGTCTTTCCAAAGCCATATAACTTTATCCGTCCATCTGTCCATCCGTCCGTCCATCCATCCATTGATCCATCCATCGTTTTGTTGTTCTATCGTTCTGTCTATGAATTTGAGTTTTTATTGCAATTCAGCTTCCTGTCTGCTACCCCAATTCAAATTCCTGGAATTGAATTGTAATACTTCTTCAGTTCAGTTCTGAATGGCGCAGAATACTGGTATATGTTACCATATTTAGCTCTTTAAAACAGGGCCGACAACCATATTCTACTGCTTTGTGACCGCATCCTGAATATTTTCTGTGTATACTGATGAATAAATCATCTTGAATTTGCAACATGTAAACTGTGAAATCAATTCAGGAAACAGTTTGGAGTGCCAGTCTTCAGGGTCCATGCCTTATTCTGTAACGTGTTGCATGAAGATGATCTTACCTCCCTTTTGTGCTATTTTCACATTAGTTCACCATTTGTGACTTGAATTACACCACCACTTCAAGAAATTGATGTAGTTTTCCCTTCTGTAAAGACGGCAGAGGAATCCCATCGAGTCTATGCACCCCATTAAGGGTTCAGTGCTTTCTTTTCAATCAGTCAACTATTCTCAGCTGCAAAGTACAGCGATACAGTTCAAATTCTGACTTTTCTTCCGCTTCATTTTTTCTTTCCTTGCTTTCAAGGACTTAAGTTGCAAACGGATTCAATGAAAATATGTTTTATTGTTTTGTTTTCTAAATTATGCCATGCAATGAAATGTGCTCGCAAATTGATTCAGTTGGATTTTTTTCGTTCGAAACTTGGAAGTAGATTTGATTTGATTATTTTTTTTTTTTTTTTTGTTTTTTTTTTACAACTTTCACTATGTCATCCTCTTCTCATGATAAAATAATTTCATCTTAAATATAAGGAAACATTTTATTTATTGATTGATTGATTTGTTTATTTATTTAGGTCCTGACAAACTTTTCTTTTTTAGTTACAAATGATACTTATTGGGGTTTTTATGTGAATTTCTTTTAAAATTCATTTAATTCTACTTTATTAAATTTAAATTAGAAGTGCAATTTTAATTCCCATCTGCTATCATAATATAAAATCAATTCAGGCCCTGTTTACACTAGTGCATTTTCGTGTTAAAACGCATAACTTTTGCTATGGTTGCGCCTGTCGTCTACACTACTCCGGCATTTTCGAACCTCGAAAACGTATACTTTTGAAAACGCTGCAGACCTTGTTTTAGTTTGAAAACTCTGGGGTTGCGTTTCAGTGTAAACGGACCAAAACGGACACTTTTGAAAACGCTGCCCACATCACGCTACCTAAACATGACAATATCAGACCAGGGCTACGTTTCAAAAAGCACTGTGCACCTAAGTTGATCGTAGAGACTGTTGGTGGCTATTGTTACAATGCTTTTGGGAAACGCAAGCCCAGAGACGTCTCTCTCAACAGCTCTGTAACATACCAGCCTCGTTGACCATGTAAACAATAACACGGAGACGGAACTGCATGCTTTGCTGACTTTGTGGTCCTTTTTAGTAGCCGTTGTGCAGTTAAACGCTGTATTTTATAATACTGCAGCTGTCTACATGCGCAAGAGGCAACTGTTTACACTTGTACGCACATGTCCAGTGTGCATGAACGGTCATGTGACATGCTTTTTCGGTTGTGCAGTGCAGACCGAGATCGTTTCTGAAACGCAATGGAAATGCCAGTGTAGACGAGGATCGTTTTCAATTTAAAACGCTGTTTTAAAACGAAAACGCACTAATGTAAACTGGGCCTCAAATTCAGGAAATCAATTGGAGATTGAAAGACATTTTTAAATTAGTTCTGTATGATGCACAACCATGTTTTATACTTCTTCTTTTCAAGAGCTGGTATCATGTCTTTCTGTGAGTCCATGTTGTTTGTTAAAGCTATTATTACCCTACTTCTCTACTCGATTGAAAAAGCAGAACATTGTTTTTGCATTCTGTTTGCATTGGTGTGATAGTAATATGTGCTCTGTCACAGTGTCTTCCTGTGAAGATCACTGAACCCCAGTCTCTCCAGATGCAGCGCTGTATTACCATCAGTATCTTGCAATGCTCCTGTCAGAGAATGTTTGGCCCCGAGAGGTCAGTGCTTCTAACAGCACAATACAATTGAAAATTATTGCTTGAGCTGATTTGTAATCCACAGGCCCCTCGTAGGCCAAGAGGCTTCGCAGACTGCTAATTTTCAATCTGGTGACAATCAGTTCCAGGTTCCAGTAGACGCCTCCTTCACATAAACCGCCTGTGACATGCGAGCACGTTTGGAGTTTAAGTGTGTATCTCCAAATGAATAGAGGAAATTTTTCAACAAACCTGCTTGACCTTTTTAGTGTTCAGTGTTTGGCCACCTGCCCAGAAAAAAAAAAAAAGAGCGTCTATTGGTTTCAATTGTCATAATAACAATTAAAGGAATGTTCTGGGTTAACTACAGCACAAATGATTCTGACTTGTCCTTTAGATTGTAAAAACAAAGGGAAAATGTGTGTACAATAATGCACTTACAATGGGACAAGTATACTGGTGGGTTTTAAAGGTTTTATTCATAACTATTTCTTGTGAATAATGAATTAGAACATGTTTTTTTGGCTATGTGAGCTGTAAAGTTGTCTAAATAGTCCTTTTGAGATGGGACTTTTTTGGGTGGATACATTTTTGTTTGACACATTACTGACAATTCTTGTGTGTGTTGTTTACTTCATGTGAATAATGCAATGAAAAGTCTAGCAAACAATGCATAACTATCTATAAAGCATTGTTTATATAAGTGAACTGCGGCATTTACATCATTGATGGTAGCATGTAACCAGAATTTCATTTACCCAGAAAGTCCCCTCTCAAAAGGACTATTTAGACACATTTTCAGCTCATGAAGCAAATATATACTGAATATTTATACTGAATAACTAATTTTAGACTTTATTTACATGTGTAATGTTCTAGTGTTTTGGTTATACTTTCAAAACAGTGTGACATTTGCACATTTTATTATATTACACTACTGTTCAAAAGTATGACGTTGGTAAGATTTTGTAATATTTTTGAAAGAAGTCTCTTATTCTCACCAAGGCTGCATTTATTTGATCAAGAATACAGTAAAAACAATAATATACAGTTAGTAATTACACAATAAACAGTATTATTGTGAAATATTATTACAATTTAAAATAATTTAAAATATGTTTTCTATTTTAATATAAATGTAATGTTATTCTTGTGATGGCAAAGCTGATTTTTTTAGCATCATTACGCCTGTCTTCAGTGTCACATGATCTTTCAGAAATCATTCTAATAGGCTGATTTGGTGCTCAAGAAACATTTCTTATTATCACAGTTGAAAACAATATTTTTGCTTAATATTTTTGTTGAAACATGATAAGTCTTTGATTAATAGAAAGTTCAAAATAACTATATAAGTAATATTTTGTTACAAATAGAACTCTTTTGTAACAATGTAATTGTCTTTTTATGCCACTTTTTAATCCATTTAATGCATCTTTTCTGAATAAAATAATTAATTTAAAATCTTACTGACGCTAAACTTTGGAACAATAGTGTACATTTATTTGTTTCCTTTACTGTACATGTGTTTTCTTTTTTTTTTTTGTTTTTTTTTTTTTTTATTAAAAACTGGTGGTTGAATCTAAAAAAAAATGTAAGTTATACATTAGTGGTATATTCCTTTAAAAAGATTTTTAAATCCAGTGTTAAAAAAAGATTACAATGGACTCAAGGCAAAATGTCCTGTCAAGCTTCACTCTTAAAGGTTATACTGTCTCACTGAATGTATAGAGAAGGTGGGCTTTAACCAGGCATCGAGCTCTGTGTTTTTTCCTATGACATTAAGGTCCCATTGCCATCTGCCCTATAGGTGTGTGGGTCCATGTGGTGCTGACAGTTTTACAAGAAATGAAAAGGTAGAACATGCCATCACATGTGCACAATGCTCCAGCGATACTGAGATTTCCTCGTACCTTACGAGTCCTTTGTCAGTTTTTTTTTCCCCCCTAGGCCTTTCCTGACATCTCATTTTCACATCAGTGTAATGTGTTTGTGCATTTTTGTGCCATTTCAGGTGGCGATTCCTCCACATTTGATCAATCCTGATGTCTGTGAGGCCTGTGAAACTTTGATTTACCCCTTTCACAGTACATGCTAACATATTTTTTACCGATAATGTCAGAGCAGTCAGCTGTTGTCTTCAATGTGATGGAATTTATGTAGTACATGATGACAACCTAAGGCTGGCCAACATTGCTACAGAATGATATTTTGATATTTTTGTCAGCCTTTTGACAAACCATAGATTTGGTTAATTATGGTTTTGACTGACTTGTGAGTGATGAGGTAAACTAATTGCTCAATGCAGTGTCTCGACCCAGTTCATTAAAACAGACTATTGTCATTGTTGCTATTAAGAATTAAACCAGAGACCCTATTAAAATATCTCCCTCTTAATGTTGACATATTCACAGCAAGACAAGTTGAGAGTGTGAAACTAGCCCGCTGTGGTAAAAAACAACTGGGGAATAACTACAATGCACCTTAAAGCAATAGTCCACCAAAAAATTAAAAGTTTGTCATCATTTACTCAGACCGAAATCAGTAAAAGATTGAAATTAGTTGGAAGGTGGGTAATTTGGGAATGTGGTTGAACTGTCCCTGGTATTGTTTATTTGGGAGTAACACTGTTGTTCGTGGTCAAAAGTGAACCAAAACCTGAATTTTTACTTTTTTTTCCCCCCAGTAATATCAATGTAATATATTTTTGTTCAATAATTTTTTTTCTTTTATATTTTGAGAGAATTTCATGGTACTAATTCATATTTATGCAATAATTATAATTTTTTTCCCCCATTGAAAATATATATTTATTACTTTTCAATTAAAGCAGTATTTCAGGTTAAAATAGAGACAATGCCTTTAAAATGGTGGAGTAAAACAAGAAAAACGTATGTAATGTCGTGGTGTAACCAGTAGATTCCTTTATAGCTCTATATAAAAAGGCTTATAAAGACTTAATTTATTAAGTTGTGGATTTGGATATATATTTAGACATTCTGAAAGACTTCTTTTTGTCAAGGTTTAGATTTTTTCTTTTGAAATGTTGATTTGAAGTGTCAGTCAAACCAGAACACATAGAAAGACATTTTGTTACACGTAACAACAACATTCAACAAAAATGTAACCAAAAAGGAGCATGAATGCTTTTTCAGAGCTTAATCAACCTGATTTCAACCTCTTATTTGAGTCTTCTGGCTCAATTTTGTCATATCGTTACAGCCACACCAGTTTATTTGTGTGTTTAATAGTGTGTTGTGTGTGTAAGTGAGTGTGTGTTTGTTTTGTACTCTTGATGTTTTAGAGTGTAACCTCTTCCTTGCTGTCCATTTTTTTACTGCACTGTGGCTAGTTCCTATACAGTATGTGTGATGGGGTGAAATGTGTCTATTTTACCCTCTTGATATTTTAGAGTGTCACCTCTTCATTGCTGTGCACGTTTTTGCTGCATCGTGGCTGATTTAAATTGTAGATTGTACACCGAAAATTGTCTGTATTTTCGTATTTTTGCCTATTTCCCATTCATTTCCTATGTGTGACTATTTTTTTTTTATGACCATTAAGCTTTTTCTAATCAAGTCCACGATTTTTTTGTGGTCACATAGCAACTGCTGCAAAAGTCACAGATTTTCTTACCGTTTAAAATGACTGAACAACACTAGAGGGTTAAGATCAGGTGCTATTGAAAGTGTTGCTATCGGCAGCAAAATTACAAACAAAATAAGCTTTAATTTAGCAAAGGTATGTTGTCAGCATCCATTGAGTTGTTTACAGTGCGTTAGAGTTGTAAAGGAGAGAGCAAATTAAATAAACCGACTCTCCCCGGAAGACACACCTGCACATTTAGTTTTCAAATAACACAAGTGTTATTTTAGCTTGAAGGAATGCGTAACAACTCAGAACCCTCTTAAACTAATACCCATCAAAACAACCATACCCAGGAGATGAGTCTGAAGTCTCAAGTGTGTTTTTACGAGTCCGAACTGGGTGTCTCGCAGTGGATTCATCTGCCCTCTCGTCTCCATACCTGAGGGGGAATTGCCAGAGTGCTATAAAAGGAGCCTGAACTTAGCGGAGGACCGAGGTTGGTCATTTAATTATTTAGCTCCCTCTTCTCTTTGTCGGGGGATTAATATGCTAAACTTTTCTCCCCAGTCAGGTGCTTTCCCATTAGATCTGGTTAGATTGAAATGGATGATCTGCAGCAATGCAGTGTGGCCTATTCCCTCTCCGTGTTAATATTCATGTTGTTATGATTAATATTACCCACTGGTTGGGTGCCATGAGCTCACAGACTGGGGACAGAGAGCAACAATGTATGCCACTAGCATTGGATGGTTCTGCTTCAGTGTCTGTTGGCAAACAGTCCATTCTTATTAGCCAATACAACGGCCTGTTGAAATGAATGCATTGCTGTTTTATTTTATGCCAATGTCCAAAATGGGGTCATGACATGGAATTTGTTTGAGGTTCACTTACAATGTTGTTAACACTTTTTTTGCACAAAAAATATTTTTCAAGTAGGGCTGAACCCTAATAGTCGACTAAATTTATTAGTTGGTTAGTCGCAGAAAAAAAAAAAAAACTCCACAGGAAGTGGCGAAGTCACGCAGCCCGTGAGGGACAGATCGTTAACGTCGGGAAATTGCAGTATGTCGGAAATCCAAATGTTTGCCTATCATCCATCGACCTCAAATACGGCTTATCATTTGAAACATGTAGGGAGTAGAAACTTACTTGGCCACTCGCATCAACGTTAACCTAGATAAATGTGTGCTATTGTTTGGCGCGTATCCAAGTGTTTGTGTGGAGGGTGGAAGCTAAAGTATTAACGCGCTCACTGTATGACATGGAGACGCCAGCATGATCACTTGCTTTTTTTTTTCCTGATACAACTTAAAATACTCCATCATTTTTGGTCATACAGATAAACTTGTAAATTCATGTAAAGAATACTTGTATTTGTGTAAACTTACAATAACAACAAAACTTTTGTGCTTTTGTAAAATAAAGAAAGCAAACAGGGCGCGCTTTCTGCCGTCTCGGCTACTGGCCTCACAGACATGAGAAATATATCTACAGAAAGCTTGAAATCTCTACTTTTAATCGAACCAATTTGAATGGAAAACAAATACTCTCTGATTATGTAATAATCAGATAAAGGTGTGTCCACTGCGGATATGGAGGGCCCTATTTTAACGATCTGAGCACATGGTCTGAGGCGCATGGCGCAGGTGCACTTAGGGGGTGTCCGAATCCACTTTTGCTAGTTAAACGACGGAAAAAACGGTCGGCGGGCCAGGCACATGGTCCAAAAGGTGGGTGTGTTTTGGGCATAACATGCAGTAAACCAATCAGAGTCTCATCTCCCATTTCCTTTGAAAGCCAGTTGTGCTTGCACCATGGCGGGTTCACTGTTTACTGCGAGTGGAAAGACTGAACGCTTCTCCAAAGAGGAATCCTTTTATTTTTAATATATATAAAAATGTTTGTGTGCTGCTGCGCATCCCTGTGTGTGTAATAAACAGTGTACGCATGTTGTGCACCCGCCTATAGGCGCATATTACTAACGCGCCCTTTAAATAGCACAAAAATACTGCGCTATTGACTTTAGACCAGGTTTTTGTTGGTCAATGGCGCAGTCGTTTTCAGTTGCCTCAAAATAGCAACGTGCCAACAATGCATCTGAACACACCTAATTTTCAGACCAGCACACCCATGGGTGAACAGATAGGCGCAAGTGCATTTGCTATTTAAACAACATGGCGCTGGACGTGAAAATGATAACTGCGTCGTGCTGAAACTAGCAAAAAACACTTGTGTCGCGCCTGGTTTATGATAGGGCCTGGAGAGTCAGCATTGTCAACTTCATCTTTGCAGCCGACACTGAATAAATAATTAAAATGTCTCCTTGCTATTTTTCCGACACATTCATAATCATTACTTTTACCAGTGCTTTGCGGCAAGCTTTATGTGTGCGCTTAAACACGGAATAAGCATATATGATGCCTGTATATATTAATATTATATTAATATATTATGGTTTAGTATTCCCATTATATTTAAGTAAGTAAATTAATATAAATATGCGATTAGTCGACTAATCGCTTAAATGAACGACTACTAGTCGACCAGAAAAATCTTTAGTCTGGGGCAGCCCTATTTTCAAGTTTCAACCCGCATTCTGACTCTGTATCTGAAATTATCCTTTTTTTAATGGGCGGCTTCTTTAATGATTATCAGTAAATGGCCGCTGTTATGATTGGCTTACTTTATTGCATGAAAAAGAGTTTCAACGCCCCTTGCTATTGTACGTGAGTGAGTGGTTTAAAAATATTATTTAAATAAAATGTACAGACAAAGTATTATGAAATTGAAACAGTTCTTTTAAATTGTAATAATATTTCACAATATTATAGTTTTTACCAGGGCTCGACAATAAGGACTGCCCGATGGCCCGTGGCCAACGCAAAAGACTCGGGACAGTTGACGGAACTGTTGGGCAAGTGCTGCGTCATCACGAAAGCACGTGTTTTTAAGTCTTGTCAATTTAAACTGCCAAGTGATTTTAAACCATTCATGTGCAGAAAGATGCGAAAGGCGTCAACTGGGCCAGTTGAAAAATCCTTAGTGTTGAGCCCTCTTTATTTTATTTATTATCAAATAAATTCAGCCTAGGTGAGCATAAGAGCATACTTTTTTCAAAAATATTTTCAAAATCTTACCAACCTCAAACTGTTGAGCGGTAGTGTATATTTGTTCTCCAACAACCGACTATATGATTATAGGTATAGATTGTTTCTTATGTTGGTTTTTCAACTGTGCTTTAATTAGCATGCTGACAATGTAATGTGCTTTAGCTGTTAGACAGTTTGCATGGTGAAACCTTCTCAGAGAAGATGCCTGTGGTTGGACGAAAGCATTTACACTTCAACATGAAATATGAAGTGTAATTCAAGATGAATGTTTCATGCAGCCTTTCTAAAACAATAGAACGAAACAAAGCAGCCATTATCTCACCGGGAGCTGTAATTGCTGTCATTGAAACATTGACATTTCACTTTCACATTTACTGGCCCTTGTTTTCCACAGCATGTTGTGTATTTAACCAGTATGCTCTTGGTACTTCAGTGCACTACAGGAAGTGCGTTATTAACAAAGATGTGCGATGTGGTTTGTGAGAAGGGACAAATAGGATTTATTTTTATTTTGCCTGCTTTGTTTGTCTTAATTAAAACTCTTTGGAATTATTGGGAGGGATTTAGTGTGTTAAAAGACAAATCTAAGCTGTGAGTAACCTATATACCGGAGCGCCCACCGTGGTCGTGATTGTCTGATTACTATCTTTTTTTTTGTTTGGCTTCACGTTCTGAATCATGCTAATGAATTACGTTATCACCTCAAGAAAGCGTTCAGCCAAGCGTGTCTCGGTCGGAAGTTATTTCGGGTTTACTGGCCCTGTCTTCAGAGACATCCATTAGCTGTAGATAACCCCCCTCCAGCCTAAAATAGCTTTGTAACCCCTGTATAAGTGTCTGCTCCTCACCTTCCCTTGAATTTATAATGCTTAGTGGTGTTATTGTACTGCATGTTAGAGCTGTTTCGCTCGCTCAGAATCTGCCAAACAGACACAATATGGAGGCATTTACCATCAGTGCGAGGGGGGGGGGGGGATGGAGGAATGAAGAGAACTGCATAGTCACTGCATTTTTTTCAGTTATGATCTTAAGGGCAGGTAGCATGTAGATATCAAAACTTCCTCTCCAGTCCAAAAAGACCATTTCTCCACTATCTCACAAGAATAAGCACGTTAAATCCATTCATCCGTCTGTCCGTCCGTCCGTCCATCCATCCATCCATCCAAAGTTGTTCCAAACCTGTATGAATTTCTTCTGCTGAACACAAAAAAGAAGATATTTTGAAGAATATGTGTAACCAAACAGTTGATGAGCCCCATTGACTTCCATAGTATGGGAAAAAATACTATGAAAGTCAATGGGTCCTATCAACTGTTTGGTTACCAACATTCTTCAAAATATCTTCTTTTGAGGGTAAATAAATAATGACAGAATTTTCATTTTTGGGTGAACCATCCCTTTAAGGTTTCTTTTTTTTTGAGTTTGTCAAAAATGTGGTTTTAACAGATATGCAGAAAGGGTGTTTATTTATTTATGCTATTACATACGTATATGCGTTTTTGTTGCAATCTGAATGGCTTAAATCAATAACCGATTAGGTAAGTATGAATATCATTAAAAATACTGATCAAAGTGATTATCTCTCGCAGTAACACACCTTGACAAGCTGCACGGTTTGAGGTGTCACCTATGTCTATAGCCTAAACTGACATGAATGATTGTTCAAAACCTAGATCCTAAACCCAGATTGTTCAAAACCCAGATTCCTTAGCAAACATGCTAATTAACCAAACCATACATTCTTGACAGACACAATTTAAATTGTTATTGTATTTCTAATTGCGGCAAATGGATTCCGGGTGCGTTGGATCGGTCTAGAGTTTGATGCATGGGCTTTGCCTTGAAAACACAAACTGTGTGGTATTTCTGTCAGGATACAGGATAGTTTGAACCCCTTGAAAGCTTTACACTATTCAAAACCATAAGAAATGCTTTAATCACACGAAATTGAGCGATGGTCGGATGGGACAAGGTAAATTGTAGCGAGAGTGTGTGAGAGTGCAGAGTTTATCTGTATGAGCGGCTTTGATCCACTGAACTCACAGATATGAGTCCTATGAGTAAATCCCTCACAGTAATCCAGAAAAAGTGCAGCAATCAAAAAATTAAGTTTTAAAACGCACGCGAACAGCTGGCAAAATCAGCCGCAGGGCTCATGAAACAATAACAATAACCGTTTTCATCCCATTATGTTTTTTTTTTTTTTTTGAAATGTTGCGGCTGCTCAGTTTTTCTCCTCGCCTGCTGTTAAAAAACATTTATGTTTTGCCCGACAGAAACACACTCCGCTGTCCTTTTTCTCACATTTATCTTTTGAAATCAAAACATTTATCAAATGAACATACATCTACACAATTGACTGATGTGTGCAGAGCATGTTTACATGTTCGCGGAAATGAGCTTTTTGTCCTACATGACCGTGGACAGAATGATGGATAATTTTTTTGCACTCACAGAAGGCCATTGCAAGCCGTTCTGGTGTGATGCCAGTATGGGATACAGTCTGTGTGATTACAGACCTGTTTCTATATAGAGAAAGATGTTCGGGGTGTTGTGTGATATGGTTATGTCTTGTGTACTCCAGATTTTTTTCCTTATGTGTCCAGCTACAGTTTCTTAATCCATTCCGTTCATGTATACAAACATATCTCCAGGGCTCTGGGATGACATATTTTCTAAACTAAAGAAGAATTGTGTTATTCATATCAGCTATATCAACTGAGTAACCTACATGAGAAGTGAAGATGACAATTTACAAGGTCACAAAACTGTGTGATCCGCTTCAGGACAGAAATAGGCCAAGCTGACGATTTTAATTCATTGCATGACAGGGAAAGAGAGGAATCAACAAAATCACTTTCTCTGCCTGTCACAGTCTGTTATGTAAACTCTTGCAATATCAGTGATCTTTGCTCTTTTAACTTGATTATTTCAGCTTGTCTGCGCTTTGGGGCTTAGGACTCATCATATGGGAGTTTTATTGGTTTCTAGGAATCTTTACGTGTAATGACACTGATATCACTCTTGATTTGTGTTCATACTCCTTAGTCCATATTTCATGTTTACATGTCATGTATATGTATGTAATGTGTATACAAACTTTGCTTTAGATCATTTATAAAGCCCATTTATAGAACTTCTATGAAATCCTACTAATATTTGCTTGAATTGAAGTTTTTGGTCGCTTTTGACGTATGCTCAAAGAAAAGAAGTTATGGAAGATTAAATCTTTTAAGTACATAATTAGAAATTGGGTCTGTGCTGTTTATTTAAATTCGTGTTGGTTTCTCAAAAAAAAAAAAGAAAGAAAGAAAAAACAACAACAACACTTTTATACCCTTTTCAACAAGGGCTTTAATTTAGCAAAGCTGAAAATGTGAAGTCTTGCATGTTTTGAATTTTTTTTTCATAGTAAAAAATATTTAGTATTTTTTATATAAATTATATTTTCCAAATTGTTTCACTATTTCTTATTCCTTTTAAAAATTATAGTGATAGATTTTTAGCCCATTAATTACACTTTTTTTTAACTTTTGTTTTTACAGTTTCATGCAACCTTGACATTTTTTACTTTTTGACACAATCAGTTTATTCAGAAATAAAAAAACATTCATAATAGAAGAGACATAAGTCGTCAAGTGTGCAAATTTAATTTTTTATGTTTTTTTTTTTTTAATACATTAATACATCTGGACACAATAAAATGAGTGCCATGTCATTGACCATGTGACATCAAAATACATCATGAGTAATGTTCTGTATTTAATGTGGATCCTGGTTTTTGATTGTGCTCAAGGTGTGTAACTGCCCATCTTTTCTCTTTCACAGCTCTGTATTCCATCATTCTGTTCTGCGTCTTCCTCTGGATCCCCTTTGTCTATTTCTACTATGAGGAGAAAGATGAAGACAACATCAACAAGTGCTTGGTAAACCTGACACTCCTTCCTGTCTATCTAGTACACTCATGCACTCTGAAACGGATCACCTTTTCAGCCTTACAGGGATAATTCACACACAAAATGAAAAACTAGGTGGGAAAAGAGCTATGCTAAGCTATTTGTAGTCAATAAATAGTGTGTACTCTCTAGTATGTAAAGCAAGGCTTGCTGTCTGCGGTTAGAAAAGTTAGCATTAATCATATGAACAGAAATGCCCTTGAGGTATTGCTAAGTGATATTTGCCTGATTACAGTTATGGCAGTTCATTTATAATAACCCAGTGAGTTTACCCACACTCCATGCAAGAGGTTTGACTGCAGTGAGGTGATAAAGTGACAAAAGCATATCCTTCTCGCTATAATGCTGCTTACTTCAAATATAAAATATTTTCTCTAAGGACACCACAGTGATGTGCAACATTAAATGCTGAGGAGCTTCTTCAATCTTGTAGAAGTTATTTAGATCTCTTTCCAAACTTTCCACTCATTTTCCTTTGAAACAGTCAGAAGTGGTTGCATTCCAAAATCTATTGAGCATCCTACGTAGGCAGCATTTTCAAAGCATCATAGGTGCTGTCCGGAAAAGGAGGCAATATGATTATGGGGGAAAAAACATCAAAGAAAATGGTTGAAGCAGGAGAAATTATTATATTATGTTATATTATATTATATTTTAAATTTATATTTCAAAAGTATCAATAGAATAGTTCAGTTAATTAACTCTTTCCCCGCCAGTTTTTTTTTTTTTTTTTTTTTTTAAGTTGCCAGCCACCGCCAGCGTTTTTGACCATTACACAAAAATCATGGCCCCCAGAGTATTTTGTTGTATGAATATCTGAACATGCAATATATCAAAAGAAAGAACAGACCCTCTGCTTTTAAACAAAAAAAAATGCATTTCATGCATTCTTTTTTTTTATCAAAAAAGCAACATTAAGAAAATCACATTTTTGTTAAAGACTATCCAGATCAGATTCAGAACAATGATCAAAACATAGATGGAGTAGATTGAGTCCTTCAACACCCTTAATACTTGCACAGTCCTGTAGCTCGTCCTAGGTCGAACTGCATTCTGTAACGTTCGACAGTTTTGATTTATATGCTGTTTAATGTTGATGATCGCATTATTTTACATATGCATATGATTACATATGACATCGCTTACATATGATACTGCGTCTTCTTTGCATGTGTTTTGTTTAGGAGATTCAGTATTCTTTCAGAAGATGCGTAATAGCGCCCCCTACCATATAACAGTGAAAACACGGAAAGCCGGAAAATTCCTTCAATGGCGGGGAAAGAGATAAACATGCACAATTTCACCAAATATTTGTGTGTACAATAAAACTTAACTTATTTTTACAATGTTAATTACATTTGAGTATGACATTTTTCGCATAGCAACAAGCTAACGACAAAGTATTGAACTCTATTGTTAGTTGAGTCTCTCTGTGATGACTGCTGTTTATAAGCTGCACAAAGTTGCTGCCTGTATATAATGTTCTAAATCGGTCTCTTTTAAGGTTCCATTTCAGTTACGACACTGCATTAGCTCACTAGGTTTTGGAATAGAGCCACAATGTCTCCATCAGAGAATGAACTATGGACACGGTGTTCCTGACTGTTAAGTGCTGCAAATATGTAATTATACAGTATTCCAGCCCAAAGCCCCTCTCTACATGAAGCGTAATTTATCATGGATTGATGACTTAATGAATACAGTTTGATAAACGTGTTTTTATTCTCTCATTACAGCAAGTGAAAAATGCACTGAAGTATACAATAGGATTTGTGATTGTGTGTTCAGCGCTGCTTTTGATTGGGTAAGTGTGCTTTGTGAGATTATAGTATTCTGTGTGTGTGTATGTGTGGACAGGTCGATGTGAGCTTTTATTATATCATTCAGTCGTCATCTTCAACCTCCATCTGGTGTACAGAATCTTGTGGGAATGTGAAGCATTTTGTTACACAAAACACCTATAATGACCAGCATTTGTTACAGTCCAAAACTATTATTAGTTTAATATAGCACGCAGTGGGCACATCAATGCTGATAATATGACATTTCTGTGATTTCTGGGTAATTTAGAAAACAAAGGGTTCCAGCCAGATCATGAATTATTATCAATCAACTTAGATTGACATCAACAATTTGAAGAAGTCTAGATGAGTGGATTTTGCCAACAGACTAAAATCAATATATTATTCCACTTTTAATTTCTAAAGAGCTCAAAATCTACTGCAGGACATCAAATGTACATTAAAGTCAACATGAACTTAAAATTTAGCCTATTTACTTTATAATGTGTGGGGGGGGATTGCTGTTTTTTTTTCACTTTTTTTTTTTTCTTTCAGAAAGTATGCATTAAATTGCCAAAAAGTGACAATAATGGGATAACGGGAAAAAGATTTATATTTCAAATCAATTTTGTTTCAGAAGTTTCTATTTATCAAAGAATCCTGAAAAAAAATGTTTCACTGTTTCCACAAAATAAAAGAATAAACTCAAAATCTAATTATCTGGCATCTTTAAACCTGAAGATTGTCAAGACCTTGGACGTTTTTTTTTTTGTCAAGCCATGTAACAATTTATTGTCCAATGGTTAACTGAACTAAAATCCAAATGTGTACACATACATGGTGTGGCATTGTCCCATTTAACCTCGAGTTTATACTTTTTGTTCTCAGCAGTGCTCGTGCAGCATAAACATAATGGATTTTCTTTGCCGCTGCAAGAATAACACGTCTGCTCACCAGGTCATATAATTTAATGTGCTCTCAACCATTAAATAGTGTTCCTGTGGGGCATGGTACCTTCATCACACCTTCATGTCCTATAGACCCAGTGGGATGGGTTACTTTGATCGCAGAATGAGAAGAGGGACATGCCGTGGACCAAATTTAAAAGTGGGGATGGCTCTTCGGACAGAAGCAATTTGGTGTTCATTTTACCTTTTGAACCAGTGCAGTGTTTTACCAGGAGTATTGTGTCTCAGGGTTCCTGATGGGGAGGACATGATGGCTTTTTCCATCGTCTTTTTTCTCAGGGTGAGATGCAAAGTTCCTGTGTTTGTGATTGATTGTTCATTTGGAGACTGACTTCTTTTGTTTGCCTGTTTTGATTGGTCTGTTCTAAGGATGGGGCTTATAAATGGAGATCTGATCCTTTCCACCATCTGTAGTCCAATTCACTTGCTCACACCTGTGGAGATGTCTCAAAGTGCACTCTATCAATTGGTCTGCTTGGTCTAAACTCTAGACACATGGGCCCTGTCCCAAATGGATGTCTTCATGTGGACCTGCAGTCATGTGGCCTTCTTTGGTGTGTGTCTGTGAAGTCCACGAGACCGTAGAGTGTCCCATTTGTCATTTTCAGGTTTCAAAAAGGTACTCTTGAGGACATTTGAGGCAGATCCTTAGTCAGCAGATCGTATTTGACCTGTTAGCCTGCAATTAGCCACCAATAGTTGCTTTATAATTAAGCTGTAGCCTTTAACATCTAATGCAATATCATTATAACTGGCAGTGTGCAAGTTAAAGGGATAGTTCACCCAAAAATAAAAAAAATTCTGTCATTTGCTCACCTTCTTGTCATTCCAAACCTAAGATATTTTTAATGAATCCTTAGAGGTTTCTGTTCCTCCATTCAAATTTCATGCAACCAAAACTTTGAAGATCCAAAAAGGTCACAAGGCATCCTAAAAGTAATCCATATGAATGGAGATACAGTCGCTTTATATGATGAACAGTTTTAATTTAGGCTTTTATTCACAAATAAACAATGATCTACACACAAACATGGAGCACATTAAATAAAGTACAATTATAGTAAATATTTTGCAAGTTTAGGAACCAATAAGGTTTGTTGTAGCATGTGACGCACACATGTTTAAGCTTCTGTGTTTACCATATTTGATGCACTCTGTGTATGTGCTTTGATCATAAAAAGTGATCACAAAGCGATCATATCTCTTCACATTTTTAAGACATTTTTATGACCTTTTTGGATCTTCAAAGATTTGATTGCATGGACATTTAAAGGTGGGACAGAAAACTCTCAGGTTTCATTACAACTGTTGTAATTTGTGTAGTGAAGATGAACGCAAGACTTATGGGTTTAGACTTTGAAGAGTAAATAATAGAATTTTCATGTTTGGGTGAAATTAGTGCTGCTGACATAGTATTTTGGACCATAATTGATGATGACAAACAACAAGAGAGAGTGGATACAGAGGTCAGATATATGTTAAGTCTTTGAGCTTATGAACCTTTGCATAAACCCTCACGAGTCCTTGGTCGATTTATGAAACTGCATCCTGCTGTACGTACAGTTTACAATGTAATTTAGTGACACCCCTAAAAGATGACATTTTCATGCACGACGCAGCTTTTCTAAAGTGACACGTCAATTGAACTCACTCAGATAATGCCAGTGATGCTGAATGATGTGGCTGCATTTAAAATGAAAGTGACCCTATTTTGCAGCCATTTGCATTTGTTGTAATTTGAATGCGTCCCTTTTAGCTGTATTTTCTCAAGTTGCTAATTGGAGAAGAAGTGACAGACTTTTAATAGTCATTCCAGTTTTCCAAATTCATACGTTCATGTACATTTTTGCTCTTTGATTTGCATATTTGAAAATTAACCTGGTGTGTTGTCAGCGCCAAAATATTTTTGAAATAACCAGTGATTAGGCGCAAGAGTCATGTATAAGTTACAATTGATGGGCATAGAAATTATAGAGTTGATACAAACTAAAACTGAACTTATGGTTAAAACATGGGGGTTTTTTTCAGAGCAGCTGTAGCCTGAGGTATTTGCTTATGCAATATCATCTTGTGAGTGATGTTCTCCTCATTGGAAATGACTCACTTTCTTAGTGTTGCAGGTATTTGCTCAGAATGTGAGCATAATGTATCCCTGGTTGCTTTTAAAGCTTGCGGCGATACATAACATAAGCTGAGTACATGGATCTCTACACGATAGTTCACAGTAAGCACACTTGTGTCGTAAGCCAGTTATAAATATACATGTACAAGAAAACAATTTATTTTTCAGGTAAAGATACACTAAGTGCCATAAAAATACCATGTTTGTTGAGATTTAGGAAACATGCTAAGTAGTTTTCTCTGAAAAACAATGCTACAGCCAGTTATTCTACTTTGAAAACATGCGTTCCGTGTCGAAATGCCTTTCTTTAGTTTTGGTCTGTGCGATCCCGCCCACTGCCAATTTACCCAATAGTATTTCGACACTCCTGGTTGCCAGTTGGTGGAAAACACAGAAATGGAAGCCAGCAAACGAACTGGGTCAGAGATCACAAATTCTACCTGACCTAAAAAGCCTCTGAGTCTGCAATAAAACCATTGTAAACGTATACATTAGCTGATAAATTTACAGTGTAAGATTCGTCGCTTTCCATTGTACACTCGTTCCTGTTACGTCTCCTCAATCTGGCAACCCGCGTGAGCTATCAGTCTGAGGAGGAGTTGGCAGGGAAGAAAACCCTCTCCAATATTTTGAATTTGGACTGTAGTGCCCAGTTCAACCACTAGTTGTCAATAAAGCTTTATAATACATTTTATAAAAAAGGAAATCTTAATGCTTTTTCTCATGATAAATTATGTATTTTATAGGGCTGTCAAATGATTAATCGCGATTAATCGCATACAAAATAAAAGTTTGTGTTTACATAATATATGTGTGTATACTGTTTATAATTATTATGTATATTTAAATACACACACATACATGTATATATTTAAGAAATATTTGCATGTATATACTGTATATCTATTTATATAATTTATATTATATATAAATATTAAAAACTTCTTAAATATATACATGCATGTGTGTGTATATACATTTATATATACATAATAATTATAAACAATACACACACATATATTATGTAAGCACAAACTTTTATTTTGGATGCGATTAATCGCGATGAATTGTTTGACAGCACTAGTATTTTATTGATAATTTGAAATTAACTTTCATTGGATGTGCCGCCACAACTCAAACGCTAACCCATAAAAACAGACATTTTAGAAACCAAAATATATTTGAAATCATATATTCATGTATTCATATTTGCTTTATAAAATTGCATATTATTCTATTCTATTTGATTTGTTCATTTGTTTGTACATTTGATTGAAGCGTCTGTGTTTGCTTTATGACCATATTAAAGGATTAGTTCACCCAAAAATGAAAATG
Source organism: Coreius guichenoti (assembly GCA_039654105.1). Classification (NCBI taxonomy): domain Eukaryota; kingdom Metazoa; phylum Chordata; class Actinopteri; order Cypriniformes; family Gobionidae; genus Coreius; species Coreius guichenoti. The sequence goes on from CM077179.1 coordinate 15,025,058, forward strand.
CTGTCATCATTTACTCCCCTCAAGTTGTTTCAAACCTGTGTGGATTTCTTTCTTCTGCTGAACACAAAAGAAGATATTTTAATCATCAACTGTTTGGCTACCCATCAACTGTTTGGCTACCCATATTCTTTAAAATATATATTTTTTTGTGTTCAGCAGAAGAAAGAAATTCATACAGGTTTGGTACAACTTGAGGGTGAGCAAATGATGACAGAATTTTCATTTTTTGCTGAACTAGGCTATTCCTTTAATTTGCAGTGTGTATGTGGCCACTGAGTGTCAGATACTCATTTTTATGTTGTTGTTGAAATTCAATTATATAAATTTGTACTTTATTACTTTTTTTTTTTTATTATTTTATTCAGCTAAAATATTGTAAAATATTATTACAATATAAATATTTATATGTATGTATATATGTATGTATATTCTGTATATTACAATATTACTGTTTTTATTTTTGATCAAATAAATGCAGCCTTGGTGAGCATAAGAGACTACAGTAGTGTATAAATAATGACATTATGACTGAGAAGTATGAACCTCTGTTTCAGGACGTTTGTTCCCTTTGAGTCTCCGCCCAACCAGAACTCCACTCAGTGGGAGAAGGTGCAGTATCTGTTCGAGGAGCTGGGCAGTGGCCGTAAGTACTGTAAAGACCTTTTTAAGTGAAATTGCAGCTCAGTTTCACTGACACTTGCAAAGAAAATCGCAAAAAAAGAGCTTTATTGAAGCCTTCCAGGGCCACAACACCGAAACGACAGGTGCTTTTTAGAGAGCGACCGATGCTGCTGAGCTACGAGCAGAGGTGATGTGTGGGTTTGGCAGCACTGACATTTAGCCTCGTCAATGTCAACAATCCTCATTGTGCTACCTAAATTTTCTGTCTTGAAAAAAAAGGAAAGGCCGGCTGCTTTTGACGTGTCAATCAAGGCTTCCATTTGAAGCAGGAGTGGCAGGCACATGTTTGCACCTGCACTTATATACACACTACCGGTCAAAAGTTTTTGGACGGTAAGATTTTTTTAAACCAAGGCTGCATTTATTTGAATAAAAATACAAAAAAACTGTAATTTTGTGAAATATTATTAAAATGTAAAATAAATAACTATTTGAATATATTTTAAAATGTAATTTATTTCTGTGATGCAAAGCTGAGTTTTCAGCATCATTACTCCAGTCTTTAGTGTCACATGATCCTTCAGAAATCATTCTAATATACTGATTTGCTCAAGAAACATTTCTTATTATTATCAATGTTGAAAACAGTTGTGTAAAATATTTTTTTTAGGATTCTTTCATGAATAGAAAGTTCAAAAGAACAGTATTTATCTGAAATAGAAAGCTTTTGCAACATTGTGCTACCATTCAAAAGTTTTGGGTCGGTAAGAATTTTTTATTTATTTTTTTGAGAAAGAATTTAAAGAAATTAATACATTTATTCGGCAAGGATGCATTAAATTGATCAAAAGTGACAGTATAGACATTTATAATGTTGCAAAAGCTTTATATTTCAAGTAAATGCTGTTCTTTTGAACTTTCTATTCGTTAAATAATCCTGAAAAAAAATTGTACACAACTGTTTTCAACATTGATAATAATAATAAATGTTTCTTGAGCAGCAATTCGGCATATTAGAATGATTTCTGAAGGATCATGTGACACTAAAGAGTAATGATGCTGAAAATTCAGCTTTGCCAACACAGAAATCTTTAGCGACCCGGATCTATATCTAACATGGGTGGATCTCTATCTTTCTCGATAATATAAAACTCTCCTGATATTAGAGTAACAATTACAGAAGAATAAAATAAAGCATATTTTGTTACTTGTTGGAGCTTGGAAACTCTCATCCCTTTTCAAATTTTTCGTTTACACTTTATTTTAAGGTGTCTGTGTTGCAGTGTAATTATACATTTTAAGTACTGAGTAATAATAATTAACTACATGTACTTACTATAGGGTTAGGGTTCGGTTTAGGGTTAGTTGCATATAATTATGCCCAGTTTATAGCAATTACTATTGTAACTACATGTAACGTGTAACAAGGACACTGTAAAATAAAGTGTTACCAAAATTTCTTTCAAATTTTTCTTCTAGCTATATTAGTGTCCATGTTTGAGTATTTTTGTGTCAATGTTCTCCAGAGCCTTTCCTTCAATCTTATCATATTCTAAAGGCTCATTTGAAGGTCACATAACGAGTCACATGTCTCTTCCAGTACAAGTCATTTTTTTTTGTGCCAAGGTTTGTTTTGCTCCGAGAAAGCAAGTGTGAGTTGCCAACATCATGGTGTTCCTTCAGAGCAGTTCCCTTGTTAGGTTGGGTCGTGACTTTTGCCTCACTCTCCCTTGAAGACCCTCAAGCTGGCAGGAATGGAGCCACTAAAGAACCCAACCTAATCCAATAATAGCCTGGAGTCTGTGACTCTTTGAGACAGTGCCTGATTCCTCTGAGGGGGTCTTAGAGCTGTCATTGCCCCTTCCCAGCAGCCCTGGCCTAATGAATAGAAATCAAGGAAAAAGTCTTGGTGGAAGGAACATCAGAAAAAGGCCCCTGTTGAAACAGGCTTGTTTGTCAAAATCTGCAGCAGGTCTTGAGGTTGACGGTCGTGGTACCCTGCTCCTCATCCCCACTCCACATGTGAAATTAATAACCAGACCCCGTGTGCTAGATAAGCAGGGTTATGATGTCCCCGAGAAGCCTCGGCTGCCGAAGGAGCATCTTGACCCAAGGCAGGACAAACTGACGAATTGACGAACCAGCGTACGGTACAGATTCCGCAGATATGCGGCGGTTCAGTTGCCGGTTCCCCTGAGTGAAACAGACTTAAAATGTAACCTGAATGCAATAGCCAATTCCCCATTAGCGGGTAAGACTCATGCGAGAGAGCGAGGGAGCGTGCAGAAGGGAAGACAGCTGAAGATCTAATGTTATCACAGACATAGGTTCGGAAAAAAGTCTCCACTTAATTATGCAGCAGAGGCCCGAACCCAGAATCCACTCAGGCAGCTCTTGTTCTCTGATTTACCTTCCCGCTGAGCCGAATGTGTTTCACAGAGTCAAATTTCAAATTGGAGCTAGCGTGACGTAGTGTGACGAGGAGGCATCCGGCGTTAACTACGCTGAATCTAATTTGGATTTGATTACATCATTTTACATGCATTGCGCTTGTCTGTAATGATACTCAGAATAATAAAGAAAGAAATCCAGTATCTATATTGTAAGTGTGTTTACACATGGCAAGGTGTTAGATCTGTTTTAAGGGTGTTGAAAACGGCAGGTAATATGTATTGGTAATCGGTGTATTGAATATTTAGTTGTGCATGCTCATTTCCTTGTGTTTTTAAATTTAGATTACTTTTTTTACATAACACACACAGTTTCTGCCAATCTCATGTTAATCTTGAGTACCTATAGAGTAGTATTGCATCCTTCATATATCCGAAAAGTCTGTAGTCTTTATCATATTTATAAAATGAAAGATACGCTGTACAGATTCTTTCAGAAAACAGCCGAGCTTGTGGAAGCGTGCAGTGGGCGGAGTCTAAAAACAAAATGACAGTGCTGCCGACGGCTTCCGCAACCGAACGAAGCTCATTGATAGACGTGCTCTTGCTCTCGCTCTGGTAGATGTACGCACGCGCTCCTCTGGGAGAAGTGCCCATACAAGCAATTCCGCCCTTTATGACGTCATACAGGGCCATACTCAAAAAAAACTTTCCAAAACTCATTCGAATCCTGAAGGAGTGTATTTGGCACAGAAATACTCATACGTCCAACTCGAATTTTGAAATTTTGGCCATGTTTAGCATTAGACTCCAACTCTTTAACAGTGTAAATAAGTCAGAATGCATGAAATAGTATCCAATATCCATTTTTCATATTGTACATTATAAAGTTGTGATGCCAAAAATCATTTGTTGCATTTAAATGATTGATTTTATTTTTTAATGTTTTTTTTTTGGTTTTTTTGTAAAATGTTAATGTCATCTTTATTGGCTGTAACATGAATATAATATTTTATGCAGTCATATGACATTTATTTACCGTTTTAATTTAATAACACCATTAAATATAATCTTTAGCATACTGTACATTATAACTCTGTAATGCATACATTCACTTGTAGCATAATATTTTACATTTATTTAGACTAAATTGTATAACGTTTTAATATCTTCTGTTTATTCTTTATTGACTGATAACATGAATATAATTATTGATATCAGTCAAAATTTTAATATTGATGCCTTGTCTACAAAAGAGTAGCTACATATATTATACATAGACATAGCATATGGCTATGCTCAAAACTTTTTTAAAATACACTTCAAATAAGATTAAGATAAATAAAATTGCTCTTGATCAAAGTATAATATTTCTGGCAATAATTGTTTGGGAGCAGCGGGTTTTCTCTTTTTCAGTAATCCAGAATCCAGTGAGTATGTTAGCTTTAGCAAGCTGCTTTACATCTCCATGAGGTTATCATAGCAAGCTCATGTTGTGAATACCTCAGCTAAGAGCTCTTTAATATACACTTCTCAGTGGCAGCGGTCTCCTCCGCGCGCATAAGCCCGAGGTGCTCCGTGCATGTCGAGATAAGGGCCTCCTCTTTCTCCGAGTGCCGAGGAATCAGGCTCTAGAGCAGCTGTAAAGCCGCCACAGATAATAAACAATATATTCTCTGTCCAATCCCTTAGAAAGTCTTCCGGGGAAGCGACGGAAAACGCAGGTCCCCCTGCATTGTGAGGAGTTCATAAACAGAGCCGCTTTCCGTACCAAACACGATCGCCATTGTCTCCGGCATCAAGCCTTCGCCACTTAACAAAAGCGGGGACATCACAAAAGGAAACACCTATTCAGATGTAAATGCTCATTTCTGCCATCAGACATCAAAGCGTCTCTTCTTTTTATATTCTTCCGTTTGCTACATTAGGAAGCAGGAGTGTAATCATCTTCATTTCTTCTCGTCGGCTTTTGTGTCTTGCGGCTTTTTGTGTATGGAACGTGGTGGGTGGCGCAGCAAACAGTTCTCAGACTTCATGCGGTTCAACAAAATGGGAAGAAGTCATTTTGTGAGTGATGTAAGGCAGTTCCTGAGGAAAATAAACAGAGAACAGTAGGTTGCATTCAACTGAGGTAGGCTGCAGGCAGAAGGGGGCTTTCTGAGCTCAGGGCTGCCAGGATGCTGTGTTTTGCTCCGCTGGGCCATAGCGCAGAACCAGAGTAAAGGGGAATCGCGCGAGTTTGTGAGTGTTCAATTCTCTCGCTCCCTATGACAGGTGGGATCCTAACAGGAAGTGCAGTGGCGGTCACTTCCTATAAATCTGCCTCAGCTGGCTTCAAATCTGACAGCTGGCATCATGCCCTTTCCTCTTTTCATTCATTTTACTCTCTCGGCTCCATGTTTCATCCTGTATTTTGAGTACTGGTGATTCACAAAATATCAAATGTACTTTGTTACCAAGCCCATACTAAAATATTAAAAATATAGCATTTTCTTTTGAATAAGAGCAGTCAATCAATTCACAACAAAAATACAGGTGTGCGCCTGATAATTGACAGTAATATCCTGAAAGAGCTGAAAGATGGCGCTGTTTTGTTGTTATTTCCAGTGAGGTTTGTAGGCTAGTCTTTACACTGTAAAGCTTTTTTTCTTTCACAGCACACATTTTATATATATATATATATGCAGAACGTAACCAAAGTTTGAATAACAACAGTCACAGACAAATTGCTTTGTGATGCTTTTCAGAATAATTCAAGTCGTTATATTTTACATTTTATTACTTTTTGTAATTTTTTTCCTAAATTCAGTTTCAATGTTTATTTGCATTTCTTGTCATTTGTGTATTTATACAGATTATTTACTTGAATAATTACCTGAGAAATGTGAAAAGCAATTTTTACTTCATTTAATTAATTTTATTTAAAGCACTTTTACATTGTATTTAAATAAAACAATATTACATTGTATATTAATTTTTACATTTTTAAATAAAGCATGTTCAGTAGCATATTAGCTTTTGCTGTGAAATTTTACTGGTATTGTTATCGACTACTGAAAAAAGGAATAAGTTTACTGAATGTCCTTTATATTTTCAACATGTCATTGTGACTATTAAAATTTAGAGGGCAAAAACTTTGCTGACCTTTCAGTAACTATGCTAGAGTAAGAGCAGGTTGAGAGAAATGATAGTGAGAGAGGGGAGGAAGATGAGGTGCATTGAGAAATTTCCCTGGGGGCAAGAACTGCTCTGAATATCTGGCGTATGACCAAAACTTAACAGAGCTCTGCATTTGGCCCATGTCATAAATAAATTTACCCTCTGTCTTGCAGATGGCCTGGCCGCCCTGTCGTTCTCCATCAGCTCGCTCACCTTGATTGGCATGCTGGCAGTGATCACATACACGGTGAGTGGCCAACAGAGAATTGGTAATGGTGGGTGGTTACTTGTGCCCCATTGATTTGCATGCGCTTACGAGGGTTGTGCGAAGAGACTGCTCAGCACTGTCGTAGGAATGCACTTTTAGACATAAAATGGATGTTTCTGTCCACAATGTAAAGTGTTGTCACAATTAAATTTTTGTAGCACTAGTGTCACCAAACTGGAAAATTGCAAAAAAAAAAACAAACGCAAACAAACCGAATTAGTAATACAGGACTGAATGTAATTATTGTTAAATGGTTATTTAACAATGTATAATTGCTGCTTAGCTAAAACATGGAAAATTTAGCATTTAATGCATTTTCTACATTTTTCTATTTTAATAAAAAAAAAAAAGCTGTATTTAAAAAAAAATATTTCACATCCTGCCCAATAATGTCCTACAAACAATGTTAATATTGAAGACTATGAAAACCAACTGTGAATGTAACGTGTATGCTATAATTGGCCTATGTGCAAAAAAGGGGTTAAATCACATTACATTCTAATATTGTAACATTACATTATAAAAAGAAAATAATGCTTTTTACAGCAGAAGTTAAATTCACTAAACTAAAAATGAAAATAAATAAAAACAAAAGCACAGACTAATTATTAGGCTATTTTGATTACCCTAAAATAGTCAGAGTAGAGTTAGAGTTACTGCTATCATAAACACTTACTTGTAGGTTTGAAATTCTACATATGGCACATTTATGTTCACCAACAACAACAAATATTCGACAACAAATATTTTAGCAAAATGTATATTTTAGTCAGAATTATTGCGCTCCGTCTGTTTGGCGCTCGTTCACTGAAGGCTCGTCCACTCCTGACAGCAAAATGGAAATGTTTTCTAGACTTTCTAACATTTACAGATGGAGAATATGTCTGTGAATTGTAAGTTATGCACTGAGGAAATTATTGGATGCCACTTCAGTTTAAAGATTATTAATAATGTTTATTCCCACCAATTGCAAAAGCACGTTAGTGCAAGTCCTCCCTCCCGGAACCCATAGAGATTGCTTTGCAGTGCCTGCAGTTCGAAAAAAAAAAAATCTTTGTATGGAAGTCAATGAGAACAGTCTGGGCGATTCTCGGCCAGAGTGAAATCGCACAAAAAGAGGCGGTACTCCACGTGACTTGACACTGAGTGAACTATATATCCAGAGGCAGAATAAACAGTCTAGAACAGTGACAGTTAGCGTAATTCTGTGTGATTGAAAAAATCACTAAGACCAAATCACAAACAGTCCTAAAATGGCTGTTGCCGGCAATCTGCCTTAGCAATTCGTCCAAAGACACGGTCCACCATTGAGCCAATATGCGATGCAATAAACATTTTGATTTATAGATTTTAATCTGCAATGACATAACATGAAGGTTCATTTATGTACAGGCTAAATGCATTGAATAATGGAGAATAAAACATTGCAGTCAGGTTGTAAATAATGTCCCATCGTCTGCGCTGATAGTCTTGTGGGCAGCTCGGGTGACCCGAGTTCGAGTTCACTCATGGACCTTCTCGATCCTGTCCCCGTTTTCTCTCTTCCACTATGCTTCCTGTCTACTCACTGTCCTGTCATAATAAAATAAGCAATAATAAGCAAAAATAAATATTTGGAAATAAAATCCCCTGTCCGAGGGGAGGCTTCAAGCTCGGAATTTAGCCCAAACCCAGAGTACTGGGGAGTATCCCCGGCTGGGAATAGGAACCAGCTGAGAGTGAGGAGTTGGGGTGGCAGAGGGATGCAGAAAACTGTCGGTGACTAGGTGAGTCGGCTGTGTGTATATATGCGTCCTTGAGATGCAGACATGTAAGAGGCTGACAATTAGCTGAACATATACAGTACTTGTCATCCATAGCAACGAGGTCAACCAAACCATTTCTCTTAGCTTAAGACTCTCTATTCTTTAGTAAAAGTTGGTCTCAACAGCTTTGTGAATAGGTTTTAGGAAGAAACTTAACTAAAAACTTTTACTGCTGTTTAGGAGAACTCTTAGTGGTAAGATAAAATGTTTTGTTAATACGGCCCCAGAAAAGAATACATCTGTTGAAGTGGTTGTTGGCCTACCTTTGATGGTGGAGTCCAGATAGGTCTTCACGTGTAGGTTTCTCGTATGATAGAAACACCGCCTGTCTTTGATTGTAGTCATCCTAGATGATGAAGCAGCCCCTCAACATTAGAAATGTTTTGTGATTCTTGCGTTTTGGCCTGCAGTCATTCAAAATGACACACTGTCATTTTTCACCAATGTGTGTGGACGTGTGCCTGAGACGTCAGTGTGATGTATATGCCCTGTTATCTCTCTCCTATTTATATACCTGCGCCTGAAGGCCATTAATAAACGCCCGTATTCTGATTCCTTCAGCATACTGTAGCTGTTCTATTCGGATAAGATAAATTGATTGTACTGTAACACTTGTTAATGGCATCCATTTTTCATCACCAACATAATGACTAACCGGGCTATGAGAATCTCTGCTTTATTAGGGATTGAAAAGAATGAGATGGAATATCTTTGAATGTGGCACACAATTTTTAAAAAATATTTATATAAATATTTAATTTGAAATAAATGAGCATTTTCAATTCAAAAGTAGTCATTTTTGCAGTGATATCGAAATTGGTATTGAGAATTTCAAACTTGTATATTATTATATTATTTTTAATGTTATAAGTATTATTAAACAGCTATATATATAGCTTGACATTAACACCCACCAACCCGCCAAATGCGGGTGTATTTCTGCAGAGGTGTGCAACGCAGTCACTTCTACTAGCCACTTTGGAGAGTTGAATTTTATATATAATATATACATTTCTCAATTGTAGTCTTTTAAAAAGGCATCTGAAATAATAAACTAAGTGCAGTGTAGTGTTGTCAAAAATATAGATTTTTCGATACACATCGATACTGAAACGCTTCAAATACTCATTTTCGCAGAATAGATACACAATACCAGCTGCGCTTTCTCACTCTCTCATCTCTCCGACAGCGAGTTACACACAAACCCGCCTCCTCTCACTCACTCCTTTCATTTGCTCTGGATGAATATTGTTGGTGTGCCTTGAATTTTGGCGTGGGATTGCACGTATTGTGCATAATTTTACTCATTCCCGCAGATTTTGTGCTCGTGCACATAAAGCCATCTTGAGTTAATTTTCAGTGCATTATTGCACTTAAACAGTCAAGTACATGCAAAATAATGTAAAAATGCTGGTCTTGGTGAGTATTCACGTGAACACAGTCAGTTATGTCTTAAGTGAATGTAAAGTTGAAAAAGAATGCATGTGTAACAGTATAATGGATTTGTGCGTCAGGTCTTAAGGTGACAGCAGCCTAATTTACAAAATCAAAATCATGACATAATATTAAAATGTCTATATGGAAGTTTTTCCCCATGGTATCAATAGCCCCTTTCACACAGCAATCCCGGTAAATTGCCAGAAAATTACCAAAATGACTTTACCGGTAAATACAAAAATATGCTGTTCACGCAAGCAACTGCATTCTGGCTTTTTACCGGTAAGAGACCGTTCACACATCAGCAGCAAAATACCGGAAAATTCTGTGATGATGTCAGTCATCGGAAGTGATTTTTAAACGCAGCGCTGTTGTCTTCATTCGCCCGCACGGGAAGAAGCACTTTAGTTTCACCATCTGTTCAATTTGACAACATATTTTGACGTCTGAGTGACAGGCGTAATGGATGATCAAAACGCGGCACTCGCGTAATAGTATCCAACTGCAGAGCCGCAGCGCTGAAGAATGGAAAAGAAGGCTGGGTCTCGAACGTGACATGTTGAAAAAGCTGCGAGACGCGGCGCAACGGTCAAAGTTGATCATTTAGTGCATATTTACATAGAAAAACTATTAAAAAGCTTTCTGTAAACAGCACGGAGTAATCACGTCATCTCCATAAGAACTTATAATTGGCCCAAAGCAGACTTCTTACGTCAGCACGTTCTCACGTCCAGTAAAATTGCCGGAACTGATTTAACTGTATTTTTGAAAATGTCCAGTTCACACATTATCTCTTACCGGTAATTTACCAGTAAAGGCTGTATGTGTGAAAGGGGCTGTTGTCAAAATTGTGGCCAGTGAAAATGCTGAGTGGCTAGTAACTTTGGAAAACCACTAGCCACAGTGGCTGGTGAGCAAAAAAGTTAATGTCAAACCCTGATATGGTCACACTTTTTCCTCAATTCTCACTATTAACCCTCTGGACCCTAAGGATATTTTGTGGCCCTGAAGAAGTTTGACATGCTCTGACATTTGTGTTTTTTTCAGTTGCTTTAAAGCATATTAATGGCTAAAGTCTGATTACACTGTATTCAGCACAAACAGGGCTACAGTAATATGTGAGCAACATGTACATAAAAGTTTGTAGTTTTGAGAAAATAATGTTTATGCGTAGTTTTTGAAAAAAACTAAAATGTTAAATCACTGAAATAAGGCCATATAACACACAGTAAACATTTGTTCACAAGGCTTTTCAGAACTGGATGTTGTTGCCTAGAGTTTTTTCTTCAAAACAATGTGAAAACCATTTTGATCACTCATTCATACAAAACAATATAGTCATTTAACTTTTGTAAGACACTTATTGTCAGAATGGCTGTATGCGGGGAGGGTGTGGATCATCATGAATAATGCTGTGATTCACACCTGAGGCGTCAACGACTCCTCCCCTGAATATCAATGAGGAATGTGACAGAGGGAACTACAGAGAATGCATGTGAGTAGACTTAATGATTGAATGTATTGTTTGTAGCTTATTCACAAAATCACGTTTAATTTAAAAGAAGTAATCTGACTATACGTTTTCTTTACATGAAGACTTTAGACCTTTTTACAATTTAAAATAAATGTTTTCTATGTGAATACATGGTAAAGTGTAATTTATTCCTGTGCTGTCAAAGTTGAATTTTCAGCATCATTACTCCAGTCTTCAGTGTCACATGATCCTTCAGAAATCATTCTAATATGATTATTTGCTCAACAAACATTTCTTATTATTATCAATGTTGAAAACAGTTGTGTAATTTTTTTCAGGATTCTTTGATAAATCAAAGATTTAACCCAGAGGGAACGGAAAGTTCAAAAGAATAACATTTATCTGAAATAAAAAGATTTTGTAACATTATAAATGTCTTTACTGTGTTTTTTGATCAATATAAGGCATCTTTGTGAATAAAAGTATTAATTTCTTGCAACAAAAAAACTAAACTCTTACTCAGAAAGGTAGTGTATAATGTTACAATAGATTTCTATTTCAGATAAATGCTGTTGTTTTGAACTTTCTATTTACCAAAGAATCCTGAAATAAATTGTACACAACTGTTTTCAACATTCATAATAATAAGAAATGTTTCTTCAGCAGCAAATCAACATATTACAATGATTTCTGAAGGATCATGTGAAACTGAAGTAAATAAAATGGAATAAATTGCATTTTAAAAATATATCCAAATAGAAAACAATTATTTTAAATTATTAAAATACTTCGCAATATTACTGTTTCTGCTGTATTTTGGATCAAATAAAGGCAGCCTTGTTAAGCAGAAGAATTTTTTTTGAAAACTTTAGAAAATCTAAAACTTTTGAACGGTAGTGTATAGCTACTTGGATTTACACATGAAAACAACACATAGAGCAGTGGTAAAAAAACAAATACAGCGCAAAAGAGACATTGAGGGCAAAAGTGCAAACAGGGACAGTGCAAGATGAACGAAAACGAATTAGTCTCTCTATTTGAGCGCGCTTGTCGCGCATCTACATTTAAAGTAACGAACTTGAGTGCGCAAAAGACGCAACATGTGAACGGCCCCTTAGTCAGTGGCTACATCAGTGTAGCAGTCAATAAACGGGACAGTCATGTACGGGACATTTAGGCCCAATAAACGGGACGTCCGGGCTAATACGGGACAGCTGGCAACCCTACTTTCATATCATGCTATGTTTAATATTATAGAGCATAAAATATCCCCATGTCGTACGTGTATCTTTATTTAGCATTGAAAGGTTGCCTACCTATTTCATATTTCAACATGTTTCCGTTGATTTCACACATTTTAGTCTGGCAATAGTTCAACTAGTAGCCTACAATGTTAAGTTTATGCAGCAATAATGCTAATATAAGTGAGAAGAAAAGTTTTACCTTAAAAATTCTCATAAATCACGTTCTGTTTCTTCTGAGGTAAATCCAAGGTAAACTCACAGCGTGTCTTCCAAACTCGATGAAAATCAGAAGAATGAAGAAGCTGATTCTTTGTTTTGAGGTGATGGGGGGCGTTCCTTCCTCGTGGACGATTTGCATGTGAATCGATTTGCGCGCGCGTGGGTGTGGTCACATTAAAGATAATGAGGCACCGCTGGAGGAACTGTACCTCTCGCTGTTTTCATACGGATTACATAAACAGAGAATATTTGTTTTTTATATAAATGACTTCATTTAAAAGTAGACATTCCAAGCTTTATAAAGAGATATCTGTCGTGTCTGTGTGACAAGTATTCTCTGAGTTCTGAGTTTATTTTCAGACGCATTTCAGAGTAGACATCACAGGGAGACAGACAGGAGAACGCGCATCCTGTTTGTTTTCTTTATTTAGCGAAAAGCACTACATTTAGTTTTTATTTTGAGTGTACTTAAAAAAGTAGACACTTTAAGCTTTGTAAAGACATATCGTTCATGTCTGTGAGGCCAAAAATGACGGAGTATTTTAAATTGTTTACACTGTCATGAGGGAAAATCCAGCAAAACGCGCGGGCGCGTTCTTCGGGTTCAGGGGGTTAACTAACTATTAACTACAACTTTTGCCTCAAAAATCTCCTAATTACTGCTTATTAATAGGTAGTAAGGTAGTTGTTTATGCATTGAATTAAGGGATGTAGAATATGGTCATGCATAAGGCATTAATATATATTATTAATATTATTATTAAGAAATATAGTTCACTATTGAGTTACAAAGCTGCTGCTCTGTTTTTCTCATATTTAGGGCTTTCAAGGTGCTTGTATTAAAAGGTTTGACAATTTTCAGAACGCTACGAGGTTGATAAAGCTCCCTGTCTGACCTTGTGTTGTCAGAATCTCGGGAGAGTGGCTTATGGAGAAAGAAAGTCTCCTAGTGCGCTCTTGTTTTTGATCTTCTCGGATGTGGTACAGAGACTCAGAATCAATCAAAGATTCCTTGTCAAACAGCAGGGTTCACTCACTCGGGCTGTTCTTATTGCGCTTTCTCTTTCCTATTGTTTCTTTTCTTAGCTCTCCTCCCCTTCTACACCAACCCTCAAGAAAGATGCCGAATCACCCATCCTCCCCAAGTTTCCAAGGCGATGGGTGATTTATCATACCGGCCTATGTGTTATTATTATGCATGATTAACCTAATGGAGTCTAAGTGATGGGCGCCGTATGCAGCAGCAGTGTTGTCCGGGGTGGGCAGGTTAATTTATCACTGCACTTTGAGCCAAGGTGGCCACTTGCTCTTAATTCAAACGACTGGCTGAGATGTAAACTCGTAATGACAACACCACGGCCGACTGCGCTTCAACTAAACGCTAAAGCAAGCAGTTCAAACCTTTAGCACTTGCTGTTTTTGGCCAACGTCACACTTTGCTGAGCTACTGGGAAATTAATATTCAACCTAAGCACATACAAACTGGAGCCTCAGCTTGTTAATAAGCCTCTGAAGTGCCATATGGTCAGGGCGGGCGAAGCTAACTTACCAGTCCAATGCTTGGATGGCCAGCTCTCAAAAACAATCATGCTGGGAGTTTTAATCGTGCTGCAAAAGTTTGGTTATTTCAAGCTGTTTGGGGGTGAATCGCTTATTCAGGAAAATGCAGAAAAACTCCTTCTAGGTAAATGTTGTTTGTTCTTTGAACTGTAGAAAGCAGTTTTGCACTTGAAACACTTTTTATTTCCTGCACAATGGCTCATGTTTTGTTTTAATCCTTGGAACAGTGAATTCAAGCATTTTCACACTTCTTTTAAACCTTCTGCCTACGATTTTTCACATCTTTCACATCACTACTATTGTGTAGTCAGTTCTTGCCACTTTATTTTAAACTTTTCCCATTCGTGATCACAAGTTACTTCACCTTGAACTCATCGTCACCTCATCTGTGTTTATCGTCTGAAAGAGTCCTTCTGTGTGACACCTTTATGTACTCATAGACGCTTCTTTGTCCTGCTTGAAGATGCCGCTTCAAGAAGCCTTTATCACCCTCAATGTTATGAGGTGCAAAAGGGTGTTTTATGCTTGATCAAGCCCCATTCTGCTTAAAGCGATTCCTGACCTCCCAAAGTCTAAACCGGTTCCTGTGCTTGAGTGGTTTTAGATATCAAAAACGCCACTTGCATTCTCACTTGAACCCATTTAACATCCTTCATTGGCTAACACAGATGCCGAGGTCTCATATCAAGCTGATTTTGCTGCTGGTGTGACGTTACAATGAAAATTATTGACCCACTGACTTTTTAATGTGCATGTAATATTTGCATATGCATATGAGCGTATATCACAGCTCTTTGATCTGTCTGCTTGACCGTGGGCCGTCTCGGTCCCTGTGCTGCGTGACACAGTGGTGATTTAAAAGTCTGGCTGGCGTGCTGACGTTCAGCCCTGGAGGGTTTCTCTCCCTCTTAAATCTGCAGTCCAAAGATGCTGATTCCCAACGAGAGGGTGACCGCATTAATTTCCACTGATTTAATCATAGTGCTGCAAAAATGACCTGCGACTGGCGAGACAGCCTCTCCCTCCTTCCCACCATCTCGGTTGCATCCGAGGGGCCACTTCAAAGAACAAATCCCACAATTTTAATTTTCTCAGCTCTCATTTCTCTCCAATCTTCCATACAGAGTTTCTTTTTCCATATCAGTCCTATTCATGATATTCTTGAGACAGAACATGTTTTCTTTTGTCTTTTTTAAATAGTTCAGTTACTTGTTTGTTGGTTGGCATCCATCCGTCCGTCTATCTATCTATCTATCTATCTATCTATCTATCTATCTATCTATCTATCTATCTATCTATCTATCTATCTATCTATCTATCTATCTATCTATCTATCTATCTGTCTATCTATCTATCTATCTATCTATCTATCTGTCTATCTATCTGTCTATCTATCTGTCTATCTATCTATCTATCTGTTGTCCCATTCATCCATTCATCATCGTTCTGTTGTCCCATATCAATCATCCATCCATCCATCCATCCATATACACATCTATCTATCTATCTATCTATCTATCTATCTATCTATCTATCTATCTATCTATCTATCTATCTATCTATCTGTTGTCCCATATCCATCCATCCATCCATCGTTCTGTTGTCCCATGTACATCCATCGATCTGTTGTCCCATCCATCCATCCATCCATCCGTCCATCGTTCTGTTATCCCATATATAGCCATCGTTCTGTTGTCCCATCCATCCATCCATCCATCCATCCATCCATCCATCGTTCTGTTGTCCCATCCATCCATCCATCCATCCATCCATCCATCCATCCATCCATCCATCCATCCATCCATCCATCCATCCATCCATCCATCCATCCATCCATCCATCCATCCATCATATTAAAATGTTGATTGTTCGTTCATGATACCTAATCCATTCTGTTATTGTTTACAAATTCATTATAAATTTTTTTAAAAGTTGACGGTTGACTGCAAACAGTGTTAGGGGCCAGTTGCACACTAACTGTACTGTTTGTTTGTTTTTTAGCATTTTAGCTGGAACATTGTTTTGGCCAATCAGCACCCAGAACCAGAGCTACAGTATGCGTTTTATAAAATGTTTTCGATATTATATTAATTTTTTCACCATGACAAGTGACACAGATGTGTTTTTCCCGAACACAACGCGCTCTGCACCTGCCTGAGTGGTGTAAATTGACAGTTTTATATTTACAAAGCAACAGCAAATAAAATTATCCCCTCATTTCCAGCAGTGTAACATGTTTGTATTTAATTTATAGACTACAAAGGGGACAGAAGAAACACTGAGACACCATCTGGCAGAAGACCATTGCTTGTTGCGTACTGAACTCTCTATACATCTGTTTGCATTTTTTGGACAGTTTTACTTAGACTACATGTCCTCATTATAGCATTGGACACTAAGAAAGATAGTGTTTTAATACAATAATCCAAAATTGATCTTTTGTTAGTTTCATGGTGCATGTAACTTTAGTGGATGCTCTGATTATAAAATTTATTTCATTATTTTTGTGAGCAGATTTTTTCTTGGAGACTGGCATTATTGTGCATCCATTTCCTCCATCAGTAAAGATGCTTTTGACACATTATTTGCATAATTTACAGTATGCTCCATTGACAAGAAGAAAACATGATTTGGATGTTAATTTGAATGACCTTAAACACAAAGTAACGGTTAGATTCCTCAAAATGATCAAAAACCATCATGACCATGGTAATTTTTTTCATACAAAATCATTTTATCATAATGCTACATTTTTTTCATTCAAAAAATTCATCACTTACAGTGGGGAGAACAAGTATTTGATACGCTGACGATTTTGCAGGTTTTCCTACTTACAAATAGGACCTTCATTTAAAAGGTCTGTAATTTTTATCATAGGTACACTTACATTAGGACAGAATCTAAAACAAAAATCCAGAAAATCACATTGTATGATTTTTAAATAATTAATTTGCATTTTATTGCATGACATAAGTATTTGATCACCTACCAACCAGTAAGAATTCCGGCTCTCACAGACCTGTTGTAAAAAATTGTAGACCTGCACAAGGCTGGGATGGGCTACAGGACAATAGGCAAGCAGCTTGGTGAGAAGGCAACAACTGTTGGTGCAATTATTAGAAAATGGAAGTTCAAGATGATAGTCAATCTCCCTCGGTCTGGGGCACCATGCAAGATCTCACCTCGTGGGGCATCAATGATCATGAGGAAGGTGAGGGATCAGCCCAGAACTACACGGCAGGACGTGGTCAATGACCTGAAGAGAGCTGGGACCACAGTCTCAAAGAAAACCATTAGCCGTCATGGATTAAAATCCTGCAGCGCACGCAAGGTCCCCCTGCGCATGTCCAGGCCCGTCTGAAGTTTGCCAATTACCATCTGGATGATCCAGAGGAGGAATGGGAGAAGGTCATGTGGTCTGATGAGACAAAAATAGAGCTTTTTGGTCTAAACTCCACTCGCCGTGTTTGGAGGAAGAAGAAGGATGAGTACAACCCCAAGAACACCATCCCAACCGTGAAGCATGGAGGTGGAAACATCATTCTTTGGGAATGCTTGTCTGCAAAGGGGACAGGACGACTGCACTGTATTGAGGGGAGGATGGATGGGGCCATGTATCGCGAGATCTTGGCTAACAACCTCCTTCCCTCAGTAAGAGCACTGAAGATGGGTCGTGGCTGGGTCTTCCAGCATGACAACGACCCGAAAGACACAGCCAGGGCAACTAAGGAGTGGCTCCGTAAGAAGTATCTCAAGGTCCTGGAGTGGCCTAGCCAGTCTCCAGACCTGAACCCAATAGAAAATCTTTGGAGGGAGCTGAAAGTCCGTATTGCCCAGCGACAGCCCTGAAACCTGAAGGATCTGGAGAATGTCTGTATGGAGGAGTGGGCCAAAATCCCTGCTGCAGTGTGTGCAAACCTGGTCAAGAACTACAGGAAACGTATGATCTCTGTAATTGCAAACAAAGGTTTCTGTACCAAATATTAAGTTCTGCTTTTCTGATGTATCAAATACTTATGTCATGCAATAAAATGCAAATTAATTACTTAAAAATCATACAATGTGATTTTTTTTGGATTTTTGTTTTGGATTTTTGTTTTAGATTCCGTCACTCACAGTTGAAGAGTACTTATGATAAAAATTACAGACTTCTACATGCTTTGTAAGTGGGCAAACCTGCAAAATCGGCAGTGTATCAAATACTTGTTCTCCCCACTGTATCTCATAATATGACCTTATTCTTTTGAATTTCTTTTCAAAAAGGCCTATTATGAGATACTTTTCAAAACATTACAAGTTTAAAATGTAAATTTTATTTTATGTTTTATTTTTTTAACATGCCACTAAAAAGCAACCATAAATTGTAAGTAATTCTTAAGAGTCATGGACATTTTCTTAATAAATATAAATTTTTTTGTATATAAAATGTTACGTTATCTAGATGTATTTTTTGTGCAGTCAAACCTGTTTTATTGTGATGTCCAATTTGTGAGCTATGTTTTTTTTTTTTTTTCAGATTTCTTTTGTGATTTTTCTTTTCGTCCCCAATTGGAACAAAAATAATTTAAAATTATTCATCAGAAAATCTTACTGAAACAATGTTTTTTTTTTATTATTTTTTTTTAGAACAATTAGAAAGGTCTCAGGAAAGTCCTCATTTCATTGGTCAAAAAAGTGTGGAAACCCTGATAAAGAGTCCAGAGGAGTATAGTAGTATGCTTGGAAAAATTTCACACTTTTTTTTTGCAATATCTGCCACATTGAAAAGTGTAAGGAAAGTCAGAAGAAACTCATAGTTTTGTGGAAGAGCGCTCACTTTTCCCATGCAGGCTGTTGAACAAAAGCATCCTTGTGTAAGAGGGTGTACGCCTCCACTTTTTCTTTCTCTCTCTCTCTCCAATCCCCACTTTCATCCCTCTCTCCTCCGATCTCCCAGCTGACAACCGCAATCCCTTCATCTTCCATCTCTACATATTTCCTCTTACTCTCTCTCTCTCTCTCTCTCTCTCTCTCTCTCTCTCTCTCTCTCTCTCTCTCTCTCTCCGACCTCCTTCTCAAACTATCATACTGTCTCTCTCTCTCTCTCTCTCTCTCTCTCTCTCTCTCTCTCTCTCTCTCTCTCTCTCTCTCGTGCCTCAGGTCTTCTTTTCCAATCAGCACAGAACACACCTGTTTTTGTTTGGAGTGTCTCTTTTATTTTTCGCACGCTTGACGGACTGCAGGGGCGAGGAGGGCAGGAAAGAATGGGAAAGAGGAGGCGGAGGAGGAGGAGACATCTCACAGGGGATGCAGGACAGATTCCTCTTTTATGAGGAGCGCTTGGTATTCGGGACATGGTCCGGCCTTTAGAGCCCTCGTGATTCATAGCAGGGGGTGTCACGGCCCATGGCGACGGTGTTAGGCAGACGTAATGTCGCTCGCGACGACGAGTTCTACAGAGCACCTCACTTTCTCTGCTTTAAAAGTGTCTTTGGCAGAGGAGATAAAAAGGTCACTAGTGTTTTAGCCACCTTCTGAAGATCTAATTGTGCCGCTGACTTTTGTCAGCATTTTGATATGAAAGCTTTTGAAAATGGCAGAACCCCGCGAGTGAGAGTGCATTTTTTTTTTTCTCGAGGTGTGTGTGCACGCACAACCTGGTCTCTTTTATTCTCTGCCTGTATTGATTTGCCACTAGAAGAGTATTGAAGAAGGTCTTCATTTTTAATTAAAGTTCACAAAAGCCCATATTGCGAAGGCTAGCAGGCTTCTGACCTCAGCCTTTCTCTGCTCACTGCATAAGACCTGCGCTTCCTAATGCTGAGAAGGGGAAAAAAAACTCATCGATGAGCTCAGGGTTTTGAAGTAACCTCTGATTTACAGCTCTCAGAAAGTCCATTTTTTTTTTATTTTTTTTTTTAACAGCTCTCAGAAAGACCATCCACTTATTTCCCTACATGAGCACAGATATTTCTTCTCTAATGCATTGTGCACATGTACGTGAGCTCCGGCTGAGTGTCGTCACATGGGGGCACTGTTAAGCTGTGCATTTTTGGAAATCAAGCCGTACATCTCAAAATGGTCGCTGCATCCAAACACACACACACTCTTTTCTCTCTCTCATCTCCTCCTCTTCACCCTCATTGCACAGCAAACACACACATGGATTCAGTGGATGCATGACACCATTTAGAAAGTGCTCTTTTATCAAGTACCATAATGTATGGATATAGTTCCCTTTCACAGGGGTACTTGGTGGCGATCGGTGGGACTCTTGGTGAAATTGTGATGACACTTTACCTGATGACTGTGAATGGTGTATAATTGGTCTTTAAAGCCCTTTCTTTCTCTGTCAGGCGTACGGGATGTCCGTCCTGCCGCTGAACCTGATTAAAGGCACGCGCAGCATCCTGTACGAGCGGCTGGAGAACACAGAAGACACAGAGGAGGTGGAGCACCAAATAGACAAGCTCAAAGCCAAGGTCTGTGTGTGTGAACTGAATTCAGATCAGATCATGCTTTTATTTAGGATGAGCCGCTGTCCTTCAGGTCAGTGGTTCTCAACTGGTGGGTCTCGACCCAAAACTGGTCAACAGGATTGTCAACAGATGCAAATAAAGAATGCAACTGATCATTAAATAAAAAAAAAAATAAAAAAAATAAAAAAATATATATATATATATATATATATGTGTGCAGTGTCTTACGAAAGTATTCATACCTATTATTTTTATTTTATTTTTTTACATTTTGTTATGTTGCTGCCTTATGTTAAACTACTTTAAATTACTTTTTTTCATATCAATCTACACTCCATACACCATAATGACAAAGAATAAAAAACAGATTTGTGACAACTTTGCAAATTTCTTCAAAATTACTTTGCAATTACATTCATACAGTTCGAGTGGAGTTAACCTGTGTCAAATTCAATTGAATGGGTGTGATTTGGAAAGGCACACACCTCTCAATAAAAGCTCTAACAGAACAAAAACCAAGCCATGAGGTCAAAAGAACTCCCTGTAGAGCTCAGAGACAGGATTGTGTCAAGACACAGAACTGGGGAAGACTATGAAACATTTCTGCTGCATTGAAGGTTCACAAAAGCATGTAGCCTTCATAATCCTTAATGGAAGAAGATTGGAACAAGCAGGACTCTTCCTAGAGCTGGCCAAACTGAGCACTCAATAGAGAAGGGCCTTGGTTAGAGCTGATGGTCACTCTAGTTGAGCTTCATGATCATATATGGAGATGGGAGAAACTTACAGAAGGACAAACATCACTGCAGCTGTCACCCTGTAGCCCAAGACTGGTTGCCCACTGAAGCTAAGCAGGGTTGAGCCTGGTCAGTACCTGGATGGGAGATCTCCTGGGAAAACTAGGTTGCTGCTGGAAGAGGTGTTAGTGAGGCCAGCAGGGGGTGCTCACCCTTTGGTCTGTGTGGGTCCTAATGCCCCAGTGTAGTGATGAGGACACTATACTGTCAAAAAGCACTGTCGTTTGGATGAGATGTTAAACTGAGGTCCTGACTCTCTGTGGTCATAAAAAAATCCCAGGATGTCCTTCGAAAAAAGAGTAGGGGTGTAACACCGGCTCCCTTGCCAAATTTGCCCATTGGCCTCTGTCCATCATCATGACCTCCTAATCATCCACATATATATTCATATATTCATCACTCTGTCTCCTCTCCACCAATAAGCTGGTGTGTGGTGGGCGTTCTGGCGCAATATGGTTCAGTGAACCTCAGTTCCAAGCATCACGTATGGAGGAAACCAGGCACTGCTCATCACCTGCACAGTACCATCCCAGCAGTAAAGCATCACGTATGGAGGAAACCAGGCACTGCTCATCACCTGCACAGTACCATCCCAGCAGTAAAGTGTGGTGGTGGCAGCAGCATCATGTTTTTCATGCAGCAGAAACTGGGGGACTCGTCGGGGTAGAAGGAAAGCTCAGCGCAGTAAAATATATAGATAACCTTAATGAAAACCTAGTCCAGAGCATTCAGAACCTCGGACTACGTAGAAGGTTCACCTTCCAACAGGACAATGCACACAAGCACACAGCTAAGACATTGCAAGACTGGCTTATGGACAGCTCTGTAAATGTCCTTGAGTGAGCAATCGAACATCTCGGGAGAAACCGGAAAAATGGCTGTCCACCGACTGTCTCCATCCAACCTGACAGAGGTTTAGACCATCTGAGGTGAAGAATGGCATAAATCACCAAAAGCAGGTACGCAAAGCTTGTCACATTATACCCAAAAAGACTTGAGGCTGTAAAGGTGCTTTAATTAAAGGGTTAGTTCACCCAAAAATTTACTCAAAAATTTACCCCATGATTTACTCACCCTCAAGCCATCCTAGGTGTATATGACATTCTTCTTTCAGACGAATACAATCGGAGTTATATTAAAAAATGTCCTGGCTTCCAAGCTTTATTATGGCAGTAAATGGCAGCCCAAAATTTGAAGCCCAAAAAAGTGCACCCATCCATTATAAAAGTAATCCATACTGCTCCGGGGGGTTAATAAAGGCCTTCTGAAGCGACGCGATGCGTTTGTGTAAGAAAAATATCCATATTTAACACGTTATAAAGTAAAATATCTAGCTTCCGCCAGACCGCCTTCCATATTTAACTTACGGAAAAAAGCGTAACTGGCGCGCCGATGACGTAGGACGTAGCGTAAGTGTTTTGAACGGCGAGAGGCGTTACACTTTCTTCGTAAGTTGAATACGGAAGGCGGTCCGCCAGAAGCTAGATATTTTACTTTATAAAGTTTTAAATATGGATATTTCTCTTACACAAACCCATCGATTCACTTCAGAAGGCCTTTATTAACCTCCTGGAGCCGTGTGGAGTACTTTTATAATGGATGGATGCACTGTTTTGGGCTTCAAATTTTGGGCTGCCATTATATAATGCTTGGATTAGCCAGGACATTTTTTAATATAACTCTGATTGTATTTATCTGAAAGAGGAATGTCATATACACCTAGGATAGCCTGAGGGTGAGTAATGCCTTTTAAGTACTGAGTTAAGGGTTTGAATACTTATGCAATGTACTTATTTCAGGTTTTCCTTTCTAATAAATTTGGTTCATTATGGTGTATGGAGTGTAAAAAAAAGTAATTTATAATAGTTTAACATTATTCAGCAAGGATGCATTGAATTGATAAAAAGTGATGGTAGTGTTTTCAGCATTGATAATAATAATAAAAAATGTCTTGAGCAGCAAATCAGCATATTAGAATAATTTCTGAAGGATCATGTGACATTGAAGTCTGTAGTAACTGTAGAAAATGCTGCTGAAAATTCAGCTTTGCCATCACAGGAAAAAATTACATTTTAAAATATATTAAAATAGTTATTTTAAATTGTCATATTTCACAATATTACTGTTTTACTGGATTTTTTTATCAAATTAAAATGCAGCCTTGGTGAGCAAAATAGACTGCTTTCAACAATATTTAAAAATCTTACCGACCCCAAACTTTTGAACGATAGTATAGTTAGGATTGCAAAATCAATAGGCTTAAAGGCTTTTAAAAGGATGGAGAAAACACAAATTCACACCCATGTCACTATGTTGAACCAAGACAAATTAGGTAGAGGTCTGCATTGTCAGGTTATTGGATGTCCCTCGTCCACATAAACCATGAACAGAACTGCACAAATTAAAAGAAAAAAGACCCAAGCCACATAAAATTACTCTTGCAAACAAACCTATAACTGTAACAGTAGGGTACATCATTTAAAGTGCCCCTATTATGCTATTTTAAAGGTTTCTAATTTTGTTTTGGAGTCTCCTACAACAGGTTTACATTCATCCAAGGTCAAAAAACACTTTGTCTCATAATATACATTTCACATCACCTAATTTCTCAGTCTAAAACAGTCCGTTCGAAGATTCAGTCTCTCAAAACCTCTCCTTTCCGAGAGCCTACTCTGCTCTGATTGGTCGACCGCTTACAGCAAAAAATCAAACCATAAAAATTCAAGAGGCGTTTTGAATTTGCCAAACACTCTCACTATAAAAACAATATAATCCAGTGTAAAAAATGTACTATTTGTACAAGCAATTTTGTACTTTTCTCTTCAGTGTGCCGATGGGCGTCCTCTCTCTATGAGAGACCGGAGGAACCTCCAGGATCTTGAAGCCAAACTACAGATGCTTCATCGGCGGGGCCATCACCTGGAGATTGCAGAGAGGAACTGCTGCAATAAAGTGGGCTCTGCTCTCCGCCCCATGAAGGTGTGTTGAGTTTTGCCTCAGAATCACTTCATTGACTTTGTGCACGTGCCTTCTGTAGTTTCAAAATTGCACGAAATTGTTTTAAGTGTGAGAGAGACTAAATGTGACCCTGAACCACAAAACCAGTCATAAGTCGCACGGGTATATTTGTGGCAATAGCCAACAATACATTATATGGGTCAAAATTATTGATTTTTCTTTTATGCCAAAAATCATTAGGATATTAAGTAAAGATCATGTTCCATGAAGATATTTTGTAAATTTCTTACCGTAAATATAAAAAAAATTATTATTAGTAGTAATATGCATTGCTAAGGACTTCATTTGGACAACTTTAAAGGCGATTTTCTCAATATTTAGATTTTTTTGCACCCTCAGATTCCAGATTTTCAAATAGTTGTATCTCTGCCAAATATTGTCCTATCCTAACATCAATGGAAAGCTTATTTATTCAGCTCTCAGATGATATATAAATCTCAATTTCAAAAAATGGACCCTTATGACTGGTTTTGTGGTCCTGGGTCACAAATTATGACAAAAAACTCAAAAAAAAAAAAAAAAATGCTGATGACTGTAACGATGATTTTTAGTAAATAAACTTGAATACACTTTGCAGTAGTTCAATATCAGTGCTGCTATTTTTTAAGAAACATTTCAAATAGTAAATACTTCAAATCATAAACAGCTGTCTTCCCACACACTGACATATCCAGAGGTGACAGTTCTCTCTGATGGCGTAAGAGTGGCATTCGTAAGAGATTCTAAGGAGTCAAAAGATGTCAGATCGAGTTCAGCTCTTTGTGAACTGCGTTCCTCACCCTGTTGCACCACATTTATCTGAAATCATTCAAATGGGTTGCATTTTCTCAAAAGTGTTCAAAGTCATGAAATCAAAATTGACCCTGTTTTCTTCAGAATGTTTTTCTGCATCTAAAACAACTTTTCTTTCCGTTTGATGTCAGTATGGGGCAGATAAGCTGTAAATTGCCAGTTTTTGTAATGTAGTTAATTTAATGAAGGTTACTGCAATAATTGTAAGTAATGATAAATTTAGATTCTGCCTGTAAACTCTCATTCATTAAAAGATTCTCATTGGTTTTGCGATTAAAAGTTTTCATGCTATTAACCATCATACAACTTTTAGAGCATTTGCATAAAGTGTGATTTACATGGATAAGGTTTATATAAGTGTTGACTTAAATATAATGTATAAAAATTACCTGCCAACCCCCCCCTTGATATTTTTTCAAGCATTTTTGTCATCTTGGCCCTATTTAATTGTTTAATTATTGTCACTATCTTTTCTTGGGTCTATCAGTTCTACTCTATGAAGGGGGAGGTGTGAAGGAAATTAATTTTCATAGTGACTTTGATGTAAGGCATACATTATGACACGTATTCCCAAGAGAATCAAGAAATCCTTTGGTTTTTATCACCTTGGCACTAATTTGCCAAACTGAATAGGGTTCCCTCAGATCTTTAAAAAGTATTAAATTAGATTTTTAAAATTTAAGGTCTTAAAAAGTCTTATTTTTTACTTATGAGAGGTCCTAAATTTTAGATTACACTTTGACTTATCTAAATCCTTTACCAAATTAAAACTATCTACCGTATTGTTCCGAATAAATCCAATGACAAATCAAATGACGCTGGTAGTGACGATTCTCTCTGACCAATCAGTGATCTGCAGTGTTAACACATCACATTTTAGTATCGGTATGGCTCACTTGGAACCTCAAACGAGGTGGTACTAAAAAATGTACCAGGTACTAGGTGCTGTGCACAGTGGAAAAGCCCCCAAAAGTGAGCCGTACCGAGCCGTACCATGAAGCGAAAAGTGTCATTATGATGATATTTCAATTATTGTTTTAAAGATGTGTGAGCTGACATTGAGTTTGTCACTCACACTTTCACTGTGTGATGTATGCCCCCAAAATTTAAGATACACAGGTATTTTTGCCCCTATGAGTTTCTTATATCATATGATGTAGTTATATTACAATATCACACGAGCAAGAGTCCCCAAATTGCAGCACAATTGCAAATGTGATATTGTCAATATTGTTTGTTTTTCCTTTATTTCTCCAACAAAAAAGTCAAAAATGACTTGCCGCCACTTACTGGCGGTTTTAGTTTTATATTTAAAGTACCTTTTAATTAAAAAGTTAAAATTAGAAATCATTTCATGTTAAAATATTGAATTAAAAAAACAATCTCATAGCATTAGTTATCCAATTGTAAATGCAGTGTAAATATATTAATGCCACTTCTGATCCCACTTCTGTGTCAGATTGATTTTGTTGATAATGATTTAATTTGATTGGTAACAGCCCTATACTGTGTTATTATTCTAATTGAATTTAATTTGAGTGTTAGAATTAGACATAAAAGGTGATGCATACATCTAATAAGTTTAGTAAAAAAATGTCCTAATATAGGTAAAATGCCCCTGGAAATCAATTTAAGGTGGCAAATATTGCCCCTTAATAAAAATGTTAATTTCTGACACAGCGGTGAACTGACCACCGCATAGAATATGAATTATATGACTGTCTTTGTGGGTCAGTGAGTACCAGCACAAAAACACACTCATCTAATTATTATCAACAATATCTGTTTACTCCCTCAAGTCAACAATATCGAGATATCATTTTTTTTGTCAATATTGCACACCCCTTATGTACAGTGTTCATTTTTATTTCTTCAGATCCTAAAAAGCCTTAAATGTGACTTTAAAAAAATGTCCAGCAACCCTGCTAAACAACCACTTTGCTAGATGCATTATTTCACCTTTTTGTCCAGCTAATGAAGCCGTTTTGTAGATTGAATAAATAATATTTATATTTATGCATTTGCCAGCTCTTTTTTTAAATGTGTGTGCTCACTGGGAATCAAACCATATGACCTTGGTGTTATTAAATCATACGGTAACATGCTCAGATGATGTTTAAAGAATATCCTGGCTGTTCGTTTCAATATAGTAACGTAAATGAGGACTGAGGCTATCAAGCTTCAAAATAACAAAATATGGGTGAGTAAATGATGACAGAATTTTTCATTTTAGGTGAACTGTCCTTTTTAATATTCATCTGATATTCATTAATATACATCTGGTGATGCACAAAATAGCTGTGTTTGTCACAAACCTCTCTGTAGTACTCCTGCATTCCTCTTGTCTATCTTTTAAATGTTTGCTGTCTTCCATTCACTTGCTGGTTTTCAAATTCTTTGCATCGTTTCTTCTCCCAGCATGCTGTGCACCAGAGGGGTTCCTTGTTTCCGCCTTTAGCGGCCCACTAGCAGCAGACAAGAGTATGGCACTCTAATGACAGACTCTATTTATACCTAAACTAGGCTTGAGATTTGCTAATTTTCTCACAAGAGCTTCAGGGGAAACGCATACTGAGAGAAATCTGTCTGGCAAACGGCTCTCTCCGTCAGTCACTGCGCCTCGTTTACGCCGTCACGTAGTTCCGTGAGCGCTGCGCTTGTTTTAGCTTAGCATTTGTTGCTTACAGTCTTTGATTTACAGTGAAAGTTTAACGATTTAATGCAAAGGTTTTTATAGCACTCAGATCTGTTTGAGGTCAACATCTCCTCTTCATATCCTCCAAGGGCCATTTTCACTTCACGCTGCCTGCAGCGAAGTCTCACATGTACTTGTCGTTAACACAACATGTGTACTGATATTCAACACATTTCTCGTCACAGTACGCCTTCCTGTGAGAGCCAATGACATCGCGTAATGGAGTCGCGCGGCTGTAGAAAGTGAGGCCCAGTGGGTGGTTTGTTAACTGGAGCATGGGTGGTCTGATGGGGCGATTTGAGACGTGCGAGTCCCTGTTGATGATTTTAGATAAATTCAGCTGTCAGCACAGACTAATAGATCGCACACACACGTGCGCATACACGAACACATGAACGCACACTTCTATTACCCTCTAATGTGGACCCGGCAGATGTGATTGATTCCGTTAAGAGAGCAGGTTAATTGACCTAAATTCTGTATCAGATTGATTGATTAACTTTGATTGATTTTAATTATTGTGTTTACCGTTTCATCTTCAGCGGAAATTGGTTTAGAAAATTGAAAGTGTTGTATTGGAGGTGCTTAGGTATTTTAATGAGGCCCGAGAAGATGAAACACAACACTTCCCATGCAAATTGGATGTATTTCCTCCCTTTGCGACAAATAATGAGCACATTGAATCTGTATTGCATGCTTTACGTATAGTCGTCATTGGCGGTTTGCTTGTAACCATAGAGCTGTTGTAGATGTACACTCCGTTTCACACATGTCAGGAGGTTTGCACGTTAGAACCCAGCAGGACCCGGCATGACGGCAGTGGCAGGTGGTCCCGAGCCCAATTATAAAACGAAATAAACCTGTTTATGAAGCCTGAGCAAGTGTGATACCTACAGAGGCTTTCATTATCATTCAAAGGATATTAAAAAAAATCTCTCCCGTAATGCACTTTCAGACTGATAAAGCAGTCCTTGGCAAAGCTCAGAGCAAGGACGATTATGAACCGGGCCAATCTGACCAGGGGCATCTGACTGCCAGGAGCCTTGAGCGGTTCACTATGGCCCAACATGCAGAACAGAGCTTGAATGTGCGCACAGTGTAAAATAAACGAAGAAATGAGAAACATTCTCATCCTGAACATTTTATAGCTGCTCTTTTACACATTTAATGTTTTAATGTGTATAATTCGCATATCTTTCTCATATTTGTGATATCATTTTTTTTTTTTTTTTGGACATGGCATCTGGGTAGATGCTTGTGGAAACGTCCACCAGACCTCTCTAAGGACATAGGAGGAACATTTCAAACATGTTGACATGTAACCTTATGTAGGTATCATCCTAAAGGGACTTAAAACAGGCACACATGACTTTAGGTAGCTGTGTTTATGCTGTGTATTGAAGTCTGTGGTTTTGTCATGTAGCTGAAGGCGTGTTGAATAATGAATTGCTTGATGGTGTAACTTTTGTTATTAATGTACTCCTTTCTGTAAAGTTAAAGCTCTGGCTGTCACGGTTATTACGGCTATAACTGCGAGCGTGTATTATTGGTATTACATCAACAGCTTGAGACATAAATTCCTAATATACTCTTAGAATAGCTCCAGCTGTGTTCTAGCATCACTAATAACTCGCAGTCGCATTCGTTTGAATTAGTTATAGATTATGTCTCGGAGGCAGATTCACGCTCATTTACAAATTTATGTTCTCGCTACAGTTCACAATCTGTCATATTGTTCTTGAGGGAAATGTGTGTCCAGTGCGAATGTCACTTGCTTTAGTGGTTATTCGTAAGTAGTCAGTCGGTATTAGCATGGTTTGGTCTAAACATTGCTAGTTATGTAATTTTAACATAAAATGATGTTAGTGAACGATGGATGGATAGATAGATCTATGGATGGATGTGTATATGGATGGATGGATGGATGGATGGGAAAACAGAACGATCGATAGATAGATGGATGGATGTGTAGTCGGATGGATGGATGGGAAAACAGAACGATGGATGGATGGATAGATAGATAGATAGATAGACAGACAGACAGACAGACAGATCTGTTTATGTCTCTTTATAAGGTATTTTCCATTTGTTTGGAATTGTTTTTTTTGTTTTTTTTTTTCTTTTTTTTCTTTTTTTGCCACCTCTCTTACTTTGTTTTGTGAAAATCTGGAGTGATTACTGCACACGTCAGGGTTTTGTTTACTCCCTCAAGTCAAGTCAAGCAGACGTGAGCTCTGGGAGGCCAGTCAAAGGCAGCCGTTGTCTGGCATATTGGTTTTGTTTTGCTTTGTGGGTTGTGAGTATTTGTGTCTCTTGTCTTTGTTCATTTACTCTTTCCTCTGCAGTTCAGTCTGTTCCTTTTTTTAGAGAGCTTGTGACCATGTTGTCCATATTACTCTTGGCGACTGTGTCAGGCTGAGGTGAGCCGCACCATATGGCTATGTGTAAAAAGTGACACAACCTCTGGGTTAGACATGATGGACCAATTGAGAGTTTCCTCTGCATAAACATTTGGTGCTGAAGTGTATATTTGTGTATATTTTCTAGTGTGTTTGTAAGTAGAAGATTTCATTTTAGCTACTCAGACAGTACATTTCAGTAAACCGCTGCAAAAGAATCAATTCACTGATTAATTTAAAGGCATAGATCACCCTAAACTGAAAATTCTGTCATTATTCACTCAATCTCATGTCACACCAACTCTTTTCATTATTCATAAAGTAAATGAGTACTGGGGCTGTCAAGATCCACAATGATAAAAAACACAATAAAAGTATTACAAAAGTAGTCCATATGTCTTTGTATTCCAAGCTATGCGACAACTATCCTATATCTTTGTATGGCTGCAAAACACTTGGAATGTAGTGGTCAAATGGACTACTTTTATGATAATTTTATGCAACTTTTTTATCCTTTGTGAAGTTTTCCCATTTTTCAGCTCTTTTCCCATTCATTATAATTGCATTAAAACAAGCAACCAGTACGTTCTTTATTATTCCGAGTGGAAGAAAAAAGGTCATATGGGTTTGAAATCGTATCAGAACTAAAGTCATGTATTATAGTAATTATATTATATTAAGTCATATAAGTCTATATTTTGTTGAATATGTGTATTTATATTATGTGTATTTTTGTCAATTATTAAAAATGAATTCATTTAATTACTTTGTAAATCTGTGTATCTGTGTTAACAACAAATGTTGTCATCCGAAATATCTTTATTTAATTATTTTGATACATGTTCTGATATTTTAAATAAATTGAAGAAATCTGATCGAAATTTCCATTTCGCATAAATTAGGTTCTTTTGAACTTTCTATCGATCATAGAATCCTGAAAAAAAGTATCACTATTTTTTGCACCAAATCAGCATATTTGAATGATTTTTGAAGGATCATGTGACACTGAAGACTGGAGTAATGATGCTGAAAATTCAGCTTTGCCATACATTTGAAAATATATTAACATAGAAACAGTTATTTTGAATAGTAATAATATTTCACGATCATGTACTTTTGATCAAATAAACAGCCTTTTTTTAAAGTTTTTTTTTCTGTGGCCATGTCTTGCGATTTTTGGGATATTCCACTATTCCACCGATAGTTTCTAAAGTAAAGTTACTAAACGTATACATTTTCGCTTGTCGAAGCACTATTGTAACTTTGTCTCTTTTTCTGTATTGTCAGATCTTGCTCGGGGTTTTCTTCATCCTGGTGGCCCTTTTGTTCTTCGTGACCTTGTTTATTTCCAAGTATGTGCTTCCATGTATCAACCTGCACGGAATGTCACGGAATATCGCAGACTCTACTCCATCTAAATTGTCTTTCTTACATACATACATTCACATGTTACCAGCAAATGACTCACCCTATTGAAAAGCACAGGAAGAATGCGGTCCCCTTAGAGCACAGTGCAATTGAGGGACATGTTGATTCAGTGCTGGAGTGACCATAAATCTGTAATTATTTGTATACACATATTCATCAACACCTGCAGCGCTCTAAATGAGCTCACACTTACAATAATTTACCATCATTCTATAGCAGACCATGGAGAACTGTGGTTAATGATGTTTTTAATTCAGTCTCTTATGTGATGATGTTGTTTAATGTGTTTGTCTTGTTGCAGTCTGGATAAAGCTTTACATTCAGCTGGTATCAGCACTGGATTTATCATCTTTGGGACCAACTTAACCAACCCTCTTAATGAGCTACTGCTGGCGCTGCAACCGGTGAGCAGCATTCTCTCTTTCTTTTTGTCTCAGAATCACATTTGTGCCCTCAAGTACTAGTGGCAGTTGTGTGCAACCAGAGTTGTGTAATGACTCGGGAGGAGAGGGTGCCAGAAATGGAATGCATTGTTCGCTTTGGTTTTACTACAACACTTAGTAGTAGCCGTGGATGTGTCGCAATAGATGTGAAGAGTGCGATCTGCTCAGCGTAGGCAGTTTCTTGCGAGACCAGCAGCAGTGAGAAATGCATGATTCTCTAATTGGCAAGTGCACACTGTCAGTCAAAAGTTTGGACACACCTACTCATTCCTTATTATTACCATTTCCTTCATTTTTGAATGGTATTAAAGCCATTAAAACTATAAAATAACACAAATGTGAAAGTATAAAAATTATGTAGTGACCATTAAATGCTGATTTTAAGCAGTATTGAAGAGCTAGACCTTTGTTGCCTGATTTTCTACTTTTTAATTGTTATAAATAATTTTACAGAATTTATCAAATGTAATTTTCTAAAGAAATTCATACACGAAGGTTCAAAAGTTTTGAATTGAAAAAATGAGATCATGATTCATGTAATTCATAAATGAATGTGACGACGAGGCACAAAAACGTTTGCATTTTCTACTTATTAGACATACGAGTAAGAGTGAATTTGTGCACATTTTAAAATAAAATATTATTTGCAAATAGTTTAAATTGATTACGTCATTTCTACAATTATACCTATAACTTATTTTACCATTCTTATTTATTTATTCCCTTAAATCCCTTTTAATCCTTTAATTATTCAATTCTTTTATTATTATTATTATATAATTTATAATTATTATAATAATAATATAAATTATACCCCAAGGTGCCCCCCAAGCACAAAAGTGAAACTCCACCTATGCCTTTCACACCAAAAGTAAAATGAATAAGCCTCAGGCTGAAGGAAATACAAAATCACGCCTGTACAGTAGAGGGCGCAGCTCAAACAAACCTTTCAGATGTGCTGCCATTCTGGATTGGAGAAGAATCCTAGCGTCCTATAGCAGGAGAAGAAAGTTCAACACTCTCATTTCAGCAATAAAAACAAAATAAAATAAATAAAAGACAAATGTGATGTTTATCTAAATTAATTTTTGCTTTCAATTTTTGCTTTCAATTGTATCATCAAAGGTCAGCAGCAAAGACATTGGTTAAGAAAGTGAGATTAAATACATAACATATTTAATTATTGCAGGTTTGCATAATATTCTCAGTTCTCAAGTGAGATGAGTAAATGCATGTTCACAATTAGTCTACAACTATAATAACCATCATGTTTGCACAGCGCACACAACACCTCCACTCTTTACTATTGATTTCTCTCAACATGTGGACAGGAGAGGTGTCAGTCAATAAATGTAAAACAAAGTAACTTGCGTTACTTATTTGAAAAAGTAACTCCAATATCTTGTTGTAAATTTAAATGTAACATGTTACTTTACTAGTTACTTGGAAAAGGTCATCTGATTACGTTACTTGTGTTACCCCAACACATTCGCCACCAAGGCTGCAATTATTTGAACAAAAATACAGTAAAAACAGTAATATTGTGAAATATTTGAACAAAAATACAGTAAAAACAGTAATATTGTGAAATATTATTTTAACAAAAATACAGTAAAAACAGTAATACTGTGAAATATTATTTGAACAAAAATACAGTAAAAACAGTAACACTGTGAAATAATATTTGAACAAAAATACAGTAAAAACAGTAATACTGTGAAATAATATTTGAACAAAATGACAGTAAAAACAGTAATATTGTGAAATAATATTACATTTAAAATATCTGTTTTCTATTTTAATATATTTAAAAATGCAATTTATTCCTGTGATGTCAAAGCTGAATTTTCAGCTTCATTACTCCAGTCTTCAGTGTCACATGATCCTTCAGAAATCATTCTAATATGCTGATTTGCTGCTCAAGAAAAATTTCTTATTATTATCAATGTTAAAAACTAGAGACGCTCCGACCTGAATCAGCTGTTTTTCCGCATGATCGGCCTGGACCAGTGACCGGCCGGTCAGTCTCACATCTTTCCAGTCTCTTAAAACTTAAAGCCATGTTTATTTCATATGTCTCTTTATTCTATTCCATTTATCTGTGCCTCTCTTTACATTTTGTTTATTTGTTCTTTTTTTGTTACTGACTTTTTTATTAAAAAGAAATTTTTGCGTTGAAGAAAAGTCGATTTTTCTTTGCATGTGCTGTCAATTATAGTTCTTAGAAAGAAAATTGGAATCGGCAAAAGTCGGTATTGGCAAAAAAGATAATCAGAAATTGGCCAAGAAAATTGCAATCAGTTAATTTCTATAAAAAACAGTTGTGCTGCTTATTTTTGTGGAAACCGTGATGCATTTTTATTTCAGGATTTTTGTTCTAAGTTCAAAATAAATGCATTAATTTGAAATAGAAATCTTTTGTAACATTATAACTTGTGATCAGTTTTATGTGTTCTTGCCGAATAAAAGTATTACTTTCTTAAAAAAAAATTACGGTAGTGCATGTCAGCACTATTTATATTTGTTAGCGAAACTCATTTCAAGTATTTAAGCAAAAATTGTCAGATCAAAAGTCAAACAATTTTTGGCAGGTGTGTACATCATCAATTAACTTCCTCTAACTGGGCCCTATTACTGTAATGTAAAAACAACCTCAAAGAATGTTGAGCATTTATTATAATATATCAACAATAAATATGATTTTAGAGTACTATAAATGGGAAATTGACTGCCTTCTAACAGTGTTAGTCAGTGTGTATCAATAAAATATTGATATACTGATATTTAAAACAGTATTTATTAATAAATGCAAAATATTTTAACAAGTTAAATAATACATATTTAGCATTGATTAAAAATAATACTTCATATTTATAATTAAAAATAATATTAATTTTAGTAAATAAAATATAATTAAAAAGGTGATTTTTTTTTCATTGGGCAAGGGTTGGGTAGCAGAATAGTGAGCGTTTATTAATTAGTATTGATTAGATTTGAATGTAATATTGATTTGAATGGACAGTGAAATACCAATGCAAGTGCAACATAATTTAAGGAAAATTATTTATTAATTTAAAGAAATCAGCACCTTTAGATATGTATTTCACTGGATCTGATTAAACATTCAGCTAGATCAGATTTTAAAAACATTTCAAGACTGTATGTCTTATATTCATAATGCTTGACAGTTGTGGTTTCATCTAGTTAGCTGCTCAAAGCCACTGAACCACAATACCACAAGCTGCAAGTACAACAATGTACAAATCTCTAAATGAAATAGAAGACCCTAAACAGTTTGGCACTTGGTCTGTGGCCGATTGCCACATAAAAAGATGTGATGACCGCTGAATTAAGTTCTATTTATGAGTCAGAAATAAGTTCGCTTTTCATCATTTAGTACTTTTGGAAGAGATTTCAAATCCTTCAATCTTCTTCAAGTAGTGTAATGATCAGTTTCCATGTGCTTGAATAAAATATGATCGCTTGTTTCATTCGCTACTTAAGATGTCTTGATTAAACCAAATTGTTCAGGAATCCAGACCATTGATTGCAGCAATTAGGCCACGTGAAAAGGGAAAAAGAAAAGCGATTTGCAAAGAGATAAGACATGCAGACCGGAGAATTATTGCTCATGCTTCCAGAAACATTTCTAATTTGTGCGTCATGATGTCACCGACCATATTCCATCCTCGATATGAGGGCAACAGGTAAGGTCAGTGTGTGTTTTGCTCATTTCAGAAAAGCATTTCAGCTCCAGTGGAGTTATGGAGGACAAGCTGCCAACGGAAGAGGCATTGTCATTTGTACGAGCCAGCAACTCTTCCAGGAAAAGCAGGACCATTTTTAGCTTGACTTTCAAACAGTTCTGCCATGTACTTCCTGTGGCTCTTTTGAGATGAAATGCATTGAAAATAGTCGGAATTGCTGAAAGATCACCTCAGAGTTATGAAGCGATACATCTCTTGCACAGGAGTGGCAGTATTTTAGGCCACCACTGAGAGTGTGAGTGTATATATATCCTTTGTGCCTCCAGCATTGTGTTGTTTAGGAAACATGCATCACTTACTCTAAAAACCACTCTGGTACACAAGGAAAAGGCACTGAAAGCAGACAACAATATGGCCTTCCGGCCATCTCCATTGTCAGGTTAATAGTTCTTTTAGTTGACACTAAGGCCTGACAGTAAGTGTTTGCTGTGTGTGTGACTGTTTTGTAGCCCTTGTGAATTGCTGAAACAGACAAAGGCTGGATGTGTGGAGTTGCCGTCAAAAACTGGTTGATGTTTCTCTTCCTTATTTAGGTTTTCCCACTGGACTATGTTCTCATCACCACCATCACCATGTACTTTGTCTTCACCTCCATGGCCGGGATCCGTAACATGGGCATCTGGTTCTTCTGGATACGGGTGAGACACAACATCATTTCATTTTCTTCTCCATTCACCTGCTTTATGCAATTTCACGCTGGCAAAGTGTTGTTGTACTGAATTTTAGTGATTTTAAATTTAGCCTAATTTAGGTATGTGACATTATAAGGTATGTGAGGTAAGGTATCTTTTTTTTTTAATAATTTCATATAATATAACAACTATTGTACAGTATATGTTAGGCCTGATTTATCTGTGTATATATAAATTAATATTTTTAATAAGTTAAATAATACACATTTAACATTAATTAAAAACAATATTTTTCATTACGTAAAATAACAGTAATTTCCCTTTCTTTTTTTTTTAATATTTTAATTTTTTATCATTTTAATCAGCATTAAATATGGTATATGTTAGGCCTTATATATAATTATAGAATTTTTGTGGAGTACTATGAATACTATAAATGTGAAGTTGTATCAATAAAATAATAATTATTAATAAATAAATTCATAATATTTTAATACGTTAAATAAAACATATATAATGTTCATTAAAAATAAAAAAAATATTTTTATCATTAAAAATAATTAAAAAATACAAATAATTTTTTATTACAAGCCTTTTTATTACAAATGTGAACTTTTGGGCAAGGGTTGGGTCGCAGACCTCCATAACGCATGATTCATAGCTTGGAAAAAATACTTGGAAGAATTCTGATCATTCATTTTAGCAATTTTACTTTGTGTCATAACTGTACCTTTTTTTTGTTGCTCTTAATGCAACATTATTTGTATATATATATATATATATATATATATGTACATTTCTGCAGTTCATAGTGCTGTAGACTGTAGACTCAGTCATATTAGTAATATAAGGATGTTTTTCTTTTTCTTTTTGTACAGCTGTATAAGATCAGGCCTCAGAAAACCCGACCGCAGGCCCTCCTCTTCCTCTGCATGATCCTCCTCCTCATCGTCCTCCACACCAGCTACATGATCTACAGTCTGGCCCCGCAATACGTCATGTACGGCAGCCAGAAATACCTGCTGCAGGTGAGATGTGGGTTTGTTTGTGCAACAGTCAATCCCCTGTGCTGCACTGCATCAGGATTACAGGATTACAGCTGTCATATTCTGAGCAAACAGGGCCCACGCCGGTGACATAAGTATGTAATGATCAACCCTTTACAAAGCAAGTGTTTGAAAGCCTTTCAAAACCTTCTCTCCCGACTCTTTTCAAAACCCATTAAAGGCCTTCCTGCATCTGTTATTTATTTATTTTTTACTTCTTCAAAGGTCTGTACATTTATGTGGTGTTAAAAACTGTCTGATGTCTTTGACCTGTTCAAATGTGAACACTTGCCTGCATGTTCTTGACTACGAATCTTTACATCCTGTCATATGTAGCCTAGCAACTTTTGCCATAAAATCTGATCCACGTTGCAGCTTATTCTGGCCTAGAACCACCCACTTAGACAGGAAGAGACCTTCAGACCTACATGTAGTCTCACGTAGCCAGACCTTCAGACTGACGCCAGAAGGTCTGGACTTTTTCGCAGCTTTCATTGGCCAAGGACCGCCCAAGAAGACGTTTGACTTACATGTAACGCAACCAATCACAGTTTGTTTTGTTCCGTGTCATGTTTAGGGGCGCGAAAATGTAAAGTCAATGTCCCTGCAATAACAGACCAGCGTGCATCTAATAAATTATTCATTCAAGAACGTTGTGCAAGTTTACTGCAACAATGGAGCTGCGAACTTCACATACATCCAGCGTTTAGTTGATCCTGGTAAGCGCTCATTGTCACAGTTGTAAACATGAACGCGTTCTTCTTCCACGAGGGAGTGTGGCCAGTTCTTTGGTTTGGCGTCACGGCATTTGTTTCCAGGCCGACTGTTAAAGAACGCAACACGTCTCGCGGACATTCTGTAGAATTCAACCAATCAGATGACGACTTCGAAACTCCTGAAGTGTTTCCAGATAAGTGTGCCATATGCATCAGACGTTCAGCCAACAGTCCGTGGGCGTGAAATCTGAAGCTGAGACTAACCTACATGTGACGCCTCTGTCCACACTTTGTGTGTTTTTATGTGCTAAATGATACCAAAGTAATAGATTATTGTGAAAATAAAAACTCAACAGACTCAACTCACCATTCCATGTGCACATGGCAGTTTCAGTCAGTGCTTGCCATTTTTATTTGCACTATGCATCATGTGGTCATTGAACGGACTGTGAACGGCCCATGGGCGCCTGAGGCTGAAACAGACAAACTCTCCATCAATCAAATCTGATTTCTATTCACTTCCTGGAAGGCTAGCAGTCATTCTGCATCTGTCCAGTGGTGCATGTTATCCCGTTTGATTACTTCCAAAAGTTATGCTGCCTTTACGTAAATACAAGCTCAAATGAAGGATACTTTGCTGTGAGTCTGACAAGCTGTCGGAAGGCTGATGGGGCGAATCGTCTGCCGAGGACAGAGAATGAAGAACAGCTCGCGGCGAGATCAAAGCTCCCGTTCTACTCGGTAAACATCACAGCATGTGTCGAAATCTGACCAATTACATCTGTCCTTCGCCCCTCTGCAGCATCAGATGTAAATATTTAAATAAGCATAAACGAATAACCGAGAATTACATATGCTTTGCAGGGTTTTGCGCCATGCACAATTGAACTGAGAATGCCAGTTGAATTTCTGAATTGGAACTAAAGTAGCAAACAGGATGCAGAATTGGATTTTAAATTGGAATGGTAGAAAGAGTGATTTACTGAGGTGCAATTAAAAGAAATTCAGGTAACACTTTACACACAAAAAGGGTGTCAGAATTGTACCTTTAGGGGTATAACAGCTTCTCACTGGGTCAATACCTTTAAAAGGACATCTTTGTA
The DNA here is from genome assembly GCA_039654105.1 of Coreius guichenoti. NCBI lineage: Eukaryota > Metazoa > Chordata > Actinopteri > Cypriniformes > Gobionidae > Coreius > Coreius guichenoti. Next base: position 15,064,529 of record CM077179.1, read on the forward strand.
CCTTTTTTACTCCTAAAAGGTGCATATTAGTACCCTAGAGTACAAATACGTACCTTAAGGTACTACTATAAACCTTTTTGTGGTAAAAAAGGTACAAATATGTCCTTTTAAGGGTACAAGCTGTTGTACCCCTAAAGGTACAATTTTGACACCTTTTTTCTCTGTGTATTTTACAGTGTCCTTGGTACATGTACTTACCATAGTAATGGTATACATACATGCAACTAACCCTCAACCAAACCCTAATCCTACCCTAACCCTATAGTAAGTACATGTAGTTCATTAATATTACTCAGTACTTAAATATATAATTACACTGTAACAGTGACACCTTAAAATAAAGTGTAACCGAAATTCACTGTAATTTTTAGTAGCTAGAAAAAAGTATTGTTTTAATTAATGTTAATTATGTATTATTTCATTAATTTGAAAATAATATTATTTATTTATCAAATGTTTATTATTTTATAAATATTTATTATTTTAATATTTATATATTTGGTTTTAATTTTGGCACACACAGTAGCAGATGGAAAAAACATTTAGAGAAAGTATATTTTACGCTTATAACATTTCTCAAAGAAAAAAAATCAGTCACTGGTAAAATAAATATTTGTATTGTATACATAAATAATAGTGCATAAAGTATTTAAATATGAGTATTCTAGTTAGATTAATGAATCCTGCACAGTAAGCCCTGGAATGTATATTAAGAAAGACAATAGAATCACTTCTAAATTCATGTGATATTAAGATACATTAAGATTTATGAATCTGGAGACTATGAATCAGTTTTTTGCAAGCATAATTTATTTATAAAATTAATTATTTGACTCATAATTACACTAACCCATATAGTTAATGTATTTACTTTTAAACAAATGAAGTTTACTCATTTCATCTTGCATAAACATCAATACATTATCTCGAAGCGCATGGAATGTGTAATTGAAACTGAATTTCTGAACACATTCCCATAATGTAATAACCCAAAAAGCTTATGAGTCAGTCTGCGTCTTATAATCAGTATGTGTCATATGAAGTTATGCAGAACGAGTCAGTCAGAACTTTGTTTGCTTTGCTTTGTTATCAGTATTCTTGTAAGAGAGGGTTCTAGAAATATGTGTTGTTTATACTGAATCTTTTTTTTTTTTTTCAGTCTTGTTTTAGCACCAGTTTACTAAAGGAATTATGCCAATTGGGTTCAATTATAAATTGGCTCTTTAAAATGACGAAAGTGTGCTCGACAACACCATGTGTTTGCATATATGGCAGGTTATAATGCTCTTCTCCATCATCTGATTAATTACTACTGCCATGATCAATGCAAACATCTGCATTGATTTCTGCCTGCTTTTACTGCCTGCTTTCCCTTTAGCGCTAATAGTGTCATTCACATATCATTGCGCCAGGAATATAGAATAGAGTTTTTTTTAATAAAGTGGAGTATAATGAGTCTAACTTAAATAGAAAGGAGGCATTGAAAAGATTGACAATGACTTAATTTAAATATTGCAAGGCTATTAAACTGGATTGCAGGTTATTAGTGAACATGATTTTTACACTGAAATAATGTACACAAAACAGTCTTGTGAATTTGTCCCAGACTTTAGTGAGTAATCAGGTGAGCTGTCTTATATATGCTCATGTAAAAAAAACTAAGGGTATTGCATATGGTTAACTTGCTTGCATTTAGAGTCATATTCCATATATCAGATTGGTCTTATTGTTTTGGGCTTTTTTTTGTCCCCAGACCCCAGTGCCCACAGCAAATTCATCACAGGGCAATCACACTGCTGCCATCACCAAGATATGTGACGCAGACGCTCCTGAAGGTATGATTTTTAAAAGACTTTTAATCAGTAAGACTGACCCACAGAGTGACGATAACGGTTCATCATTCCAATAGGAAGGTTGATGAGAGGTTTAAAGAAAGAGGTATATCATGGAAAATGATTTTTTTTATTGCTCTCTTGAAGTTTTCCTCCTGCAAAGAAGCTAGCCAATAATAACAGAGGTTGTTTACATGTAGAGGTGTTAAATGTACAGTAGCAAAAAGAGCCTGTAATGGAAATGGTCATGTATTTTTTTCTTTTTCTTTTGACAAGAAACCTTTACGAACATTATAAGTGAACTTCAGGTGAAAAATGTAGTATGTGGCTCCTTTAAAAGAGTTTTTGGCTGTGGAGCGCAACTGTGACCGCCCACATTTCCAGCACCTTGGTTCCTGAAGTATTGTTCCCAACTTCCCATTCATCTTCTCTGCTATTAAAAAAAACAGTAAAGATTTCTAAATCAAGCAACTCTGAGATGAATGACTGCAACACAAACTTTGAATTAAAGCATGAAAAAAATAGTAAATCTTAAAAAATACAAAAGAGTAATTATTAATACTTTTATTCAGCAGGAATGCATTAAATTGATCAAACATGGCAGTAAAGTTGTTTACATTTGTTTATTTTTCAGAATTTCTATTTCAAATAAATGTTGTTCTTTTGAACTTTCTGTTAATCAAAGAATCCTGAAATAAATGGATCACGTTTCCTCAATAATATTAAGCAGCACAACTGTTTTCAACATTGATAGTAATAAAAAAATTTTTTTATTGAGCAGCACATCAGCATATTTGAATAATTTCTGAAGGATCATGTGACACTGAAGACTCGAGTAATGATGCTGAAAATTCAGCTTTACCATCACAGGAATAAATTAGTGTTGTCAAATTGATTAATCGCATCTAACATAAAAGTGTGTTAATATATATATATATATATATACACACACACCAATCAGGCATAACATTATGACCACTGACAGGTGAAGTGAATAACACTGATTATCTTTTCATCACGGCACCTGTTAGTGGGTGGGATATATTAAGGCAGCAAGTGAACATTTTGTCCTTAAAGTTGATGTGTTAGAAGCGGGAAAAAATGGGCAAGCGTAAGGATTTGAGCGAGTTTGACAAGGGCCAAATTGTGATAGCTAGACGACTGTCAGAGCACCTCCAAAACTGCAGCTCTTGTGGGGTGTTCCCGGTCTGCAGTGGTCAGTATCTATTAAAAGTGGTCCATGGAAGGAACAGTGGTGAACCAGCAACAGGGTCATGGGCGGCCAAGGCTCAGTGATGCACGTGGGGAGCGAAGGCTTGCCTGTGTGGTTCGATCAAACAGATGAGCTACTGTAGCTCAAATTGCTCAAGAAGTTAATGCTGGTTCTGATAGAAAGGTGTCAGAATACACAGTGCATCGCAGTTTGTTGCATATGGGGCTGCATAGCCGCAGACCAGTCAGGGTGGCCATGCTGACTCCTGTCCATCACCGAAAACGGCATGTGAGCATCAGAACTGGACCACGGAGCAAGAAGGTGGCCTGGTCTGATGAATCACGTTTTCTTTTACATCACGTGTATGGCCGGGTGCGTGTGCGTCGCTTACCTGGGGAACACATGGCACCAGGATGCACTATGGGAAGAAGGCAAGCCGGCGGAGGCATTGTGATGCTTTGGGCAATGTTCTGCTGGGAAACCTTGGGTCCTGCCGTTCATTTGGATGTTACTTTGACACGTACCACCTACCTAAGCATTGTTGCAGACCATGTACACCCTTTCAAGGAAACGGTATTCCCTGGTGGCTGTGGCCTCTTTCAGAAGGATAATGCGCCCTGCCACAAAACAAAAATGGTTCAGGAATGGTTTGAGGAGCACAATGACGAGTTTGAGGTGTTGACTTGGCCTCCAAATTCCCCAGATCTCAATCCAATCGAGCATCTGTGGGATGTGCTGAACAAACAAGTCCAATCCATGGAGTCCCCACCTCGCAACTTACAGGACTTAAAGGATCTGCTGCTAACATCTTGGTGCCAGATACCACAGCACACCTTCAGGGGTCTAGTGGAGTCCATCCCTCGACGGGTCAGGGCTGTTTTGGCAGCAAAAGTGGGACCAACACAATATTAGGAAGGTGGTCATAATGTTACAGTGGGGAGAACAAGTATTTGATACACTGGCGATTTTGCAGGTTTTCCTACTTACAAAGCATGTAGAGGTCTGTAATTTTTATCATAGGTACACTTCAACTGTGAGAGATGGAATCTAAAACAAAAATCCAGAAAATCACGTTGTATGATTTTTAAATAATTAATTTGCATTTTATTGCATGACATAAGTATTTGATCACCTACCAACCAGTAAGAATTACGGCTCTCACAGACCTGTTAGTTTTTCTTTAAGAAGCCCTCCTGTTCTCCACTCATTACCTGCATTAACTGCACCTGTTTGAACTCGTTACCTGTATAAAAGACACCTGTCCACACACTCAATCAAACAGACTCCAACCTCTCCACAATGGCCAAGACCAGAGAGCTGTGTAAGGACATCAGGGATAAAATTGTAGATCTGCATAAGGCTGGGATGGGCTACAGGACAATAGGCAAGCAGCTTGGTGAGAAGGCAACAACTGTTGGCGCAATTATTAGAAAATGGAAGAAGTTCAAGATGACGGTCAATCTCCCTAGGTCTGGGGCACCATGTAAGATCTCACCTCGTGGGGCATCAATGATCATGAGGAAGGTGAGGGATCAGCCCAGAACTACACAGCAGGACCTGGTCACTGACCTGAAGAGAGCTGGGACCACAGTCTCAGAGAAAACCATTAGTAACACACTACGCCGTCATGGATTAAAATCCTGCAGCGCACGCAAGGTCCCCCTGCTCAAGCCAGCGCATGTCCAGGCCCGTCTGAAGTTTGCCAATGACCATCTGGATGATCCAGAGGAGGAATGGGAGAAGGTCATGTGGTCTGATGAGACAAAAATAGAGCTTTTTGGTCTAAACTCCACTTGCTGTGTTTGGAGGAAGAAGAAGGATGAGTACAACCCCAAGAACACCATCCCAACCGTGAAGCATGGAGGTGGAAACATCATTCTTTGGGGATGCTTTTCTGCAAAGGGGACAGGACGACTGCACCGTATTGAGGGGAGGATGGATGGATGGGGCCATGTATCGCGAGATCTTGGCCAACAACCTCCTTCCCTCAGTAAGAGCATTGTAGATGGGTCGTGGCTGGGTCTTCCAGCATGACAACGACCCGAAACACACAGCCAGGGCAACTAAGGAGTGGCTCCGTAAGAAGCATCTCAAGGTTCTGGAGTGGCCTAGCCAGTCTCCAGACCTGAACCCAATAGAAAATCTTTGGAGAGAGCTGAAAGTCCGTATTGCCCAGCGACAGCCCCGAAACCTGAAGGATCTGGAGAAGGTCTGTATGGAGGAGTGGGCCAAAATCCCTGCTGCAGTGTGTGCAAACCTGGTCAAGAACTACAGGAAACGTATGATCTCTGTAATTGCAAACAAAGGTTTCTGTACCAAATATTAAGTTCTGATTTTCTGATGTATCAAATACTTATGTCATGCAGTAAAATGCAAATTAATTACTTATAATCATACAATGTGATTTTCTGGATTTTTGAAAACTCACAGTTGAAGAGTACCTATGATAAAAACTACAGACTTCTACATGCTTTGTAAGTGGGCAAACCTGCAAAATCGGCAGTGTATCAAATACTTGTTCTCCCCACTGTATGTCTGATCGGTGTATATATAAACACACTTTTATGTTAGATGAGATTAATCGATTTGACAGCACTAACTCAAATTTAACACCGCTCTTTTAAATTGTAACAATTTTCACAATATTGCTGTTTTTACTATATAAAAGCAGCCTTGGAGAGCATAAGAGACTTCTTACATTGTAAAAATCTTATCGCAAAGTTTTAACAGTTGTGTACTTTATTATATCTACTCATCCTATGAAGCATTGTTACTTATGCAAATGAATAAAAAATAATAGTACAATATAAAACTATAAATGTATAAATATAAAAGCAATATTTTAAGTTTATTGCAAAATAATAATTTGTATGCAAGTAGCTTGAGAGGCTCGATTACATCGTTCACAGCGCTTCATGAGAGTGGATCTCTTCTGCCACAATTTACGTTTTCATGGTAACAGCAATTGGTGTCTTCAGAATTATGTTGGCAGTTTAGTTCTTCGCTGGGAATTTTGCAATTAAACTCAGCTGAAATCACACTTACGGTTTCTACAGAAGCATATATCATCCATTAACAACCTTAGAGCTCAACCTCGGAGGTCTGTTTTGAAAGGTTTATGTGTTATTGTTGAACATCAGTTTCTCTGTGGAGAAAGTGAATGGGATTTTTACTTCTGGAACCCAACTGTTGTGCTCTTCTCACCCATTATATATGCAACAATCTGATATTTACTTGTTCTTTCTGAACTGTTTGTGTTCTCGATTACATTGAGGTGGCCATGCAAATACAAGCTTGACTATATATCAGTCGTCCCCTGATCCAAACAGTTCTAAATATTTATTTGTATGTCAGCTATGAAGAGATGAGCAGAGTTCTCGGTAAATAGAACGAAATGGATTTTGCAGAGGACAGTATACATATGAGAAGCAGCAGCTATTAATGATGATAGATGTGAGACGAAATCGTAAACCAGCAGGAGACATACTCAGATTCTGAATAGGAGATAAAAATCGTTTCAGGTGCGACGGACCATTGCGTTTTTGTACTGCTGTATCTGAATGTATTTTGTCAGAGTTTTAACATATCTGAGTATTTGGTTTTGTGTGCTCAGTCAACGAGGAAAGACTTTTAATAGTCTTGATAATACAAAGATATGAAATTAGATGTCGTTCCTGCAGAACATAAACCTTGCAACTTTGCTCAGCGTTCATTACAAAAGGGTGAGACGGCAAAAAACAGCCTGTCCAAGAGAGATCTACATTAATTAAAATGCTGTAAAATTAGTGGCTTAAACCAGCAAAAGTGTTAATTACGATCTATAAGGTTAATTGCCACTATACGTTTGCAGTTAATTGCAGATAGATCTATGTGTTTTGAGTGCAGTGCACAAAGGCAGCATCTAGTTCAATGTATTATAGAGACTGCAGTCAGAGATTGTATTCTTGTGATGGCAGAAGGGGGGAAAATGCGACTTAAAAATACCAGATTTACTGTAAAAGCTTTGATATAATGTTTTAACAGCGAGATATCATGCTCTGCATTGTGACGAGTGATTTTAAGCTCTTTAACATCTAGTTAATTTAATACTCGGTCTGTCTCTCAGTGTGTTTTTGACACCTTTTATGAGATCAACTTCAAAACCTGGGAAATAGAGCTATAAGTTATTCCTTAATGTCACGGTGGATTCAGATGGGATTGGATATGGTTTGATATACTGCCATCCAGCCTGAGTGTGCAGTCATGATACTGTTTTCCATCCAGAGGAGGGCACTCCGATATTACAATCCAATCTCATTGAAGGATATTAGAATAATAGTGAAATCAAAAATATTAATATGCAATTGGATCAGTGAACCAAGAAGAAGTGGCCAATCTTCCTTAATGTCCTTAAGACATGTCCCCCATCCGCTGTAACCTTTCCTAAAATATACCTCTGTGTGCTGGGCTATATTCCACATTCTAATTGCTTTTCACTCACTTCAATTCCTCGGATTCTGCCAGAATATCATACTGACAGGCTAAGAATTTCTTGTTCTCCCCATTTTTATAGGCTGCTATTAAAAATTCAGGTCATGTTAGACCTGACTTCAGTCGCAAAGTGATCGTATTAGCTAGATATTTACATTTTCTGAAGTAAATGTAAGTATTGCTTGCTCAAAACTCACTCCCACAGTAGTTGCTATGCGGTTGCTAAATTGTTCTGATTCTGAATAGTTTAAAACATATTTCTGTGCTGTTGCTAGGGTGTTCTATGTGGTTGCTAGACAGTGTTCAACATGGTTTTAGCATATTTCTACACTGTTACAGCCCGGGTCCCTTTAGTGTAAGTAAATGCCACTTGTTCTATCGCCTGCCAGGTGGAAAGAAAAAGTCAGATTGCTCTGGACATTAATAGCACACCTATCCTCAACAAGCCGCATGATTTGAAGTATCATTCATGTTCGTAGCACAAACGGTGTTGTTCAAATGCCTAACCTTAGGTACTGTATGAGCAACAACAATTATAAGATGACAGAAAAAGCTGAACAAAAAAACAGTAGAAGATGGTTGTTGCATTAGTCTGTGTCTGCGTGAACACTTCCCCATATGTCTCCTTCAAACAATGCTCTGTATCATAACCCAATTAAGTCTCTCAAAGCCAAAATGAGGCGCTGTCTCGCACAATGGAGGATAAATCTGTGCAACAGAAGTTGCTCTGCGGGTCACCCGAAATTGATCCATCTCCAGTTGACTCGCACTTTAGAACCAGCGTAGTTTTAAGCCATCTGCTTGCCAACCAGCACAGCCTCCCAATCTGTTTGTGTGGATTTTGGCCTTTTCCCATCTGCAGTCGGTCTGCGGAGCCCAGTCATTGTGTTTCTGCCACCTACCCATCATCAGCAAAACGCCTCATTACTGTTTTCAGATAGAACAGCGCAAGACAAGCTGTACACCGTCCATTAGCACGGGACTCTCCATCGCTTCACTGTGGGAGACGTGATTTTCATTTGCTTTTATTACAATTACTGTTCACATCAGTGTGATATAGCTTTTGGTAAAATGGTTAGGAAAAGAAAACGGTGCAATAAAAGGTTTTTGACAATCTACATCAATTTGGAAGCATTTGAAATTTTCCTCAATATTAGCTAATTTTATCTTAACCGAGTTTCCTCTGCTTAGGTTTGAATCCATTAGGCATGCTGAGTGGAATTAAAAGCTCTCAGCAGTTTGTTTGTGATACAAGTTAATCGACAAAAATGCTTATTATTCCGATTTTGTTTCTGAATCATCTGTCTCTTTCTCCAGATGGCGTATCACAACAAATATTTGACTGTTCCTGTGGTTGCCTCTGATATTGAGACTCTCGCCTCATTATCGGGGTTTGATTTCTGTGATTGGAGTCGCTCTGGCTGAGAGGTGTCTGTTTTTTCACCCCTGAATGATTTCTCAGATCATTGCAGTGAAGTCAAATTTGTTGTCTTTGTTCTAGATAATAGGAATTGGCTAACGGTTTATTTTCCACGCCTGAGTCCAAAAAGAGACGGTTTTTGATCCGCTTAATGACGCAGAGAGCTGATCAGCTTGGTTGAGGAAGTGAGCGTAAAGGATTGTTATGTGTTGACATGATTTATGGCTGTATAATGTCTGGTAGAGGTCATTCGTATGGCTATCATACAACAGCCACTCAGATGAATGATAATCCAGCTGTAACAAAACAAAGTCTACTTGATATTTGGGCTACTGGATGAATCAGCGTTTCATGTTAATTATCAGATGGTCTGAACTTTCAACAAATAGGCCAATTTGGTCCCATTACTTTATATATATATATATATATATATATATATATATATAACGTGTATAGTCTGTTTTAGTTTGTTTTCACTGCGTTTCCTGTGTTCGTTTTGCCTTAGTTCCTAGTCATTGTAGTTTCCTTTGTTGTTAATTAATTTACAACCTGTTCTGTTTTCCGTTAATTACTCTCTGTCATTCAGTTTATTCTTCCATGTTGTTTCAGTTTTATGTGGTTTGCATTTTCTCCTGTGTTTCATCGGATATTTCCATATAGTGTCTATTATTCTGGATAAAAGACTGTTTGCTGAACTCTGTTTTCGAGCGTGCTGCAGACCCATAGGGCCTTATTTTAACGATCTAAGTGCATGGTTTAAAGCGTACGGCACAAGTGCACTTAGGGCGTGTCCAAATCCACTTTTTGCTAATTTAACGACGGGAAAATATTGTCAGCGCGCCCGGTGCATGGTCTAAAAGGGTTGTCCCTGTTCTCTTAATTAGTAATGGGTGTGTTTTGGGCATAACGTGCAATAAACCAATCAGAGTCTCATCTCCCATTCCCTTTAAAAGCCAGCTGTGGTTGCACCATGGCTGATTCACTATTTACATGGCGGAATATAGACACCCTCAACCTGACGAGTCAGTTTTAAGACGTGTGTATTGCCAAGATTGGTTAAATAAGTAGCCAATTTCATTCATCATTACTGCAAATAGGTAATTCTGATACATGCAATGACTATCCATTATGACATGTAGGTATTTTTATATTTATGTACACAATAATAATCTTTTACATTGTAATCCTTTTATTTTTAATATTCGGCATGTTTGTATGCTGCTCCGCGTCCCTGTGTGTGTAATAAGCAGAGTGTACGTGCGTTGTGCACCCGCCTATAGGTGCACATTGCTAACACGTCCTAACACAGTCCTAACTACCACTGAAAATACTGCGCTATTGACTTTAGACCAAGTTTTTGTTGGTCAATGGCGCAAACGTTTTCAGTTACCTCAAAATAGCAACGCGCCAGCACACACCTCGTTTTCAGACCAGCACGCCCATGGGCAAACAAATGGATTTGCTATTTAAACAACGTGGCGCAGGACGTGAAAATGATAACTGCGTCGGGCTGAAACTAGCAAACTACTATTACTTATATATGTTTGGAAAATCTTCTAGTTTTGTGAAATTACACTCATAGATAGAAAATTAATTGGCCACCTTTTATTTTAAAATTATTTATTTAATTGAATGTTTTTAAGATTTAATTATCAGCTTTTCATCAATTTACGAACCCCCTGTAGTTCTTTCACTAACCCTAGTTTAGGAAACCCTGACATAGTGTCATTTTCTTTCTCTTTGTATTATTTTTATATCAATATAAGGTGACAAGTTAGGTCAAAGAAATGTAAAAGTAACCAAAAAGTAGTAAGATTATATTTCCTAAAATGAATTTTGGTAACACTTTATTTTAGGGCTCAATTCTCACTATTAACTAGTTGCTTATTAGCATGCATATTACTAGGATATTGGCTGTTTATTATTACTTATAAAGCACATATTAATGTCTTATTCTGCATGACCATACTCTACATCCCTTAATCCTACCCAATACCAAAACATAACAATTACTTTACTAACTATTAATAAGCAGTAAATTAGGAATTTATTGAGGCAAAAGTCGTAGTTAATAGTGAATATGTGTTCCCCATACTAAAGTGTTACCTGATTTTTTTTGTCTAAAGGCTGAGCACCTCATTTGTTTTTTTTGAAAGAGTTTATAGCTTTTTTGTGTGTGCTGGTCACAAAATTCAGCTATTAATATACTTAATATATTTAATATATTAAAAAAAATTCCAGCAGTTTGGATGCTGGTATCGTCGTAGTGATTAAAATGATGCTAATGAATACAAAGGTGTCCCTTATTGAGCTCTTTTTTGTCTTAAAGAGAAATTAAGGACTCCTCTTTTCCTCTTTTCCTAATAAATGACAAAAAGCATGTTAAGACAGAGTGCCTCAAGTAGCTGCTTAATTATTGTAATTGAATGAGTAGTCAATTCAGCCCTTTCCCCGATTCTCTCCAGACTCTGCTCTCAACCTATCAACTGTCACTTTGAGACCCTTGATGAGATGAGAGTTTCCTGGCCCCACGTCCGTCCTCTCCGTACCTGTTGACCTGCAGCAGAAACCTGCCCTGCTAGCTGGCCTGTAGATGAAAGAATTGAATAATATCGACTTTTTCTTGCTCTCTCTGCTTTTGTTGCCGTTTTTCATCTGCAGTCCTGCTCTGCTCTGCCAGATAGTTCCCTCTTGTGCAGCAGCCCGAGTCTTCTCATCACTCTGGAAGCTGCTCTGTCTTGCGTAACAGCCCTTGCACAACCAGGCGTGAGTGGGAGGAAGTGTCAAGCAGGGAGAACACATGCGACAGGGAGGGCGTGGTATCCAACCAAGAGCATCTCTCCCCGCAGGGCCCGACCCGTGCTCTCGAACCCCGGCCACTTCCACGCCTCAAGTCGACAGAGCAAGAGGCGAGTCCTGCTTCACAGAGCACAGCTTGGATTGGCAATAATGCCAGGGTTGGGTTGTCCATGCTCTTGGAGAAAAGTGCTTTGTGTTTGAGTGATGGAGAGTGTCAATTAGAGCCAGGCGGTATGATCGGATATACCGTGCGACAGTAGAAATGTGTCATCCGCTAAGGTAGTAGATATATTTGTGTGTTGCTGGTAGTTGGCAGGACTGCTTTACGTTATTTTCACGTGAAAGTGAAATACAAATAAATGTGAAAATGCAGAGGGTGACATCCTAAACAAGTCAAAATATAGAAGAACTTGTTGTTATGGGGTGTTGTATCAAGAGTTTTGTTGATTACAGTTGCCAAGCAACTTAGCGACTTGACACATTTATATAGACTTAAGTTGATGTGCCGGTAGATGCATGTATATTGACTAATTTATGGCTTTGAATGCGGCATCCAATCAGAATTTTGAGTTTGTATTTGTTTTATATGTACATTTCATGTGTGTGTGAATGTGCGTAAAGGGCCTAAAACTTTTTGCCACACCTGCCAATAGCCGGTGACTTAAGAAAATGTAACGACCATAAATATTTTTTACCGGCCATGAAACTGTTTTTGCAAAAACAGGCAGTAATGACACCAAAATTTTAGATACCAGTGAAGAGTCACAATTCTCTATTCCAATTTCGATACCACAGCTAAAACTAAACCTAACTAATATAAATTTAAAGCATTATTAAAGACAAGTACAGTGGGGAGAACAAGTATTTGATACACTGCCGATTTTGCAGGTTTGCATGAGTAAACCTGCAAACTTACCATGCATGTAGAAGTCTGTAATTTGTATCATAGGTACACTTCAACTGTGAGTGACGGAATCTAAAACAAAAATCCAGAAAATCACATTGTATGATTTTTAAGTAATTCATTTGCATTTTATTGCATGACATAAGTATTTGATACATCAGAAAAGCAGAACTTAATATTTGGTACAGAAACCTTTGTTTGCAATTACAGAGATCATACGTTTCCTGTAGTTCTTGACCAGGTTTGCACACACTGCAGCAGGGATTTTGGCCCACTCCTCCATACAGACCTTCTCCAGATCCTTTAGGTTTCGGGGCTGTCGCTGGGCAATACGGACTTTCAGCTCCCTCCAAAAATTTTCTGTTGGGTTCAGGTCTGGAGACTGGCTAGGCCACTCCAGGACTCATCCTTCTTCTTCCTCCAAACACGGCAAGTGGAGTTTAGACCAAAAAGCTCTATTTTTGTCTCATCAGACCACATGACCTTCTCCCATTCCTCCTCTGAATCATCCAGATGGTCATTGGCAAACTTCAGATGGGCCTGGACATGCGCTGGCTTGAGCAGGGGGACCTTGCGTGCGCTGCAGGATTTTAATCCATGACGGCGTAGTGTGTTACTAATGGCTTTCTTTGAGACTGTGGTCCCAGCTCTCTTCAGGTCATTGACCACGTCCTGCCGTGTAGTTCTGGGCTGATCCCTCACCTTCCTCATGATCATTGATGCCCCACGAGGTGAGATCTTGCATGGTGCCCCAGACCTAGGGAGATTGACCGTCATCTTGAACTTCTTCCATTTTCTAATAATTGCGCCAACAGTTGTTGCCTTCTCACCAAGCTGCTTGCCTATTGTCCTGTAGCCCATCCCAGCCTTGTGCAGGTCTACAATTTTATCACTGATGTCCTTACACAGCTCTCTGGTCTTGGCCATTGTGGAGAGGTTGGATTCTGTTTGATTGAGTGTGTGGACAGGTGTCTTTTATACAGGTAACGAGTTCAAACAGGTGCAGTTAATACAGGTAATGAGTGGAGAACAGGAGGGCTTCTTAAAGAAAAACTAACAGGTCTGTGAGAGCTGGAATTCTTACTGGTTGGTAGGTGATCAAATACTTATGTCATGCAATAAAATGCAAATTAATTACTTAAAAATCATACAATGTGATTTTCTGGATTTTTGTTTTAGATTCCGTCTCTCACAGTTGAAGTGTACCTATGATAAAAATTACAGACTTCTACATGCTTTGTATGTAGGAAAACCTGCAAAATCGGCAGTGTATCAAATACTTGTTCTCCCCACTGTAACAGTCAGTAATAAAATACAAGCAAAAGCACAAATAAATACAATGTAACGAAGTTACAAATGAAATAAACAGTGCTTTTCAGGTTTTTCAGGTAGGTCTGACAGTAGTTTTCAGGCATAGAAATTTTATAAAGTAAGCAAATGTAAAATAACACTCCATATATCTTTCACTGTATAAATGGAACATCCTTATTAATTAATTCTTATTAAAGTTACAAAAGTTATTCAGTCAAGAGCAGTGAGCAGTGATTTTTAATTTGACCTTGGTTGTTTGATTAACATTAAAAATAATTAACTTTAAGACCTAATGCACGGATGACGGATCCAGTATACTGACACTGTACACATGCGTTTACTTTCTCAGCTGTTTCTGTTCACTTAAGACATAATTTACTAGGATACTCGCAATTTTTTGACAATGTTGTGTGAATTTGTTTGCTCAAGCGCAAGAAGATGTGGAAGAGAGCTCAGTTTAGTATTAGTGCGCTGTCTGAGACACGCTTCCTGGGCGCGAGTAACAAAATGAGCTTGCTTTCCCGTATTCTTTGGCTTGAATATTTAAATTGGCAAGGTTTAAACTTTCCTGACGATGCAGCGCTGGCCAGTCAACTGTCCCGAGTGTCATTCACATTTGTTCACGTTCATGCATTCTTAGAATTCATAAAAATGTTACTGGCCAACTGGTGAGTGACGCTGTTATATATACTCGCCGATATATATACGCCGATTTTTACTCGCATTTGGCACTTGGCGAGTGTTAATTTTAGGCCCTGTGTTAGGGTAATTTTAGATTTTGGCTTCAAATGATTATGAAAACACTATATATTGGGGCTTTCGCACTGGAGGAGCCTTTTCATAGTTCCTAGAACTATTGGCGGAAGTTCAGGATTTTGGCCTGTTCCCACCGCAGGAACTAGGAACGATTTTAGTTCTAGGAACTCCTTTTTTGGGGGAACTAATTTAGCTCCTACTTCAGAGTAGGGTCTAACCCAGCACAATAGGAACTACCAGTAACAAAAGTGTACGCTGATTTTTAAAAAAGCCGTAAATTAGAAACTAACTCTACGAACATGGAAAACAGAGATAGACGGACCTCTCAACCTTTACGCTAAAGAGAAAATCCAACGTGATTTTGAGGGGACCAAGTGAAACATGATTATGTATTTATGCTCAGCTAGCGACATTGGACATCAACTACACGGCAAACGCTAATACTTTTTCATATACTGTCTACTTTCTTTGTATAACAGTTCTATCTAATAACAGATTAGACAGGAATGTTAAACAGACCGTAATCTAATGAAGATTCTCAGCGCCGTCAAAATAAAAGTCACAACAACTAGCACGGCTTACGTCACTTCAGAGTTCCTACTGCCAGTGCGAATGCAACCAGGAAAATGTTCCTTAGCAACGTGCATTTGTTCTCGGGGAACCACCCTGGTGGTTAGTTCCTGGAACTAAGTCCCTAGAACTACCCGGTGAGAAAGCCCCTATTGATATAAAGCGATTATTGTGCCCCATTCCGTTTCTTTCTTTTAAAGCGGTGCACTTTCGACCCTCCTTAATGTCCAGTCAGTCAAATCAGGTAAAGTGACTGTCGTAAAATGCAGTCTACTGTGGAACATGTTTGATATTAAAAAGTTTTATTAAGCTGCGCATTAAGCTGTGAAAGAACTCAAGCTGTTCCTAGGCGGCTTTCTGTGCGAGCTAACACAGTCAGTTATGTCTTAAGTGACGGATGCGTATCAGTATATTAAATCTGTGCATTCAGTCTTAAATAATAAGCCTAATAAACCTGCTGCAGTCTGTGTCATTAATGTTAATCAAACAACAAAAGAAAAAGAGAAATCACTCACTGATCTTGACTGAATCAAAAATCAGCAGAAAAAGCAATATCGTGATACGTATCCATACCCTTATATAAAATTAGTCATGCTGTGATATAAGATTTCGGTCATACCATCTACACTTAGTGTCAAGTAAACAGCCGCTATGATTCATGGGATCTTGCTATGCATGCAGAATTTGTGTTCAAACCGTTTCTGAAGGCATCTAAACTGCTAAATGCACAGCTGTTGACTCTGTTGACTCTGTCTTAACTCTGTGTTTTTAATGCATTCAACTGGCAACTATTATAATTTTCCTTAGTCTTTCAGATTTATTTTAACTTGTGCATATCTCTCTTCCTGTCTCTCTCTGCACCCGTTTAATGATATTATATTTGTTCATTTTAGTTCAGATATATGCAGTGTATCTGGAGGATCAAGTATTGTTGCCATGGCTACCATCCACCAAGTCACTTGGTGTGCCAATAGATTCAGGAGCCGCAAATTAAAATGAAACTTACAATGTTCTGCTCTCCCCTCCAGTCGGCCAGGCATAAATTTCCTCATCCTGTCAGATTGATTTCTAACCATAGTCTAATGAACGCATGATGCTCGCCTGGCTCTCAGCAAATGCACAGATGTGGTTTGTTTGGAAAAATATATCCTGTTGATTTTTAATGCACTGATCATAAGAGCTCAAAGCGCTGTTGAAACAAGACAGAAAATAAATAATAAAGATTTAAAAAATGAAATATTCATGCCTCTGTTACATTAACAGGCATTTTCAGACATTTCAAAGCAGATTAAAAGATTCTTTAGTCTTACTGTTAAAGGATTAGTTCTCTTTAAAATAAAAATACTCAGTCATGTTGTTTCTAGCCTGTTTGAGTTTCTTTTTTTCCCCATGGAACATTAATGGAGATGTTTAACTGAATGTTAATACTGCCCTTTTCCATAAAATATGGAAGGGGCTGTCAAGCTAAAAAAAAAAAAAACATTAATATTAATGTATATAATGTGTGCATGATATATAGTCTTCTAAAGTCATAGTTGACTTCAGGATTCAGGAAACTTGGAATATAGCATACAAGTTCAAAATACTGCATCTAATTGGTTTTAATGACAAAATAACAGTATTAAAGGTACACTATGTAACTTTAAAAAAAAAAAAAACTTCATGCATTTTGCAGAAGAACATTGTTTTGGTTGTTCTTCGGCAGATGAATATGGTTATCCTACTGCTCATAAAACATTCACTACTAGGGTAAAGAGATATAACCGGTTTAGATGAAAAGGATCTCAATCTGACTAGCTGAAGATGTTACTGTAGTTATACCCATTAATAGACAAGGTACTTGCTTGAAAATAAATGGCGCTATAACAACCATAATGAAATGAACAAGCTACATATGACAATTTATCTGTTCAATTCATAGTTTTCAGTCACGCGACTGTCGCAGAGCCCTGGAGGGCAAAACAGCCGTAGAACTGCAGCACAAGCCTGTCAGTTTTCCATCTTAGAAACAAAAATATGTGAACAAGATGCAAGTTTTTGGCACTTGTGATCCATATACAGCATCTGCTGCAGTATTTCAATCACTAAAAACAGCGTAACATTCTAAAATGCTTAACGTGAAAAACACTTAGGGTGGATTGCACCAATAAGGATTAAATTAAGCAAAGTTTAACGCTAATCAAGGAGCTTTAATCTGGGTTTTATTTTAAATCGAGTTATGTTACACGACTTAGTTTTAAACACAGATTAACAAATCAGGGATTGCAATTCTAACCTGTGATTAAAACCTTCATCTATGATTCATTTTCTCTGCCATGATGGATTCGCCAATTAAACAGCAACAATGTTAATTTTCCATTCCTCTTTTATTGACCACCAGAAACTCTTTCTCTGACAATAGTAGCTCTTGCCGATAAAGGAAATAAAAATGTCAACTGTCTTTATAAATTGCTATGCATAAAGACTGTTAGAATTAAAGGGCTGATCAAGCAGCATAGGGGGAGGGTGATCCGACGCCAGGCTAAGGAGATGCTTAATCCTTATTGGTGCAACCCAGTGCCTTAATGTACTAAAACAGTGATATTAAAAGATCAAATGTAGTTTACACCTTTTTGATGATGCATACTATACAAAGCTGAGCAGATGAGCCCAGAATACAAACGCAACGCATTTTCTTTATAATGGTTTTCGATGGAAAAAAACGCTTAACCTTGTGTTGCATTTATATTCTGTGTTAATCTGCTTGCCTGTACAAAGTATGCATCATCAATAAGGTGTATATCAAATTTAGTCTTTTAATATCACTGTCTTACTACATTAGTACTTACTAAATACTGGCAGGCAGTGGAGGAAACCCGTATTTTGCCCTCCAGGTGGGTGTGACGTCACGTGAAAACTATGAATAAAATATCTTACTCACCTGTTGAGTAATAGAAACACCATCTCCTTTACAACATTTTAAACCCCTTAGTTCTTGCCGTCTCTGAAAATCCAAGCCAATGTTGATTCTTGTTTTATTGTCTTTTTGCCAGCAGACTCTTCTCTGTTCGTGTTTTTTTTTTTTTTTTGTTAAACAGGTAATTTCCCTGAGGTTGGAGATTTAGCGCACTTTAACTTTCTTGCTCGTTGTGACAACAAACCTATGCCACTCCCACACCACACATGTGTTAATGTAGCCGGAGCAACTTTTCTGTATTTATGGATATGACGCACAGGCGAGTGACGCATGTATGCAATTTCCTGTGAAAACCATCCCGACAGGTCTAAAATATAAACACTTGTAATAGGCTTACCATAGTGAATCCGGGTAAGACAAAACATGTTTTTAAAGAAGGATTGATGCTGTATTGACTTAAATTTTGTTAATTTCGAACAAAAAAAGTTGCATAGTATACCTTTAGGCTTTTGCAATGAAATGAGGGTGAGTAAATAATGACAGAATTTTCAGTTTGGAGTGATGGACAGTTGAAAGGAAATCATAATTACATATCTCTGATCAAGTTTACCTGATTAACTTTAATGGCATTACTCAGCATGCATTTATTTTCTCATAAACCTCTTAGAACTTTAGGAAACTTGTCTAATCTAAAAAAGTTTTAATTAAATTCCCATTCTCCATCTCACTGGTGTACATTTAAATCTGCTCAGGCCTCAGTTTGACTGAAGGGAACATTGGCACTCAAATCTCAAGCACGCCTGTGACATTTTTATATTTCAGCTCATTGGATTGAGGGAATGTTCATAATGCTTATTACAAAAAAAAAGTATACGTTTCATGGCGCTGCACTGTTTGTTTGTTTGTTTTTTTTTGTTTTTTTTTGCGTAGTGTCTTTATCATGATTTTTTTTTTTTTTAATTACAGTGTAATATTTTAATAATTCAGTCCCATATTATCTAATATCTTAGTATTACCAGTTGCTGTAATCACAGTGCAATGGCATTGTTAATTACATGAAACAGTGGTAAACTTTCTTTCAGTTAAAAATATGATTTCATAAGGGTCATATGTCTGACATGGGAAGCCAGGACACATTTTGATGTTGAAAAAATCAAGTGCTCACCCTACTGTCAGGACTGTTCCCTAGCAACAGCATCAGGGATGTTAAGGAGAGAATGATGTTTGATGTGTTCAAAGATTATGCTCGTTTTTTTACAATACAATTTCTTTCCTTCACAACACAAATCACTGTTAAGTCATTATCTGGATGAATTGGGCTTCGCTGTCACGGAGGTCGGCAGATGCCAGTCATTCTGTTTGTCCCCAACGTGAGATTCTTCACAGTGTGTTCTTCTGTAGATTCAGCTGCTCCTGTAATGAAGAGACAGAGAGATAATACACAAATGTGAGGGATTCATGAGTTTTTTGAAGGACAGGACAGAAATAAGTTGTTTTATGATAGAGTTCTATCAAAGGTGCTTGTTGAATGAATAGAGGAAATGTGTTTTTCAGAATAGGCGAAGGCCACAATTGTTTCATTGAATTATTTTTATAGCATAGTATATTTTAAATGTCTTCTGAAGAACATTTACCTGGAATATATTTTTACATCGTCCAACACCGTGTCAGAGGGCCATCTAACACAAAATAACCACATTGGCCAATATGGTTGCAACAGAACACTTTAACTTTTAAAGTGATTTTTAAGTGACTTTTGAAGGGAAGTTACAAAAAAAGAAAAAAATCTTTTATCATTTACTTGTCAGAATACCATATCTGTTCTTTCATACTATGAATGGGGTCTGGAACTGTCAAGCTCTGAAAATTAATAAAAAGCACCATAATAGTAGTCCATATGACTCATGCACTGAATTCCAAGTCTTTTGAAGCTGTAGGATCATATTATGTGAGGAACAGAATACAATTTAAATTTAAAGGTTTGACATTACAGTGGGGAGAACAAGTATTTGATACACTGCCGATTTTGCAGGTTTGCCCACTTACAAAGCATGTAGAGGTCTGTAATTTTTATCATAGGTACTCTTCAACTGTGAGTGACGGAATCTAAAACAAAAATCCAGAAAATCACACTGTATGATTTTTGAGTAATTAATTTGCATTTTATTGCATGACATAAGTATTTGATACGTCAGAAAAGCAGAACTTTATATTCGGTACAGAAACCTTTGTTTGCAATTACAGAGATCATACGTTTCCTGTAGTTCTTGACCAGGTTTGCACACACTGCAGCAGGGATTTTGGCCCACTCCTTCATACAGACCTTCTCCAGATCCTTCAGGTTTTGGGGCTGTCGCTGGGCAATATGGACTTTCAGCTCCCTCCAAAGATTTTCTATTGGGTTCGGGTCTCGAGACTGGCTAGGCCACTCCAGGACCTTGAGATGCTTCTTACGGAGCCACTTCTTAGTTGCCCTGGCTGTGTGTTTTGGGTCGTTGTCATGCTGGAAGACCCAGCCACGACCCATCTTCAATGCTCTTACTGAGGGAAGGAGATCATCCAGATGGTCATTGGCAAACTTCAGACGGGCCTGGACATGCGCTGGCTTGAGCAGGGGGACCTTGCGTGCGCTGGATTTTAATCCATGACGGCGTAGTGTGTTACTAATGGTTTTCTTTGAGACTGTGGTCCCAGCTCTCTTCAGGTCATTGACCAGGTCCTGCCGTGTAGTTCTGGGCTGATCCCTCACCTTCCTCATGATAATTGATGCCCCACGAGGTGAGATCTTGCATGGAGCCCCAGACCGAGGGAGATTGACCGTCATCTTGAACTTCTTCCATTTTCTAATAATTGCGCCAACAGTTGTTGCCTTCTCACCAAGCTGCTTGCCTATTGTCCTGTAGCCCATCCCAGCCTTGTGCAGGTCTACAATTTTATCCCTGATGTCCTTACACAGCTCTCTGGTCTTGGCCATTGTGGAGAGGTTGGATTCTGTTTGATTGAGTGTGTGGACAGGTGTCTTTTATACAGGTAATGAGTTCAAACAGGTGCAGTTAATACAGGTAATGAGTGGAGAACAGGAGGGCTTCTTAAAGAAAAACTAACAGGTCTGTGAGAGCCGGAATTCTTACTGGTTGGTAGGTGATCAAATACTTATGTCATGCAATAAAATGCAAATTAATTATTTAAAAAGCATACAATGTGATTTTCTGGATTTTTGTTTATATTCCGTCTCTCACAGTTGAAGAGTACCTATGATAAAAATGACAGACCTCTACATGCTTTGTAAGTAGGAAAACCTGCAAAATCGGCAGTGTATCAAATACTTGTTCTCCCCACTGTAATTATGTGAGATTTGAGATCTTTGTCATTTTAACATTTGCACTTTCACTTTTAATATACAAAATCTTAAAATATAGTTGATTGCTTAATGTATGTATAAATTTATTTCTGATTCAGGTTGAGGTTGATAAGGCTCACCAAGGCTGCATTTATTTGATCAAAAATACTGTAAAACAGTAATATTGTCAAATATTATTACAATTTAAAATAACTGTTTTCTATTTTAATTTAAAAAGTAATTTATTTCTGTTATAGCAATTTTCAGCATCATTATTTGATTTGATTTAGAGCTAATGTTGAAAACAGTTGTGCTGCTTAAAATTTTTGTGGAAAGCCTGCCATTTTTTTCAGAATATCTTTGATGAATAAACAGCATATATTTTAAATAGATTTTTTGTAACCATGTTAAAGTCTTTACTGACACTTTAATTTAGTCAGTTTAATGCATCATAATTTAATGCATTTAATGGTAAATAAAAGTATTAATTTATTTCAAAAATCTTGCTGACCCCAAACTTTTGAACAGTAATATATACACCGATCAGGCATAACATTATGATGTGTTGGTCCCCCTTTTGCTGCCAAAACAGCCCTGACCCGTCGAGGCATGGACTCCACTAGACCCCTGAAGGTGTGCTGTGGTATCTGGCACCAAGATCTTTTAAATCCTGTAAGTTGCGAAGTGGGTCCTCCATGGATCGGACTTGTTTGTTCAGCACATCCCACAGATGCTCGATTAGATTGAGATCTGTGGAATTTGGAGGCCAAGTCAACACCTCAAACTCGTTGTTGTGCTCCTCAAACCATTCCTGAACCATTTTTGCTTTGTGGCAGGGCGCATTATCCTGCTGAAAGAGACCACAGCCACCAGGGAATACCATTTCCATGAAAGGGTGTACATGGTCTGCAACAATGCTTAGGTAGGTTCGTGTCAAAGTAACATCCACATGGATGGCAGCACCCAAGGTTTCCCAGCAGAACATTGCCCAAAGCATCACACTGCCTCCGCCGACTTGCCTTCTTCCCATAGTGCATCCTGGTGCCATGAATTCCCCAGGTAAGCGACGCACACGCACCCGGCCATCCACATGATGTAAAAGAAAAAGTGATTCGTCAGACCAGGCCACCTTCTTCCATTGCTCCATGGTCCAGTTCTGATGCTCACGTGCCCACTGTTGGCGTTTTCGGAGGTGGACAGGGGTCAGCATGGGCACCCTGACTGGTCTGCGGCTATGCAGCCCCATATGCAACAAACTGCGATGCACTGTGTATTCTGACACCTTTCTATCAGAACCAGCATTAACTTTTTGAGCAATCTGAGCTACAGTAGCTCGTCTGTTTGATCGGCCCACACGGGCAAGCCTTCACTCCCCACGTGCATCAATGAGCCTCGGCCGCCCATGACCCTGTCGCCGGTTCACCACTGTTCCTTCCTTGGACCACTTTTGATAGATACTGACCACTGCAGACCAGGAACACCCCACAAGAGCTGCAGTTTTGGAGATGCTCTGACCCAGTCATCTAGCCATCACAATTTGGCCCTTGTCAAACTCGCTCAAATCCTTACGCTTGCCCATTTTTTCTGCTTCTAACACATCAACTTTGAGGGCAAAATGTTCACTTGCTGTCTAATATATCCCACTCACTAACAGGTGCCGTGATGAAGAGATGACCAGTGTTATTCACTTAACCAGTCGTAATGTTTTGCCTGATCGGTGTATATGGCTTTAAATTATTCATGTGAGGTTAAAACCAGAGCTATATTCAAATTCACTACCTTTCCTTGATACATTTTAAAGATGTTCTGATTCAATAACAGTTTAAATGTGAAGTATTCACATGTTCCATTTTCTTTCTCCATGCACATTTACCCAGAGAGGTGCTATGGATGACTAGTATGAATCATGAGTCACGTGAGTCTGTCTGTTATATTGCTGCTATAAATATGAGGATTGGTAACAGGTGAGACAGCAGCTCTGATATCACTCATGCTCTACTGCTGCTCTCCTCCACTGCACTTTCAATCTGATTTTATTCTAACCTCACAAGATTATTTGTAGTGAAAAGTGCCACCTTTTGATTGTATGCAATTTCGCACTCGATCTGACGCCCTCCCATTCCGCAGCTTCCTCAATGTGAACATTACACTCACCTCTTCTTCTGCTTCTTCTCTTCCCCTTGAGGTCGTTCTGGAAAGCCCATGCCTTCTCGCTGCCTGTTTTTGGCTCTCACTTTTATTCCTTTGTGATAAAGATTAGCAAATGCTCCAGTCGAAGCCTTTTGAGAAATTGGTGCCAAATTTAGGCATCTGTTGGCCAAACAAAAAAAGAGACAGATTGAAAGACAGAGGGAAAAAAAGAAGAAAAAGTGGAAATTGCATTTACGTCCAATATAGTGAGTGATAGCTTATATATCTTTCTGTTCCAGGATTTGTTTCTCTACTCCGCAAAAATGAAAATGTTGTCGTTATTTACTCACCCTCATGTTGATCTAAACCTATATGACTTTATTTCTTCCTTAGAACCCAACAGGATGATTTTGAAGAGTTGTACTGGTTGATGTTTTCCATACATATAGAATTAATGAAGACAAGCGTCAAAAAGGATGAAAAAGTATCAGTAGTACAGATGAGATGTTCACTGTATTCAAAGTTTTCTGACAACATATGGTAGATTTACATAATGAGGAACAGACCAACATGTATTTGAAAACATTAATGTGTTCATCAAGGTTAGAATGATTTATTCTTTTAAAGTCCCCCTGTAGTCAATAATTTTATCCCTTAAAATTCCTCTTTGATCACCAAAATGACATTTAAAGGATTAGTTCACTTCAGAATTAAAATTTCCTGATAATTTACTCACCCCCATGTCATCCAAGATGTTAATTTCTTTCTTTTTTCAGTCAAAAAGAAATTAAGTTTTTTGAGGAAAACATTCCAGGATATTCCTCCATATAGTGGACTTCAACGGCAACCAACGGGTTGAAGGTCCAAATTGGAAGCTCAATGCAGCTTCAAAGAGCTCTACACGATCCCAGCCGAGGAATAAGGGTCTTATCTAGCGAAACGATCGGTCATTTTCTAAAAAATAAAATAAAAAAATGTATATACTTTTTAACCACAAAGGCTCGTCTTGCACTGCTCTGTGATGCGGCACACATTACGCAGTGTTAACAAAGCGAACGTGCAAAGTTTTTTTGGGTTGGTACTTCCACCTACGTCACACGTGACCTTTTCAACGTGATTCAATTTGGACCTTCAACCCGTTGGTTCCACAATATGGAGAAAAATCCTGGAATGTTTTTCCTTAAAAAATTCCTTACCGTATCACACGGTAACTGTAAATAATATGATTAGCCTTTGGCTTGACTATGTTATCAAACAGCTAATAATGTGTTGCTAATGGTACACAAACCATGTTTCCGTTGCCGTTTGCCATCTCAGTCTGCCTTCTAAAAATTTGCAGTAGAAACGCTTTGAACAGCTTAGACGTCAGTAAAGAAAGGCATATAGTTCATCATAACATTGTAATATACATCATATACATAATTCACCCGCTATATTGCTAAATATACACAATTTTTCATATCAACAAAAAAAATATATCAGGATAACCTGGCTTTTCTTGAGACTCCCCAGCTTTGCAGCATAGTTAATGATATGCTAAAGCCCGCCCACATGTTGACGGGATTGGTTACAAGGTAGTTTGTGACGTCAGAAACACCGCCAATTTCAAATTTCAATTGTCTTTACATCACTGCAGTTTTAAGGAGTAAATACTCAGCAATGGTGTTGATCTATGACTTTGCACATGGTTTGTCATATTTTGGCATATTAAAAACACCACATAAGGTCTAAGTTTGAATTCTTTCAATGGATCAGTTCATAAAACAGTAGTGATGTAAAGAATAAATAATTCATGAATAGTTGTCTGATTCATGACAGATTCATTCTTATGAGTCTGATCTTTTCAATAAATCAGTTCATCTAGTTCACAAAACCGGTTGCAATGAATGAATCTGCTTTTCAAGTTGACTTGCTCATTGATCTGACACAGAGGTTAACAGCTCACTTGGGAAAAAAGATAAAAAATATTTTAAGTTTCTCACACAAAGCTGTCATATGACTTCAAAAGACTTAAGAATATATTCCATGAATCATATGGATCATTTTTTATGACACTTTTATGTTGCTTTTACTTCCTTTTTGAAGCTTAAACACCTCAGTTTCCATTAGAAATGCATAGAAAAGAGTGACCAGTACAATTCTACAAAATCCTCCTTTTGTGTTCCACAGAAGAAAGAAAGTAATTCTGCTTTTGAATGGCATGAGGGTGAGTAAATGACGACAGAATTTTCTTTAATTGGTTGAACTATTGCTTTAAACCATCAATCGCTTGTTTTCCTCCCTTTGTCTGTTTCTTATTCTATCTGAATTCACCCCCAGACGGGTGCATTGAGAGCTGGCTATAATTACTCAGCTGAGCACTAAAACAGAGCAGATAATTAAGGAACACTTTAATTAATAGCCACGTCAGGCACAGCCTGGCACGAGTCCATGCCGCCATGTGCACCCCATGGTGTTACTTCAGTGGTAGATGTGGACCGCTGGTATATAGAGAGAATCTAATGCATCTTAATGGAGTCTCATTTAAGCTGATTCATACCCAGTGCACACAGTTCTCATATACATGCTGTTACTGAGACTGCAAAAAAGCAATACAATAGCATTCGTTTCATTCGTTTGTCTTCAGTGTCACATGATCCTTCAGAAATCATTCTAATATGCTGATTTGCTGCTCAAGAAATATTTATTCTTATTATTATCAATGTTATAAATGTCAATATTCTTGAGAAAACCGTTTTCATTTTTAATGTTTATTTTTTAGTTAACGTTTTGTTGATGAAGTTAATTATTTTAAATAAAGGTTAAAATAATCAGCAGATATATGATGAGATGAGAAACACAGATTTGAGTGAGTACTGTATTCGTAATGGGGAGTTTTGGGTGGGTTCATCATTATCTGGAACCAGAAGGCAGTTGTGTTTGTGGTAGATGGTATTATTTGAGAAACATTGTTTCCAGACCTCAAGACAGGATAGGGTGAGAATAGGGTGCTTTTCAAGACCCATCTCTGGGGTCCACTCAGATTGAGTAGAGCCAGGCAGAGAGCAATGGTCAGAGGTTCAGCGGTCCCGGAAACCTTGGGTACATAGTGAAATGTGCAGTTTGCTTCTAGAAAACATTGTAGAAAAATGGCACAAACAAAAATCCCCAAACAAAAAAGAGCACTTTTCCTCCATTTCCATCCTGTTCTTTTTCAGTGTATACACAGAAACAAATGAGTCATCATTAATAATGCATGCTTTCAGA
Organism: Coreius guichenoti; assembly: GCA_039654105.1. Taxonomy (NCBI): domain Eukaryota; kingdom Metazoa; phylum Chordata; class Actinopteri; order Cypriniformes; family Gobionidae; genus Coreius; species Coreius guichenoti. The sequence continues at coordinate 15,091,416 of CM077179.1, forward strand.
GAGGGCTGCTCCGCTGTACTGACCACACACTGAACTCACGCTCTGCCACGCGCTTCCTTTCAGTCAGTTCCCTCTGTTAAAGGGATAATTCATTCAGAAATGAAAACTCTGTCATTATTAACTTACATTCATCTTGTTCCAAACCCCAATTTTTTTCTCAGAAAGGAGAAAATTGTGAAGAATTGTTTAACAGCTCTTGCCATTACCATCTCTACAATGACAGCAAAAAGAGGTCCATATGTGGTAATATGCGGTAAAGTCTTTTTTTTTTGAAGTCATGCAGTAACTTTATGCAAGTAAAAAATTAAGTCATTATTCACTCATAATCATGCACTTCCCCTTAGCACACAGCTGTATCCAAAATTGGTGTGTTACCAATGTCATTTAGACATAGATGATGTTGATTTGATGATATTTGTTAATATATTATTAGGGGCCAAGCACCGAAGGTGCGTAAGCACCTATTTTATCCGTTGGCGTTCCTATTATTCTTACGTTTCTTCTTCTTTTTCAGTTTCCACTATTGAGTCTATGGCAACCCATAGAACTGCATGCGGGAAAGTTATGAAATTTGGCACACAGATAGAGGACAGTCTGAACTGTCACCATAGCAAATTTGTAGTCTCTAACTCAATCCCTCTAGCGCCACCAAGTGTCCAAGACAAAGACGTCATGAAAATGTTTCCGCCATTTTGCATTTTTCGAAAAAACTACTTTTTCAAACTCCTCCTAGGCCGTTGCTCTGATTTTCACAAAAATTTAACTAGATCATCTTCAGACCATGCCGACAAAAAGTTATGGAATTCAAGTTTATTCGTCAACCCGTTCTCGAATAACGCGCAAACGAATTTAACAAAGTGCCTGCCAAAATGAGGTATATCTCCGCAATGCTTTAGCGTATTCTGAGCAAACTTGGTGTGTGTTATGACAACCATGACCTGAGGTTACCTGTACAGTTTCAGCGCAGTGCCACCTAGTGGTCAAGAGATATATAAAATGGATATTTTTGCTTATAACTTCTGAACGGTTTGGCCAAAAATCACGAACCTGGTCTCTTTAGATTCGGTGCAGCATGCCGAGTCATACGAATGTTCCCATATTGGCCATTTTTGGCGTCAGCTATTTTGAATTTTGACGTAAAATGCTATAATTTTATGAACGCATTGGCGTATCGTTACAAAACTCGGTACGTGTCTTCGGCACCATGCCCTGACAGCACTTAAAAAGTTTCGGAGCATAAGTTATAATGACATTTCCAACAATGCTAATAACTTTTGATTAAATTAGCCTATTGTAATGAAGCTTAATAGATTCCTTGGGTCATGCCGAGAACAAAGATACCAACTTTGCCATAGTCAGCAGAACTTCCTGTCCGCCATTTTGATTTTCTTTAAAAACCTACTTTTTCCAACTCCTCCAACAGCATTTGTTTGCATGCCTGCAAAAAGTTATAGACCAAACCGTTTTACATACAGCGCCACAACAAAGTTGAGGCATGATGCCAAAATGACGCTGAGGCAATGCTTTGTCATATTGACACCAAACTTTGCATATGTCATTGTCACCTTACTCTGACCACACCACATCAATTTGGTCACAGCGCCACCTATTGGTTGAAAGTGATAGACAATTTAATCATTACTCAGGGGTGCAAACTTTGCCGCTTTCGATCAAAAATAGGTCATTATTGTGATTCGTCTAGATCCGATGAGTTTTTGTAAATGGAGGGGAGGGGGTAGTCACGGTGAATGACATCAACACACTCGTGCCTTCTGAAGTTACTCATTCACATGAGGTTGCTGTGCTGCGTGGTCACGAAAACTTCATTTGCATACGTTTGTAAACATTGCGGTGTAAAAACAAGTCATTTTATGCCTTTGAAACGCAGTCAGCAGCAAAAGACGACTCATTTCTCCATTTGTGCGAGAGACTGTTTCTGACTGCTGTCTGATAGACGCAGACACATCCGCTTCTCACAGAGCCCGTGAGTTTTGAACGGAGTTTATATTGGACGCTTTATTGGTCTTTGAACGGTTAAATATACATATGTATGTGTCAAAATGCCCATCTTTGCAAGTATCCTCGTAAACACAGTCATTTATGTCTTAAATGAAAGTAAACAAGTAAACTGATAAAGAAAAGGCAAGTGTTACAGACCATATAATGGACCCAGAGCCATAGAGAAACCCGGGCAGCGCTTAAAGCGACAGTGTCTAATTTTTCTGCTGTCTGTCATTCATATTAATCAAACAACAAAAGAGAGAAAATCTCTCACTGCTCTTGACTAATCCACTTTTGTAACTTTAATTAGAGTAAATATATATTTAATTTACACAATGAAGACTATGCAGTGTTTTTATACATGATTAATTTATACAATGCATATAGCATTTATTATTTATTTGTTCTACTGTATTTTTTTTTGTCCTATTACTTGTAATTACATTCTTATTTCATCACTAACTGTTTACTTGTCTTCAGTGAGCTTGAGTTTTATTTATTTATTCTTTTTTTATTAGGTCTCGTGTTTTTGTCACCTTTTTCACCCCTGATGAGTTTGCACCCCTGATAACTAGTGATTGTATTTATGATTTTTCAGGCATTTTGACAAAACATCATCTTAATATGCCTTTAATTGCTCATTGTGCAGCTGGTCTGATGCCCAGCCATGCTAGCATGACTTATCGTGCTTTCTTTGTGCTTGGCCCCTTAATGGCTGCTTGCAGCTATATTTATTATTATTATTATTTATATACATACACTACCATTCAAAAGTTTGGGGGCAGTACGATTTTTCTTTCTTTTTTTTTAAATACTTTTATTCAGCAAGGTTGCATTAAATTGATCAAAAGGACATTAAAGACATTTATAATGTTACAAAAGATTTTGGTTTCTAATAAATGTATATACTATTCATCAAAGTATCGTGGTGATAAAAATGTATCACGTTTCCACAAAAATATGAAGCAGACAAACTGTCTTTCAACATTGATAATAGTAAGAAATGTTTCTTGAGCAGCAAATCAGTATATTAGAATGATTTCTGAAGAATCATGTTACACTAAAGACTGGAGTAATGACACTGACAATTCAGCTTTGCACCACAGGAATAAATTACTTTTTAAATTATATTAAAATAGAAAACAGTTATTTTAAATTGTAATAATATTTTACAATTCTACTGTTTTACTGCATTTTTGATCAAATAAATGCAGCCTTGGTGAGCAGAAGAGACTTCTTTCAAAAACATTAAAAAAGTCTTACCGACCCCAAAGTTAAGTAAATAAAGTCTTATTTGTTCTGTTTTACATTTACTGTAATTAATTATAATAAATATAATTACACAGAGTTATAACATTGTATCATAATAATAACAATTATTAAACCATTTTAAACTGGATAGCTCTAGTCGTGTGTGTGTGTGTGTGTGTGTGTGTGTGTGTGTGTGTGTGTGTGTGTGTGTGTGTGTGTGTGTGTGTGGTTAATGAGTACAAAAATGTGTATAATGACATGGGTATTACAAAACTTCATATGTCCTCATAAACCAAATAGCTTAAAAAAAACATCCTACATTAAAAAAATATTTTTTTTTATATATTCAAAAAATGCTAACAGTTTTCTGTGATGGCTAGGTTTAGGGGTAGGATTTGGGTAAGGGGATAGAAAATTTGATTAGCAAAGCTATTGTATGGCTTCAGAAGACTAAAACTTAAGTGCAGTATGGACTACTTTTATAGTTTTCTACAGTTTCTCTATAGTTTTGGTCACAAACTCCCATCACCAGCCCAGTCACCTTAGCACACTACATTTCCGAGCATCCCTTCTGTTCCTCACCTGCACTCACTCAGCCTTCACCTCATCAGCACACTCATCACCTCTGGTATATAAGCACACACCTCAAACACACTCGCTGTCTGGTCTACGACTTGGACTAAAGATTACTTACCTGTATTCCTTACCTGCAAATATTACCTCCTGCGATTCCCAAGCTCTTTGCTCCTCCGTCTGTCCCTCTTCTCAAGCGTTCCCTCCAGTGTTTCCTTAAGACAAAGACTGTGATTACTATTCAGCCTGCTAAACGGCAACTAAAAGGTGTGTGTGTGGATTTACTCACCTGTTTAATAAAGCAATAAGCCCCAAGAAGCTGTGGTTTACAGTGAATGTATAACAGCTAAGGGGCATTGTTAGGCACGACGAAGAGGGCCTAAAACCCCCTTAGCTGTTATAAATTCACTGTAAACCACAGCTTCACAGGGCTTATTGCTTTTATAAAACAGTTACCGCACAATACAAATATTACAGGCAAATTATATGTATCAATGCAACTTCCATGAAGTAAAATCACTAAAAGCCTTCCTTCCGCCAGAAAAAATAGTTCCTGAACGCGAACAGCCATTAGATGTCGGCAAAGACCTTCTTAATGAGTGAGTCACTCAATAGTGAAGACTTTTATATTGAAAGGACTAAAACTTGTGTGAACACGGGAACAAAACGCAACTGACAAATGAGCTGTTAAAGGGACAAGATATCGCAGTGAATATTCAACAGAATTTTCGTTATGCTAAATCTGAATGCAGGTAATACACTCGCTTACTCAGTCTCTCTCTCACAATGATACAAGCTTCAATGAACAATATCAATGAGAACAAACACGTTTACGTTGCTAAGAGTAGTTGCTAAGGGTGTTGTGCAGTGATACAGAGAACCGTTGGGTGAAGTGGTCATAGCTGTGTTTTATCGTGAATAAAAAACAGCTACTGACCAATTAGAATCAAGGACTGAAACTAACCGTTTTATAAGTCACGATTACAATCCTCACTTGCAAAACCTAGGAACTGAAGTTTAATACCTGCTTTGATCATTGCTGGGTTGTCATTACTCACCTGTGTTTGGAATTTGCTCAAATAAAGCAAATCATTGTTATCACTGATCTCTCTCTCTCTCTCTCTCTCTCTTGCTCTCTCTCTCTCTCCTGCAATATCCTGACAGTCTTCTAGCTGTGTAGTGGTTTATCATACATTTTTACTTTTGTATTCCACAAATAGCAGCATACAGATCTGGAAAACATGAGAGTGAGTAAATGATAGAGTTTTCTATATATGGGTGAACAGTCAATGCTCAAAACGCCATGTCAACACAATGCCATACAACCAGAACGAATGAGCAGGCTGTGGGTCTGAATGGCTGTGGTCTTTGGCAGCCGTTCTCCATCAGCAGCGACCGCGATCTGAAGGTGAACCGGGTCAGTGGTGTACACAATGATTTGTTTAGCCAGAGCACTGTTGAGAACCATCTGCCCTGTAATTCAGGTGAGCATCTGCTAAGCTGCATATGGCAGGAAAAGTGCAGGAGGGGAGGACGGTGCCTGCTCTCAAACAGGTCCAGTTTCTACTGAGCCAGAACCAGAGGACTGGTGCTACTGTGTGAGGCCTGTTGTAGCTTGTCCTTTAAAAATATTCTTTGTGCAATGAGATACAAAAACTTGCCATGCAGAGCATTCTATTAGCCTGTCTGTCCGTCTATCCATCCATCCATCCATCCATCCATCCATCCATCCATCCATCGTCCTATCATCTATCTATCTATCTATCTATCTATCTATCTCTCTATCTATCTATCTATCTATCTATCTATCTATCTATCTATCTATCTATCTATCTATCTATCTATCTATCTATCTATCTATCTATCTATCTATCTATCTATCTATCTATCATCCTGTTGTCCCATCCATCCATCTATCCATCCAATGTCTTTAAGACCTTTTAAACTTTTCAAAACAAACACGTTGACATGAACAAAAAATGACATGAATTTCGATTTATTTTAATTCTACTTGCTTACATTCAAATTCAAATTTAATACAGAATGGCACACAATCCTAAAATAATATTAAACTATCAGACTCAAACCACATTTGGAGGTCATAAAATACCCCTAGGATTTTTTGTTTTTTAAAGAAAGCTTCCATCTGATGGAACATTTAAAAGTGTCCATACTCTCTGATGTAGGAAGTGATGTGCGAGTGGTCAGCGGAGACATTTAAGACTCGTGTTAATACTAGATTTGAGCAGCAATCCTGGTTCTGGATGACCACTTGTAATGGGATCACTTGGGACAGAGGTTAATGCCGAGTGCAAATGGGGTCTTTGACTACATGTGCATGAGATGATAGGATGTATAACACAGAGTGAGTTCAGTGACCTCTGGTGCCGCTCGTGTTTTGCAATGTCTGGGTTTTCCTTCAGTTCTCTCTTTCAAGCAGGTTTTCATGCCTCAACCTCCTGTTGCATGCCTGGCATAGCTAATTATCTGCATAAACACTACCGGATCTTTCTCTCTACTTCTCCTCCCTTCCCTCTGTAGACCCCATTCTCTAGGGCCGCTTCTTCACAAGCACCTCGACAGATTGAGCTGATTACAACCATCCTGCTGTAGTGACACTTGCTCTGTTTGATCCATGAGCCCAGATTAACTTCTTCATACAGGAACATCTTACATTAGCTTGCATGCTGACCACTTGATTGTGTAGTGCAAACATTAGACCAACAGACATCTACACCGCAAACTAAACCACGAGGTGATAAAACAATAATTATCGCAATATAATTTTCCTCTATAAAATTATAACAAAAGTTCGATGTAATGTTTATGCACCAAAAGCGGAATGAAACAGCACTACTTGTTTGTACCATGCCACACAGACCATTTATCAGCTCGGCTGAAACGGCAGCAAAGCACAAGCTTATTAAAGCAGATGCGTTTACTCGCTGATCGATATGGGTTAACTACTAAACAGCGCTGTGAAATTCAGTAAAGAACACACGTGATTTAAACTAGTCTAAAGCCAGATGAAACAGTGCAGTACAAGTACAGTCCTAACTCAAACTGTCAGAATATTTCAATTTTACCCTGAAAAAATGAGGTTACAATTTTTACAGCAATTTTTAATTTGTCACCATTTTTGTTAATGAACATAAATTTACATCTACATCCCAACTCAAGCTACTGCTACTCTCAACTCAAGTTACTGTCAAATGTGCATTTCTAAGAGACAAAACATGTAATAGTATTAATATTGCAGCCTGCACTGCAAACTGTGCAAAAGATACATGCCATCAAAGTCAGGCAACACAAGCCATTAGGACATGCAGAAACTAAGAAATTAATTCTTCTATTATTATATTTATTTTGTATAAAAAAGACTGAAAAAGGACTTTACTTAAGTTTTCTCATGCATATTTTGCATGAGATTTGTGAAACCTGTTTGGCAAGTTTTTGTCCTGTTCTGAACATAAAGAGTAGTTTAAAACCACAGTTAACTGTCTGGTTTCTACAACTTTCACTCAGAAGCAAAAATCTGCCTTTAAACTTGAAAGAAAGACATTTATCATTACAATTATTGATATTGACTGTTATTCTGATCATTTTTTTGGCCATATCGGCCAGCGTTTATGTGGCTGACGATGTTGTTGAATGGTTTTTAAGGCAGATGAAATCCATCAAACATCCGTTATTCACTGTTGTTGTTTTTTTCTTTTTTTTTTTTTCTTTTTCCTCACTATCTTACTGTTCTTGGGTTTGTTCACCCAAGGATTCAGACATCACATAGTAAATCTGCTTTGAGACGGCGTACATTTTTTCAAAATGTATTTTAAATAACCCTTAATTCAGTTCAAATGTACTGAAGCTTCTTACAGCAATAAATATGTTTTTTTTGTTTGTTTTGTTTTTTTACATTTATTTGTAGGGCTGCACGATTAATCAAAATAAACCCAAAATTACAATATGGCTTAGTGTGATTATCCAATGTCAATATGTGACCCTGGACCACAAAACCAGTCATAAGTCGCACAGGTATATTTGTGGCAATAGCCAACAATACATTGTATGGGTCAAAATAATAAATTTTTCTTTTATGCCAAAAATCATTAGGATATTAAGTAAAGATCATGTTCCATGAAGATATTTTGTAAATTTCCTACTGTAAATATATAAAAAAAATTATTATTAGTAGTAATATGCATTGCTAAGGACTTCATTTGGACAACTTTAAAGGCGATTTTTTTCAGTATTTCGATTTTTTTGCACCTTCAGATTCCAGATTTTCAAATAGTTTTATCTCGGCCAAATATTGTCCTATCCTAACAAACCATACATCAATGGAAAGATTATTTATTCAGCTTTCATGTGATTGTATAAATCTCAATTTAAAAAAATTGACCCTTATGACTGGTTTTGTGGTCCAGGGTCACATATACAGTGGGGAGAACAAGTATTTGATACACTGCCGATTTTGCAGGTTTGCCCACTTACTAAGCATGTAGAAGTCTGTAATTTTTATCATAAGTACACTTCAACTGTGAGTGACGGAATCTCAAACAAAAATCCAGAAAATCACATTGTATGATTTTTAAGTAATTAATTTGCATTTTATTGCATGACATAAGTATTTGATACATCAGAAAAGCAGAACTTAATATTTGGTACAGAAACCTTTGTTTGCAATTACAGAGATCATACGTTTCCTGTAGTTCTTGACCAGGTTTGCACACACTGCAGCAGGGATTTTGGCCCACTCCTCCATACAGACCTTCTCCAGATCCTTCAGATTTCGGGGCTGTCGCTGGGCAATACGGACTTTCAGCTCCCTCCAAAGATTTTCTATTGGGTTCAGGTCTGGAGACTGGCTAGGCCACTCCAGGACCTTGAGATGCTTCTTACGGAGCCACTCCTTAGTTGCCCTGGCTGTGTGTTTCGGGTCGTTGTCATGCTGGAAGACCCAGCCACGACCCATCTTCAATGCTCTTACTGAGGGAAGGAGGTTGTTGGCCAAGATCTCGCGATACATGGCCCCATCCATCCTCCCCTCAATATGGTGCAGTCGTCCTGTCCCCTTTGCAGAAAAGCATCCCCAAAGAATGATGTTTCCACCTCCATGCTTCACGGTTGGGATGGTGTTCTTGGGGTTGTACTCATCCTTCTTCTTCCTCCAAACACGGCGAGTGGAGTTTAGACCAAAAAGCTCTATTTTTGTCTCATCAGACCACATGACCTTCTCCCATTCCTCCTCTGGATCATCCAGATGGTCATTGGCAAACTTCAGATGGGCCTGGACATGCGCTGGCTTGAGCAGGGGGACCTTGCGTGCGCTGCAGGATTTTAATCCATGACGGCGTAGTGTGTTACTAATGGTTTTCTTTGAGACTGTGGTCCCAGCTCTCTTCAGATCATTGACCAGGTCCTGCCGTGTAGTTCTGGGCTGATCCCTCACCTTCCTCATGATCACTGATGCCCCACGAGGTGAGATCTTGCATGGTGCCCCAGACCGAGGGAGATTGACCGTCATCTTGAACTTCTTCCATTTTCTAATAATTGCGCCAACAGTTGTTGCCTTCTCACCAAACTGCTTGCCTATTGTCCTGTAGCCCATCCCAGCCTTGTGCAGGTCTACAATTTTATCCCTGATGTCCTTACACAGCTCTCTGGTCTTGGCCATTGTGGAGAGGTTGGAGTCTGTTTGATTGAGTGTGTGGACAGGTGTCTTTTATACCGGTAACGAGTTCAAACAGGTGCAGTTAATACAGGTAATGAGTGGAGAACAGGAGGGCTTCTTAAAGAAAAACTAACAGGTCTGTGAGAGCCGGAATTCTTACTGGTTGGTAGGTGATCAAATACTTATGTCATGCAATAAAATGCAAATTAATTATTTAAAAATCATACAATGTGATTTTCTGGATTTTTGTTTTAGATTCCGTCTCTCACAGTTGAAGTGTACCTATGATAAAAATTACAGACCTCTACATGCTTTGTAAGTAGGAAAACCTGCAAAATCGGCAGTGTATCAAATACTTGTTCTCCCCACTGTATGAAATTGATTTAATTAAATATATATCTGTGCTGTGTGTTTCAGAGTGAAGCACAGCATTGTATTCTTACACGCGAGCTGCTCACGATCCGCGATTGCAAACCTGGCAACCTGGTTTCATCTGGCTTTAGATGATAAAACCTGTTTTTATCAGAAAAATTGCAATTCGATTTCTTTTCCCCTCAAACCATGAGGCTTATTTTTGGGGGGAATTTTTACTAGTAAATGTTTTTATTTTCTCTGCATTTGTCCAAATGTTGGCTATTTTGGGTTGCCAAGTAGAATATAAATATTTGTTTGTCATTTTTATCCTAAAGTTTGTTATTGTTTTCACTGGTTCCCTCTTCATTTTCTATGACATGGTCATCAGCTTGATGGCGGTTTTCTGGTCAGTGTGACAGGTTAGCTTGAGGCGGCTCTAGCTAAGAGGTTCTCTCATGCATTTAATTGAAAGGCGGCGTGTTGTTAGCACAAACCTGCAAAGCATGGCTGGTATGACTACACAAGGCTGTGTGCCGGCAATTACTGTGTCATGCTCTTTGATGAGAACACGTATCGTTGTGCATGTGTGATTACTTTCCCTCGCTCTGCATGGTGGCGGGTAAAGACTAACCTACTGACCTTCTGACTGCAAACACATTAGCGTTTGCTTATTCCTATTAGACTTACATTAAAGCAGGGACCTGAGCTCTATCTAGGGACGAGGATACTATTTTAGTATGCTTTAAAATGTAATTTATTCCTGTGATGCAAAGCTGAATTTTTAGCATCATTACTCCAGTCTTCAGTGTCACATGATCCTTCAGAAATCATTCTAATATGCTTTGCTGCTCAAGAAACATTTCTTACTATTATCAATGTTGAAAACCGTTGTGCTGCGTAATATTTTGGTTGAAACCATGACTAAACCATGATAAATAGAAAGCATTTAGAACAGCATTTATTTGAAATAGAAATATTTTGTAACATTTTAAATGTCTTAAAATTAAAGGACAGTTTCTTTACATTTTGTTTTACAGACCAGTGCACAGTAACAAGATCATACCTGTTCCTGCACAAGTTTTGGTTCTTCAGCACCATCTACTATTTTGGCAACTGGGCTTTCCTTTTGGTAAGTTCATGAATGGACTACTTGCACAACTACTTCCACTTTCTACTTATTACAACTCGGGAGTTTCCGGTAACAGCATTCAACACACCTACATACATGAGAACGCAGATTATTACTACGTTTTATGGTTGTCAATTGATTAAAACAATTAATCATGTTCTGTGCTTTAAAGACACAATATGCATGATATTTGGATTAAAATATCCAAAAACCACTAGAACAATGTTATTTATTTTGTTGACTTGTGTACTTACATTATACCAAATGTTTCCAAGACTGTTTAAATCCAGAGAAATAAGCAATTTTAACCAGGACATGCATCACCTATCAATGACATCATACCCGCGTTACCCTCAATTTCCGGTTTTATTTTGTAGAAACCATGAAAACACCAAAGACGCTTTAATATATTATGTGTTTTATTAGACAGGTGAGCAATTGTTTGGATACATTCATCGACAGAAAACTAATCATTGTTATATAGCTCAACACAGTCTTATTGTTTAAATCTCTCTTTCTTGATTTACCGCGAGTACCATGTTTTACCATGCCTAATATCCATCTAGCTTACTGCGTTACCCCACATACGCATGAGCGGAAGAAGCGGAAGCGTTCGTCTGCGGCATAATAAAAGCTCCACTGCTCTCGAGGCATGTGACGCTTGTCTCTCATTAGCAATCGCTCCAGCGGCCTCGTTCTGCTCCACCCTGCTTCATACTACAGTAACGTTTATAAATATTTAATACATTAGCTCATCCATGAATATGATTTCTGCCCAAGTCCCGTCTGATTCTTTTCTACCGGCTGTAGAGGTGAAGACGACAACTCCCATGATTCCGCAAAATCAAGTCGTCAAGTCGTGTTTTGAATAAGCGACCTCTAGTGGCGAAAATTACATATTGTGCCTTTAACATGAATTATCTTACATTACCAGCTGAAATGTTCCTATAAATATATTTTCTTTCCAACTGTGCATTCTGAATAATAAATACATATACACTCACCTAAAGGATTATTAGGAACACCATACTAATACTGTGTTTGACCCCCTTTCGCCTTCAGAACTGCCTTAATTCTACGTGGCATTGATTCAACAAGGTGCTGAAAGCATTCTTTAGAAATGTTGGCCCATATTGATAGGATAGCATCTTGCAGTTGATGGAGATTTGTGGGATGCACATCCAGGGCACGAAGCTCCCGTTCCACCACATCCCAAAGATGCTCTATTGGGTTGAGATCTGGTGACTGTGGGGGCCATTTTAGTACAGTGAACTCATTGTCATGTTCAAGAAACCAATTTGAAATGATTCGAGCTTTGTGACATGGTGCATTATCCTGCTGGAAGTAGCCATCAGAGGATGGGTACATGGTGGTCATAAAGGGATGGACATGGTCAGAAACAATGCTCAGGTAGGCCGTGGCATTTAAACGATGCCCAATTGGCACTAAGGGGCCTAAAGTGTGCCAAGAAAACATCCCCCACACCATTACACCACCACCACCAGCCTGCACAGTGGTAACAAGGCATGATGGATCCATGTTCTCATTCTGTTTACGCCAAATTCTGACTCTACCATCTGAATGTCTCAACAGAAATCGAGACTCATCAGACCAGGCAACATTTTTCCAGTCTTCAACTGTCCAATTTTGGTGAGCTTTTGGTGTAGCCTCTTTTTCCTATTTGTAGTGGAGATGAGTGGTACCCGGTGGGGTTTTCTGCTGTTGTAGCCCATCCGCCTCAAGGTTGTGCGTGTTGTGGCTTCACAAATGCTTTGCTGCATACCTCGGTTGTAACGAGTGGTTATTTCAGTCAAAGTTGCTCTTCTATCAGCTTGAATCAGTCGGCCCATTCTCCTCTGACCTCTAGCATCAACAAGGCATTTTCGCCCACAGGACTGCCGCATACTGGATGTTTTTCCCTTTTCACACCATTCTTTGTAAACTCTAGAAATGGTTGTGCGTGAAAATCCCAGTAACTGAGCAGATTGTGAAATACTCAGACCGGCCCGTCTGGCACCAACAACCATGCCACGCTCAAAATTGCTTAAATCACCTTTCTTTCCCATTCTGACATTCAGTTTGGAGTTCAGGAGATTGTCTTGACCAGGACCACACCCCTAAATGCATTGAAGCAACTGCCATGTGATTGGTTGATTAGATAATTGCATTAATGAGAAATTGAACAGGTGTTCCTAATAATCCTTTAGGTGAGTGTATATTCCCCACTAACCTGCAGCAGTCCAGTGCTCGTCTTCTCATTTACAGTGTTTTCTCTTACTGATCATATTTCATACCTGTTGAGTTTACATTTTAAATTAATTTGACTGATAAAATAATTGCTTGTGTACGTTGGTGCTCCTCTTCCAGTCATTTAAAATATTTGAATGAATGCTTGGTACGTGCCTTAAATAAATGTAACAATGTTAAATATTTCATTAATCTTAAACAGTAACACACACAGCGTAGAGGAAAATGACAGTCAACTACTTTGAATATTAATTAAGCATTTTTGGCATAAACATGTAAATTACATACAGTAAAATAACTGACAATGAAAAATGACACAGAGTAATAATTAAAATATTTAATTCAAATAAATAAATGTCCATATTCGTCAGGTCTCACACACTTCAGTATCACAGTCACTATTTTAGACAAGCACTGTGGTGAAATAATTGCACGTTTAACAGCCACTGCTTTCTCAGATCAGCTTGGTTGGATTAAAACTTCATGTTCCGTTGAGTTTGGAAAATTCTTTACCTAGTAATCATCAGAATATCTCTTTTCCTGTCTCTGAAAATGTCCAGATTTTTAAATCTTCTTGCGGACAATCATTTTAGGTGGCATTTAGTCAACTAGGTGACTACAGCACATTGAAAATATACATATCTGGAAATAAACAGGTTGTACTATTTCAAAATGGAAGTGCGCCACGAAGCTCTGTGCAAGTAGTCCATTTGCTAAAATTATCATTTTTTAAAATGACCTGTTTTATTATTTGAACTGTAAGATATGAATGAACATAAAATAATATTAACTCTTTCCTTGCCATTGACGGAAATTCCCTTCATTTGTGAGAAAACGCTTCCCCGCCATTGACGGAAATTTCCGGCTTTCCGTGTTTTCACTGTTATATGGTAGGGGGCGCTATTACACATCTTCTGAAAGAATACTGAATCCCCTGATCAAAACACATGCGAAGAAAACACAGAAACAAGCGATAGCATATGTAAGCATATGCATATGTAAAATCCAGATGTAGTCTTTGACAAAAACTATATTTTTTTGTTTCTTTTTGCTCAAAATGTTGCTTTTTTTTATGAAACTTGCCCGTATTCAAGTGTTGATAAAAAAAGAATGCATTAAGGGTTTTGTTTTTAAAGCAGCGGGTCTGTTCTTTCTTTTGATATATTGCATGTTCAGATACAGTGGGGAGAACAAGTATTTGATACACTGCCGATTTTGCAGGTTTGCCCACTTACAAAGCATGTAGAAGTCTGTAATTTTTATCATAGGTACTCTTCAACTGTGAGTGACGGAATCTAAAACAAAAATCCAGAAAATCACATTGTATGATTTTTAAGTAATTAATTAGCATTTTATTGCATGACATAAGTATTTGATACATCAGAAAAGCAGAACTTAATATTTGGTACAGAAACCTTTGTTTGCAATTACAGAGATCATACATTTCCTGTAGTTCTTGACCAGGTTTGCACGCACTGCAGCAGGGATTTTGGCCCACTCCTCCATACAGACCTTCTCCAGATCCTTCAGGTTTCAGGGCTGTCGCTGGGCAATACGGACTTTCAGCTCCCTCCAAAGATTTTCTATTGGGTTCAGGTCTGGAGACTGGCTAGGCCACTCCAGGACCTTGAGATGCTTCTTACGGAGCCACTCCTTAGTTGCCCTGGCTGTGTGTTTCGGGTCGTTGTCATGCTGGAAGACCCAGCCACGACCCATCTTCAATGCTCTTACTGAGGGAAGGAGGTTGTTGGCCAAGATCTCGCGATACATGGCCCCATCCATCCTCCCCTCAATATGGTGCAGTCGTCCTGTCCCCTTTGCAGAAAAGCATCCCCAAAGAATGATGTTTCCACCTCCATGCTTCACGGTTGGGATGGTGTTCTTGGGGTTGTACTCATCCTTCTTCTTCCTCCAAACACGGCGAGTGGAGTTTAGACCAAAAAGCTCTATTTTTGTCTCATCAGACCACATGACCTTCTCCCATTCCTCCTCTGGATCATCCAGATGGTCATCAAACTTCAGACGGGCCTGGACATGCGCTGGCTTGAGCAGGGGGACCTTGCGTGCGCTGCAGGATTTTAATCCATGACGGCGTAGTGTGTTACTAATGGTTTTCTTTGAGACTGTGGTCCCAGCTCTCTTCAGGTCATTGACCAGGTCCTGCCATGTAGTTCTGGGCTGATCCCTCACCTTCCTCATGATCATTGATGCCCCACGAGGTGAGATCTTGCATGGTGCCCCAGACCGAGGGAGATTGACCGTCATCTTGAACTTCTTCCATTTTCTAATAATTGCGCCAACAGTTGTTGCCTTCTCACCAAACTGCTTGCCTATTGTCCTGTAGCCCATCCCAGCCTTGTGCAGGTCTACAATTTTATCCCTGATGTCCTTACACAGCTCTCTGGTCTTGGCCATTGTGGAGAGGTTGGAGTCTGTTTGATTGAGTGTGTGGACAGGTGTCTTTTATACAGGTAACGAGTTCAAACAGGTGCAGTTAATACAGGTAATGAGTGGAGAACAGGAGGGCTTCTTAAAGAAAAACTAACAGGTCTGTGAGAGCCGGAATTCTTACTGGTTGGTAGGTGATCAAATACTTATGTCATGCAATAAAATGCAAATTATTTAAAAATCATACAATGTGATTTTCTGGATTTTTGTTTTAGATTCCGTCACTCACAGTTGAAGTGTACCTATGATAAAAATTACAGACTTCTACATGCTTTGTAAGTGGGCAAACCTGCAAAATCGGCAGTGTATCAAACACTTGTTCTCCCCACTGTATTCATACAACCAAATATGCTGGTGGCCATGAAACTTTTGTGAAAATGATCAAAAATGCTGGCGGTGGCTGGCAACGTTTTTCAAAAACGCTGGTGGGGAAAGAGTTAATAATAAAACATCACTACAAGGACCTGCAGTATTGATGAAATATCGTGCGAGTAGTAGTGTTGGCATAGCCCTAATGTGTCTTTTGTTGTGTTGCAGGTCTTTCTCATTGGTTTGGTTGTTTCATGCTGTAAAGGGAAGAAATCCGTGATTGAAGGGGAAGTTGATGCAGACGATTCAGATCTCAGTGATGATGAATATGTACATTAACTTCTGGTGTAGTTACTACTAAAGTCCTGTTTTAACTAGGTGTGGTTGCCAGTCAGAACTGGAATGAAAAAATTGTAAAACAGTTTTCTATCTTCTCACAACTTATCTTCATTTGTTGTTCAGAAAGAGAAATACTGATGCTCTATAAGACTCAATTGAATGTGTTATGATGCCAAATAGATTGTGTCATTGGAGTAATTGTCATTAACTGATAGCAGTAGTCTGATATGCTAACCCGTCTCTACTACTGACCCTTACTACTAACTAAGGGTTTATTTGCATGTCATTTTGCATTGCTGTCTGGAATAATTCAACAAAAAAAGTTTTTCAAAATTTAGTTTGAAATCATTTAAAAAGGTACAAATATTTTTCTTGATAAACATAAAAAGGGTTGAGATTCTTATGCTGATTTATTTATTATTTAAGTTTTTTTTAATGCTGTGCATATCTGTATTTTTTTTTTTTTTTTTTTTTGTCTAGCCATAATTCTCCAGTGTTCTGACGTGTGCTTTCTTTAATGTTCTTTAATGCGGTTGAATTACTGTCATACTGCTTGCGGACACCTTTTGATTTATTTCACATAGATTTTTATTTTGGATTGTACTTATAATGACAAGAGAACTTGCAAAGTTCCAGAGAACTGATATAAGATCAAAAAGTGTGTAAAAATGTATTTATCATATAGTATTGGCCTGTTTTGTGGTTTTCTGAAATTAATGTGTCTTTTGCAAGATGATCCATTAATAAAGTCTAAAAACATATCTTGTTTTAAAAAGAATACATTGGCTTGATTGTAATTTATACTTATGAAACTAAATCCTAAAATAATTTAGAAGGTTAATTAAAGGGTTAGTTCACCCAAAAATGAAAATTCTGTCATTAATTACTCATCCTCATGTCGTTCCAAACCTGTAAGACTTTTGTTCATCTTCGGAACACAGATGAAGATCTTTTAATGAAATCTGAGAGCTTTCTGTCCCTCCATTGATAGCTGACACTTTGACACTTCAAAAAGTTCATAAAGATAGTAAAACTAATCCATATGAATTGATCGGTTTAGTCCACATTTTCTGAAGAGACTGAATTGCTTTATATGATTAATAGATTGAATTAAGGCTTTTATTTACATGAACTTTGACAAAGTCCCTTTCAAGGAAAGTCTGTTCACTCAGCGCCCATATTTGCAATGGCTCCGCAGCTATTTTGGGCATCCAAGACCAAGTCCTATCTATTTGAATGGGGGAATCCTGAATCTTAACAGCTACTTGCCAAACTCACAATTAAATAACATATTTCAAATCAGCAACAAAATCTCACATGAACTGCCCCATAAATGTTGTTTCTTGTGCTCAAATAACGTTAAAAAAGCTTATTTTTCAGGCTAGACCAGCCACTGCGCATATGCAGTCCTAAGAGCGAGTCTTAGGTTTCTATGGGAACCGGACCTTCTAACAGCAGCTGTAGTGACGCAATGACTTTAACAATCAGCAATTGGCTCTTTTATTTAGAAGGCGGGACGTATTCCACCATATTGCGCGTTGCAGTTTCTCCCATTCCTAAGTAATAGGAGTGAACCATCTTTCTATATCTATAATCTTTGATATTGATTAGCAAACATAAACAGAATCTCAACCGTTCTTGCGTAACACATGAGAATTAACCTTATTGGTTCTTGCAGAAGCTCAAACGTGCTGCTTAACACGAGAATGAACCTCATTGGTTCTTGAGGAAGTTCAAATGTGCTGCGTAACATGAGAATGAACCTCATTGGTTCTTGCAGAAGTTTAAAAGTGCTGCGTAACACGAGAATGAACCTCATTGGTTCTTGCAGAAGTTTAAAAGTGCTGTGTAACACGAGAATGAACCTCATTGGTTCTTGAGGAAGTTCAAACGTGCTGCGTAACACGAGAATGAACCTCATTGGTTCTTGAGGAAGTTCAAACGTGCTGCGTAACACGAGAATGAACCTCATTGGTTCTTGCAGTAGCTCAAATGTGCTGCGTAACACGAGAATGAACCTCACTGGTTCTTGCTGAAGCTCAAACGTGCTGCGTAACACGAGAATGAACCTCATTGGTTCTTGAGGAAGTTCAAACGTGCTGCGTAACACGAGAATGAACCTCATTGGTTCTTGCAGAAGCTCAAACGTGCTGCGTAACGCGAGAATGAACCTCATTGGTTCTTGAGGAAGTTCAAACGTGCTGCGTAACACGAGAATGAACCTCATTGATTCTTGCAGAAGCTCAAACATGCTGCGTAACACACGAGAATGAACCTCATTGGTTCTTGCTGAAGCTCAAACGTGCTGCGTAACACGAGAATGAACCTCATTGGTTCTTGAGGAAGTTCAAACGTGCTGCGTAACACGAGAATGAACCTCATTGGTTCTTGCAGAAGCTCAAACGTGCTGCGTAACACACGAGAATGAACCTCATTGGCTCTTGAGGAAGTTCAAACGTGCTGCGTAACACATGAGAATGAACCTCATTGGTTCTTGAGGAAGTTCAAACGTGCTGCGTAACACATGAGAATGAACCTCATTGGTTCTTGCTGAAGCTCAAACGTGCTGCGTAACACGAGAATGAAGCTCATTGGTTCTTGCTGAAGCTCAAACATGCTGCGTAACACATGAGAATGAACCTCATTGGTTCTTGCTGAAGCTCAAACGTGCTGCGTAACACATGAGAATGAACCTCATTGGTTCTTGCTGAAGCTCAAACGTGCTGCGTAACACGAGAATGAACCTCATTGGTTCTTGCAGAAGCTCAAACGTGCTGCGTAACACATGAGAATGAACCTCATTGGTTCTTGCTGAAGCTCAAACGTGCTGCGTAACACGAGAATGAACCTCATTGGTTCTTGCAGAAGCTTCTTGAGGAAGTTCAAACGTGCTGCATAACACATGAGAATGAACCTCATTGGTTCTTGCAGAAGCTCAAACATGCTGCGTAACACATGAGAATGAACCTCATTGGTTCTTGCAGAAGCTCAAACGTGCTGCGTAACACGAGAATGAACCTCATTGGTTCTTGCTAAAGCTCAAACGTGCTGCGTAACACGAGAATGAACCTCATTGGTTCTTGCTGAAGCTCAAACGTGCTGCGTAACAAACGAGAATGAACCTCATTGGTTCTTGCTGAAGCTCAAACGTGCTGCGTAACACGAGAATGAACCTCATTGGTTCTTGCTGAAGCTCAAACGTGCTGCGTAACACGAGAATGAACCTCACTGGTTCTTGCAGAAGCTCAAACGTGCTGCGTAACACGAGAATGAACCTCATTGGTTCTTGCTGAAGCTCAAACTTGCTGCGTAACACGAGAATGAACCTCATTGGTTCTTGCAGAAGCTCAAACGTGCTGCGTAACACACGAGAATGAACCTCATTGGTTCTTGCAGAAGCTCAAACGTTCTGCGTAACACGAGAATGAACCTCATTGGTTCTTGCTGAAGCTCAAACGTGCTGCGTAACACGAGAATGAACCTCACTGGTTCTTGCAGAAGCTCAAACGTGCTGCGTAACACGAGAATGAACCTCATTGGTTCTTGCTGAAGCTCAAACTTGCTGCGTAACACGAGAATGAACCTCATTGGTTCTTGCAGAAGCTCAAACGTGCTGCGTAACACACGAGAATGAACCTCATTGGTTCTTGCAGAAGCTCAAACGTTCTGCGTAACACATGAGAATGAACCTCATTGGTTCTTGCTGAAGCTCACACGTGCTGCGTAACACATGAGAATGAACCTCATTGGTTCTTGCAGAAGCTCAAACGTGCTGCGTAACACATGAGAATGAACCTCATTGGTTCTTGCAGAAGCTCAAACGTGCTGCATAACACATGAGAATGAACCTCATTGGTTCTTGCTGAAGCTCAAACGTGCTGCGTAACACAAGAATAAGCCTTATTGGTTCTTGCAGAAGCTCAAACGTGCTGCGTAACACATGAGAATAAATCTCATTGGTTCTTGAGGAAGTACAAACGTGCTGCATAACACGAGAATGAACCGCATTGGTTCTTGAGGAAGCTCAAACGTGCTGCGTAACACGAGAATGAACCTCATTGGTTCTTGCAGAAGCTCAAACGTGCTGCGTAACACATGAGAATAAATCTCATTGGTTCTTGAGGAAGTACAAACGTGCTGCGTAACACATGAGAATGAACCGCATTGGTTCTTGCAGAAGCTCAAACGTGCTGCGTAACACATGAGAATAAATCTCATTGGTTCTTGAGGAAGTTCAAACGTGCTGCGTAACATGAGAATGAACCGCATTGGTTCTTGCAGAAGCTCAAACGTGCTGCGTAACACGAGAATGAACCTCATTGGTTCTTGCAGAAGCTCAAACGTGCTGCGTAACACATGAGAATGAACCTCATTGGTTCTTGAGGAAGTTCAAACGTGCTGCGTAACACGAGAATGAACCTCATTGGTTCTTGAGGAAGTTCAAACGTGCTGCGTAACGCGAGAATGAACCTCATTGGTTCTTGAGGAAGTTCAAACGTGCTGCGTAATACGAGAATGAACCTCACTGATTCTTGCAGAAGCTCAAACATGCTGCGTAACACACGAGAATGAACCTCATTGGTTCTTGCTGAAGCTCAAACGTGCTGCGTAACACGAGAATGAACCTCATTGGTTCTTGAGGAAGTTCAAACGTGCTGCGTAACACGAGAATGAACCTCATTGGTTCTTGCAGAAGCTCAAACGTGCTGCGTAACACACGAGAATTAACCTCATTGGTTCTTGAGGAAGTTCAAACGTGCTGCATAACACATGAGAATGAACCTCATTGGTTCTTGCTGAAGCTCAAACGTGCTGCGTAACACGAGAATGAACCTCATTGGTTCTTGCAGAAGCTCAAACGTGCTGCGTAACGCGAGAATGAACCTCATTGGTTCTTGAGGAAGTTCAAACGTGCTGCGTAATACGAGAATGAACCTCACTGATTCTTGCAGAAGCTCAAACATGCTGCGTAACACACGAGAATGAACCTCATTGGTTCTTGCTGAAGCTCAAACGTGCTGCGTAACACGAGAATGAACCTCATTGGTTCTTGAGGAAGTTCAAACGTGCTGCGTAACACGAGAATGAACCTCTTTGGTTCTTGCAGAAGCTCAAACGTGCTGCGTAACACACGAGAATTAACCTCATTGGTTCTTGAGGAAGTTCAAACGTGCTGCGTAACACATGAGAATGAACCTCATTGGTTCTTGAGGAAGTTCAAACGTGCTGCGTAACACATGAGAATGAACCTCATTGGTTCTTGCTGAAGCTCAAACGTGCTGCGTAACACGAGAATGAAGCTCATTGGTTCTTGCTGAAGCTCAAACGTGCTGCGTAACACACGAGAATGAACCTCATTGGTTCTTGCTGAAGCTCAAACGTGCTGCGTAACACATGAGAATGAACCTCATTGGTTCTTGAGGAAGTTCAAACGTGCTGCGTAACACATGAGAATGAACCTCATTGGTTCTTGCAGAAGCTCAAACGTGCTGCGTAACACGAGAATGAACCTCATTGGTTCTTGCTGAAGCTCAAACGTGCTGCGTAACACGAGAATGAACCTCATTGGTTCTTGCAGAAGCTCAAGCGTGCTGCGTAACACATGAGAATGAACCTCATTGGTTCTTGCTGAAGCTCAAACGTGCTGCGTAACACGAGAATGAACCTCATTGGTTCTTGCAGAAGCTCAAACGTGCTGCATAACACATGAGAATGAACCTCATTGGTTCTTGCTGAAGCTCAAACGTGCTGCGTAACACGAGAATGAACCTCATTGGTTCTTGCAGAAGCTCAAACGTGCTGCGTAACACATGAGAATGAACCTCATTGGTTCTTGCAGAAGCTCAAACGTGCTGCGTAACACATGAGAATGAACCTCATTGGTTCTTGCTGAAGCTCAAACGTGCTGCGTAACACAAGAATGAGCCTCATTGGTTCTTGCAGAAGCTCAAACGTGCTGCGTAACACATGAGAATGAACCTCATTGGTTCTTGAGGAAGTTCAAACGTGCTGCGTAACACATGAGAATGAACCTCATTGGTTCTTGCAGAAGCTCAAACGTGCTGCGTAACACATGAGAATGAACCTCATTGGTTCTTGCAGAAGCTCAAACGTGCTGCGTAACACGAGAATGAACCTTATTGGTTCTTGCAGAAGCTCAAACGTGCTGCGTAACACGAGAATGAACCTCATTGGTTCTTGCTAAAGCTCAAACGTGCTGCGTAACACGAGAATGAACCTCATTGGTTCTTGCTGAAGCTCAAACGTGCTGCGTAACACACGAGAATGAACCTCATTGGTTCTTGCTGAAGCTCAAACGTGCTGCGTAACACGAGAATGAACCTCATTGGTTCTTGCTGAAGCTCAAACGTGCTGCGTAACACGAGAATGAACCTCACTGGTTCTTGCAGAAGCTCAAACGTGCTGCGTAACACGAGAATGAACCTCATTGGTTCTTGCTGAAGCTCAAACGTGCTGCGTAACACACGAGAATGAACCTCATTGGTTCTTGCTGAAGCTCAAACGTGCTGCGTAACACGAGAATGAACCTCATTGGTTCTTGCAGAAGCTCAAACGTGCTGCGTAACACATGAGAATGAACCTCATTGGTTCTTGCTGAAGCTCACACGTGCTGCATAACACATGAGAATGAACCTCATTGGTTCTTGCAGAAGCTCAAACGTGCTGCGTAACACATGAGAATGAACCTCATTGGTTCTTGCTGAAGCTCAAACGTGCTGCGTAACACAAGAATAAGCCTCATTGGTTCTTGCAGAAGCTCAAACGTGCTGCGTAACACATGAGAATGAACCTCATTGGTTCTTGAGGAAGTTCAAACGTGCTGCGTAACACGAGAATGAACCGCATTGGTTCTTGCAGAAGCTCAAACGTGCTGCGTAACACGAGAATGAACCTCATTGGTTCTTGCAGAAGCTCAAACGTGCTGCGTAACACATGAGAATGAACCTCATTGGTTCTTGCAGAAGCTCAAACGTGCTGCGTAACACGAGAATGAACCTCATTGGTTCTTGCTGAAGCTCAAACGTGCTGCGTAACACGAGAATGAACCTCATTGGTTCTTGCTGAAGCTCAAACGTGCTGCGTAACACATGAGAATGAACCTCATTGGTTCTTGCAGAAGCTCAAACGTGCTGCGTAACACATGAGAATGAACCTCATTGGTTCTTGCTGAAGCTCAAACGTGCTGCGTAACACAAGAATGAGCCTCATTGGTTCTTGCAGAAGCTCAAACGTGCTGCGTAACACATGAGAATGAACCTCATTGGTTCTTGAGGAAGTTCAAACGTGCTGCGTAACACATGAGAATGAACCTCATTGGTTCTTGCAGAAGCTCAAACGTGCTGCGTAACACATGAGAATGAACCTCATTGGTTCTTGCAGAAGCTCAAACGTGCTGCGTAACACGAGAATGAACCTTATTGGTTCTTGCAGAAGCTCAAACGTGCTGCGTAACACGAGAATGAACCTCATTGGTTCTTGCTAAAGCTCAAACGTGCTGCGTAACACGAGAATGAACCTCATTGGTTCTTGCTGAAGCTCAAACGTGCTGCGTAACACACGAGAATGAACCTCATTGGTTCTTGCTGAAGCTCAAACGTGCTGCGTAACACGAGAATGAACCTCATTGGTTCTTGCTGAAGCTCAAACGTGCTGCGTAACACGAGAATGAACCTCACTGGTTCTTGCAGAAGCTCAAACGTGCTGCGTAACACGAGAATGAACCTCATTGGTTCTTGCTGAAGCTCAAACTTGCTGAGTAACACGAGAATGAACCTCACTGGTTCTTGCAGAAGCTCAAACGTGCTGCGTAACACACGAGAATGAACCTCATTGGTTCTTGCAGAAGCTCAAACGTGCTGCGTAACACATGAGAATGAACCTCATTGGTTCTTGCTGAAGCTCACACGTGCTGCATAACACATGAGAATGAACCTCATTGGTTCTTGCAGAAGCTCAAACGTGCTGCGTAACACATGAGAATGAACCTCATTGGTTCTTGCTGAAGCTCAAACGTGCTGCGTAACACAAGAATAAGCCTCATTGGTTCTTGCAGAAGCTCAAACGTGCTGCGTAACACATGAGAATGAACCTCATTGGTTCTTGAGGAAGTTCAAACGTGCTGCGTAACACGAGAATGAACCGCATTGGTTCTTGCAGAAGCTCAAACGTGCTGCGTAACACGAGAATGAACCTCATTGGTTCTTGCAGAAGCTCAAACGTGCTGCGTAACACATGAGAATGAACCTCATTGGTTCTTGCAGAAGCTCAAACGTGCTGCGTAACACGAGAATGAACCTCATTGGTTCTTGCTGAAGCTCAAACGTGCTGCGTAACACGAGAATGAACCTCATTGGTTCTTGCTGAAGCTCAAACGTGCTGCGTAACACACGAGAATGAACCTCATTGGTTCTTGCTGAAGCTCAAACGTGCTGCGTAACACGAGAATGAACCTCATTGGTTCTTGCTGAAGCTCAAACGTGCTGCGTAACACGAGAATGAACCTCACTGGTTCTTGCAGAAGCTCAAACGTGCTGCGTAACACGAGAATGAACCTCATTGGTTCTTGCTGAAGCTCAAACTTGCTGCGTAACACGAGAATGAACCTCATTGGTTCTTGCAGAAGCTCAAACGTGCTGCGTAACACACGAGAATGAACCTCATTGGTTCTTGCTGAAGCTCAAACGTGCTGCGTAACACGAGAATGAACCTCATTGGTTCTTGCTGAAGCTCAAACGTGCTGCGTAACACGAGAATGAACTTCAATGGTTCTTGCAGAAGCTCAAACATGCTGCGTAACGCGAGAATGAACCTCATTGTTTCTTGTAGAAGCTCAAACATGCTGCGTAACTTATGAGATTGAACCTCATTGGTTCTTGCTGAAGCTCAAACGTGCTGCGTAACACGAGAATGAACCTCATTGGTTCTTGAGGAAGTTCAAACGTGCTGCATAACACATGAGAATGAACCTCATTGGTTCTTGCAGAAGCTCAAACGTGCTGCGTAACACCTCATTGGTTCTTGCAGAAGCTCAAACGTGCTGCGTAACACACGAGAATGAACCTCATTGGTTCTTGCTGAAGCTCAAACGTGCTGCGTATCACGAGAATGAACCTCATTGGTTCTTGCAGAAGCTCAAACGTGCTGCGTAACACATGAGAATGAACCTCATTGGTTCTTAAGGAAGTTCAAACGTGCTGCATAACACATGAGAATGAACCTCATTGGTTCTTGCTGAAGCTCAAATGTGCTGCGTAACACATGAGAATGAACCTCATTGGTTCTTAAGGAAGTTCAAACGTGCTGCATAACACATGAGAATGAACCTCATTGGTTCTTGCAGAAGCTCAAACGTGCTGCGTAACACATGAGAATGAACCTCATTGGTTCTTGCTCTGTCTCAAACGTGCTGCGTAACACGAGAATGAACCTCATTTGTTCTTGCGGAAGCTCAAACGTGCTGCGTAACACGAGAATGAACCTCATTGGTTCTTGCTAAAGCTCAAACGTGCTGCGTAACACGAGAATGAACCTCATTGGTTCTTGCAGAAGCTCAAACGTGCTGCGTAACACACGAGAATGAACCTCATTGGTTCTTGCGGAAGCTCAAACGTGCTGCGTATCACGAGAATGAACCTCATTGGTTCTTGCTGAAGCTCAAACGTGCTGCGTAACACACGAGAATGAACCTCATTGGTTCTTGCTGAAGCTCAAACGTGCTGTGTAACACGAGAATGAACCTCATTGGTTCTTGCAGAAGCTCAAACGTGCTGCGTAACACATGAGAATGAATCTCATTGGTTCTTGCTGAAGCTCAAACGTGCTGCGTAACACGAGAATGAACCTCATTGGTTCTTGCAGAAGCTCAAACGTGCTGCGTAACACATGAGAATGAACCTCATTGGTTCTTGCAGAAGCTCAAACGTGCTGCGTAACACGAGAATGAACCTCATTGGTTCTTGAGGAAGTTCAAACGTGCTGCGTAACACGAGAATGAACCTCATTGGTTCTTGCAGAAGCTCAAATGTGCTGCGTAACACGAGAATGAACCTCACTGGTTCTTGCTGAAGCTCAAACGTGCTGCGTAACACGAGAATGAACCTCATTGCTTCTTGAGGAAGTTCAAACGTGCTGCGTAACACGAGAATGAACCTCATTGGTTCTTGCAGAAGCTCAAACGTGCTGCGTAACGCGAGAATGAACCTCATTGGTTCTTGAGGAAGTTCAAACGTGCTGCGTAATACGAGAATGAACCTCATTGATTCTTGCAGAAGCTCAAACATGCTGCGTAACACACGAGAATGAACCTCATTGGTTCTTGCTGAAGCTCAAACGTGCTGCGTAACACGAGAATGAACCTCATTGGTTCTTGAGGAAGTTCAAACGTGCTGCGTAACACGAGAATGAACCTCATTGGTTCTTGCAGAAGCTCAAACGTGCTGCGTAACACACGAGAATTAACCTCATTGGTTCTTGAGGAAGTTCAAACGTGCTGCGTAACACATGAGAATGAACCTCATTGGTTCTTGAGGAAGTTCAAACGTGCTGCGTAACACATGAGAATGAACCTCATTGGTTCTTGTTGAAGCTCAAACGTGCTGCGTAACACGAGAATGAAGCTCATTGGTTCTTGCTGAAGCTCAAACGTGCTGCGTAACACACGAGAATGAACCTCATTGGTTCTTGCTGAAGCTCAAACGTGCTGCGTAACACATGAGAATGAACCTCATTGGTTCTTGAGGAAGTTCAAACGTGCTGCGTAACACATGAGAATGAACCTCATTGGTTCTTGCAGAAGCTCAAACGTGCTGCGTAACACGAGAATGAACCTCATTGGTTCTTGCTGAAGCTCAAACGTGCTGCGTAACACGAGAATGAACCTCATTGGTTCTTGCAGAAGCTCAAACGTGCTGCGTAACACATGAGAATGAACCTCATTGGTTCTTGCTGAAGCTCAAACGTGCTGCGTAACACGAGAATGAACCTCATTGGTTCTTGCTGAAGCTCAAACGTGCTGCGTAACACGAGAATGAAGCTCATTGGTTCTTGCTGAAGCTCAAACGTGCTGCGTAACACACGAGAATGAACCTCATTGGTTCTTGCTGAAGCTCAAACGTGCTGCGTAACACATGAGAATGAACCTCATTGGTTCTTGAGGAAGTTCAAACGTGCTGCGTAACACATGAGAATGAACCTCATTGGTTCTTGCAGAAGCTCAAACGTGCTGCGTAACACGAGAATGAACCTCATTGGTTCTTGCTGAAGCTCAAACGTGCTGCGTAACACGAGAATGAGCCTCATTGGTTCTTGCAGAAGCTCAAACGTGCTGCGTAACACATGAGAATGAACCTCATTGGTTCTTGCTGAAGCTCAAACGTGCTGCGTAACACGAGAATGAACCTCATTGGTTCTTGCAGAAGCTCAAACGTGCTGCATAACACATGAGAATGAACCTCATTGGTTCTTGCTGAAGCTCAAACGTGCTGCGTAACACGAGAATGAACCTCATTGGTTCTTGCAGAAGCTCAAACGTGCTGCGTAACACATGAGAATGAGCCTCATTGGTTCTTGCAGAAGCTCAAACGTGCTGCGTAACACATGAGAATGAACCTCATTGGTTCTTGAGGAAGTTCAAACGTGCTGCATAACACATGAGAATGAACCTCATTGGTTCTTGCAGAAGCTCAAACGTGCTGCGTAACACATGAGAATGAACCTCATTGGTTCTTGCAGAAGCTCAAACGTGCTGCGTAACACGAGAATGAACCTCATTGGTTCTTGCAGAAGCTCAAACGTGCTGCGTAACACGAGAATGAACCTCATTGGTTCTTGCAGAAGCTCAAACGTGCTGCGTAACACGAGAATGAACCTCATTGGTTCTTGCTAAAGCTCAAACGTGCTGCGTAACACGAGAATGAACCTCATTGGTTCTTGCTGAAGCTCAAACGTGCTGCGTAACACACGAGAATGAACCTCATTGGTTCTTGCTGAAGCTCAAACGTGCTGCGTAACACGAGAATGAACCTCTGGTTCTTGCTGAAGCTCAAACGTGCTGCGTAACACGAGAATGAACCTCACTGGTTCTTGCAGAAGCTCAAACATGCTGCGTAACACGAGAATGAACCTCATTGGTTCTTGCTGAAGCTCAAACTTGCTGCGTAACACGAGAATGAACCTCACTGGTTCTTGCAGAAGCTCAAACGTGCTGCGTAACACACGAGAATGAACCTCATTGGTTCTTGCAGAAGCTCAAACGTGCTGCGTAACACATGAGAATGAACCTCATTGGTTCTTGCTGAAGCTCACACGTGCTGCGTAACACATGAGAATGAACCTCATTGGTTTTTGCAGAAGCTCAAACGTGCTGCGTAACACATGAGAATGAACCTCATTGGTTCTTGCAGAAGCTCAAACGTGCTGCATAACACATGAGAATGAACCTCATTGGTTCTTGAGGAAGTTCAAACGTGCTGCGTAACACATGAGAATGAACCTCATTGGTTCTTGCTGAAGCTCAAACGTGCTGCGTAACACGAGAATGAACCTCATTGGTTCTTGCAGAAGCTCAAACGTGCTGCGTAACACATGAGAATGAGCCTCATTGGTTCTTGCAGAAGCTCAAACGTGCTGCGTAACACATGAGAATGAACCTCATTGGTTCTTGAGGAAGTTCAAACGTGCTGCATAACACATGAGAATGAACCTCATTGGTTCTTGCAGAAGCTCAAACGTGCTGCGTAACACATGAGAATGAACCTCATTGGTTCTTGCAGAAGCTCAAACGTGCTGCGTAACACGAGAA
Source organism: Coreius guichenoti (assembly GCA_039654105.1). Taxonomy (NCBI): domain Eukaryota; kingdom Metazoa; phylum Chordata; class Actinopteri; order Cypriniformes; family Gobionidae; genus Coreius; species Coreius guichenoti. The sequence goes on from CM077179.1 coordinate 15,120,558, forward strand.
TGAACCTCATTGGTTCTTGCAGAAGCTCAAACGTGCTGCGTAACACGAGAATGAACCTCATTGGTTCTTGCAAAAGCTCAAACGTGCTGCGTAACACGAGAATGAACCTCATTGGTTCTTGCTAAAGCTCAAACGTGCTGCGTAACACGAGAATGAACCTCATTGGTTTTTGCTGAAGCTCAAACGTGCTGCGTAACACACGAGAATGAACCTCATTGGTTCTTGCTGAAGCTCAAACGTGCTGCGTAACACGAGAATGAACCTCTGGTTCTTGCTGAAGCTCAAACGTGCTGCGTAACACGAGAATGAACCTCACTGGTTCTTGCAGAAGCTCAAACGTGCTGCGTAACACGAGAATGAACCTCATTGGTTCTTGCTGAAGCTCAAACTTGCTGCGTAACACGAGAATGAACCTCACTGGTTCTTGCAGAAGCTCAAACGTGCTGCGTAACACACGAGAATGAACCTCACTGGTTCTTGCAGAAGCTCAAACGTGCTGCGTAACACATGAGAATGAACCTCATTGGTTCTTGCTGAAGCTCAAACGTGCTGCGTAACACGAGAATGAACCTCATTGATTCTTGCTGAAGCTCAAACGTGCTGCGTAACACGAGAATGAACCTCATTGGTTCTTGCAGAAGCTCAAACGTGCTGCGTAACACATGAGAATGAACCTCATTGGTTCTTGCTGAAGCTCAAACGTGCTGCGTAACACGAGAATGAACCTCATTGGTTCTTGCTGAAGCTCAAACGTGCTGCCTAACACGAGAATGAAGCTCATTGGTTCTTGCTGAAGCTCAAACGTGCTGCGTAACACACGAGAATGAACCTCATTGGTTCTTGCTGAAGCTCAAACGTGCTGCGTAACACATGAGAATGAACCTCATTGGTTCTTGAGGAAGTTCAAACGTGCTGCGTAACACATGAGAATGAACCTCATTGGTTCTTGCAGAAGCTCAAACGTGCTGCGTAACACGAGAATGAACCTCATTGGTTCTTGCTGAAGCTCAAACGTGCTGCGTAACACGAGAATGAACCTCATTGGTTCTTGCAGAAGCTCAAATGTGCTGCGTAACACATGAGAATGAACCTCATTGGTTCTTGCTGAAGCTCAAACGTGCTGCGTAACACGAGAATGAACCTCATTGGTTCTTGCAGAAGCTCAAACGTGCTGCATAACACATGAGAATGAACCTCATTGGTTCTTGCTGAAGCTCAAACGTGCTGCGTAACACGAGAATGAACCTCATTGGTTCTTGCAGAAGCTCAAACGTGCTGCGTAACACATGAGAATGAGCCTCACTGGTTCTTGCAGAAGCTCAAACGTGCTGCGTAACACATGAGAATGAACCTCATTGGTTCTTGAGGAAGTTCAAACGTGCTGCGTAACACATGAGAATGAACCTCATTGGTTCTTGCAGAAGCTCAAACGTGCTGCGTAACACATGAGAATTAACCTCATTGGTTCTTGCAGAAGCTCAAACGTGCTGCGTAACACGAGAATGAACCTCATTGGTTCTTGCAGAAGCTCAAACGTGCTGCGTAACACGAGAATGAACCTCATTGGTTCTTGCAGAAGCTCAAACGTGCTGCGTAACACGAGAATGAACCTCATTGGTTCTTGCTAAAGCTCAAACGTGCTGCGTAACACGAGAATGAACCTCATTGGTTCTTGCTGAAGCTCAAACGTGCTGCGTAACACACGAGAATGAACCTCATTGGTTCTTGCTGAAGCTCAAACGTGCTGCGTAACACGAGAATGAACCTCTGGTTCTTGCTGAAGCTCAAACGTGCTGCGTAACACGAGAATGAACCTCACTGGTTCTTGCAGAAGCTCAAACGTGCTGCGTAACACGAGAATGAACCTCATTGGTTCTTGCTGAAGCTCAAACTTGCTGCGTAACACGAGAATGAACCTCACTGGTTCTTGCAGAAGCTCAAACGTGCTGCGTAACACACGAGAATGAACCTCATTGGTTCTTGCAGAAGCTCAAACGTGCTGCGTAACACACGAGAATGAACCTCATTGGTTCTTGCAGAAGCTCAAACGTGCTGCGTAACACATGAGAATGAACCTCATTGGTTCTTGCTGAAGCTCACACGTGCTGCGTAACACATGAGAATGAACCTCATTGGTTCTTGCAGAAGCTCAAACGTGCTGCGTAACACATGAGAATGAACCTCATTGGTTCTTGCAGAAGCTCAAACGTGCTGCGTAACACATGAGAATGAACCTCATTGGTTCTTGCTGAAGCTCAAACGTGCTGCGTAACACAAGAATAAGCCTCATTGGTTCTTGCAGAAGCTCAAACGTGCTGCGTAACACATGAGAATAAATCTCATTGGTTCTTGAGGAAGTACAAACGTGCTGCGTAACACATGAGAATGAACCTCATTGGTTCTTGAGGAAGTTCAAACGTGCTGCGTAACACGAGAATGAACCGCATTGGTTCTTGCAGAAGCTCAAACGTGCTGCGTAACACGAGAATGAACCTCATTGGTTCTTGCAGAAGCTCAAACGTGCTGCGTAACACATGAGAATGAACCTCATTGGTTCTTGCAGAAGCTCAAACGTGCTGCGTAACACGAGAATGAACCTCATTGGTTCTTGCTGAAGCTCAAACGTGCTGCGTAACACGAGAATGAACCTCATTGGTTCTTGCTGAAGCTCAAACGTGCTGCGTAACACGAGAATGAACCTCACTGGTTCTTGCAGAAGCTCAAACGTGCTGCGTAACACGAGAATGAACCTCATTGGTTCTTGCAGAAGCTCAAACGTGCTGCGTAACACGAGAATGAACCTCATTGGTTCTTGCTAAAGCTCAAACGTGCTGCGTAACACGAGAATGAACCTCATTGGTTCTTGCTGAAGCTCAAACGTGCTGCGTAACACACGAGAATGAACCTCATTGGTTCTTGCTGAAGCTCAAACGTGCTGCGTAACACGATAATGAACCTCTGGTTCTTGCTGAAGCTCAAACGTGCTGCGTAACACGAGAATGAACCTCACTGGTTCTTGCAGAAGCTCAAACGTGCTGCGTAACACGAGAATGAACCTCATTAGTTCTTGCTGAAGCTCAAACTTGCTGCGTAACACGAGAATGAACCTCACTGGTTCTTGCAGAAGCTCAAACGTGCTGCGTAACACACGAGAATGAACCTCATTGGTTCTTGCAGAAGCTCAAACGTGCTGCGTAACACATGAGAATGAACCTCATTGGTTCTTGCTGAAGCTCACACGTGCTGCGTAACACATGAGAATGAACCTCATTGGTTCTTGCAGAAGCTCAAACGTGCTGCGTAACACATGAGAATGAACCTCATTGGTTCTTGCAGAAGCTCAAACGTGCTGCATAACACATGAGAATGAACCTCATTGGTTCTTGCTGAAGCTCAAACGTGCTGCGTAACACAAGAATAAGCCTCATTGGTTCTTGCAGAAGCTCAAACGTGCTGCGTAACACATGAGAATAAATCTCATTGGTTCTTGAGGAAGTACAAACGTGCTGCGTAACACATGAGAATGAACCTCATTGGTTCTTGAGGAAGTTCAAACGTGCTGCGTAACACGAGAATGAACCGCATTGGTTCTTGCAGAAGCTCAAACGTGCTGCGTAACACGAGAATGAACCTCATTGGTTCTTGCTGAAGCTCAAATGTGCTGCGTAACACATGAGAATGAACCTCATTGGTTCTTGAGGAAGTTCAAACGTGCTGCATAACACATGAGAATGAACCTCATTGGTTCTTGCAGAAGCTCAAACGTGCTGCGTAACACATGAGAATGAACCTCATTGGTTCTTGCAGAAGCTCAAACGTGCTGCGTAACACGAGAATGAACCTCATTGGTTCTTGCAGAAGCTCAAACGTGCTGCGTAACACGAGAATGAACCTCATTGGTTCTTGCAGAAGCTCAAACGTGCTGCGTAACACGAGAATGAACCTCATTGGTTCTTGCTAAAGCTCAAACGTGCTGCGTAACACGAGAATGAACCTCATTGGTTCTTGCTGAAGCTCAAACGTGCTGCGTAACACACGAGAATGAACCTCATTGGTTCTTGCTGAAGCTCAAACGTGCTGCGTAACACGAGAATGAACCTCTGGTTCTTGCTGAAGCTCAAACGTGCTGCGTAACACGAGAATGAACCTCACTGGTTCTTGCAGAAGCTCAAACGTGCTGCGTAACACGAGAATGAACCTCATTGGTTCTTGCTGAAGCTCAAACTTGCTGCGTAACACGAGAATGAACCTCACTGGTTCTTGCAGAAGCTCAAACGTGCTGCGTAACACACGAGAATGAACCTCATTGGTTCTTGCAGAAGCTCAAACGTGCTGCGTAACACATGAGAATGAACCTCATTGGTTCTTGCTGAAGCTCACACGTGCTGCGTAACACATGAGAATGAACCTCATTGGTTTTTGCAGAAGCTCAAACGTGCTGCGTAACACATGAGAATGAACCTCATTGGTTCTTGCAGAAGCTCAAACGTGCTGCATAACACATGAGAATGAACCTCATTGGTTCTTGAGGAAGTTCAAACGTGCTGCGTAACACATGAGAATGAACCTCATTGGTTCTTGCAGAAGCTCAAACGTGCTGCGTAACACGAGAATGAACCTCATTGGTTCTTGCAGAAGCTCAAACGTGCTGCGTAACACATGAGAATGAACCTCATTGGTTCTTGCTGAAGCTCAAACGTGCTGCGTAACACGAGAATGAACCTCATTGGTTCTTGCTGAAGCTCAAACGTGCTGCGTAACACGAGAATGAAGCTCATTGGTTCTTGCTGAAGCTCAAACGTGCTGCGTAACACACGAGAATGAACCTCATTGGTTCTTGCTGAAGCTCAAACGTGCTGCGTAACACATGAGAATGAACCTCATTGGTTCTTGAGGAAGTTCAAACGTGCTGCGTAACACATGAGAATGAACCTCATTGGTTCTTGAGGAAGTTCAAACGTGCTGCGTAACACATGAGAATGAACCTCATTGGTTCTTGCAGAAGCTCAAACGTGCTGCGTAACACGAGAATGAACCTCATTGGTTCTTGCTGAAGCTCAAACGTGCTGCGTAACACGAGAATGAACCTCATGGGTTCTTGCAGAAGCTCAAACGTGCTGCGTAACACATGAGAATGAACCTCATTGGTTCTTGCTGAAGCTCAAACGTGCTGCGTAACACGAGAATGAACCTCATTGGTTCTTGCAGAAGCTCAAACGTGCTGCGTAACACGAGAATGAACCTCATTGGTTCTTGCAGAAGCTCAAACGTGCTGCGTAACACGAGAATGAACCTCATTGGTTCTTGCAGAAGCTCAAACGTGCTGCGTAACACGAGAATGAACCTCATTGGTTCTTGCTAAAGCTCAAACGTGCTGCGTAACACGAGAATGAACCTCATTGGTTTTTGCTGAAGCTCAAACGTGCTGCGTAACACACGAGAATGAACCTCATTGGTTCTTGCTGAAGCTCAAACGTGCTGCGTAACACGAGAATGAACCTCTGGTTCTTGCTGAAGCTCAAACGTGCTGCGTAACACGAGAATGAACCTCACTGGTTCTTGCAGAAGCTCAAACGTGCTGCGTAACACGAGAATGAACCTCATTGGTTCTTGCTGAAGCTCAAACTTGCTGCGTAACACGAGAATGAACCTCACTGGTTCTTGCAGAAGCTCAAACGTGCTGCGTAACACACGAGAATGAACCTCACTGGTTCTTGCAGAAGCTCAAACGTGCTGCGTAACACATGAGAATGAACCTCATTGGTTCTTGCTGAAGCTCACACGTGCTGCGTAACACATGAGAATGAACCTCATTGGTTCTTGCAGAAGCTCAAACGTGCTGCGTAACACGAGAATGAACCTCATTGATTCTTGCTGAAGCTCAAACGTGCTGCGTAACACGAGAATGAACCTCATTGGTTCTTGCAGAAGCTCAAACGTGCTGCGTAACACATGAGAATGAACCTCATTGGTTCTTGCTGAAGCTCAAACGTGCTGCGTAACACGAGAATGAACCTCATTGGTTCTTGCTGAAGCTCAAACGTGCTGCCTAACACGAGAATGAAGCTCATTGGTTCTTGCTGAAGCTCAAACGTGCTGCGTAACACACGAGAATGAACCTCATTGGTTCTTGCTGAAGCTCAAACGTGCTGCGTAACACATGAGAATGAACCTCATTGGTTCTTGAGGAAGTTCAAACGTGCTGCGTAACACATGAGAATGAACCTCATTGGTTCTTGCAGAAGCTCAAACGTGCTGCGTAACACGAGAATGAACCTCATTGGTTCTTGCTGAAGCTCAAACGTGCTGCGTAACACGAGAATGAACCTCATTGGTTCTTGCAGAAGCTCAAATGTGCTGCGTAACACATGAGAATGAACCTCATTGGTTCTTGCTGAAGCTCAAACGTGCTGCGTAACACGAGAATGAACCTCATTGGTTCTTGCAGAAGCTCAAACGTGCTGCATAACACATGAGAATGAACCTCATTGGTTCTTGCTGAAGCTCAAACGTGCTGCGTAACACGAGAATGAACCTCATTGGTTCTTGCAGAAGCTCAAACGTGCTGCGTAACACATGAGAATGAGCCTCATTGGTTCTTGCAGAAGCTCAAACGTGCTGCGTAACACATGAGAATGAACCTCATTGGTTCTTGAGGAAGTTCAAACGTGCTGCATAACACATGAGAATGAACCTCATTGGTTCTTGCAGAAGCTCAAACATGCTGCGTAACACATGAGAATTAACCTCATTGGTTCTTGCAGAAGCTCAAACGTGATGCGTAACACGAGAATGAACCTCATTGGTTCTTGCAGAAGCTCAAACGTGCTGCGTAACACGAGAATGAACCTCATTGGTTCTTGCAGAAGCTCAAACGTGCTGCGTAACACGAGAATGAACCTCATTGGTTCTTGCTGAAGCTCAAACGTGCTGCGTAACACGAGAATGAACCTCATTGGTTCTTGCTGAAGCTCAAACGTGCTGCGTAACACGAGAATGAACCTCATTGGTTCTTGCAGAAGCTCAAATGTGCTGCGTAACACATGAGAATGAACCTCATTGGTTCTTGCTGAAGCTCAAACGTGCTGCGTAACACGAGAATGAACCTCATTGGTTCTTGCAGAAGCTCAAACGTGCTGCATAACACATGAGAATGAACCTCATTGGTTCTTGCTGAAGCTCAAACGTGCTGCGTAACACGAGAATGAACCTCATTGGTTCTTGCAGAAGCTCAAACGTGCTGCGTAACACATGAGAATGAGCCTCATTGGTTCTTGCAGAAGCTCAAACGTGCTGCGTAACACATGAGAATGAACCTCATTGGTTCTTGAGGAAGTTCAAACGTGCTGCATAACACATGAGAATGAACCTCATTGGTTCTTGCAGAAGCTCAAACGTGCTGCGTAACACATGAGAATTAACCTCATTGGTTCTTGCAGAAGCTCAAACGTGCTGCGTAACACGAGAATGAACCTCATTGGTTCTTGCAGAAGCTCAAACGTGCTGCGTAACACGAGAATGAACCTCATTGGTTCTTGCAGAAGCTCAAACGTGCTGCGTAACACGAGAATGAACCTCATTGGTTCTTGCTAAAGCTCAAACGTGCTGCGTAACACGAGAATGAACCTCATTGGTTCTTGCTGAAGCTCAAACGTGCTGCGTAACACACGAGAATGAACCTCATTGGTTCTTGCTGAAGCTCAAACGTGCTGCGTAACACGAGAATGAACCTCTGGTTCTTGCTGAAGCTCAAACGTGCTGCGTAACACGAGAATGAACCTCACTGGTTCTTGCAGAAGCTCAAACGTGCTGCGTAACACGAGAATGAACCTCATTGGTTCTTGCTGAAGCTCAAACTTGCTGCGTAACACGAGAATGAACCTCACTGGTTCTTGCAGAAGCTCAAACGTGCTGCGTAACACACGAGAATGAACCTCATTGGTTCTTGCAGAAGCTCAAACGTGCTGCGTAACACACGAGAATGAACCTCATTGGTTCTTGCAGAAGCTCAAACGTGCTGCGTAACACATGAGAATGAACCTCATTGGTTCTTGCTGAAGCTCACACGTGCTGCGTAACACATGAGAATGAACCTCATTGGTTCTTGCAGAAGCTCAAACGTGCTGCGTAACACATGAGAATGAACCTCATTGGTTCTTGCAGAAGCTCAAACGTGCTGCATAACACATGAGAATGAACCTCATTGGTTCTTGCTGAAGCTCAAACGTGCTGCGTAACACAAGAATAAGCCTCATTGGTTCTTGCAGAAGCTCAAACGTGCTGCGTAACACATGAGAATAAATCTCATTGGTTCTTGAGGAAGTACAAACGTGCTGCGTAACACATGAGAATGAACCTCATTGGTTCTTGAGGAAGTTCAAACGTGCTGCGTAACACGAGAATGAACCGCATTGGTTCTTGCAGAAGCTCAAACGTGCTGCGTAACACGAGAATGAACCTCATTGGTTCTTGCAGAAGCTCAAACGTGCTGCGTAACACATGAGAATGAACCTCATTGGTTCTTGCAGAAGCTCAAACGTGCTGCGTAACACGAGAATGAACCTCATTGGTTCTTGCTGAAGCTCAAACGTGCTGCGTAACACGAGAATGAACCTCATTGGTTCTTGCTGAAGCTCAAACGTGCTGCGTAACACGAGAATGAACCTCACTGGTTCTTGCAGAAGCTCAAACGTGCTGCGTAACACGAGAATGAACCTCATTGGTTCTTGCAGAAGCTCAAACGTGCTGCGTAACACGAGAATGAACCTCATTGGTTCTTGCTAAAGCTCAAACGTGCTGCGTAACACGAGAATGAACCTCATTGGTTCTTGCTGAAGCTCAAACGTGCTGCGTAACACACGAGAATGAACCTCATTGGTTCTTGCTGAAGCTCAAACGTGCTGCGTAACACGAGAATGAACCTCTGGTTCTTGCTGAAGCTCAAACGTGCTGCGTAACACGAGAATGAACCTCACTGGTTCTTGCAGAAGCTCAAACGTGCTGCGTAACACGAGAATGAACCTCATTAGTTCTTGCTGAAGCTCAAACTTGCTGCGTAACACGAGAATGAACCTCACTGGTTCTTGCAGAAGCTCAAACGTGCTGCGTAACACACGAGAATGAACCTCATTGGTTCTTGCAGAAGCTCAAACGTGCTGCGTAACACATGAGAATGAACCTCATTGGTTCTTGCTGAAGCTCACACGTGCTGCGTAACACATGAGAATGAACCTCATTGGTTCTTGCAGAAGCTCAAACGTGCTGCGTAACACATGAGAATGAACCTCATTGGTTCTTGCAGAAGCTCAAACGTGCTGCATAACACATGAGAATGAACCTCATTGGTTCTTGCTGAAGCTCAAACGTGCTGCGTAACACAAGAATAAGCCTCATTGGTTCTTGCAGAAGCTCAAACGTGCTGCGTAACACATGAGAATAAATCTCATTGGTTCTTGAGGAAGTACAAACGTGCTGCGTAACACATGAGAATGAACCTCATTGGTTCTTGAGGAAGTTCAAACGTGCTGCGTAACACGAGAATGAACCGCATTGGTTCTTGCAGAAGCTCAAACGTGCTGCGTAACACGAGAATGAACCTCATTGGTTCTTGCAGAAGCTCAAACGTGCTGCGTAACACATGAGAATGAACCTCATTGGTTCTTGCAGAAGCTCAAACGTGCTGCGTAACACGAGAATGAACCTCATTGGTTCTTGCTGAAGCTCAAACGTGCTGCGTAACACGAGAATGAACCTCATTGGTTCTTGCTGAAGCTCAAACGTGCTGCGTAACACACGAGAATGAACCTCATTGGTTCTTGCTGAAGCTCAAACGTGCTGCGTAACACGAGAATGAACCTCATTGGTTCTTGCTGAAGCTCAAACGTGCTGCGTAACACGAGAATGAACCTCTGGTTCTTGCTGAAGCTCAAACGTGCTGCGTAACACGAGAATGAACCTCACTGGTTCTTGCAGAAGCTCAAACGTGCTGCGTAACACGAGAATGAACCTCATTGGTTCTTGCTGAAGCTCAAACTTGCTGCGTAACACGAGAATGAACCTCACTGGTTCTTGCAGAAGCTCAAACGTGCTGCGTAACACACGAGAATGAACCTCACTGGTTCTTGCAGAAGCTCAAACGTGCTGCGTAACACATGAGAATGAACCTCATTGGTTCTTGCTGAAGCTCACACGTGCTGCGTAACACATGAGAATGAACCTCATTGGTTCTTGCAGAAGCTCAAACGTGCTGCGTAACACGAGAATGAACCTCATTGATTCTTGCTGAAGCTCAAACGTGCTGCGTAACACGAGAATGAACCTCATTGGTTCTTGCAGAAGCTCAAACGTGCTGCGTAACACATGAGAATGAACCTCATTGGTTCTTGCTGAAGCTCAAACGTGCTGCGTAACACGAGAATGAACCTCATTGGTTCTTGCTGAAGCTCAAACGTGCTGCCTAACACGAGAATGAAGCTCATTGGTTCTTGCTGAAGCTCAAACGTGCTGCGTAACACACGAGAATGAACCTCATTGGTTCTTGCTGAAGCTCAAACGTGCTGCGTAACACATGAGAATGAACCTCATTGGTTCTTGAGGAAGTTCAAACGTGCTGCGTAACACATGAGAATGAACCTCATTGGTTCTTGCAGAAGCTCAAACGTGCTGCGTAACACGAGAATGAACCTCATTGGTTCTTGCTGAAGCTCAAACGTGCTGCGTAACACGAGAATGAACCTCATTGGTTCTTGCAGAAGCTCAAATGTGCTGCGTAACACATGAGAATGAACCTCATTGGTTCTTGCTGAAGCTCAAACGTGCTGCGTAACACGAGAATGAACCTCATTGGTTCTTGCAGAAGCTCAAACGTGCTGCATAACACATGAGAATGAACCTCATTGGTTCTTGCTGAAGCTCAAACGTGCTGCGTAACACGAGAATGAACCTCATTGGTTCTTGCAGAAGCTCAAACGTGCTGCGTAACACATGAGAATGAGCCTCATTGGTTCTTGCAGAAGCTCAAACGTGCTGCGTAACACATGAGAATGAACCTCATTGGTTCTTGAGGAAGTTCAAACGTGCTGCATAACACATGAGAATGAACCTCATTGGTTCTTGCAGAAGCTCAAACGTGCTGCGTAACACATGAGAATTAACCTCATTGGTTCTTGCAGAAGCTCAAACGTGCTGCGTAACACGAGAATGAACCTCATTGGTTCTTGCAGAAGCTCAAACGTGCTGCGTAACACGAGAATGAACCTCATTGGTTCTTGCTAAAGCTCAAACGTGCTGCGTAACACGAGAATGAACCTCATTGGTTCTTGCTGAAGCTCAAACGTGCTGCGTAACACACGAGAATGAACCGCATTGGTTCTTGCAGAAGCTCAAACGTGCTGCGTAACACGAGAATGAACCTCATTGGTTCTTGCAGAAGCTCAAACGTGCTGCGTAACACATGAGAATGAACCTCATTGGTTCTTGCAGAAGCTCAAACGTGCTGCGTAACACGAGAATGAACCTCATTGGTTCTTGCTGAAGCTCAAACGTGCTGCGTAACACGAGAATGAACCTCATTGGTTCTTGCTGAAGCTCAAACGTGCTGCGTAACACGAGAATGAACCTCACTGGTTCTTGCAGAAGCTCAAACGTGCTGCGTAACACGAGAATGAACCTCATTGGTTCTTGCAGAAGCTCAAACGTGCTGCGTAACACGAGAATGAACCTCATTGGTTCTTGCTAAAGCTCAAACGTGCTGCGTAACACGAGAATGAACCTCATTGGTTCTTGCTGAAGCTCAAACGTGCTGCGTAACACGAGAATGAACCTCATTGGTTCTTGCTGAAGCTCAAACGTGCTGCGTAACACGAGAATGAACCTCTGGTTCTTGCTGAAGCTCAAACGTGCTGCGTAACACGAGAATGAACCTCACTGGTTCTTGCAGAAGCTCAAACGTGCTGCGTAACACGAGAATGAACCTCATTAGTTCTTGCTGAAGCTCAAACTTGCTGTGTAACACGAGAATGAACCTCACTGGTTCTTGCAGAAGCTCAAACGTGCTGCGTAACACACGAGAATGAACCTCATTGGTTCTTGCAGAAGCTCAAACGTGCTGCGTAACACATGAGAATGAACCTCATTGGTTCTTGCTGAAGCTCACACGTGCTGCGTAACACATGCGAATGAACCTCATTGGTTCTTGCAGAAGCTCAAACGTGCTGCGTAACACATGAGAATGAACCTCATTGGTTCTTGCAGAAGCTCAAACGTGCTGCATAACACATGAGAATGAACCTCATTGGTTCTTGCTGAAGCTCAAACGTGCTGCGTAACACAAGAATAAGCCTCATTGGTTCTTGCAGAAGCTCAAACGTGCTGCGTAACACATGAGAATAAATCTCATTGGTTCTTGAGGAAGTACAAACGTGCTGCGTAACACATGAGAATGAACCTCATTGGTTCTTGAGGAAGTTCAAACGTGCTGCGTAACACGAGAATGAACCGCATTGGTTCTTGCAGAAGCTCAAACGTGCTGCGTAACACGAGAATGAACCTCATTGGTTCTTGCAGAAGCTCAAACGTGCTGCGTAACACATGAGAATGAACCTCATTGGTTCTTGCAGAAGCTCAAACGTGCTGCGTAACACGAGAATGAACCTCATTGGTTCTTGCTGAAGCTCAAACGTGCTGCGTAACACGAGAATGAACCTCATTGGTTCTTGCTGAAGCTCAAACGTGCTGCGTAACACGAGAATGAACCTCACTGGTTCTTGCAGAAGCTCAAACGTGCTGCGTAACACGAGAATGAACCTCATTGGTTCTTGCAGAAGCTCAAACGTGCTGCGTAACACGAGAATGAACCTCATTGGTTCTTGCTAAAGCTCAAACGTGCTGCGTAACACGAGAATGAACCTCATTGGTTCTTGCTGAAGCTCAAACGTGCTGCGTAACACACGAGAATGAACCTCATTGGTTCTTGCTGAAGCTCAAACGTGCTGCGTAACACGAGAATGAACCTCTGGTTCTTGCTGAAGCTCAAACGTGCTGCGTAACACGAGAATGAACCTCACTGGTTCTTGCAGAAGCTCAAACGTGCTGCGTAACACGAGAATGAACCTCATTAGTTCTTGCTGAAGCTCAAACTTGCTGCGTAACACGAGAATGAACCTCACTGGTTCTTGCAGAAGCTCAAACGTGCTGCGTAACACACGAGAATGAACCTCATTGGTTCTTGCAGAAGCTCAAACGTGCTGCGTAACACATGAGAATGAACCTCATTGGTTCTTGCTGAAGCTCACACGTGCTGCGTAACACATGAGAATGAACCTCATTGGTTCTTGCAGAAGCTCAAACGTGCTGCGTAACACATGAGAATGAACCTCATTGGTTCTTGCAGAAGCTCAAACGTGCTGCATAACACATGAGAATGAACCTCATTGGTTCTTGCTGAAGCTCAAACGTGCTGCGTAACACAAGAATAAGCCTCATTGGTTCTTGCAGAAGCTCAAACGTGCTGCGTAACACATGAGAATAAATCTCATTGGTGCTTGAGGAAGTACAAACGTGCTGCGTAACACATGAGAATGAACCTCATTGGTTCTTGAGGAAGTTCAAACGTGCTGCGTAACACGAGAATGAACCGCATTGGTTCTTGCAGAAGCTCAAACGTGCTGCGTAACACGAGAATGAACCTCATTGGTTCTTGCAGAAGCTCAAACGTGCTGCGTAACACATGAGAATGAACCTCATTGGTTCTTGCAGAAGCTCAAACGTGCTGCGTAACACGAGAATGAACCTCATTGGTTCTTGCTGAAGCTCAAACGTGCTGCGTAACACGAGAATGAACCTCATTGGTTCTTGCTGAAGCTCAAACGTGCTGCGTAACACACGAGAATGAACCTCATTGGTTCTTGCTGAAGCTCAAACGTGCTGCGTAACACGAGAATGAACCTCATTGGTTCTTGCTGAAGCTCAAACGTGCTGCGTAACACGAGAATGAACCTCTGGTTCTTGCTGAAGCTCAAACGTGCTGCGTAACACGAGAATGAACCTCACTGGTTCTTGCAGAAGCTCAAACGTGCTGCGTAACACGAGAATGAACCTCATTGGTTCTTGCTGAAGCTCAAACTTGCTGCGTAACACGAGAATGAACCTCACTGGTTCTTGCAGAAGCTCAAACGTGCTGCGTAACACACGAGAATGAACCTCACTGGTTCTTGCAGAAGCTCAAACGTGCTGCGTAACACATGAGAATGAACCTCATTGGTTCTTGCTGAAGCTCACACGTGCTGCGTAACACATGAGAATGAACCTCATTGGTTCTTGCAGAAGCTCAAACGTGCTGCGTAACACGAGAATGAACCTCATTGATTCTTGCTGAAGCTCAAACGTGCTGCGTAACACGAGAATGAACCTCATTGGTTCTTGCAGAAGCTCAAACGTGCTGCGTAACACATGAGAATGAACCTCATTGGTTCTTGCTGAAGCTCAAACGTGCTGCGTAACACGAGAATGAACCTCATTGGTTCTTGCTGAAGCTCAAACGTGCTGCCTAACACGAGAATGAAGCTCATTGGTTCTTGCTGAAGCTCAAACGTGCTGCGTAACACACGAGAATGAACCTCATTGGTTCTTGCTGAAGCTCAAACGTGCTGCGTAACACATGAGAATGAACCTCATTGGTTCTTGAGGAAGTTCAAACGTGCTGCGTAACACATGAGAATGAACCTCATTGGTTCTTGCAGAAGCTCAAACGTGCTGCGTAACACGAGAATGAACCTCATTGGTTCTTGCTGAAGCTCAAACGTGCTGCGTAACACGAGAATGAACCTCATTGGTTCTTGCAGAAGCTCAAATGTGCTGCGTAACACATGAGAATGAACCTCATTGGTTCTTGCTGAAGCTCAAACGTGCTGCGTAACACGAGAATGAACCTCATTGGTTCTTGCAGAAGCTCAAACGTGCTGCATAACACATGAGAATGAACCTCATTGGTTCTTGCTGAAGCTCAAACGTGCTGCGTAACACGAGAATGAACCTCATTGGTTCTTGCAGAAGCTCAAACGTGCTGCGTAACACATGAGAATGAGCCTCATTGGTTCTTGCAGAAGCTCAAACGTGCTGCGTAACACATGAGAATGAACCTCATTGGTTCTTGAGGAAGTTCAAACGTGCTGCATAACACATGAGAATGAACCTCATTGGTTCTTGCAGAAGCTCAAACGTGCTGCGTAACACGAGAATGAACCGCATTGGTTCTTGCAGAAGCTCAAACGTGCTGCGTAACACGAGAATGAACCTCATTGGTTCTTGCAGAAGCTCAAACGTGCTGCGTAACACATGAGAATGAACCTCATTGGTTCTTGCAGAAGCTCAAACGTGCTGCGTAACACGAGAATGAACCTCATTGGTTCTTGCTGAAGCTCAAACGTGCTGCGTAACACGAGAATGAACCTCATTGGTTCTTGCTGAAGCTCAAACGTGCTGCGTAACACACGAGAATGAACCTCATTGGTTCTTGCTGAAGCTCAAACGTGCTGCGTAACACGAGAATGAACCTCATTGGTTCTTGCTGAAGCTCAAACGTGCTGCGTAACACGAGAATGAACCTCTGGTTCTTGCTGAAGCTCAAACGTGCTGCGTAACACGAGAATGAACCTCACTGGTTCTTGCAGAAGCTCAAACGTGCTGCGTAACACGAGAATGAACCTCATTGGTTCTTGCTGAAGCTCAAACTTGCTGCGTAACACGAGAATGAACCTCACTGGTTCTTGCTGAAGCTCAAACGTGCTGCCTAACACGAGAATGAAGCTCATTGGTTCTTGCTGAAGCTCAAACGTGCTGCGTAACACACGAGAATGAACCTCATTGGTTCTTGCTGAAGCTCAAACGTGCTGCGTAACACATGAGAATGAACCTCATTGGTTCTTGAGGAAGTTCAAACGTGCTGCGTAACACATGAGAATGAACCTCATTGGTTCTTGCAGAAGCTCAAACGTGCTGCGTAACACATGAGAATGAACCTCATTGGTTCTTGCTGAAGCTCAAACGTGCTGCGTAACACGAGAATGAACCTCATTGGTTCTTGCAGAAGCTCAAACGTGCTGCATAACACATGAGAATGAACCTCATTGGTTCTTGCTGAAGCTCAAACGTGCTGCGTAACACGAGAATGAACCTCATTGGTTCTTGCAGAAGCTCAAACGTGCTGCGTAACACATGAGAATGAGCCTCATTGGTTCTTGCAGAAGCTCAAACGTGCTGCGTAACACATGAGAATGAACCTCATTGGTTCTTGAGGAAGTTCAAACGTGCTGCATAACACATGAGAATGAACCTCATTGGTTCTTGCAGAAGCTCAAACGTGCTGCGTAACACATGAGAATTAACCTCATTGGTTCTTGCAGAAGCTCAAACGTGCTGCGTAACACGAGAATGAACCTCATTGGTTCTTGCAGAAGCTCAAACGTGCTGCGTAACACGAGAATGAACCTCATTGGTTCTTGCTAAAGCTCAAACGTGCTGCGTAACACGAGAATGAACCTCATTGGTTCTTGCTGAAGCTCAAACGTGCTGCGTAACACACGAGAATGAACCTCATTGGTTCTTGCTGAAGCTCAAACGTGCTGCGTAACACGAGAATGAACCTCTGGTTCTTGCTGAAGCTCAAACGTGCTGCGTAACACGAGAATGAACCTCACTGGTTCTTGCAGAAGCTCAAACGTGCTGCGTAACACGAGAATGAACCTCATTGGTTCTTGCTGAAGCTCAAACTTGCTGCGTAACACGAGAATGAACCTCACTGGTTCTTGCAGAAGCTCAAACGTGCTGCGTAACACACGAGAATGAACCTCATTGGTTCTTGCAGAAGCTCAAACGTGTTGCGTAACACACGAGAATGAACCTCATTGGTTCTTGCAGAAGCTCAAACGTGCTGCGTAACACATGAGAATGAACCTCATTGGTTCTTGCTGAAGCTCACACGTGCTGCGTAACACATGAGAATGAACCTCATTGGTTCTTGCAGAAGCTCAAACGTGCTGCGTAACACATGAGAATGAACCTCATTGGTTCTTGCAGAAGCTCAAACGTGCTGCATAACACATGAGAATGAACCTCATTGGTTCTTGCTGAAGCTCAAACGTGCTGCGTAACACAAGAATAAGCCTCATTGGTTCTTGCAGAAGCTCAAACGTGCTGCGTAACACATGAGAATAAATCTCATTGGTTCTTGAGGAAGTACAAACGTGCTGCGTAACACATGAGAATGAACCTCATTGGTTCTTGAGGAAGTTCAAACGTGCTGCGTAACACGAGAATGAACCGCATTGGTTCTTGCAGAAGCTCAAACGTGCTGCGTAACACGAGAATGAACCTCATTGGTTCTTGCAGAAGCTCAAACGTGCTGCGTAACACATGAGAATGAACCTCATTGGTTCTTGCAGAAGCTCAAACGTGCTGCGTAACACGAGAATGAACCTCATTGGTTCTTGCTGAAGCTCAAACGTGCTGCGTAACACGAGAATGAACCTCATTGGTTCTTGCTGAAGCTCAAACGTGCTGCGTAACACGAGAATGAACCTCACTGGTTCTTGCAGAAGCTCAAACGTGCTGCGTAACACGAGAATGAACCTCATTGGTTCTTGCAGAAGCTCAAACGTGCTGCGTAACACGAGAATGAACCTCATTGGTTCTTGCTAAAGCTCAAACGTGCTGCGTAACACGAGAATGAACCTCATTGGTTCTTGCTGAAGCTCAAACGTGCTGCGTAACACGAGAATGAACCTCATTGGTTCTTGCTGAAGCTCAAACGTGCTGCGTAACACGAGAATGAACCTCTGGTTCTTGCTGAAGCTCAAACGTGCTGCGTAACACGAGAATGAACCTCACTGGTTCTTGCAGAAGCTCAAACGTGCTGCGTAACACGAGAATGAACCTCATTAGTTCTTGCTGAAGCTCAAACTTGCTGTGTAACACGAGAATGAACCTCACTGGTTCTTGCAGAAGCTCAAACGTGCTGCGTAACACACGAGAATGAACCTCATTGGTTCTTGCAGAAGCTCAAACGTGCTGCGTAACACATGAGAATGAACCTCATTGGTTCTTGCTGAAGCTCACACGTGCTGCGTAACACATGAGAATGAACCTCATTGGTTCTTGCAGAAGCTCAAACGTGCTGCGTAACACATGAGAATGAACCTCATTGGTTCTTGCAGAAGCTCAAACGTGCTGCATAACACATGAGAATGAACCTCATTGGTTCTTGCTGAAGCTCAAACGTGCTGCGTAACACAAGAATAAGCCTCATTGGTTCTTGCAGAAGCTCAAACGTGCTGCGTAACACATGAGAATAAATCTCATTGGTTCTTGAGGAAGTACAAACGTGCTGCGTAACACATGAGAATGAACCTCATTGGTTCTTGAGGAAGTTCAAACGTGCTGCGTAACACGAGAATGAACCGCATTGGTTCTTGCAGAAGCTCAAACGTGCTGCGTAACACGAGAATGAACCTCATTGGTTCTTGCAGAAGCTCAAACGTGCTGCGTAACACATGAGAATGAACCTCATTGGTTCTTGCAGAAGCTCAAACGTGCTGCGTAACACGAGAATGAACCTCATTGGTTCTTGCTGAAGCTCAAACGTGCTGCGTAACACGAGAATGAACCTCATTGGTTCTTGCTGAAGCTCAAACGTGCTGCGTAACACGAGAATGAACCTCACTGGTTCTTGCAGAAGCTCAAACGTGCTGCGTAACACGAGAATGAACCTCATTGGTTCTTGCAGAAGCTCAAACGTGCTGCGTAACACGAGAATGAACCTCATTGGTTCTTGCTAAAGCTCAAACGTGCTGCGTAACACGAGAATGAACCTCATTGGTTCTTGCTGAAGCTCAAACGTGCTGCGTAACACACGAGAATGAACCTCATTGGTTCTTGCTGAAGCTCAAACGTGCTGCGTAACACGAGAATGAACCTCTGGTTCTTGCTGAAGCTCAAACGTGCTGCGTAACACGAGAATGAACCTCACTGGTTCTTGCAGAAGCTCAAACGTGCTGCGTAACACGAGAATGAACCTCATTAGTTCTTGCTGAAGCTCAAACTTGCTGCGTAACACGAGAATGAACCTCACTGGTTCTTGCAGAAGCTCAAACGTGCTGCGTAACACACGAGAATGAACCTCATTGGTTCTTGCAGAAGCTCAAACGTGCTGCGTAACACATGAGAATGAACCTCATTGGTTCTTGCTGAAGCTCACACGTGCTGCGTAACACATGAGAATGAACCTCATTGGTTCTTGCAGAAGCTCAAACGTGCTGCGTAACACATGAGAATGAACCTCATTGGTTCTTGCAGAAGCTCAAACGTGCTGCATAACACATGAGAATGAACCTCATTGGTTCTTGCTGAAGCTCAAACGTGCTGCGTAACACAAGAATAAGCCTCATTGGTTCTTGCAGAAGCTCAAACGTGCTGCGTAACACATGAGAATAAATCTCATTGGTTCTTGAGGAAGTACAAACGTGCTGCGTAACACATGAGAATGAACCTCATTGGTTCTTGCTGAAGCTCAAACGTGCTGCGTAACACGAGAATGAACCTCATTGGTTCTTGCTGAAGCTCAAACGTGCTGCGTAACACGAGAATGAACCTCTGGTTCTTGCTGAAGCTCAAACGTGCTGCGTAACACGAGAATGAACCTCACTGGTTCTTGCAGAAGCTCAAACGTGCTGCGTAACACGAGAATGAACCTCATTGGTTCTTGCTGAAGCTCAAACTTGCTGCGTAACACGAGAATGAACCTCACTGGTTCTTGCAGAAGCTCAAACGTGCTGCGTAACACACGAGAATGAACCTCACTGGTTCTTGCAGAAGCTCAAACGTGCTGCGTAACACATGAGAATGAACCTCATTGGTTCTTGCTGAAGCTCACACGTGCTGCGTAACACATGAGAATGAACCTCATTGGTTCTTGCAGAAGCTCAAACGTGCTGCGTAACACGAGAATGAACCTCATTGATTCTTGCTGAAGCTCAAACGTGCTGCGTAACACGAGAATGAACCTCATTGGTTCTTGCAGAAGCTCAAACGTGCTGCGTAACACATGAGAATGAACCTCATTGGTTCTTGCTGAAGCTCAAACGTGCTGCGTAACACGAGAATGAACCTCATTGGTTCTTGCTGAAGCTCAAACGTGCTGCCTAACACGAGAATGAAGCTCATTGGTTCTTGCTGAAGCTCAAACGTGCTGCGTAACACACGAGAATGAACCTCATTGGTTCTTGCTGAAGCTCAAACGTGCTGCGTAACACATGAGAATGAACCTCATTGGTTCTTGAGGAAGTTCAAACGTGCTGCGTAACACATGAGAATGAACCTCATTGGTTCTTGCAGAAGCTCAAACGTGCTGCGTAACACGAGAATGAACCTCATTGGTTCTTGCTGAAGCTCAAACGTGCTGCGTAACACGAGAATGAACCTCATTGGTTCTTGCAGAAGCTCAAATGTGCTGCGTAACACATGAGAATGAACCTCATTGGTTCTTGCTGAAGCTCAAACGTGCTGCGTAACACGAGAATGAACCTCATTGGTTCTTGCAGAAGCTCAAACGTGCTGCATAACACATGAGAATGAACCTCATTGGTTCTTGCTGAAGCTCAAACGTGCTGCGTAACACGAGAATGAACCTCATTGGTTCTTGCAGAAGCTCAAACGTGCTGCGTAACACATGAGAATGAGCCTCATTGGTTCTTGCAGAAGCTCAAACGTGCTGCGTAACACATGAGAATGAACCTCATTGGTTCTTGAGGAAGTTCAAACGTGCTGCATAACACATGAGAATGAACCTCATTGGTTCTTGCAGAAGCTCAAACGTGCTGCGTAACACATGAGAATTAACCTCATTGGTTCTTGCAGAAGCTCAAACGTGCTGCGTAACACGAGAATGAACCTCATTGGTTCTTGCAGAAGCTCAAACGTGCTGCGTAACACGAGAATGAACCTCATTGGTTCTTGCAGAAGCTCAAACGTGCTGCGTAACACGAGAATGAACCTCATTGGTTCTTGCTAAAGCTCAAACGTGCTGCGTAACACGAGAATGAACCTCATTGGTTCTTGCTGAAGCTCAAACGTGCTGCGTAACACACGAGAATGAACCTCATTGGTTCTTGCTGAAGCTCAAACGTGCTGCGTAACACGAGAATGAACCTCTGGTTCTTGCTGAAGCTCAAACGTGCTGCGTAACACGAGAATGAACCTCACTGGTTCTTGCAGAAGCTCAAACGTGCTGCGTAACACGAGAATGAACCTCATTGGTTCTTGCTGAAGCTCAAACTTGCTGCGTAACACGAGAATGAACCTCACTGGTTCTTGCAGAAGCTCAAACGTGCTGCGTAACACACGAGAATGAACCTCATTGGTTCTTGCAGAAGCTCAAACGTGCTGCGTAACACACGAGAATGAACCTCATTGGTTCTTGCAGAAGCTCAAACGTGCTGCGTAACACATGAGAATGAACCTCATTGGTTCTTGCTGAAGCTCACACGTGCTGCGTAACACATGAGAATGAACCTCATTGGTTCTTGCAGAAGCTCAAACGTGCTGCGTAACACATGAGAATGAACCTCATTGGTTCTTGCAGAAGCTCAAACGTGCTGCATAACACATGAGAATGAACCTCATTGGTTCTTGCTGAAGCTCAAACGTGCTGCGTAACACAAGAATAAGCCTCATTGGTTCTTGCAGAAGCTCAAACGTGCTGCGTAACACATGAGAATAAATCTCATTGGTTCTTGAGGAAGTACAAACGTGCTGCGTAACACATGAGAATGAACCTCATTGGTTCTTGAGGAAGTTCAAACGTGCTGCGTAACACGAGAATGAACCGCATTGGTTCTTGCAGAAGCTCAAACGTGCTGCGTAACACGAGAATGAACCTCATTGGTTCTTGCAGAAGCTCAAACGTGCTGCGTAACACATGAGAATGAACCTCATTGGTTCTTGCAGAAGCTCAAAAGTGCTGCGTAACACGAGAATGAACCTCATTGGTTCTTGCTGAAGCTCAAACGTGCTGCGTAACACGAGAATGAACCTCATTGGTTCTTGCTGAAGCTCAAACGTGCTGCGTAACACGAGAATGAACCTCACTGGTTCTTGCAGAAGCTCAAACGTGCTGCGTAACACGAGAATGAACCTCATTGGTTCTTGCAGAAGCTCAAACGTGCTGCGTAACACGAGAATGAACCTCATTGGTTCTTGCTAAAGCTCAAACGTGCTGCGTAACACGAGAATGAACCTCATTGGTTCTTGCTGAAGCTCAAACGTGCTGCGTAACACGAGAATGAACCTCATTGGTTCTTGCTGAAGCTCAAACGTGCTGCGTAACACGAGAATGAACCTCTGGTTCTTGCTGAAGCTCAAACGTGCTGCGTAACACGAGAATGAACCTCACTGGTTCTTGCAGAAGCTCAAACGTGCTGCGTAACACGAGAATGAACCTCATTGGTTCTTGCTGAAGCTCAAACTTGCTGTGTAACACGAGAATGAACCTCACTGGTTCTTGCAGAAGCTCAAACGTGCTGCGTAACACACGAGAATGAACCTCATTGGTTCTTGCAGAAGCTCAAACGTGCTGCGTAACACATGAGAATGAACCTCATTGGTTCTTGCTGAAGCTCACACGTGCTGCGTAACACATGAGAATGAACCTCATTGGTTCTTGCAGAAGCTCAAACGTGCTGCGTAACACATGAGAATGAACCTCATTGGTTCTTGCAGAAGCTCAAACGTGCTGCATAACACATGAGAATGAACCTCATTGGTTCTTGCTGAAGCTCAAACGTGCTGCGTAACACAAGAATAAGCCTCATTGGTTCTTGCAGAAGCTCAAACGTGCTGCGTAACACATGAGAATAAATCTCATTGGTTCTTGAGGAAGTACAAACGTGCTGCGTAACACATGAGAATGAACCTCATTGGTTCTTGAGGAAGTTCAAACGTGCTGCGTAACACGAGAATGAACCGCATTGGTTCTTGCAGAAGCTCAAACGTGCTGCGTAACACGAGAATGAACCTCATTGGTTCTTGCAGAAGCTCAAACGTGCTGCGTAACACATGAGAATGAACCTCATTGGTTCTTGCAGAAGCTCAAACGTGCTGCGTAACACGAGAATGAACCTCATTGGTTCTTGCTGAAGCTCAAACGTGCTGCGTAACACGAGAATGAACCTCATTGGTTCTTGCTGAAGCTCAAACGTGCTGCGTAACACACGAGAATGAACCTCATTGGTTCTTGCAGAAGCTCAAACGTGCTGCGTAACACATGAGAATGAACCTCATTGGTTCTTGCTGAAGCTCACACGTGCTGCGTAACACATGAGAATGAACCTCATTGGTTCTTGCAGAAGCTCAAACGTGCTGCGTAACACATGAGAATGAACCTCATTGGTTCTTGCAGAAGCTCAAACGTGCTGCATAACACATGAGAATGAACCTCATTGGTTCTTGCTGAAGCTCAAACGTGCTGCGTAACACAAGAATAAGCCTCATTGGTTCTTGCAGAAGCTCAAACGTGCTGCGTAACACATGAGAATAAATCTCATTGGTTCTTGAGGAAGTACAAACGTGCTGCGTAACACATGAGAATGAACCTCATTGGTTCTTGAGGAAGTTCAAACGTGCTGCGTAACACGAGAATGAACCGCATTGGTTCTTGCAGAAGCTCAAACGTGCTGCGTAACACGAGAATGAACCTCATTGGTTCTTGCAGAAGCTCAAACGTGCTGCGTAACACGAGAATGAACCTCATTGGTTCTTGCTGAAGCTCAAACGTGCTGCGTAACACGAGAATGAACCTCATTGGTTCTTGCTGAAGCTCAAACGTGCTGCGTAACACGAGAATGAACCTCACTGGTTCTTGCAGAAGCTCAAACGTGCTGCGTAACACGAGAATGAACCTCATTGGTTCTTGCAGAAGCTCAAACGTGCTGCGTAACACGAGAATGAACCTCATTGGTTCTTGCTAAAGCTCAAACGTGCTGCGTAACACGAGAATGAACCTCATTGGTTCTTGCTGAAGCTCAAACGTGCTGCGTAACACACGAGAATGAACCTCATTGGTTCTTGCTGAAGCTCAAACGTGCTGCGTAACACGAGAATGAACCTCTGGTTCTTGCTGAAGCTCAAACGTGCTGCGTAACACGAGAATGAACCTCACTGGTTCTTGCAGAAGCTCAAACGTGCTGCGTAACACGAGAATGAACCTCATTAGTTCTTGCTGAAGCTCAAACTTGCTGCGTAACACGAGAATGAACCTCACTGGTTCTTGCAGAAGCTCAAACGTGCTGCGTAACACACGAGAATGAACCTCATTGGTTCTTGCAGAAGCTCAAACGTGCTGCGTAACACATGAGAATGAACCTCATTGGTTCTTGCTGAAGCTCACACGTGCTGCGTAACACATGAGAATGAACCTCATTGGTTCTTGCAGAAGCTCAAACGTGCTGCGTAACACATGAGAATGAACCTCATTGGTTCTTGCAGAAGCTCAAACGTGCTGCATAACACATGAGAATGAACCTCATTGGTTCTTGCTGAAGCTCAAACGTGCTGCGTAACACAAGAATAAGCCTCATTGGTTCTTGCAGAAGCTCAAACGTGCTGCGTAACACATGAGAATAAATCTCATTGGTTCTTGAGGAAGTACAAACGTGCTGCGTAACACATGAGAATGAACCTCATTGGTTCTTGAGGAAGTTCAAACGTGCTGCGTAACACGAGAATGAACCGCATTGGTTCTTGCAGAAGCTCAAACGTGCTGCGTAACACGAGAATGAACCTCATTGGTTCTTGCTGAAGCTCAAATGTGCTGCGTAACACATGAGAATGAACCTCATTGGTTCTTGAGGAAGTTCAAACGTGCTGCATAACACATGAGAATGAACCTCATTGGTTCTTGCAGAAGCTCAAACGTGCTGCGTAACACATGAGAATGAACCTCATTGGTTCTTGCAGAAGCTCAAACGTGCTGCGTAACACGAGAATGAACCTCATTGGTTCTTGCAGAAGCTCAAACGTGCTGCGTAACACGAGAATGAACCTCATTGGTTCTTGCAGAAGCTCAAACGTGCTGCGTAACACGAGAATGAACCTCATTGGTTCTTGCTAAAGCTCAAACGTGCTGCGTAACACGAGAATGAACCTCATTGGTTCTTGCTGAAGCTCAAACGTGCTGCGTAACACACGAGAATGAACCTCATTGGTTCTTGCTGAAGCTCAAACGTGCTGCGTAACACGAGAATGAACCTCTGGTTCTTGCTGAAGCTCAAACGTGCTGCGTAACACGAGAATGAACCTCACTGGTTCTTGCAGAAGCTCAAACGTGCTGCGTAACACGAGAATGAACCTCATTGGTTCTTGCTGAAGCTCAAACTTGCTGCGTAACATGAGAATGAACCTCACTGGTTCTTGCAGAAGCTCAAACGTGCTGCGTAACACACGAGAATGAACCTCATTGGTTCTTGCAGAAGCTCAAACGTGCTGCGTAACACATGAGAATGAACCTCATTGGTTCTTGCTGAAGCTCACACGTGCTGCGTAACACATGAGAATGAACCTCATTGGTTTTTGCAGAAGCTCAAACGTGCTGCGTAACACATGAGAATGAACCTCATTGGTTCTTGCAGAAGCTCAAACGTGCTGCATAACACATGAGAATGAACCTCATTGGTTCTTGAGGAAGTTCAAACGTGCTGCGTAACACATGAGAATGAACCTCATTGGTTCTTGCAGAAGCTCAAACGTGCTGCGTAACACGAGAATGAACCTCATTGGTTCTTGCAGAAGCTCAAACGTGCTGCGTAACACATGAGAATGAACCTCATTGGTTCTTGCTGAAGCTCAAACGTGCTGCGTAACACGAGAATGAACCTCATTGGTTCTTGCTGAAGCTCAAACGTGCTGCGTAACACGAGAATGAAGCTCATTGGTTCTTGCTGAAGCTCAAACGTGCTGCGTAACACACGAGAATGAACCTCATTGGTTCTTGCTGAAGCTCAAACGTGCTGCGTAACACATGAGAATGAACCTCATTGGTTCTTGAGGAAGTTCAAACGTGCTGCGTAACACATGAGAATGAACCTCATTGGTTCTTGAGGAAGTTCAAACGTGCTGCGTAACACATGAGAATGAACCTCATTGGTTCTTGCAGAAGCTCAAACGTGCTGCGTAACACGAGAATGAACCTCATTGGTTCTTGCTGAAGCTCAAACGTGCTGCGTAACACGAGAATGAACCTCATGGGTTCTTGCAGAAGCTCAAACGTGCTGCGTAACACATGAGAATGAACCTCATTGGTTCTTGCTGAAGCTCAAACGTGCTGCGTAACACGAGAATGAACCTCATTGGTTCTTGCAGAAGCTCAAACGTGCTGCATAACACATGAGAATGAACCTCATTTGTTCTTGCTGAAGCTCAAACGTGCTGCGTAACACGAGAATGAACCTCATTGGTTCTTGCAGAAGCTCAAACGTGCTGCGTAACACATGAGAATGAGCCTCATTGGTTCTTGCAGAAGCTCAAACGTGCTGCGTAACACATGAGAATGAACCTCATTGGTTCTTGAGGAAGTTCAAACGTGCTGCATAACACATGAGAATGAACCTCATTGGTTCTTGCAGAAGCTCAAACGTGCTGCGTAACACATGAGAATGAACCTCATTGGTTCTTGCAGAAGCTCAAACGTGCTGCGTAACACGAGAATGAACCTCATTGGTTCTTGCAGAAGCTCAAACGTGCTGCGTAACACGAGAATGAACCTCATTGGTTCTTGCAGAAGCTCAAACGTGCTGCGTAACACGAGAATGAACCTCATTGGTTCTTGCTAAAGCTCAAACGTGCTGCGTAACACGAGAATGAACCTCATTGGTTTTTGCTGAAGCTCAAACGTGCTGCGTAACACACGAGAATGAACCTCATTGGTTCTTGCTGAAGCTCAAACGTGCTGCGTAACACGAGAATGAACCTCTGGTTCTTGCTGAAGCTCAAACGTGCTGCGTAACACGAGAATGAACCTCACTGGTTCTTGCAGAAGCTCAAACGTGCTGCGTAACACGAGAATGAACCTCATTGGTTCTTGCTGAAGCTCAAACTTGCTGCGTAACACGAGAATGAACCTCACTGGTTCTTGCAGAAGCTCAAACGTGCTGCGTAACACACGAGAATGAACCTCACTGGTTCTTGCAGAAGCTCAAACGTGCTGCGTAACACATGAGAATGAACCTCATTGGTTCTTGCTGAAGCTCACACGTGCTGCGTAACACATGAGAATGAACCTCATTGGTTCTTGCAGAAGCTCAAACGTGCTGCGTAACACGAGAATGAACCTCATTGATTCTTGCTGAAGCTCAAACGTGCTGCGTAACACGAGAATGAACCTCATTGGTTCTTGCAGAAGCTCAAACGTGCTGCGTAACACATGAGAATGAACCTCATTGGTTCTTGCTGAAGCTCAAACGTGCTGCGTAACACGAGAATGAACCTCATTGGTTCTTGCTGAAGCTCAAACGTGCTGCCTAACACGAGAATGAAGCTCATTGGTTCTTGCTGAAGCTCAAACGTGCTGCGTAACACACGAGAATGAACCTCATTGGTTCTTGCTGAAGCTCAAACGTGCTGCGTAACACATGAGAATGAACCTCATTGGTTCTTGAGGAAGTTCAAACGTGCTGCGTAACACATGAGAATGAACCTCATTGGTTCTTGCAGAAGCTCAAACGTGCTGCGTAACACGAGAATGAACCTCATTGGTTCTTGCTGAAGCTCAAACGTGCTGCGTAACACGAGAATGAACCTCATTGGTTCTTGCAGAAGCTCAAATGTGCTGCGTAACACATGAGAATGAACCTCATTGGTTCTTGCTGAAGCTCAAACGTGCTGCGTAACACGAGAATGAACCTCATTGGTTCTTGCAGAAGCTCAAACGTGCTGCATAACACATGAGAATGAACCTCATTGGTTCTTGCTGAAGCTCAAACGTGCTGCGTAACACGAGAATGAACCTCATTGGTTCTTGCAGAAGCTTAAACGTGCTGCGTAACACATGAGAATGAGCCTCATTGGTTCTTGCAGAAGCTCAAACGTGCTGCGTAACACATGAGAATGAACCTCATTGGTTCTTGAGGAAGTTCAAACGTGCTGCATAACACATGAGAATGAACCTCATTGGTTCTTGCAGAAGCTCAAACATGCTGCGTAACACATGAGAATTAACCTCATTGGTTCTTGCAGAAGCTCAAACGTGATGCGTAACACGAGAATGAACCTCATTGGTTCTTGCAGAAGCTCAAACGTGCTGCGTAACACGAGAATGAACCTCATTGGTTCTTGCAGAAGCTCAAACGTGCTGCGTAACACGAGAATGAACCTCATTGGTTCTTGCTAAAGCTCAAACGTGCTGCGTAACACGAGAATGAACCTCATTGGTTCTTGCTGAAGCTCAAACGTGCTGCGTAACACACGAGAATGAACCTCATTGGTTCTTGCTGAAGCTCAAACGTGCTGCGTAACACGAGAATGAACCTCTGGTTCTTGCTGAAGCTCAAACGTGCTGCGTAACACGAGAATGAACCTCACTGGTTCTTGCAGAAGCTCAAACGTGCTGCGTAACACGAGAATGAACCTCATTGGTTCTTGCTGAAGCTCAAACTTGCTGCGTAACACGAGAATGAACCTCACTGGTTCTTGCAGAAGCTCAAACGTGCTGCGTAACACACGAGAATGAACCTCATTGGTTCTTGCAGAAGCTCAAACGTGCTGCGTAACACACGAGAATGAACCTCATTGGTTCTTGCAGAAGCTCAAACGTGCTGCGTAACACATGAGAATGAACCTCATTGGTTCTTGCTGAAGCTCACACGTGCTGCGTAACACATGAGAATGAACCTCATTGGTTCTTGCAGAAGCTCAAACGTGCTGCGTAACACATGAGAATGAACCTCATTGGTTCTTGCAGAAGCTCAAACGTGCTGCATAACACATGAGAATGAACCTCATTGGTTCTTGCTGAAGCTCAAACGTGCTGCGTAACACAAGAATAAGCCTCATTGGTTCTTGCTGAAGCTCAAACGTGCTGCGTAACACAAGAATAAGCCTCATTGGTTCTTGCAGAAGCTCAAACGTGCTGCGTAACACATGAGAATAAATCTCATTGGTTCTTGAGGAAGTACAAACGTGCTGCGTAACACATGAGAATGAACCTCATTGGTTCTTGAGGAAGTTCAAACGTGCTGCGTAACACGAGAATGAACCGCATTGGTTCTTGCAGAAGCTCAAACGTGCTGCGTAACACGAGAATGAACCTCATTGGTTCTTGCAGAAGCTCAAACGTGCTGCGTAACACATGAGAATGAACCTCATTGGTTCTTGCAGAAGCTCAAACGTGCTGCGTAACACGAGAATGAACCTCATTGGTTCTTGCTGAAGCTCAAACGTGCTGCGTAACACGAGAATGAACCTCATTGGTTCTTGCTGAAGCTCAAACGTGCTGCGTAACACGAGAATGAACCTCACTGGTTCTTGCAGAAGCTCAAACGTGCTGCGTAACACGAGAATGAACCTCATTGGTTCTTGCAGAAGCTCAAACGTGCTGCGTAACACGAGAATGAACCTCATTGGTTCTTGCTGAAGCTCAAACGTGCTGCGTAACACGAGAATGAACCTCATTGGTTCTTGCTGAAGCTCAAACGTGCTGCGTAACACACGAGAATGAACCTCATTGGTTCTTGCTGAAGCTCAAACGT
Source organism: Coreius guichenoti (assembly GCA_039654105.1). Classification (NCBI taxonomy): domain Eukaryota; kingdom Metazoa; phylum Chordata; class Actinopteri; order Cypriniformes; family Gobionidae; genus Coreius; species Coreius guichenoti. The sequence continues at coordinate 15,150,344 of CM077179.1, forward strand.
GCTGCGTAACACGAGAATGAACCTCTGGTTCTTGCTGAAGCTCAAACGTGCTGCGTAACACACGAGAATGAACCTCATTGGTTCTTGCTGAAGCTCAAACGTGCTGCGTAACACGAGAATGAACCTCATTGGTTCTTGCTGAAGCTCAAACTTGCTGCGTAACACGAGAATGAACCTCATTGGTTCTTGCAGAAGCTCAAACGTGCTGCGTAACACACGAGAATGAACCTCATTGGTTCTTGCTGAAGCTCAAACGTGCTGCGTAACACGAGAATGAACCTCATTGGTTCTTGCTGAAGCTCAAACGTGCTGCGTAACACGAGAATGAACTTCAATGGTTCTTGCAGAAGCTCAAACATGCTGCGTAACGCGAGAATGAACCTCATTGTTTCTTGTAGAAGCTCAAACATGCTGCGTAACATATGAGATTGAACCTCATTGGTTCTTCCAGAAGCTCAAACGTGCTGCGTAACACGAGAATGAACCTCATTGGTTCTTGCAGAAGCTCAAACGTGCTGCGTAACACATGAGAATGAACCTCATTGGTTCTTGCGGAAGCTCAAACGTGCTGCGTATCACGAGAATGAACCTCATTGGTTCTTGCAGAAGCTCAAACGTGCTGCGTAACACACGAGAATGAACCTCATTGGTTCTTGCTGAAGCTCAAACGTGCTGCGTAACACGAGAATGAACCTCATTGGTTCTTGAGGAAGTTCAAACGTGCTGCATAACACATGAGAATGAACCTCATTGGTTCTTGCAGAAGCTCAAACGTGCTGCGTAACACCTCATTGGTTCTTGCAGAAGCTCAAACGTGCTGCGTAACACACGAGAATGAACCTCATTGGTTCTTGCTGAAGCTCAAACGTGCTGCGTATCACGAGAATGAACCTCATTGGTTCTTGCAGAAGCTCAAACGTGCTGCGTAACACACGAGAATGAACCTCATTGGTTCTTGCTGAAGCTCAAATGTGCTGCGTAACACATGAGAATGAACCTCATTGGTTCTTAAGGAAGTTCAAACGTGCTGCGTAACACACGAGAATGAACCTCATTGGTTCTTGAGGAAGTTCAAACGTGCTGCGTAACACATGAGAATGAACCTCATTGGTTCTCTTATGTCAAGCAAGCGTGTTTGAGCTTCCTTTTATCATAACTGATGTGTGATGAATGTTTATATGTGAATAAAAGCCTAAATTCAATCTGTTCATCATATAAAGCAATCGAGCCGCTCTAAACCACTCAATTCATATGGATTAGTTTTACAATCTTTTTATGAACTTTTTAAAGTTTTTGCGTGGACTGTCAATGGAGGGACAGAAATCTCGCTGATTTCATTAAAATATCTTCATGTGTTTTTCAAAGATGAACGAAAATTTGGAACAAGTAAATAATGACAGAATTTTCATTTCTGGGTGAACTATCCCTTTAATGTTAAATAGAGATCTGTCAATTTACAGATACACAATCATTTATATTGTCAGAAATAATTTCACTTAATTCCAAATGGGGTAGAGCTTGTTATAAGAATAAAACAATTAGATAATGTAATTTTTTATACTAAAAGTATATTTTGTTTAGTACTTAAACTTTTGCAGATAAAATCATAACATATTAGATTAAACTGTAGTTTCTCAGGCAAAATGTGATGCATTTTTAACCTGCTAATTTCAAACCATTATGCTTATACAGCTAGCTAAACAGTGGCTGACATCTTTAAAAAGTGTTACAACGATCCCCTTACATACAACTAAAAACAGTTTCTTTTTAATAATCTTAGAGAATGCCTAGACAGTGGAAAAGAAAAATAGATGTGTGCCTGCCAGTGTTTAAAAAAAAAAAAAAAAAGGAACTAATGAAGTTTTAAAGGAGGGCAGGTCAGTCAGATCAGTTGCGAAGACAACGTTGAAAGCCAGTGCTGAGACCTCAAGACAATGAAAACTTTTATTTTGTCTGTATAGAGCCATTTGGCATCTCAAAGCCAAAGGAAGTGTGGGTAAAATGTGCCCTATGCAGTCTCTGTGCCCACCAAGCCTGCACTCTAGGGTTAACAGCAGTGATTTTTCACCATTGTTACTCTGATTTACAATAGTCAAATGCAACAGTAAGTGGATTTGAGCTGTGGTCAATCACAGAAAGAGAGGCATTGTTTTGTATTGTTCTTTTGGATTGATAAACCTGTTTTTTTTTTAAAGCATAATGCATAGTGTGGCCACTGTATTTGCTTCATTTGTCTAATTGTTACAACTTACTCCAGCATGTGTTACAACCAGGGCTTGACATTAACACCCGTAATCCCGCTAAATGCGGGTGTATTTCAGCAGTGGTGTGTAACGCAGTCACTCCTACTAGCCACTTTGGTGGCTTGAATTCTATATATATTTCTCAATTGTAGTCTTTTAAAAATGCATCTGAAATAATAAACTAAGTGTAATGTAGTGTTGTCAAAAATATTTATTTTTTCGAAATATCTGAAATGCTTCAAATACTAATTTTCCACAAAATAGATACACGATACCAGCTGCGCTTTCTCACTCTCTCATCTCTCCGACAGCGAGTTACACACAAACCTGCCTCCTCTCACTCACTCCGGATGAATATTGTTGCTGTTTGGGGCTTGAATTTTCGGCGTGGGATTGCGCATATTGTGCATAATTTGACTCATTCCCGCAGACTTTGTGCTCACATAAAGCCGTCTCTCAGTACTAAATTGAGTGCTTTTTCACTGCTTATTGCGCAAATATCATATTGCGCAAATACACATACAACAGTCAAATACACCGCAAATAATGTCAAAATGCTGGTCTTGGCGAGTATTCACGCAAACACAGTCAGTTATGTCTTAAGTGAACGTAAACATTTGAGAAAGAAAACGCATGTGTAACAGTATAATGGATCCGTGCATCAGGTCTTAAAGTGACAGCAGCCTAATATACTTGCTGACAAATTATAAGATAATTATAAGATAATATTAAAAATATCTATATGGCAATTTTTTCCCATTTCCCCAACCACTAGCCACAGTGGCTGGTGAGCAAAAAAGTTAATAGGTTTGTTCACACCATATCGTAATTACCGTAACTAATCTGACCTGTAAAAAGCATTCACCTGATCATAGAACTCGTAACTACAACTTCAGACTCATAATTCTCTGAGAGCTACGACTTTATACCATGTGACCACTGCAGATTTATTTTGAGCAAGAGAAATGTAGAAGTCTGAATCCGAGGCCATGAAGAGCTCCAAGTACAGCGTCGTGTTCGTCATCTCTTATTTACGGTAATTATGGTGTGAGCGCAGCAAATGTCAAGCCCTGGTTACAACCTACCCCAGTAGTGGGGTAGATTGTAACAAAGGCACACCATGTATTTGACATCAACTCATAAAGGCTGTGATGTTCATGCAGTAAACAATGTGGGTACTTTGTATAAAAGTTTGAGCACTCTAGCTCAATTCAGTGAGTTGCAGATGCTGAAGCAAAAAGTGTTACAACCATACCCGGTCTCCCATATACATACAAGTTTTGAAGTAAGTCTGATCATTCAGTGCAGTGGAGAGGCTACATAAGAGCCCACTCAGATTGACGGCTAGTCCAAAAAAGAATTTTTTGTGGGAAAGGAGAAAAATAAAAAAAAAATCACACACATGACAATAATAATCGCATACATGAATTTAGTGGATGTCACTCCCGAAACTTTGCAGCATGTACATGACCGCTGGTCAAGCATGACATTTTTTTAAAATTCAAATTCTGAATTGATTATATATTGCCTAGAAAGCGCGCAAAGAGCTAGTTCTATGGAAGCCTCTTTCCGCCACAAAATAAAACATTTTAAAACATAATTGTGACTTTTTATTTCACAATTGTGTTTACATCTCGCAATTCTGACTTTTTTTTTTTTTTCAGAATTGCGAGATATAAAGTCAGAATTAAAGTCAGAATTGCATGATATAACGTCAGAATTGTGATATAAACTCGCAATTCTGACTTTATATCTCGCAATTCTGACTTTATATCTCGCAATTCTGACTTTATATCTCTCAATTCTGACTTTATATCTCACAATTCTGACTTTATATCTTACAATTCTGACTTTATATCTCTCAATTCTGACTTTATATCTCACAATTCTGACTTTATATCTCACAATTCTGACTTTATATCTCTCAATTCTGACTTTATATCTCACAATTCTGACTTTATATCTCTCAATTCTGACTTTATATCACACAATTCTGACTTTATATCTCGCAATTCTGACTTTATATCTCACAATTCTGACTTTATATCTCTCAATTCTGACTTTATATCTCACAATTCTGACTTTATATCTCACAATTCTGACTTTATATCTCGCAATTCTGACTTTATATCTCACAATTCTGACTTTATATCTTACAATTCTGACTTTATATTTCTCAATTCTGACTTTATATCTCACAATTCTGACTTTATATCTCACAATTCTGACTTTATATCTCTCAATTCTGACTTTATATCTCGCAATTCTGACTTTATATCTCGCAATTCTGACTTTATATCTCGCAATTCTGACTTTATATCTCGCAATTCTGACTTTATATCTCGCAATTCTGACTTTATATCTCGCAATTCTGACTTTATATCTCGCAATTCTGACTTTATATCTCGCAATTCTGACTTTATATCTCGCAATTCTGACTTTATATCTCGCAATTCTGACTTTATATCTCGCAATTCTGACTTTATATCTCGCAATTCTGACTTTATATCTTACAATTCTGACTTTATATCTCTCAATTCTGACTTTATATCTCACAATTCTGACTTTATATCTCACAATTCTGACTTTATATCTCTCAATTCTGACTTTATATCTCTCAATTCTGACTTTATATCTCACAATTCTGACTTTATATCTCTCAATTCTGACTTTATATCTCTCAATTCTGACTTTATATCTCACAATTCTGACTTTATATCTCTCAATTCTGACTTTATATCACACAATTCTGACTTTATATCTCGCAGTTCTGACTTTATATCTCACAATTCTGACTTTATATCTCTCAATTCTGACTTTATATCTCACAATTCTGACTTTATATCTCGCAATTCTGACTTTATATCTCACAATTCTGACTTTATATCTCGCAATTCTGACTTTATATCTCACAATTCTGACTTTATATCTTACAATTCTGACTTTATATCTCTCAATTCTGACTTTATATCTCTCAATTCTGACTTTATATCTCTCAATTCTGACTTTATATCTCACAATTCTGACTTTATATCTCACAATTCTGACTTTATATCTCTCAATTCTGACTTTATATCTCGCAATTCTGACTTTATATCTCGCAATTCTGACTTTAAATCTCGCAATTCTGACTTTATATCGCACAATTCTGACTTTATATCGCACAATTCTGACTTTAAATCTTGCAATTCTGACTTTATATCGTGCAATTCTGACTTTATATCTCGCAATTCTGACTTTATAACTCGCAATTGCAACTTTATTTCATACAATTCTGAGAAAAAAATCAGAATTGTGAGATAAAAAGTCGCAATTACCTTTTTTTTATTCTGTGGCGGAAACAAGCTTCCATATAGTTATCTATAGGTTATAGATGCACAGTTTTGTGTTGAATATTATTTGTTTACTCATCGAATTGGATTTAATTAATCTCTGTTCTGCAATGAGATTACTTTGTCTTTATTGAGAGCTGGAATCAGTGCATCTGCAAACAACTGTGTAAAAGTGTGTGCAGATCAGCTGTGTTTACCCTCACTGACATTCTCACAGTTAGGAATAAGACTTTACCATGGAAACTGAAGAGCAAAGCAGACTGTGCTGCTCATAGTCGACAGTGCTTACATACTGAGAGCTGCTTGAGTTTGTGCGCGTGACTGTGTTTGTGTGCTTATCATGTTCTCACCTGGACCAGATGTTCATATGATTCATGGCCCACGAAGACACACCAGACTCTCCTAACAGATGGTGCAGTCTTTGGAAAGAAAACAACAACTAATTTTCTCGAACTTGCTTATATAATCGACCAAAAAAGAGGGGTTGGTGACAGTGTAGTTACCAGCAACTGGCAGCGCAATATTAAAAATATACACTGTATTGCCAAAAGTATTGGGACACCCCTCCAAATCATTGAATTCAGGTGTTCCAATCACTTCCATGGCCACAGGTGTATAAAATCAAGCACCTAGGCATGCCGACTGCTTCTACAAACATTTGTGAAAGAATGGGTCGCTCTCAGGAGCTCAGTGAATTCAAGCGTGGTGCCGTGATAGGTTGCCACCTGTGCAATAAGTCCATTTGTGAAATTTCTTCACTACTAAATATTCCACGGTCAACTGTTAGTGGTATTATAGCAAAGTGGAAGCAATTGGGAACAACAGCAACTCAGCCATGAAGTGGTAGGCCAAAATCACAGAGTAGGTTAGCGCATGCTGAGGCGCACAGTGCGCAGAAGTCGCCAACTTTCTGCAGAGTCAATAGCTACAGACCTCCAAACTTCATGTGGCCTTCAGATTAGTAGAGAGCTTCATGGAATGGGTTTCCATGGCCGAACAGCTGCATCCAAGCCTTACATCACCAAGTGCAATGCAAAGCGTGTAAAGCACGCCACCACTGGACTCTAGAGCAGTGGAGACGCGTTCTCTGGATTGACGAATTACGCTTTTCTGTCGGGAAATCCGATGGACGAGTCTGGGTTTGGCGGTTGCCAGGAGAACGGTACTTGCCTGACTGCATTGTGCCAAGTGTAAAGTTTAGTGGAGGGGGGATTATGGTGCGGGGTTGTTTTTCAGGGGTTGGGCTTGGCCCCTTAGTTCCAGTGAAAGGAACTCTTAATGCTTCAGCATACCAAGACATTTTGGACAATTTCATGCTTCCAACTTTGTGGGAACAGTTTGGGGATGGCCCCTTCCTGTTTCAACATGACTGCGCACCAGTGCACAAAGCAAGGTCCATAAAGACATGGATTTAGCGAGTTTGGTGTGGAGGAACTTGACTGGCCTGCACAGTCCTGACCTCAACCCGATAGAAGACCTTTGGGATAAATTAGAGCGGAGACCAGGCCTTCTCGTCCAACATCAGTGCCTGACCTAGTGCTCACCAGCTTCTAGAAGAATGGTCAAAAATTCCCATAAACACACTCCTAAACCTTGTGGAAAGCCTTCTCAGAAGAGTTGAAGCTGTTATAACTGCAAAGGGTGGGCCAACTCTATATTAAACCCTACGGATTAAGAATGGGATGTCATTAAAGTTCAGGCAGGTGTCCCAAAACTTTTGGCAATATAGTGTATTTACATATTCATCTAAACTTCGCTCTCAGCAGCGTGAGCGGCGTCGAATGTTCGCTAACAGTATATCACTGCTCGCGTATTTCAAACTTCGTTTTACTCCTAAATGAAGAACGAAAAAGAACTTCACCGTGAGTATATCAGTGTCACGGTGTTGTAGGCAGGAAGACGAAGACAGGCAGATATAATATCAAAGGAGATTTTAATGACAAAGGAATCTCAGGTGAGCAATACAGGCAGGTAGCAACACACTTACTATAACGGAGATCAGACACAGACTGGGAGAAAGGGGAGAACTAAATAGGGAATACAAATGAGATAATTAACAGGACACAGCTAGAAGGAACTTAACTAATGAGGGTTACCATGGGGACAGACGAATGGCGGGAAAACTGAACAAGGAGACATGTGACAGGAAGAAAACACACAGGAAGTCCTTGGAACAAAACAGAACATAACTGACAATCGGGGCCTTGTAATTTCATAGCTGGACCACCAATCACAAAACTGAAATCGTTCTGTGATTGGTGGTCCAGCTATGAAATTACAAGAAAACTGACCAATCATATCTTCCCTCTAAATGGGTGGGGCTTGTTATCACTAAGTTTATGACAAGTTCCGCCCGCTGTGGGGAACACGATCGGGGGGGAAAAGTGCTGATAAAATAATACCCCTGGATGACAGCGTCAATCAAGAAGCTAAAGCTTTACTGCTTGAATTGTCTGCTGTTTGGGTAAGTTACTTAAAATCGAATAGGTCACGTGCCAACCGATTTTACTCTGGCCTCTGCTGCCACTGTTTTAAACTTTATTTGAGAAAATAATTCATTATTGCAGAATAATATTCATTTTGCAGAATTACTGGTCAATCTTTAAATTTACCAACTCAGCGACCATTATGCACATTTGCTGTAATTCTGCATAATAGTTAAATTTTTCCCCCAAATCATACGTTCATTACGGTCTGTTACATTCATTTAACTGGCTGCTGTGAAAATGCCAGGATCGCTGTTCACTGTCTATGATGCGGAAGTGTCTGTCGCTAATTTGCTTTGGTCATGAGTGCTGTCATTATGTGTCGGCTTACATAAAATTTTGTTGCTTTTGAGTGTCATACATTTTGCAACCCGACCAGTTATCACCATATTTCGCTGAAATGCACACACCGATTGTGTGATGATGCAATTACTTGTAATGATGATTTGAGGATAATGAGGATTTATTACATTTTGTTTTATTTTGGTGATACTAAGTACTGAGTAATAATAATTAACTGTACCTACTTACTATTTGATTAGGATTAGAGAGAGAGAGAGAGAGAGAGAGCGAGAGCGAGAGAGAGAGATTTTAAGATCATGAGAAACATCTTTTTTTAAATCTTGAATTTGTATTTTTTTTTGTTATAAAAATGATGTAAAGGCCGCATTCACTTTGAAACACACAGTGAACTTTAAAAATGCAGGAAGCGATGAGACAGACATCTTTTTTTTTTTTTTATCTGTTCTCTTCATTCATCTTTAAATGGAATATATACTCTTTTTCCCAAAGGCAGAAAAAAAGCTCTTTCTCATGCACCGGGGTGTTTTAGACCGAAGGATAAGGCAGTCTTCTGGGTCAAGGGGATTTTCCAAACAATACTTTAAAAGCAGTTCTGCTCTGACTGATTTACCTTTGAAAGCGAGTCACAGACTGTGTGCTGTTGTCGAAAGTAAAGTTCACAATCACACACTCCCACTGGATTTCCTGTTTGCCTTATGTTCATACAAAGTGACTGCATAAAGCAGCATTGATTTGAGGAGATTGATGAAATACATTAATTTTGTTCAACTGTAGACTTTTTTTTTTTTGCGATCTTGCGGCCAAAAGTGATGTCCAGGGAGGGGATATTTGTTTTTAAAGGGGTCCTATTATGCCCTTTTACGAAGTCTTGATTTTGTTTTTGGGGTGTACTATGCTTTCATGCTTGATTGTTCAAAAAACACACTATTTTTCACATATTTTACATTATTACAGCACCTCTCTCCCCAGTCTGGCTCGAACGCACAGAACAGTTCCTGTTTCGATGAAGCCCGGCCTTCCAAAATACGAAATGTGCTGTGATTGGTTAGCTGGTCCAGTGTGTTGTGATTGACACCGCTTTTGTAATTTTCTTATACATTTTAGATATGATGTTATTCACCATTTAATCGTGATAATTGTCAGAAAACTATGGTAATACAAACAGTAATCGAGCACAAAACCATGGTTAATTTTGCTAAGGGGTGGTAAACAGTCTTACAAAAGCGAGAGCTTACAAAAGCTACAGTAAACACTATATCAACACTAATGTTAGCTAGCAGGTGAGCGGAGGCAAAGCTTTGCCTTTTGTTTACATCGTAGCAACAACATAAAACGTATAATTGGAACTGTTAATAGAAAACGCAACTATAATAAGACATTCTTACAAGTTGTGATCCACAAACAACAGATTGTCACGACAAAGTGGGATCGGCTCCATTTCAGGAGAAGCTTTTGTGCGTAGCCTGCATTGTACTCTCTTAGTTTCTGTAAGATGTTCTCCGTATTAGAGCGGAGACTGCGAGCCAGGCGTTCTCGTCCAACATCAGTCCCTGACCTCACAAATGCGCTTCTAGAAGAATGATAAAAAATTCCAATAAACACACTCCTAAACCTTGTGGAAAGCCTTCCCAGAAGAGTTGAAGCTGTTATAGTCGCAAAGGGTGGGCCAACTCCATATTAAACCCTACGGATTAAGAATGGGATGTCATTAAAGTTCATGTGCATGTAAAGACAGGCATCCCAAAACTTTTGGCAATATAGTGTATCTAGTCAACATAACTTGCTAAAATGCTGTGCTGTAAATCTTACTGTTCAGATATCAAAATCATATATAGCAATCTTTTTGTCTCAAAGACAGACAGGGCAGTAAGGAGGGTTTCTTTTGCCACTGAAAGAGCATTTAGGTGATGGTTCTTTTGACAGACATCAGACACATCACTGTCAGCGGCTCTGAAGAGAGTCATCCTGCAGAACGTCGCTGATGCAATAAAAACACTTCTGTCAGATGAGAGAGTGAAATGTACATAGCACTGATGTACACATAGTTTCCCTCTGGATTTTTCTTTTTAATCTTTATATTTTATAGGTCAACAGTGGCATGAGATATTGTGCAATCTATATCCTGTAATTTTTGGTTTTGTGCGTTTTAGTTATTTATACCTGTAGTTTTCGAGCCTGATGGATGAGTGCTGCTCATATTTGGAAATATTATTTGTAGGGATTTTTAGGTTAATTTAGTACAAGTATTGTGCTACTTATATTAAAAGTATCTGAATATCTTATTTAGGTAACACTTTACAATAAGGTTTCATTATAGTTAACATTATTATAATTAGTTTCATTTGCGTTAACATGAACTAAGAATGAACCAAGGGTGTAGTTTTGGTTTGAACATTAGGGGGTTGAAGTGTGAACCGTTTAGTGGGGTCCCAGGTCATGATCCCTCATCAGATTATTTGTTTGCTTGTTTGTTTTTTTTTTGCAGAATGGTCTTTTGTGGTATTATCCACAAGCAAAGTTGGTTGATAACATAACTGCAATAAAGTAATAGCCTAGTTAACAATTACTTGTTTACATGACATGATGTATTTTATATTATTTAAGCACCTAAACCTTATCAGTTTGACAGAATTTTACTTTACTTAAAAGAAAATTACATATCGAAAATGTTAATTTTCTGTCATCTCTTGGAATATCTGAAAGCCAGGTTTTTCCTAATATCTGTCATTATTATCAGAACATATTTTACACATGGGGAAAACCAATTTAGTCAATATTTTATTGTTCCATATTTTAAAGCTCTTGAATCTAACTTGTACTTGGCCTTATGAAAAAGTAACACAGTTCTTGTAATTGTTTAACTACAGGTGCATCTCAATAAATTAGAATATCGTGGAAAAGTTAATTTATTTCAGTAATTCAACTTAAAAGGTGAAACTAATATATTATATAGACTCATTACATGCAAAGATATTTCAAGCCTTTATTTGTTATAATTTTGATGATTATGGCTTACAGCTTATGAAAACCCCAAATTCAAAATCTCAGAAAATTAGAATATTACATGAAATCAATAAAAAAAGGATTTTAAATACAGAAATGTCGGCCCTCTGAAAATTATAATCATGCACATGTACTCAGTACTTGGTTTGGGTCCCTTTTGCATGAATTACTGCCTCAATGCGGCGTGGCATGAATGCTATCAGCCTGTGGCACTGCTGAGGTGTTATGGAAGACCAGGATGCTTCAATAGCGGCCTTCAGCTCTTCTGCATTGTTCAGTCTCATGTCTCTCATCTTTCTCTTGGCAATGCTCCATAGATTCTCTATGGGGTTCAGGTCAGGCGAGTTTGCTGGCCAATCAAGCACAGTAATCCCATCATTGAACCAGGTTTTGGTACTTTTGGCAGTGTGGGCAGGTGCCAAGTCCTGCTGGAAAATGAAATCAGCATCTCCATAAAGCTTGTCTGCTGAAGAAAGCATGAAGTGCTCTAAGATGTCCTGGTAGACGGGTGCGTTGACTCTGGACTTAATAAAGCACAGTGGACCAACACCAGCCAATGACATGGCTCCCCAAACCAACACAGACTGTAGAAACTTCATACTGGAATTCAAGCATCTTGGACTGTGTGCCTCTCCATTCTTCCTCCAGACTCTGGGACCTTGGTTTCCAAATGAGATGCAAAATTTGCTCTCATTAGAAGAGAGGACTGGACCACTGAGCAACAGACCAGTTCTTTTCTTGCTTTAGCCCAGGTAAGACGGTTCTGACCCCATTTGAAGCCCATGTCCAGGATCCGTCTGTGTGTGGTGGCTCTTGATGCAGTAACTCCAGCCTCAGTCCACTCCTTGTGAAGCTCCCCCACACATTTGAATGGCCTTTTCCTGACAATCCTCTCCAGGCTGCGGTCATCCCTGCTGCCTGTGCACCTTTTTCTTCAACACTTTTCCCTTCCACTTAACTTTCTATTAATGTGCTTTGATACAGCACTTTGAGAACATCCAACTTCTTTTGCAATTACCTTTTGAGGCTTTCCCTCCTTGTGGAGGGTGTCAATGATGGTTTTCTGCACAACTGTCAGGTCAGCAGTCTTCCCCATGATTGTGAATTGTACTGAACCAGACTGAGAGACCATTTAAAGGCTCAGGAACCCTTTGCATGTGTTTTGGGTTCATTAGCGTATTAGAGTGTGACACTTTGAGCCTACAATACTGAACCTTTTCACAATATTCAAATTTTCTGAGATTTTGAATTTGGGGTTTTCATAAGCTGTAAGCCATAATCATCAAAATTATAACAAATAAAGGCTTGAAATATCTCACTTTGCATGTAATGAGTCTATATAATACACTCACCTAAAGGATTATTAGGAACACCTGTTCAATTTCTCATTAATGCAATTATCTAATCAACCAATCACATGGCAGTTGCTTCAATGCATTTAGGGGTGTGGTCCTGGTCAAGACAATCTCCTGAACTCCAAACTGAATGTCAGAATGGGAAAGAAAGGTGATTTAAGCAATTTTGAGCGTGGCATGGTTGTTGGTGCCAGACGGGCCGGTCTGAGTATTTCACAATCTGCTCAGTTACTGGGATTTTCACGCACAACCATTTCTAGAGTTTACAAAGAATGGTGTGAAAAGGGAAAAACATCCAGTATGCGGCAGTCCTGTGAGTGAAAATGCCTTGTTGATGCTAGAGGTCAGAGGAGAATGGGCCGACTGATTCAAGCTGATAGAAGAGCAACTTTGACTGAAATAACCACTCGTTACAACCGAGGTATGCAGCAAAGCATTTGTGAAGCCACAACACGCACAACCTTGAGGCGGATGGGCTACAACAGCAGAAGACCCCACCGGGTACCACTCATCTCCACTACAAATAGGAAAAAGAGGCTACAATTTGCACAAACTCACCAAAATTGGACAGTTGAAGACTGGAAAAATGTTGCCTGGTCTGATGAGTCTCGATTTCTGTTGAGACATTCAGATGGTAGAGTCAGAATTTGGCGTAAACAGAATGAGAACATGGATCCATCATGCCTTGTTACCACTGTGCAGGCTGGTGGTGGTGGTGGTGGTGTAATGGTGTGGGGGATGTTTTCTTGCCACACTTTAGGCCCCTTAGTGCCAATTGGGCATCGTTTAAATGCCACGGCCTACCTGAGCATTGTTTCTGACCATGTCCATCCCTTTATGACCACCATGTACCCATCCTCTGATGGCTACTTCCAGCAGGATAATGCACCATGTCACAAAGCTCGAATCATTTCAAATTGGTTTCTTGAACATGACAATGAGTTCACTGTACTAAAATGGCCCCCACAGTCACCAGATCTCAACCCAATAGAGCATCTTTGGGATGTGGTGGAACGGGAGCTTCGTGCCCTGGATGTGCATCCCACAAATCTCCATCAACTGCAAGATGCTATCCTATCAATATGGGCCAACATTTCTAAAGAATGCTTTCAGCACCTTGTTGAATCAATGCCACGTAGAATTAAGGCAGTTCTGAAGGCGAAAGGGGGTCAAACACAGTATTAGTATGGTGTTCCTAATAATCCTTTAGGTGAGTGTATATTAGTTTCACCTTTTAAGTTGAATTACTGAAATAAATGAACTTTTCCACGACATTCTAATTTATTGAGATGCACCTGTATAGCTTTTGTTACAGTAAGGATATAATTACAGGTCCACCATGGCTCCTCATTACCATTCTTAGGCCAGTGTTAACTTTTGCCTTTTTTTTTATCTATAGCATTTATTATGACAAATTGCAACCTACACATTTAGAAACTATAGCTTTAAAGTGGTTAATTCTCAATAGAATTCAAATGGGTTGCACATTTTATCATCAGCGTCGCTATAGCAATGGCTCGCGCAAATCTTACACTTAGGCTATGGTAATTAAGTAATTGGTCAGTTCAGTTCGTAAAAGCTCCGAACGCGCGATGTAGGCCTATATAATTAATTTCAACATTTACTCATACATTATTCAAATCAAAAGTTGTATTTGTTAACATTAGTTAGGTTAATACACTAACATGAACAAACAATGAACAACTTTTAGGCGGAGTTTCACTTTTGTGCTTGGGGGGGCACCTTGGGGTATAATTTATATTATTATAAATAATAATAATAATAAAGGAATTTAATAATTAAAGGATTAAAAGGGATTTAAGGAAATAAATAAATAAGAATGGTAGAAGTTCTAGGTCTGTAGTAGGCTAATGAAGTAATCAATTTAAACTATTTGCAAATAATATTTTATTTTAAAATGTGCACAAATTCACTCTTATTCGTATGTCTAATATGTAGAAAATGCAAACGTTTTTGTGCCTCGTCGTCACATTCATTTATGAATTTATTTATGAAACGAAATTCGTTTGAAATTCATATGAAATTCATTTATGAAACGGAGAAATTTCATAAAAAGTTGAGTAGTTTGCTACGACTATTAGACTAGACTTACTGTCGGTAGCTGAACATTTCTATCATAAAATAGTTGTCTAAGACTTGCATCTACTTACATCTTTCCACGAACTCTCGTTGCGTTGTGACAGTATGACAGTCTTTGATTTGATTGAACCTCGATCATTTTGACATTGACGAGCGCTGTTAGACCACTGAGGTAGAGCAGCCTAAAAAAATAATCAGCCTAAAAATGTAACTTTTAAATGTTTTTGTTATCCTAAAAACAAATCATCTTTACTCATTCTACACTAAAAGAATAAGATAAGACAAATACAATGAGAAAATATATTATTTATTTTATTTTATTTTATTTTATTTTATTCATAGCTCAGACAAAATCACTCTGCCTATGGAACAACTGTATTTTTTTAATTAAATAACGCTAAAGGGGTAATGTTCCAATGCCATGCCCTTCTTTCTTTCTCTGGACCACAAAAGGAGAATTTCAAAAAAAAAAAAAAAAAAAAAAAAAAAGTCCCGCTCACGCTATATTAATGGCAGTGAATAGACCAGCATCAAGCTTTTTTAAAAAAAAATAATAAATAAATAATAAAAAAAAAAAGACGCACATGTATCACAGAATGATCTCATGCGACACGTGCCGTATATTCCAAGTGTTTTGGGGGTATAGCCTAGCCTATATACGTACATTACATATTTAAGATGATATAATCTGACTACTTTTTGATTACTTTTAATTACTTTTGACCTAACTCGTTTATCACATTGATTTGAATAGAATAATATTGTATCATATTGATATAAAAATACAAAGAGAAAAAAAAAATATTCCATTCTTTGTCAACAACATCAAGTGCATTAAATATTATACTCTGTCAGGGGTTCATGATGGAACTGCAGGGGGTTCTTGGGTTTAATGAAAAGCTCTTAATTAAATCATAAAAATTTAAAGGGGACCTATTACACAAAATTCACTTTTAGATGGTGTCTGAATATAAATGTGATAAAAGCTCCGCCCACTGGTGACGATATCTGCCGTATTAGCATAGATCCTGCCCTGAGTGAACCATACACAATCCGCCATGTTTATATCCTCGCTAGAGCAGCTAGTGAAAAAAATGTCTATGTAATCATTATAACTGTTCTGTTTTTGGATGTGTTCATGAACATAAGAGTCTCCAGGCATCTGAGTCACTGAGGACGCAGTGGATGCGTTTCATTTATGAAGGTAATGTGCCCAAGAAATCAGCTAAATTCGAATATGTTTGTGCAAATCATTTTACACCAGACTGCTTTGCAAACAAGGGTCAGTAAATGCAGGATTTGCACAAAAGTTGCTTCTCAACGATACGTGATCCAACTTCATATCCAGAACACGTAAGTATCGCAGTTTATATTTTGTGAATGTTTGAAAAATCGCCTTTCTGAATGTGCTTAACACGTCGCGGCTAATGTAGCTAAAATTAT
Source organism: Coreius guichenoti (assembly GCA_039654105.1). Lineage (NCBI taxonomy): Eukaryota > Metazoa > Chordata > Actinopteri > Cypriniformes > Gobionidae > Coreius > Coreius guichenoti. Next base: position 15,166,609 of record CM077179.1, read on the forward strand.
ATTGTCTCTGACTGTATTTAGAGACCAGAGCTATGTTGTTATTTTTAACCTGAAAACGCTCATGGCGTCTGTATAATTCATAAACGCACATTTATTATGCACAAACAGTCAGGTGATTGACTTTTTAAACTGTGTATGTTGTCTGTAAAGATAAGAGACTTGTACTAAGAGTGAAATGTTTATTTGCAAAGGCCAGCACATCGACTAACCATTCAGAAACTTATGGAAGCTTGTTTCCGCCACAGAATGAAACATTTTAAAAGATAATTGCAACATTTTTTCTCAGAATTGTGAGATATAAATGTCTCAATTGCGAGATATAAACTCGCAATTCTGACTTTATAACACGCAATTGCGAGTTCATATCTCGCAATTCTGACTTTTCTTAGAATTGAGATATAAACTCGCAATTGTGAGCTATAAAGAGTTTCTCACAATTCTGACTTTATAACTTGCAGTTGTATTATAAAGTCAGAACTGTGAGATATAAAGTCATAATTACCTTTTTTATTTTTTTATTCTGTGGCGGAAACAAGCTTCCATAGAAGCGTCCTGTTGCATTCTAAGTTACTACTTCTTGAGTCTCTCCATCAGTGTCCGACTCCTGTTTGAACATATAAGGCTGAACACCGGTTTTGACAATTTCTGACATATTTGCTGCGTGAGGTTCTCCAGTTTTGTTGTTGCTGGAGTGGCACCGCCCTCTTTTAGATAGGGGCGGGGAGCAGCAACTCATTTGCATTTAAAGATACACACACGAAAACATCTCGGTTATGTATGTAACCCTCGTTCCCTGAAGGAGGGAACGGAGACGTACGTCGGAACTGACCGACGAATTGGGATCTGTTTTCAGAGACCAATCTACTTCGAGTGATTAAAAACGAGCCAATGGACATTGGCATGCGGTTCACGCATTCCACGCACCGACCCGCAGCGCGGGTATAAATACGGAAGTGGAATACCGCATCATTGCTTTTCAACTGAGGAGCCGAGACGAGTGACTCGACCTTCAGCTGAAGCACAGCACCTGGCGACGGGACGTACGTCTCCGTTCCCTCCTTCAGGGAACAAGGGTTACATACGTAACCGAGACGTTCCCTTTCAGTCGGTCATGTTCGACGTACGTCAGAACTGACCGACGAATTGGGATCCCTACCAACACGCCAGCGATGCTGGCCCTTCCAGCACCCTGCCTGAGCTCGCTGGACCACACCTATGTTGGAGCGGGAGTCAGGGCTCCCGGCAGGGAAGGTCAGTCACTGCTGTTCCTGCAAGAACCACTCAGTATGACTATTGGATAACGCTAGGAAAGCGTGCCCGTCTCGTGGAGATGGTACGCTGCGGAGCCACGTCCTTCAATGGAAGGAGAGGTGGCGAAATACACATAAGGACTAACCTATCAGGGAAGTGCTACATATGGCAGTCTCTGGGGTGGATCCAACCTGATCCCAGGGGGGAAAGAACACCACCAGAGACGACAGAGATACGGGCTCTGTCAAGGGAAGATACGGGGCTAGCCAAGTAGGGTAGCTGGTACCGTGGAGGATACACATATGGGGTTGCCGTTAGGGAACCGCTACACATATGGACCCCAGCCTACACACACGTTCCACAAGCATACGGGTGCAGGCCTGGCATCAGACAGCCGCAACGTCTGACACCGAAGGGGTGACGGAGGAGCTCGACAGGGTTAGCCGTTTCCGGGGAACACAACTGGAGATAATAGACGCACGTATCCGGCCCAGGGGGCACTCCACACTCCTTGTGGAGTGCACTCGCACCCCGAACGGGCAAGGCACGTCTTGGGACTGGTAAGCCAAGACGATAGCATCCACTATCCAGTGGGCTAACCTCTGCTTGGAGACAGCCTTTCCCTTCTGCTGGCCTCCGTAACAGACAAAGCTTTGAGCTTCGAGTTCGGTCCACGTAGGCACGGAGGGCCTGGACGGGACAGAGCAAAGCTAGGGCTGGGTCTGCCTCCTCCAAAGGCAGCGCTTGCAGGTTCACCACCTGATCCCGGAAGGGAGTGATAGGAACCTTGGGCACATATCCAGGCCGGGGTCTCAGGACAACGTGAGAGTTGGCCGGCCCGAATTCTAGGCACGATTCGTTGACCGAAAGTGCATGCAGGTCCCCTACCCTCTTGATTGAGGCCAATGCAGTCAGGAGCACTGTCTTCATGGACAGGATGTTTAACTCTGCAGACTGTAAAGGCTCAAAGGGAGGACCCTGAAGTGCTCTGAGCACCAGGGCTAGGTCCCAAGAGGGTACCGAGGAGGATTCAGTCTCCTCGCACCTCTGAGGAACCTGACGATTAAGTCGTGCTTCCCTAAAGACTTAGCTTCCACTGCATCGTGATACGCCGCTATTGCGGCGACATACACTTTGAGGGTGGAGGGAGACAGCCTTCGCTCCAGCCCATCCTGCAGGAAAGAAAGCACGACATTAATCGAACACCTTCGGGGGTCTTCCCGGCGGGAAGAACACCACTCAACGAACAGGTTCCACTTCAGCGTGTAGAGGTGCCTCGTAGAGAGGGCTCTAGCAGAAGTGATGGTGTCTACCACTGCTTGTGGCAGGCCACCTAGAACCTCCGCGTCCCGTCCAGGGACCAGACATGGAGTTTCCAGAGGTCTGGACGCGGGTGCCATAGAGTGCCCCGCCCCTGAGAAAGCAGGTCCTTCCTCAGGGGGATCGGCCAGGGAGGGGCTGTCACAAGGAGTGTGAGTTCGGAGAACCAGGTCTGGTTGGGCCAGTAGGGCGCAACTAACAAGACCTGCTCCTCATCCTCCCTGACCTTGCACAGTGTCTGTGCGAGAAGGCTCACTGGGGGAAAACGCATACTTGCGTAGGTCCCGGGGCCAGCTGTGCGCCAGTGCATCCGTGCCGAGGGTGCCCCTGGTCAGGAAATAGTACAACTGGCAACGGGTCGAGTCAGGAGAGGCGAACAGGTCTATCTGCGCGGCTCCGAAGAGGTCCCATATCAGCTGGACGCTCCGGGGGTGGAGTCGCCACTTTCCCGGAGGTGTCGACTGACGAGAGCGCTTGTCGGCTGTCTGGTTCAGCGCACCTGGGATGTGAACGGCCCGAAGCGACCTCAGACGCTTCTGACTCCACAGGAGGAGATGGCGGGCAAGTTGGAGCATGCAACGGGAGCGTAGACCACCCTGACGGTTGATGTACGCAACGGCCCCCGGTCCTCCTCCAGGGGAGGGAGGGGTTGCGGACACCGTCTCCCAGAGAGCAGATCCCCTTTTCACTGGGCTGCCCGTTTCAGGGCCGCTTGCAGGGGACTTCGCGGGACACTGGGACATTGGGTGCCTCCCTTGCGCCCGGCCACCTGCTGCCTGGGTGGAGGCTGCTGCTTGGCTTAGCAGGGGCGGAGGCAGAGACGCAGGGGGACGCCCTCAGCAACAAGCAGGCGGAGGTGCTGCAGCCAACGACTGGGTGGAGACAGCAGCTGGTCGTCAGGGCAGGATGTTTTTTAAACCACCTCCGTCTGCTTCTGGGCCACCAAGAACTGCTGGGTGAAGTTCTTGATGGTGTCGCCGAAGAGGCCAGCCTGACAGACAGGGGCGTTGAGGAACCGCACTTTGTCGGGCTCACGCACATCTGCCAGGTTTAGCCCCAGGTGACATTCCTGGACCACTAGTGTGGACATCGCCTGACCCAGGGAGCGTGCAGTGACTTCCGTCATCCAGAGAGCGAGGTCCATCACCGCATGCAGTTCCTGCATAACCCCTGGGTCGGGACTACCCTCGTGCATGCAGGACAGAGGGTAGTGAGAGAGGGAAAACTTATACAGATTATGGCCCTTTTGGCGTTCCATATTTTGACACCAAATAGTTCCACACTGCTAAATTTTTCCGATGCACATCCGGGAAAAAAAAGACACAGGGGCAGGCAAGGCGATTTACGCGTTGCACTACGCCTCAGCCACCCAGGAATGCATGGCGGTCAACTCTGAATCTGATTCAGCATGAGCACACACTATTATAGTGTGAAACTCAGCATTATCATTTCCAGCACATAACAGCCCTCTCTACGATGCAGAAATTGACATCTGTCCTCTGCCAGAGCCCCAAATGAAACGCTGGCCCCTTTTTTTTTTTTTTTTTTAGGACCAGCAATCCCATCTGTAAGCTACCAGCAGGCATGTGAGACAGTGAGCGTGGCCGTCAGACTCGACGGCACGCTGAACACTCAAGCCCCTATGAAAGAGGCAAGATGAACAACACGCTGACGTGGCCATGTTCTCATGAGAGAACATGAACCACCCACAAACAAAGTCTCAGCACGCTCGTGATGCGACAGAGGAGTGGGGGCCCGAGGAGATGTACCCAGCAGGGAAGCCCCACTGTAATCTTCAGGTCACCAAGGCTTATTAGCCGCAGTAGCCCTTTTCTGGTGCACCAGAAAATAAACTAGATCGGGGAATAGGCGAAGGGACTCAACCCCGTTTGAGGTTTCATAGTCTTGACCGCGCATCTAGAGCGCCGAGTGACGCGCTGGGTTGCCGTGACAACCCCCGTTCTCAGCGGGCGCTCGACGGCACACGGCGCGCTGAACGCTCAAGCCCTTACGAGAAAGGTGAGACGAACAACGCGCCGACGTGATCACATTCTCCTGAGAGAACATGGATCACCCACGAACTGCAATCTCACATGTTTATATGCGAGAGAGATCGTGGCCGTCAAATGAGGACAGGAAACAACCGATTTGAATGACATCTTGAAAAAGACGCAGGGTCAAACCGTGTTGCTCTTTTAGAAGGAAATGCTCTTTTAGAAGTGCTGAAGCACTCCGGGAGATGGCCGCGGCTCACAGCAGTCCGATTGCAAGCCTGCGTGTGAGCACTCAAGAACGGAAACGCCCAGCCAACCAACACAGGAACAAGTGTATGTTGCAGCGGCCACTCGCTGACTCGCGCCGTCACACCAGCACCCAGGTAAGAGAGCGATCCTCCTCGAGACTCGTCTAAACACTCTTCGTAGAAACAGCTTGATACAGCAAACCGTTCGGCTCCGAAATTAAAAAGCAATGATGCGGTATTCCACTTCCGTATTTATACCCGCGCTGCGGGGCGGTGTGTGGAATGCGTGAACCGCATGCCAATGTCCATTGGCTCGTTTTTAATCACTCGAAGTAGATTGGTCTCTGAAAACAGATCCCAATTCGTCGGTCAGTTCCGACGTACGTCGAACGTGACCGACTGAAAGGGAACAGTGTTTTTGTTCCCACCCAAATAGGGGCATTTAGGGCATGCTATAATACAGTGTTTCCTAACTTTTTTTTTTTGCCACATCACAGTTTTGATAAGTAAAAAATCCTACGGCACACCACTATATGGTAATATAACAAAATTGCACAAACATGCATTGCTTCAAATGGCATATTACAGCTACATATTATAGTAGTACTCACATTTAATGTAAATATTGAGCTTAAGTCAGGTAGGAACACAATAAGGTCATATAGGCTATGTAGCTGATGATAAAGATAAAAAAAAAAAAAAACTAATTTACATATAATTGCTGTTGGGTCAGACACTTGCATGTCATTATAATATTAACATTTTATGAAAATCAAGATCAAACAGAGTTACGTCGATTTTGACCAGCAAATGACACATATATTTTGTCTGTCACTGGAACAGCCGTATCTGAGACATAAGTGCACCCCATTATGTTTTCATCAGCGTACAGGATATAAAGTTTATTATTGTTGTATGGGCGCTCAGTTTTCTTGTTGTTGAAATCTCATGATCAAAATCTCATGATACAAAAGATGAAGTACAATGCACAGGATATTTAAAACAGTATATTTGCTTCAACTAGACGGCATTGACTAAGACTATTCTCCGCTCTTCAAATACAAAAAACGTTAGCCTTTATGGACATAGTGTGTCTTGAGTAAAGAAAACGCTGTACTTAAACATCAGTTCTTTATTTACCCTTGCATTGCAAACAAGCAGACCTCCAAACTGTGCGCGGCACATTTTAAATGGAGGCGGGTATATTTATGAGTTTTGACTGACAGTTTGAGGAGCCAATGGATTCACGAGGTTTAGTCATAACCTCTTTTAAATGCTTTTTATTGGTTAAATGTTTGTAAAAACCCATATACAGACGTAAAGGATGACCAATAGCATTCATTTTATAAAGCAAAAATGACGGAATATAGAGATACAAGGTTTTGGCCCTACAGCGCAATGATATATTCTTATTTGTAGCATTCATTTTGACCTATTTTTTGGAATTTTATCATATTCCACGGCACACCTGACAACCTGCCACGGCACACTAGTCAAATATGAAATGTTGAATTTGTACATTTTAATGTATTTGAAAGACAAAAGCCTTCTAAAGACAGTAATACATGGTTAAAGGACTCACAGAGTCCAATTTTGAGAAAACACTCCTTAAAAGTGAAATGATTTCTGTAAATCCAGTGATTGAATGTACCAAGTTACTTAAATCAATAGTTCTAGATCTGTTGTTATACAGTGTGTGCAGGTGTCACTGCACAGGGGAAATTGAGTGTGATCCATAAGCACTGCTTGTGTGAGTGGTTAGACATGTTGTTTAATGGAGGCCAGTCCTCAAGGAAGCTCTGGAAGTAGGCAGTCAGCGCTGTAGTAATATGCCTGTGTGTGTGTTTGTGCTTGTTTGTTCTTGTGCTCTGCTCTCGGCTCTCTCAGCATGTTAACCTCTCTGCCCTTTTTCCAATGGGAGTCACTACAAACGCTCCCATTGAAAAACATTTGGGTCTGTCTAGTCGAGCTGTTAACATGATCTGCTTCAGCACAAACTGATAGTTACAAAGGGACTTCCCTCTAACATCTCAGCTCTGCTGTTCCTCTTTTATGGCTGCTACAAGTCTCATAGGAAGGCTCAGACTTTACGGTTAAACATTTGTCTGTATCAACTGTGTGATCTGCTGTAATACACTCTATGGTCCATAAATGACAAAATACACTGCCATATCTGCACTCTGGTGCTGGTAAACTTCCAACTCAATAAACCTCAGAATGACAAACCTGCCCTGATGTTAAAACATTGAAATAGGAGCTCTGGATGCACTTAATCACATTTGAAGCTTCTTAAATTGAACAATTCAGACAAAAATTATAATAATAATAATAATAATAAAAACATTCTCTCGTTATTTACTCACCCTCGTGTGGTTCAAATAAAGAATATCCTAGCCTATTTATGATACAATTAAAGTGGAGAACTGGTGCTGTCAAGCTCTAAAATGACAAAAAAAAGCACCATAAAAGTATTATGAAATTAGTCCATTTGATTTGTGTGCATGAATATTCCTTTCATAAATGTAAATAAAATATTGTAAATAATGTAAAAAAGAAAAAAAAAGAAAAAAAAAAGGTGTTATTTACTGAAACCTTAATATCTGCGCTAGATCTTCTTTGTAATGTCCGATGTGGGAATGAATCATTTTGTCTGATCTTTTCTATGCATCGGTTGATCTATTAGTTCATAAACTCCCTTTGTGTTCAACAAAAGCAAGAAAGTCATATAGGTTTGGAACAGCATCAGGGTAAGAATTAATGTTTAAATATTAGTATTATCATTTTTAGGGGTGCAACGGATCACAAAACTCAAGGTTTTGAACTAGCCTAATAAAGTTCAAGCATTATTAAAGACAAGTGAACAGTCAGTAATAAAATAAGAACAAATACACAAATTACAAGCATAGATAAATAGAACAAAGTTGCAAATAAAGTAAGGTCTAGTAATATTCAGGTACAGAAATGTAATAATTAAGTGTAAAATAACTGCATAGTGTTCACTGTATAAATTAAATCTAGATTAATCTTTGTTAAATCTGTGTTTTGTTCTTTGGTTAACATTTAATGACACAGACTGCAGCAGGATTATTAGGCTGCTGTCACTTTAAGACCGAATACATGGATCCAATATACTGACACACATCTGATTTCTCTCTCAATTTACGTTAACTTAAAGGTGCTGTATGTAAGAATGACAGCTAGTGGTTGAAATGGGTACTGCAGTCCAAATTCAAAATATTGTTTGCCCCACCCCCTCCTCCTCAGACTCGACGCTCACGCTGGGTGCCAGGTAAGAGGACACGCAACAGGAACAAGCGCAATTGACAATGGAAGGAGAGGAGACTTACACTGTGAGTTGAGGAGTTGATTTATCAGTGTTTTAATGTGCTTCCGTTCATAGAGATTTTTAGATGGATGCGAGTCTTTTTAGGTCGGGTAGAGTCTGCGATCTATGACCCAGTTTGTTCGCTGGCTTCCATGGCAGCAATACGCTGTTTTTTCCGCCAACTGGCAACCTGTGGTGGTGAAATTCTATTGAGTAAATTGGCAACGTGCGTTATCGCACAGACCAAAACAAAAACAGACATTCCGACACGGAACGCACATTTCAAAATAAAATAACTGGCTGTAGCATTGTTTTTCGGAGAAACGAGTATGTGAACTCAGCATGTTTCCTAAATATCTGCAAACATATTATGGTATTTTCATACTTTAGTACAGTCAAAAACTTACATACAGCACCTTTAAAGGGTTAGTTTTTAATTTTTTTTAATTTTTTTTAATTTTCACCCAAAAATGAAAATTCTGTTATTAATTAATTCTCCTTATGTTGTTCCAAATCACTTAAGACTTTTGTTCATCTTCGGACACAAATGAAGATCTTTTTAATGAGATCTGAGAGCTTTCTGTCCGTCAGCTACACCACTACAACTTTCAAGCCCCAGAAAGTTAGTAAAGACATCATTAAAGTAATCCATGTGACTCCAGTGGTTTAACCTCAATTTTATGAAGCAACGCTAGTGCTTTGTTTGCGTTTTTTGCGCAAACAAAGCACTCACATCACTTCATAAAATTGAGGTTAAACCACTGGAGTCACATGGATTGAAAAGTGGTACTTGCGTAGGCTGTCAATGGATGGACAGAAAGCTCTCATATTTCATCAGAAATATCTTCATTTGTGTTCCAAAGATGAATGAATGTCTTACGGGTTTGGAACAACATGAGGGTGAGTAATTAATGACAGAATTTTCATTTTTGCGTGAACTATCCCTTTAAGAAGATATAACCGACTGTGAGTTATAACCGACTTATAAGAATACTTGCCGAGACAGGTATTTTGATATAATTATGTCTGTATGTGTCCGTTCAAGTGCAAGATGCGAAAGAGGACTCAGTTCTGTGTCTGAAACGCAGATTTCTGTGCTCGTATCGAGTGTGTGTGCACAGAAAACAACACTCGAGTACTGAATTGAGTTCTTTTCTTGCGCTTGAATGGTTAAAAATTGCTTCAGTGTTTAAATTGGCAAGACCTAGAAACACTTGATAAGTGATGATAAACTTTTAAACTGGTTAAAGTTTGCAACTAATCAGTGAATCCGCTGGCCTATGAAAATTAAAGTTATTATTATTATTATTATTATTAAAATTATTAAACTGTTCACTGTATGGTTACTGAAAAATGTTTCAACTGGTTGTTATAAAGAAAATACCCAAATGTGAAGACCCAAATTTTTCATGTTTTTCCCAAATAATTCAGTCCTAATATGGAGATGCGAAAGAGGACTCAGTTCTGTGTCTGAAACGCAGATTTCTGTGTGCTCGTATTGAGTGTGTGTGCACAGAAAACAACACTCGAGTACTGAATTGAGTTCTTTTCTTGCGCTTGAATGGTTAAAAATCGCTTCAGTGTTTAAATTGGCAAGACCTAGAAACACTTGAAAATGATATACTGAAAAATGTTTTAACTGGTTGTTGTAAAGAAAATAAGCAAATGTGAACACCCAAATTTTTCATGTTTTTCCCAAATAATTCAGCCCTAAAATGGTTGATTTTGCACTCAAAAAAAGTCCTTTTTTTTATTGTGCTATGATGCACTCCTTTACAAATCACCCCAATCATTGTAAAATGATAATTTCCTGATATACTATTATTTCCTGATTATTTCCAAATCCCTGTACTTTTTTCCTATTGAAATATAGAAAAACAAAATATTGCAATGTCAGTTTTTTCCCAATATCGTGCCGCCCTAACAAGAAGTATGAATAATTAACGTATAAGGTCATCTAGGATAGGCTAATAGGTTATAATTGTCCCCATTGTCATGAGTGTCATAAAGACCAAACCAATTCCTGAGCCTTTCACTTTCACTGACCAGTTCCTGAAATAGCAGCAGCCCATCTGGACCAGAAAAGGCCATCCTTTCGTGGATGATAATTACTTAGTCAGAGGTCAAAGAATAGAAACTGGTACTTGCTGTGTGATGTCCTGTGCCATTATGAGCGCTGTTAAACTGTGTCCATAAGGAGCTGCTGGCAGCAGGGGAGTCGTACAGCTGAATAAAACACAAGATGAACCTACAGGGAGCCATTAGCAGAAGCCTCTACTTCAAAGCAATTATAAAACGTCTTGGGACTTGCAGTGTTTATTGAAATAATTGAATGTCCCCTAACTACAGTATGTACTTCAGTAGAGTAATGAATGTTTATGCCCTAATGGCAGACTGTTTGATAGGACACTTGATTCAGTGTTTTATGAAAGAAAGATGTTTTAATAGTGGCTCAGACTTCATAAGCAAAAATAGCTTAAGTTAGATTAATTTGCGTGAATCAATTCAAACCGTGTCAGCTGAATATATCATTGCCCGTGGCAAGCAGACTAGACATCACAGAAGTTTTTTTTCCTCCATTTTCTCAATTCACTCCGGTAATTCTTCATTCCTGATCAGGCTAAAGTTTGTTCTTCATGCAAATGTAAGCCATTAGATACCATGTACACTCTTAAAAATGAAAGCTCCAATCGGGGTTATTGCAGCAATGCCATTAAAAACCATTTTGGGTTACTCAAAAAACCTTTCAGTCGACAGTTCTTAAAAGAACCATGGACCCACTTTATATTAGGTGGCCTTAACTACTATGTACTAACATTTAAATTAATAATTTGATACAATGCACTTATTGTGTACATACATGTTTTTACATTGTACTTACATTTTAAAAATTACCTGCATGTAATTACATCTGGAATTAATTTCTGTAGTTACATTTATAATTTCACTGTTGACACTTCCCTTACACCTAACCCTACCCTTAAACTTACCCATACCACCACACCTGTCCCTAACTTTACCCGTATCCCACCTCAATATCAGCAAAAGTGTTTTGCAATACAATATTCCACTATAAATTACGTTTTGTGAAATGGAAAGTTTCCATGGATTTTTAATAATTACAAATGTCTAAATAAATTTTGGAGTCACTGTATGTATCTATATATATATATATATAGATACAGCTCTGGAAAAAATTAAGAGACCACTTAACATTGAGAAATCAATGTTAAGTGGTCTCTTAATTTTTTCCAGAGCTGTATATATATATACAGTGGGGAGAACAAGTATTTGATACACTGCCGTATTTGCAGGTTTGCCCACTTACAAAGCATGTAGAAGTCTGTAATTTTTATCATAGGTACTCTTCAACTGTGAGTGACGGAATCTAAAACAAAAATCTAGAAAATCACATTGTATGATTTTTAAGTAATTCATTTGCATTTTATTGCATGACATGAGAAAAGCAGAACTTAATATTTGATACAGAAACCTTTGTTTGCAATTACAGAGATCATACGTTTCCTGTAGTTCTTGACCAGGTTTGCACACACTGCAGCAGGGATTTTGGCCCACTCCTCCATACAGACCTTCTCCAGATCCTTCAGGTTTCGGGGCTGTCGCTGGGCAATACGGACTTTCAGCTCCCTCCAAAGATTTTCTATTGGGTTCAGGTCTGGAGACTGGCTAGGCCACTCCAGGACCTTGAGATGCTTCTTACGGAGCCACTCCTTAGTTGCCCTGGCTGTGTGTTTCGGGTCGTTGTCATGCTGGAAGACCCAGCCACGACCCATCTACAATGCTCTTACTGAGGGAAGGAGGTTGTTGGCCAAGATCTCGCGATACTTGGCCCCATCCATCCTCCCCTCAATGCGGTGCAGTCGTCCTGTCCCCTTTGCAGAAAAGCATCCCCAAAGAATGATGTTTCCACCTCCATGCTTCACGGTTGGGATGGTGTTCTTGGGGTTGTACTCATCCTCCTTCTTCCTCCAAACACAGCGAGTGGAGTTTAGACCAAAAAGCTCTATTTTTGTCTCATCAGACCACATGACCTTCTCCCATTCCTCCTCTGGATCATCCAGATGGTCATTGGCAAACTTCAGACGGGCCTGGACATGCGCTGGCTTGAGCAGGAGGACCTTGCGTGTACTGCAGGATTTTAATCCATGACGGCGTAGTGTGTTACTAATGGTTTTCTTTGAGACTGTGGTCCCAGCTCTCTTCAGGTCATTGACCAGGTCCTGCTGTATAGTTCTGGGCTGATCCCTTACCTTGCTCATGATCATTGATGCCCCACGAGGTGAGATCTTGCGTGGTGCCCCAGACCGAGGGAGATTGACTGTCATCTTGAACTTCTTCCATTTTCTAATAATTGCGCCAACAGTTGTTGCCTTCTCACCAAGCTGTTTGCCTATTGTCCTGTAGCCCATCCCAGCCTTGTGCAGGTCTACAATTTTATCCCTGATGTCCTTATACAGCTCTCTGGTCTTGGCCATTGTGGAGAGGTTGGAGTCTGTTTGATTGAGTGTGTGGACAGGTGTCTTTTATACAGGTAACGAGTTCAAACAGGTGCAGTTAATACAGGTAATGAGTGGAGAACAGGAGGGCTTCTTAAAGAAAAACTAACAGATCTGTGAGAGCCGGAATTCTTACTGGTTGGTAGGTGATCAAATAATTGTGTCATGCAGTAAAAATCATACAATGTGATTTTCTGGATTTTTGTTTTAGATTCCGTCTCTCACAGTTGAAGTGTACCTATGATAAAAATTACAGACCTCTACATGCTTTGTAAGTAGGAAAACCTGCAAAATCGACAGTGTATGAAATACTTGTTCTCCCCACTGTATATATATATATAAACAGGCAGCTGTCCATGGTGCTGATTCAGATTCACATGTCTGTTCAAGCCTTATGGCTGTAGTTAACCACATTTTTTATAGTCCTTACTCATGAACTATATACAGTGATTTTGAATATTGTTTTTAAAAATGTATTTGTTTTAAAAAGAGATCACGATTCTCACATGATTCTGAACAGACAATTAAACAAAATAACTAATTTACTAAAGGTTCTGACAAAATGTTAATTGCTTCAGTCTGTTTATAATTTTAATTTATCTGAATTATAAAAACAAAACTTTGCTGGTTTTGAAGTAATTAAGCTCACAGCTTCGTTATTAACAGAGAGAGATGCTGAACCGACACAGTTCATTCACACACGCATCTCATGTGTTCCCGGTCTGCAGTGGTCAGTATCTATCAAAAGTGGTCCAAGGAAGGAACAGTGGTGAACCGGCAACAGGGTCATGGTCATGGGCAGCCAAGGCTCATTGAAGCACGTGGGGAGCGAAGGCTGGCCCGTGTGGTCCGATCAAACAGACGAGTGATAAAAAGGTGTCAGAATACACAGTGCATCGCAGTTTGTTGCGTATTGGGCTGCATAGCCACAGACCAGTCAGGGTGCCCATGCTGACCCCATCCACCGCCAAAAGCGGAACTGGACTACGGAGCAATGGAAGAAGGGGGCCTGGTCTGATAAATCACGTTTTTTTTTTACATCACGTGGATGGCCGGGTGCGTGTGCGTTGCTTACCTGGGGAACACATGGCACCAGGATGCACTATGGGAATAAGGCAAGCCGGCGGAGGCAGTGTGATGCTTTGGGCAATGTTCTGCTGGGAAACCTTGGGTCCTGCCATCCATCTGGATGTTACTTTGACACGTACCACCTACCTAAGCATTGTTGCAGACCATGTACACCCTTTCATGGAAACGGTATTCCCTGGTGGCTGTGGCCTCTTTCAGCAGGATAATGCTCTCTGCCACAAAGCAAAAATGGTTCAGGAATCGTTTGAGGAGCACAACGAGTTTGAGGTGTTGACTTGGCCTCCAAATTCCCCAGATCTCAATCCAATCGAGCATCTGTGGGATGTGCTGAACAAACAAGTCCGATCCATAGAGGCCCCACCTCGCAACTTACAGGACTTAAAGGATCTGCTGCTAACATCTTGGTGCCAGATACCACAGCACACCTTCAGGGGTCTGTTTTGGCAGCAAAAGGGGAACCAACACAATATTAGGAAGGTTGTCATAATGTTATGCCTGATCGGTGTGTATATATATATATATATATATATAAAATCATTAAATAATCTTTAAATTTCTCACCACTGATGGGGTAACATCGCTATTTTTAAAATAATTAAACATACAGCTTCATTAGCCCCTTTCACATACAGTCTTTACTGGTAAATTACCGTTAAGAGATCATGTGTGAACAGCATATTTGTGTATTTACTGGCAGTCATTCTGGTCATTTTAATCCTTTGTGTCTGTCGGGTTCAATAGTGGTCTGCCTGAAAACAAAGCTGTCGTGATTAGGTTGTGATGCCAAAAGAAAGCCATCGTGTTTACAATTGTGACAATAAGCGTTTATCAGAATCAACTAAATTGCACCATTGTTGCAGTAAACTTGCACAACATTCTTATATGAATGATTTATTAGATTCACACCGTTATCTTAGGGACATCGACTTGACATTTTCACATCTCTAAACATGATGCAGAACAAAACGAACTGTGACTGGTTGCTTTACATGTCAGTCAGACGTCCTTTTAGGAGGTCCTAGATCAGTGAAAGCTGCGATGGAGTCCTGACCTTTTGCAGTCAGTCTGCAGGTCTGACTACGCAAGCCTAGGCAAGGATTATCCCTTACATAAAAATAATATCAAACACTGTTAAAAACATGTTTTGCCAGTTCATATCAACATTGGTCCCTTCTGATCATGAATGGAAGTTGTAATCTGAGCACAAGTGAAAATACAGTGTCTGGGTTGACATACACTTAAATTCCCTCTCCTGCATGTCTGTCAGAGATGAGTCTGTTCCACCTCTCCATGTGTCCCCTGCTGGACTTACAAGCACCCACCAGGGCCCACTCACTGTGTGTGTGCAGAATTTCATTTGCTGTGATTTCCCGCTGGCCTGTAATGTGATGGATTTGACATTTTGATTTGCACATTGAAGAACAGAGGAGGACAAACGTGTTTTCATTTCGGGCCGTGGAGAATCTGTTGCACATGTCAGCTTTTTTTCTCGATGTCATAATGGGTTTGTCTCATGCGCTTTATTATTTTTACATCTCCAGTCACTGTCAGCAATACACGCCCCTTCCTCCACAACTCATTACTGTGTTTTCTGACCTCGGAGGTCAACATTTGCGCACTAATGAATGCTTTGTCTGATAATATGCATCATTAGATTGCAATCTTCTCCAAAGTGAAACTAACAAAATGCTTTACATGAGCATGTTTTTCACGCTGTCCGCTGTTTGGGACAACTGACAAATTAATTCTTAATTACATTACTTCTTGAGTTCTTGAGTGAGTCATCTAAACTTTGCAAAGTTCACTTTCCTATAATCATATTTATAAACCACTCTGTAAACCCTAATAAGTTGGCAGAACTCAGCTGAGGTAATCAGTTGCCTCAATTTTTTTTAAGTTAACAAACTCCAAGATTAAAGGATTAGTTCACTTCAAAATGAAAATTTCCTGATAATTTACTCACCCCCATCTCATCCAAGATGTTCATGTCTTTCTTTCTTCATTAAAAAAGAAATTAAGTTTTTGAGGAAAACATTCCAGGATTTTTCACCACATAATGGACTTCAACGGCAACCAACGGGTTGAAGGTCCAAATCAATGTAGTTTCAAAGGGCTTCAAAGGGCTCTGCACGATCGGTACTTCCACCTACGTTACGGACGTGACCTTTCCGACGTGATGACGTCAAACGTCAGGAAGAAGCACAACACCGAAGTCGAGCCTTTGAGGTTAAAAAGTAAATAAATGTTTAATTTTTTTTTTTAAATGACTGATTGTT
This sequence comes from Coreius guichenoti, assembly GCA_039654105.1. Lineage (NCBI taxonomy): Eukaryota > Metazoa > Chordata > Actinopteri > Cypriniformes > Gobionidae > Coreius > Coreius guichenoti. Next base: position 15,182,629 of record CM077179.1, read on the forward strand.
TCGCTAGATAAGACCCTATTCCTCGGCTGGGATCGTGCAGAGCCTCTGAAGCCCTTCGAAGCCCTTTGAAACTGTATTGATTTGGACCTTCAACCCATTGGTTGCCATTGAAGTTTACTTTGACACGCACCACGTTGTTGCAGACCATGTACACCCTTTCATGGAAACGGTGTTCCCTGGTGGCTGTGGCCTATTTCAGCAGGATAATGCGCTCTGCCACAAAGCAAATATGTTTTAGGAATGGTTTAAGGATCACAACAAAGAGTTTGACTTGGCCTCCAAATTCCCCAGATCTCAATCCAATCGAGCATCTGTGGGATGTGCTGAACAAACAAGTACGATCCATGGAGGCCCCAGCTCGCAACTTACAGGACTTAAAGGATCTGCTGCTAACATCTTGGTGCCAGATACCACAGCACACCTTCATGGGTCTAGTGGAGTCCATGCCTCGACGGGTCAGGGCTGTTTTGGCAGCAAAAGCGGGACCAACACAATATTAGGAAGGTGGTCATAATGTTATGCCTGATCGGTGTACATTTGCATGTACGCAATGTTGTGCAAAAACAAAATTCTTTATTTCTGCATTTATTCTTTAGTCTAATGCAAAGCATGTTGGGAACTAGAACTCTGCTGCACTCATTCATTTTATTGTTCAGTAAATCAGTTATTCAGTTCACTTTTTCAGTTCAGTTTTACTTTTTTCAAGTAAGTACAATGAACTTTGGCAACTTAATTTCGATGGTCCACTTTAGGCATTCTACTAAACATAAGTAACTACGCAACTACCAGTTATTAGCGTATTAGTAGACACTTTATTTTGATGGTACTCCAACAGACATTCTACTGACTAGAAGTAACTTTGCGAGTACATATCAACTTATTCTACTAAGCTGAACCCTAATTTAACAGTCTACTAATACTCTAATGAGAGTTAGTTGACATGTAGTCACAAATTAATGACAGTTAGTTACTTATAGTCAGTAGAATGTCTAAAGTGGACTATCGAAATAAAGTGTAACCCATTTTAAAGGCCCAAAGATTTATGTCGATATTTCACAGCGGTTTCCTGTTTTTGACTGTGCATTATTCCAATGCCATGATATTTTACCTTCTAAATCCCTCAAAACATTATCCAAGTCTCTGAATTTGGAGGCAAACCTGTTATGTTTGTTTAGCATGAGGCTGGTAGTGTTATTAGCACAACAGCCAAAGCGAAAAAGCACTTTTTCCCAAGTGGAGCTCATCTGAAACCCAAATACAGAAAAAGGCCATGCTGTCACATACTGCTGCTACTTATAGACCTGCAGCTCTGTATGACGTCAGGAGCATTTGTTTAGTGCTATAACTCACCTGGCAACATTTACTGTTTTAGAAATCCAGTGTGTCATTATGCAATACACAATGAGATTGTGTCTACAAACTCATGTCATGGCTCACACACCTTGTCAATCACAGAACTATGATTCAGTCTCGTCCAGCTGGACCTCAACAATATTCCGGGAGATAATTGTGGAGCTCATTGGGATTAGATTTAATATTTTTGCCAGATACGACTAGATGCTCGCTGAAGACAGATGGGATTGTAAAAGCGGTTTAAAATGGATTATACTCCTAAACTTCAGCTTACCTTCCGATATGGGCCTTGAGCGCCCTCATCTCAAATGTTGATATCCATTAAAAATCACACATGCAGAGTGCATGTAAATCCCAGATTCATCCTCCACTCTATTAAAGGGATTTTTCCCAACAGAAACAGCATTCAGTGCAACTATAAACCCAAACAGTAAAATTACCCGAATGAAATGTTTATTTCACTCAAATATTACTAAAAGTTCAGGTTACACTTTATTTCCACTAGTCCACTTTAGACATTCTACTATAAGTAACTTTGCAACTACATGTCAACTAACTCTCATTAATTTGCAACTACATGTCAACTACCTCTACTTAAGAGTATTAGTAGACTGTTAGGTTAGGGCTAGGATTACTAGAATAAGTTGACATGTACCTGCAAAGTTACTTCTAGTCAGTGGAATGTCTGTTCGGCGATCATCAAAATAAAGTGTTAGCGGATATTAAAGGTGCAGTGTGTAATATTTATGAGGATCTATTGACAGAAATGCAATATACATAACTATGTTTTCAGTGGTGTATAAAGACCTTACATAATGAACCGTTATGTTTTTATTACCTTAGAATGAGCCATTTCTATCTACATACACCACGGGTCCTCTTACAGTGAAGTCACCATTTTGCGCCGCCATGTTTCTACAGTAGCCCTAAACGGACAAACTGCTCTACAGAGCGCTAGTCACTCTCTGCTGTCTCAGACGATGACATCTTTGTCCTGTGTCGGCCACCGTAGCTTCTCTATGTGCTTCGAAAGGGAGGGGTGAGCGGTGGACAGTTGCAATTCGCAACCTCACCGCTAGAGGCCGTTAAAATTTACACAGTGCACCTTTAAATGGATAGTTCACCCAAAAATGAAAATGTTGCCATCACTTACTCACCCTCAAGTTGTTCCAAACCTATATTATTTTCTTTCTTTTGTTGAACACAAAAGAATGTTATTTTAAAGAATGTTGATAATCAAACAGTTGACGGTAGCCATTGACTTCCATAGTAGGAAACAAAATACTATGCAAGTAAATGGCTACCGTCAACTGTCTGGTTACCAACATTATTCAAAATATCTTTTGTGTTTAACAGAAGAAAGAAACTCATACAGGTTTGGAACAACCTAAGGGTAAGTGATGACAAAATTTTTATTTTTGGGTGAACTATCCCTTTAAGCAGACAGTCTACTAAATACTCTGACTGATAGTTGACACTTAAAGTGCGTCCCAGTTTGTGAAACGAAGTGTGGGACGTTGGACACTTCATGCACTCAACTGTCACAGGTTTAGTTACATAGCGGAGTGGAAGGGGCTATCAGACTCCGATGTTGAATGACAAAATAACCTTATAACATTCATACGCTACACAGTTGAGTACATAATGCATAAGTAGTGCAAAGTGAGCATCTCCAAAACTGCAGCTCTTGTGGGGTGTTCCTGGTCTGCAGTGGTCAGTATCTATCAAAAGTGGTCCAAGGAAGGAACAGTGGTGAACCGGCGACAGGGTCATGGGCAGCCAAGGGTCATGGGCAGCCAAGGCTCATTGATGCACGTGGGGAGCAAAGGCTGGTCCGTGTGGTCCGATCAAACAGACGAGCTACTGTAGCTCAAATTGTTCAAGAAGTTAATGCTGGTTCTGATAGAAAGGTGTCAGAATACACAGTGCATCGCAGTTTGTTGCGTATGGGGCTGCATAGCCATGTAGGTTGAGTACATAGTGTACAAGTAGTGCAAAGTGTATAGTGCAACTTTATAATTAGCAGAATGTTACCTTAAACTGTACATTTTTCGTAAAATGTTTTGTAGATTTTCTGGTTTGATTCTCTCTATCCAGTCAGGTCATCAGTGGATAGCGTAATTGCACACAAGGTACACCATATGCGGCACGCCGTTGTTCAGAAGTGACTACACTTCCTGTTATTTTTAGCTCCGCTGTGCTATTTATATAGCCAATGAACAACACAACTCCCTCTTTCCACTAATGGCCGTTTAAAATATCCTGTTGTTATTTGCCTTTAGGTTTGACAAATCATTGTAGAGCATTTTTCTGCTGCTGTTGAAGGAAGGACCTTGAGAATGAGAATTTGTCCACAGGGATTCGTGTGTCCAGGAAAAGGCGTCAACAGAGACACGTACCACGACACAGGAGTAAGTTGACAAGTTCTCTGAAGCAGTACGAACATATTTCCTCTTTTATTTACATTCCTTTTTCAAATGTTAACATTTTTCGCTATAACTCTCTCATCAAGTTGGCATTTTCTCTTTTCTCATTAAAATAAACTTGGCACAAGTAAAACATATGTAGACAAAAGTTTTATTTACACCATACAACATTTTTGATTTTTAAATATTTTATACAGGGCTGCAGATGAGAGAGCTTTACTGAGCTTCCAGGCAGATTCTGCAGTATTAAAGTTTTGAAATATATTATTCATAAAAAAGTGAGTATTACCTTTATTGCATTTAAAGCAATGAAGAATGTAGCTTGACAAACATTCATTTTTAAATGACAGAAAAAAATCCTCTTTGCCTCTGAATAGTTTTGTCTTTTCATATTATAAAGTAAAAAGTGTAGTCATGGCCAAACGGACTTGTTATAAACTTTTTAAAAACCTGCTCAAGTATATACATTGTGTTCCCGGGCTCGTCTCCCGCCGAACAAAAAACCCAACCCAGCCGCCGCTCATGGGTGGACGTCACGTCGTGTCGTTTTTTCTCTTTGAGGTCTCGTCTGGAAAGATAGCGCTTTCGGAACCGAATATTTTCCAAGTGGTACTTTTGAAACACATGATGTTTGATATTGTACATGTCTGCCCCCACTAAATACACGAGTGAGAATACAAAAAAAAAAAGATAACACAGATGTTTTTTTGTCTTTTTCTAACATCTTTTTATCCGTCCTTCCTTTTTTTTTTTTTGAAATCTTATTGGCACATATTGTCCCTGCTATACTCCTAGAATCCAGATATGTCTTTCCAAGGCTGCATGAAAAGTCTTCTGCGTTTTTTGTTCAGTGCAAAATATGTCCACCTTCATCCGCGTCCCTGCTAACGCTTCATTATTCCTCAGACTTCTGTCTGAAAGTCTCCCTCCTGGACGTCCAAAGGGAGGCTGACACACTTTTCCCACTCAGCGTTAGTCATCTCCAGAGAGTTCTTTGTGTCTGATTCTAGTACATTCATTGTGGCGTAGTTCTGATATTCACTTGCCGGGTTGAAGCTCTCCCAAGGGTTCTTGTTTGCCATTGCCTTGTCCTACGGAAAAGGACGAGAAGGCGCCAGGTTAGAAATATTCTCAATATGGTTACTTGTAGAGATACTGTCAAACATAGAAAGTTGCACACGGACATGAATCATCAAGCTTTAATTCATGTTCTCTTACAGTTGCCCTAAAAATAGCTGGACACTTAAAATATATGAAAGTCATTGCATTAGATACAAATTATCAATCCAAGTGGCCAACAAATGACGCTGTGCATGTGCGGTTTTTCTTGAAAATAAATGTCATGTCACTTGGTTTGATAGTTTGCTAATTCATGCAGACATTCACACATTTATGTCCCAAAAACATTTTTGGGACCGCTGCACATACACATCCAGAGCTCAATAATCAAAGTGTTTGACCTGACAGCATGTTTGGAGTGTTTCCAGATTCAGGAACATCTCAGATTTTTCAAGTGAATAAAAACACAGGATCATTTCTTTCAGTGGTTGGTTACTAAGCAACAGGCAGTGAGTAGCAAAGTTCTGATTGAACATAGGTAAAAGGGAGTAACATGTGACCAAATGGGCACATCGCCAGAAGCTACGACTACACCTGCCATGCATTGCTAACACAGTACAATAAGGTTCAATTTATTAACATCAGCTAATGCATTATTAAGAATGAACCATTTTTCCAGCATTTATTAATCTAGGTTAACTTATAAATCTAATTGTTCATTAGCAATTCATGTTCTTTCATAATACATTAATGCTAATTTATACAACTTGAATGTATGTATAAATTAGCATAAATGCAGTAGAGGACTATTTCATTGCTAGTTCATAGAGCCTCACTGTAGAGTGTTACCCATGCATTTTGTATCACGATCGTATCTGGATGCTGGCGTCTGATCGCACTTAGCTGCACAAAATGGAAATGCCACTTACACACTATATTAGAGATTGCATTAAACAGAAATTTCCCATCATTGATGGATAATTCAAAATGCTTTCCGTCATATTAACTGCTTAAAAAGAATTTGGTCTATTTCCTGCTTTAGAAACATTCTCACAGTAAAGAATGCTTAATGCATTACAAGTGAATGAAAGAGGAGAAAATAACGTTTTAAAGCTCCTTTGTGAGTCTACATTATATTAACAGTCAAAACTGGAATAAATCATGGGATATTTGTTGGGACCATATCACAAGACCTGCATTGAATATGATCAGAATGTGGTTTCAGTGATCCGATCACAATGCATCTTGAGTGCACTGGCTTTTATCGAGTTCAAGAGCATTTGGATTGTGATCCGATCACAGAAAAAGCATGCTAATAGCAGAGATAACTAAAAAAAACGTCTAAAAATCTCTTCATTGATTATCAAAGTGAACCTTACAGGGCCAGTCAGCTGGAGAATGTAACACAAAATGACACTGAACGCTTCTACATGGTGCTAGATGGTGGAACGCAATTGTGTTGCAATTGGCCGGCTCGAATCTAATAATCCCACCGGTTTTACAATTACAGATAATTTGTGCAGCGTACTGCGGAAAGCACAGAGAACCTCTCCAATATCTGCAGCAAATCAAGTGTTTTTCGTCCCGTGCATTCGCCAAGCAGTGATTTGCCAATAGAAAAAGAAATAATAAGCATGTTAGCAGCTCATGGCCTAGTGTTTGAATGAGTGCATGAGCATGGATCACAATGACGGCTCAGTCGCTCTTCCTCTCTCTCATCCCTTAATACCTCCTCTTCCACCCCCTGGGGCAGGCGGAGTGCTATTTTTCCACATGAATACATTGGGTGGATAACTATTAATTCCTTCAGTCACTCACTTCCTGTGCACAAGAGTAGGGAGCCACGAGAAGGCACAGCTAAACATAGACAACGCGGCACCCCCCGGTACTCGGTAATGAGACACACTGAACCCCGGTTCCTGTTACTCACCATGCCGCCCATATTTGGTATGTCTCGAAATCGGTCCAGGGTTTGAAATTTCTGATTGAGTTCCTGGAACAGCTCCATATGCCTTTTCCTGGTGTGCATGACTTTCTGCAATGGCAAGGGTAGGAGGGAGGAGGGGAGGGGAAGGGGTGGGATTTGGAGTTCAGTCAAGCTGAGAACCAGAACTTTGCAACAGGAAAAAACCTGGCTACTTTCAAAGAATTTATCACCGTACAAAAACGCCGTGCTCACCCTGCAAATTTGGCTGAATGCTATGACAAGGTTATGACAAACGGCATTGGCATATATGAAGGGTCAGTGGTAGCACTTGACATTCAATTTCATTTTTTGGTAAAGGGCTGAAACGCTCTGGGGGATACTGCAAGTGACCTTAAAAATGTGAAAATATACAGGCTATTTTTTTGATTTTCAGCTTGAAGTCAAGGGATGTAAAAGGATAAAATGGGAATATGTGGTGGCTGACAGCATTGCTTTTATGCTAAACCACACAACGCTTCATAAATCGCAGTTGTGTCAGGACATGCTACTCCAATAAGCTTAAGTGCTACACAAAGTAGTTGTAAATTAAAGGGGTGAAACACAAACGCAACAAATGGCCCTTCGCTTGGTGCAACAAAAGCCTGACGCATGCACTTCGCCAAGCAGAGGTTTCACTCACCTCGAAGTCTAGATCCTGGTACCTCGACTTTCTTCTCTGTAAAACCAAGACAGAAAGACACAAAAATAAGGTTGTAGGATATTACAAAACCTAGAGAAATAATACTGTTGAATCTGAAATTTGGTCCCATCTCTAAGACACGTGCATGTATGTTCCTTGCACATCAGAGCTAGACTTATACAGTGGGGAGAACACTGCCGATTTTGCAGGTTTTCCTACTTACAAAGCATGTAGAGGTCTGTAATTTCTATCATAGGTACTCTTCAACTGTGAGAGACGGAATCTAAAACAAAAATCCAGAAAATCACATTGTATGATTTTTAAATAATTAATTTGCATTTTATTGCATGACATAAGTATTTGATCACCTACCAACCAGTAAGAATTCCGGCTCTCACAGACCTGTTAGTTTTTCTTTAAGAAGCCCTCCTGTTCTCCACTCATTACCTGTATTAACTGCACCTGTTTGAACTCGTTACCTGTATAAAAGACACCTGTCCACACACTCAATCAAACAGACTCCAACCTCTCCACAATGGCCAAGACCAGAGAGCTGTGTAAGGACATCAGGAATAAAACTGTAGACCTGCACAAGGCTGGGATGGGCTACAGGACAATAGGCAAGCAACTTGGTGAGAAGGCAACAACTGTTGGCGCAATTATTAGAAAATGGAAGAAATTCAAGATGACGGTCAATCTTCCTCGGTCTGGGGCACCATGCAAGATCTCACCTCGTGGGGCATCAATGATCATGAGGAAGGTGAGGGATCAGCCCAGAACTACACGGCAGGACCTGGTCAATGACCTGAAGAGATCTGGGACCACAGTCTCAAAGAAAACCATTAGTAACACACTACGCCGTCATGGATTAAAATCCTGCAGTGCACGCAAGGTCCCCCTGCTCAAGCCAGCGCATGTCCAGGCCCGTCTGAAGTTTGCCAATGACCATCTGGATGATCCAGAGGAGGAATGAGAGAAGGTCATATGGTCTGATGAGACAAAAATAGAGCTTTTTGGTCTAAACTCCACTCGCCGTGTTTGGAGGAAGAAGAAGGATGAGTACAACCCCAAGAACACCATCCAAACCGTGAAGCATGGAGGTGGAAACATCATTCTTTGGGGATGCTTTTCTGCAAAGGGGACAGGATGACAGCACCGTATTGAGGGGAGGATGGATGGGGCCATGTATCGCGAGATCTTGGCCAACAACCTCCTTCCCTCAGTAAGAGCATTGAAGATGGGTCGTGGCTGGGTCTTCCAGCATGAGTGGCTCCGTAAGAAGCATCTCAAGGTCCTGGAGTGGCCTAGCCAGTCTCCAGACCTGAACCCAATAGAAAATCTTTGGAGAGAGCTGAAAGTCCGTATTGCCCAGCGACAGCCCCGAAACCTGAAGGATCTGGAGAAGGTCTGTATGGAGGAGTGGGCCAAAATCCCTGCTGCAGTGTGTGCAAACCTGGTCAAGAACAACAGGAAACGTATGATCTCTGTAATTGCAAACAAAGGTTTCTGAACCAAATATTAAGTTCTGCTTTTCTGATGTATCAAATACTTATGTCATGCAATAAAATGCAAATTAATTACTTAAAAATCATACAATGTGATTTTCTGGATTTTTGTTTTAGATTCCGTCTCTCACAGTTGAAGAGTACCTATGATAAAAATTACAGACCTCTACATGCTTTGTAAGTGGGCAAACCTGCAAAATCGGCAGTGTATCAAATACTCCCCACTGTATGCCTTCAAGCTTTTGGTAGGAAATGGTTTCAGCTGTGGATCTGGTTCAAATGTGTTTTCCACTCAAGGCAGCCGGTCGATACCAGTGCTTTTCAATATTTCAGTAATGATGAGAGGTCGAAATGTCTTACAGTGCCTCTGCAATGACCTTTAAGGCCAGACAAACTCGACATAAGTATGCAAATGCTTGCCCGTTGTACATACTTAACACAAAATAAGATATTGTGAAGAAAGTTGGGGTTTGAACAACACTGAACCGCTTTGACTTTCATTATATGGACAAAGAAAAACTAATATTGCAATCTGCAGAAGAAAGATATTCATCAAAATATCTTCTTTTGCAATCTGCAGAAGAAAGCAAGTCATGCAGGTCTGGAGCAATTTGGTAACAAAAAACAAAAAAGTAACAATTTGGGGTGAACTCTCCCTTTAAAGTTGCATGAAATTAAAATTTGCTCTATTTTTTAATTATTTGAATTTTTAATCAAAATGTCATAACTTGATCTTCCAGTGAAACGACAGACTTCTCCAATCATTTAGTCTGCTTAAACCGACCCCTTTCTTACAATCGATCAGCCTCCATCCAATCAACAACCAATGGACAAAAACCAATCAAAATATGGAAGAAAATATATCTGGCTACTTCAAATTCTTCATGAATTTAAACTTCAATATTTATAATATTTGGGGGATTAAGACAATTTTCTGTGAAACTGCTTTAAAAAACATGGATTGTGAAACGCGCCAATAAAAATGACTTGACTAACAAACTTGCTCAGCAAGATACTCTTTAAACAGACTGTAAAAGACATGCTAAACCCTGGCCGCTGTAACGCACTTGTGGCAAAAGTGCACTAGCACTGCATTATGAATTCCACTCTTTGGTACACATATCGGTATGCAACATTGAGTAATATCTCAGCTAGAAGCCTCTGCATTAATGTACTTGTGTAAAGTACGTTTCTGCCTAACTGTTTACACCCAAGGCTGGATTCGAAGTCGCACCTCTAAAGAGCTCATTGATATAGTTGAACCGGTTTCACTCCGCGACAGCCCTCCGCTCTCCTCCATTTCTGCCAGGAAGTTCTTCACAGCCGTACGTGGCTCGAAGGGAAGATTCTGCATGTGTTCGGCCTGGACAGGATACTGCTGTTCCATTCCCATGTGGTCCATCCCAGAGTGGCCGAGGTTAAACTCTGCGCCCATCTTGTAATGCATCAGCCTGTCGTGCGACAGAGAGTCCATAGTCATGCTCATCTTGCTGTCCTCCTTCAGCAGGGTGGGAACGCTGCTGGACCCGGCCGCCGACACTGCGGAACTGCGAGGCAGGACGATGTAGTCCGTCTCCATCTGTCCCGGCTGGGGGTGGCCACTCAGGTCGTGGGCGCTCAGCTCCTGCTCGCTCTGCCTGGTGCCATCGTCCGTACACAGGTATACCGTCCGCCGCATGTCTGCTGTGCTGTCCAAACACTGCTCTCCCAGATCGCCCATGCCCATGGACATGTGAAGTCCAGAGGGCTGCTGGATGAGGACTTTAGACATGATGTTGCCAGGCAACGTGGAGTAATTAAGCCCCTCAGGACCTTTCTCTTCCTCCTCATCATTGAGAGAGATGCGGGAGAGGGTGCCAGTGATGGTGGCCGCTCGACAGGAGCCCATGTCTTTGTGGAGGGCTGCAGGTAGAAGGAATATCATTAGTAAAAATGTGTGATGCAAAAACATATGCTGTGCTTTAAATGTTGATAAAGAACTGATTTAAAAGTTGATAAGCACAGTTAACCAAGCAACTTAACCAATCAGAAGATTTCATAATAGAGCAGGCACATAGCTGAAGTGTCAATACTAACATATCCGACAATCACGGCCCTAGTGAGAGTTTATGTTGACCCTATGCCCCAAAAACAAGTGACTAACTTATAAAGCTACAATTCCAGCTGTGAAATACAAAAAAAAAAAAAGGCAGATTCAAAAGAGAATTTTACACTTTATTTTACACAATACACTTTATTTTGAATGTCCGCTAGACATTAAAGTAACTTTACAACTACATGTCAACTAACTAGGGCTTCCCCTGACTAAAGATTTTTCTAGTCGACTAGTAGTCGTACATTTAAGCCCTTAGTCGACTAATCTCACATATATTAATTTAAATTGACGTTAATGATATTTAGTTGACATGTAGTTGCAAAGTTACTTAAAGTTAGAATGTCTAAAGTGGACTATCGAAATTAAGTGTTACTGAATAACTGTTCATTCCGGCCAAAAAGTTTCATCAGCATGAACCAATTTAATTAATACAGAAAGTGTATTCTTTTAAAAGCGACCAAAATTATACCAGTAAAACAAATTGAATCCTTTGCTGTCACAAAGTTGATAGTTTGGGTATTCTTCTACTTAGGTTTTGTTAAAAATGCAGGATTAATTATTAAGACTTGGGGGTTGACCAGGTGCAGTTTGAACAACTTCACCAAGTTTTGCTGTTGAACAGCATGGTTCTGCCAGTCCATCAGCACTAACCATTCAAGCTGATCTTTTCAGTCAGGACTATCCATACATAAGCCATACACCCCCTTACAACACCTGCTGTTAATGTGTCCATATTTAGACTGGATTGATTCTGTTCACCTGAAAGAGCTACACACATCTCCAGATGCAATGTCAGAAGAAGCATCAGCACTCTGAGAACAGTCTGTCCTCTGCAGCACAACTCTATCTCTACAAATCCATAAGGGAATTACTGCCACTGTTCATAACAGAACAACAAGGAGACCAGAGGACAACAACACCTGCTTAAAAATCCTCCAGCTCTGATGGTAGTCCACACTAATGCATCACACAACATGGTGTCTGAAGAGCGTAGCTGAATACTGATAGAAGAATGCAGAAAGGGCTTCAGGCTCAGTACAAGGACTCTCAGGATGAATCTCATAAAATCTGTCAACATGTCCTGCTTATATAACACCCCAAATGTATATGGTAACACTTTAGTTTAGGGTCCAATTCTCACTATTAACTAGTTGCTTATTAGCATGCATATTACTAGGATATTGGCTGTTTATTAGTACTCATAAAGCACATATTAATGCCTTATTCTGCATGACCTTATTCTACATCCCTTAATCCTACCAATACCTAAACTTAACTACCTTACTAACTATTAAGTAGTAATTAGGAGTTTATTGAGGCAAAAGTCATAGTTAATAGTTAGTTAATAGTGAGAATTGGACCCTAAACTAAAGTGTGACCATATAAGAAAGAAAATTAGTAATGTTGCCTCCAAGCGGCAACCTTCCAATCTCTCTCTTGAATCCAACACGGAAGTGACTTAAACTGCAATTCATCGACTGGCTGTTAGGGACAGGCTCCAAAAGGGAGTTCCATGTTAAAATGCCCAACTTTACAGCAGAAAAAAATTTTTTACAGCCTGGTACAAAAAATGGTTTTGGTCTATATAGCAAATTTTGATCTTCATGACAACTGTGAGGGGGGTGAACTTTTTTATAACTCATCCGTTTAAATTATATTAAGCCTTAAATTTCTGCATAATTAAGGGCGTGGCCACTTGAGTGACAGGTGGATTGCCGCTGCTGCTTGCAACCAGGCACCTCAGCTCCACCCACATCCCACCTCTTTGCCCATTTTCGGTTATCTGTGAGTGACGCGCTGCCAAGATGGCGACGGCCGGCTCTGCCCACTTTGGGCTTCAAAAATGCTCTTCAGAAACCTACTGGTGACGTCACGGACACTACGTCCATTGTTTTATACAGTCTGTGGTTGCCTCCCTGTTCTCATTTTTAAAATGCTATTTTTTTATTTATTTATTTTTTTAATCCAGAATTAAAAACATTTAGAATTTAAATTAATATGTAAATGCTTTGTACTGTCTTTTTTTACTGTATACAAATTAATGCAATATAATAAAAACAATTTTTATTGTGATGAGAATTATTTTTAGGACTATTTTTTATATTTAGGGGTAAAATATGACCTGATTTTCATGAGACTCGCCCTTCTTGTTTTTGGTAGTTTAAGTAAAACCTTGGATTAAAGTTTTATTATGCTGTCTTAATGAAGGACACACCATGTCACACAATATCACCTCTGAGCTGATCTTAATCCAGTTTTAATAAAGAACACTACAGAGTCAGAGCGCTGTTATATTACACTTTCTTTCAAAACAAAAACAAAAGGGTTAGCAAATTGTGTTACTTTCATTTCAGGGCTACAGTGTAGGCTAATTATCTGATTTACTGTGCCCTTGTTACTCAACCGTGGTTTATAATGTATTTATTTATTTAAATAGCATTTGCCGTAAGTGAAGATTCGCCAAAAAAACCCCAACAACATTCAAACAACTGTCATGACATCTGATTATGCAGTTAAGGTAATTTAGTGGCTCATATCGATGTCAAAATGAGCTCTGGCTGTGAGAAGTGACAGGAAATTCGATCACTTGCTTGGTTTCTATTTATGTGGCATCATGCTGTGTTGCTCACCCATAGTAAAATGTAATTGGTCTTAATCCCACACATAACTGTCTAATTGACTGTTCTTGTGTTGTATCATGCAACATTTTCGCCTTTGGTGCAGCCAGACAAATGTGGAAATGTGATAAGAGCCACCATGTTGTCTAGGGGCATAACGTCGCTACATAAAAACTGAAAAAAGGCTCTAATGAAGACTTCATGCTGTTTTGAACTTTGTTGGAATAGCATTTTTTTAAACAACATTTTTTCAGTATAACAATAAAACAATTCTGTCTAGACCTTGAAACAAAAATCTTGTTTTGAATGAATTTCAAGTGACTAAAAAACTTCATTCACCAACCATTTACTTAGGGGAGACAATTAAACAGAATACTCATGGATTCATGTTTATTCCATACGGCAGCTTTGATAAAGAGGAACTAATGATAAAAGAGAATAACATATGTGGAATAAAATAAGTATGATCAATTCTGATTTTGATGTGTACAACATCAATATAGGAACATCTTTTAAAATATTTTTTACAGAAGTCCTTTAGAGACATACAAGTGTTTTACGAAACTTTAAAGCCTGAAATTGCCAGCACATTTGTGTGCTTAATAATTTAAACAACATAAAATACACATTTCAATTAGGTTTATATATTAATACAATGAAAGAAATATACACTCACCTAAAGGATTATTAGGAACACCATACTAATACTGTGTTTGACCCCCTTTCGCCTTCAGAACTGCCTTAATTCTACGTGGCATTGATTCAACAAGGTGCTGAAAGCATTCTTTAGAAATGTTGGCCCATATTGATAGGATAGCATCTTGCAGTTGATGGTGATTTGTGGGATGCACATCCAGGGCACGAAGCTCCCGTTCCACCACATCCCAAAGATGCTCTATTGGGTTGAGATCTGGTGACTGTGGGGGCCATTTTAGTACAGTGAACTCATTGTCATGTTCAAGAAACCAATTTGAAATGATTCGAGCTTTGTGACATGGTGCATTATCCTGCTGGAAGTAGCCATCAGAGGATGGGTACATGGTGGTCATAAAGGGATGGACATGGTCAGAAACAATGCTCAGGTAGGCCGTGGCATTTAAACGATGCCCAATTGGCACTAAGGGGCCTAAAGTGTGCCAAGAAAACATCCCCCACACCATTACACCACCACCACCAGCCTGCACAGTGGTAACAAGGCATGATGGATCCATGTTCTCATTCTGTTTACGCCAAATTCTGACTCTACCATCTGAATGTCTCAACAGAAATCGAGACTCATCAGACCAGGCAACATTTTTCCAGTCTTCAACTGTCCAATTTTGGTGAGCTCGTGCAAATTGTAGCCTCTTTTTCCTATTTGTAGTGGAGATGAGTGGTACCCGGTGGGGTCTTCTGCTGTTGTAGCCCATCCGCCTCAAGGTTGTGCGTGTTGTGGCTTCACAAATGCTTTGCTGCATACCTCGGTTGTAACGAGTGGTTATTTCAGTCAAAGTTGCTCTTCTATCAGCTTGAATCAGTCGGCCCATTCTCCTCTGACCTCTAGCATCAACAAGGCATTTTCGCCCACAGGACTGCCGCATACTGGATGTTTTTCCCTTTTCACACCATTCTTTGTAAACTCTAGAAATGGTTGTGCGTGAAAATCCCAGTAACTGAGCAGATTGTGAAATACTCAGACCGGCCCGTCTGGCACCAACAACCATGCCACGCTCAAAATTGCTTAAATCACCTTTCTTTCCCATTCTGACATTCAGCTTGGAGTTCAGGAGATTGTCTTGACCAGGACCACACCCCTAAATGCATTGAAGCAACTGCCATGTGATTGGTTGATTAGATAATTGCATTAATGAGAAATTGAACAGGTGTTCCTAATAATCCTTTAGGTGAGTGTATAAAGTCCATGAACTTAACATTATGTGAAACTCAAAAGAGTCTAAACTGTCCAAACAATGATAACGTATGCATCAGTATTTAGCAAAAAAAAAAAAAAAAAAACTACACTTTATCTATGAAAACGACATTGGATGATTATCCCGGTACCACTGGGACTTTTCTAAGATTCTGATGTGCAACCCGAATGTTTATTCTCTTGGGCCTTTCTTGGCCCAGGAGAGTAGAAGTAATTAGGAAACGCATTAATAGTGCACCATCTGTTTCTTACCTGATCGACATGCGATGTCCACGTCTTTCTCAAAATCCGTCTGTGGAAAAAAAAGAGAAGCAGACAAAGCCATTGTAAAATTAGACATGCACGAGGAGTTCGATTTAGACAGTACTAAAACCTAAAAACTAAAGCTTTAGTTTAACTTTGACAGTCGCAGACATAAAAGCATTTTCCTGTCTAATCGACCATGTAAAATCAGAATAATACATCAGCTAGGTAATACAGTCCAACATATCTATGCTATCATGGGGTTATTCTCAAATTGTACGATTTTGCTGGCTTGTGTCTGCAGTCTAACCACGTCCCACAGCCTCACAGAGAAAACAGCCGTCTGTCGAAAGCATTTATATATAGAATCAGATTATGCAGGTATCACAATAGAGGAGCCATCGACAGAGGCGAATCAAAGACAGTCTGCACATTGGAGGCCTCATTATAGTGAAATGCTTCTAGTTAAGAAACTTTAAATCAAAACATAAATGAGAACTGTGATCATTATGTGCCAGTGGTTCTGCGCGGATCACACATCTCCGGAACCATTTTAACAGCAATTACTCCCTCAAGACAGTGAAGGATGGATGAGAAAGACTGGTGTGAAATATGAAAAATGGGTCCCATCTGAGTAAGCCAAAGGACATGGATTTGCTCGTATTAATTAAGCAAAGACAATTTTCCATATCCTGTCATAACTATGGGTCTCTACAGAAGACTTGGATTTGGACTCGATTGATTATTTTTACGCTGCCTTTATGACATTTTTTGGATCTTTTAGAATCTCTCAGGTTTCATAAAAAATATCTTAATTTGTATTTGGAAGTTGAACGA
Organism: Coreius guichenoti; assembly: GCA_039654105.1. NCBI lineage: Eukaryota > Metazoa > Chordata > Actinopteri > Cypriniformes > Gobionidae > Coreius > Coreius guichenoti. The sequence continues at coordinate 15,199,280 of CM077179.1, forward strand.
AAATCTTATAGGTTTGAAATGACATGAGGGTGACAGAATTTACATTTTTGGGTGGATTACCTTATAAATACAGTAAGGTAAGTCTTGGATAAACTATATCGCAAATCACATTGTTTACATCAACGATACATATCGTCGCATTTTTATATCTCGATATAAAGATGTACTGTTACACCTCTAGTCATAACTGTATAAGCAATGAAGGTCCTTGCACACTTGCACACTGAGTCTGAAATTTTCGTATGCGTTTTTTCATATTCGTCATCCCAAAAATTCACTGGCTCTGAAATGCTTGCTACAGATGCGAAAAACGCAGAAAATTTATCCAGATTCAATTTTTTTATGACGGACGCAAGTTTCGGAGGCAGTGTGTAAACGTGATTGACACAACGTGAGGTCGTGTTTATTTTTTAACATGCGAAAATTTTGGATGAGAATTTCGGACTTTCGGAAGTGTGCAAGGACCTTTACACTGCATTCACACGGGGCGTCGGCGTTAATGCTTCTCATTTACTTTGAATGGGTGGTCATGTGTTGCCGAACTGAATTGTGGGTTCCGTCACGTCAATGCAGGCGTCAGCCAATCAGATCGCCTATGCAAATATCCTAGCGCAGCCAATTGCGTTCATGCAACACCAGAAAAGTAATGCGATTGGCTGTTGTCACTATGACGGACCAAGCTTCAGACACGCCCTCCGTCAAGTGCCGACGCACCGTGTGAATGCAGCATAACACTGTATAACAAAGACTCATACTAGGGAAAAGCGCTCTATTACATCAAGAGACTATGAGAGGTCACAGCACATACATCTAATACCATCATGCCAGATGCAAAAGTTTTATGAGAAGAGCATATTCCAGCTGTGACTATACAGTGTAAGAATACTAAACTCTCAGGAGTCTTGTTTCTTACCATGATCTGTGCATGCCCGTTGGGGAATGTACCAGTCGCATCAGCATTAATGGGGTCTTGACAGTTTCTTAGGCGACATCTGAAGGCATCTTGAACCTGTGAACCATCATTTTAGTCATTGTTGAACCTCAGCAACAACATCTGTTATCATAATGTACAAAACATTTCAGAAAGGGGCATTGCTTCAGGATTTGGTCAGAAAGATTTTTGAAAGAATAGTCTCTTTTGCTTACCGAGGCTTCATTTATTTGATCAGAAATACAGTAAAAAGTATTATTGTGAAATATTATTACTGTTTTTTATGTTAATATTTTTTCAAATGAAATTTATTGATTTTAACATGCAGATTTGATGCTCAAGAAACATTTCATATCATTATGACTGATTAATATTTTTGTGGCTGTAATACATTTTTTAGGATTCTTTGATAAATAGAAAATTCAAGAACAGGATTTATTTAAAATAGAAATCTTTTGTAACATAATTCTCTTTACTGTCACTTTTACTCAATTTAATGTATCCTTGCCGTATTCATTTCTTTGAAAAAAAAAAAAAAAAAAAAATACTTACTGACCCCAAACTTTTTAACAGTAGTGTATAAAAAAATAATTTACAAGCCTGCTAAATAAACAAATGTAACAGCAAATGCCTTTTATCATTTTTCAAATGACCAGATTGTTTCCTGTAGGGACTTAAAGTAGGATATCTAACTATTTAAAGTCAGCATTCACAACCCACTTCTGTAATATGCAGAATTTCTAAAAAAAGTAACTAATTACAAGCTACTAACTACATCTTCAACAGTGTAATTAGATTACTGTACTAATTACTCTCTCTCTGCATTACTTATTAATAATTACTTTCTAAATCCCATATCAACCTCGACCAGCTGAACAATACAAGGATAGACGTGAAACTGATCTTTGAATTCTTTCAAATAAATAATATAAAATTGCATAAATTATTCTTGAACTAAACAAAGTATTTAAAGGGAGAAGGTTACTTTAAAAACATACATTAGACATTAAATTTTGATGTTAAATCCACTGTTTTATATAGAATTGTGCTACAGTCTATACAGCATTTAATGCAATTACATCAAAAGTAACTGTAATTAAATTACAGAAAAATTAAGATTAATATCTTACTTTACTTTTTCAGGGGAAAAGTAATTATATTACAGTAATTGAATACTGAGTAATGAGTTACACACAACACTGGTAATATTACAAACAAGATGTTAATCGAGGGGGAAAAATTTAGGTATTTGATTTTATTATCAGGATTTAATTAGATCCGAAAAGTGTACCAGAAGGGGCATAACAGACGTAACCTCTAAATGACAGATAAAATGAAAGGGCGTGGTGATGTGAGCCCAAAAGGAAAGTAGTTTCAGAGGCAGAGGGATCATCAGAGATTCAGGGATTCATCTGGGGATCAGTTAGGACACTGGCAGATTTTAAGGGTGAGTTTGACTTGTTTGGCTGGTCTGACAGTGGTTTTGTGAAATAAGATGCACACCAGTGAATCACACCTACTAGTACTGGTGGCAGACTTTCTTTCTTCTGCTTTAATTGTATGGTAAAACAAACAAAAAACTAAATATCTTCTTTTGTGTTCCACAGAAGAGAGAAAACCATACAAGCTTGGACATGTCGGTCATTAAATATTTCAGGTGAGCGATTCCTTTAATGAAAACTGGGCAAGGAGTAAAATTAACTGGACCTGTGAAGAAATTATAGATGGTCTGCTGAAATGCTGAAGGAAAAGAGAAGAATAGTAAGGAATTTTAATGGTTCCAGCCCTACCTCTCTTCTGAGGATACAGTGGACCATGACTATGACAAAGCCTTGCAGGGAGTCAAAGACTGCGAAGAGGATCTGGAATAAAATTGAGCGTTTGTCCGTCATGGCCAGCACCGCAGACATCCAGGTGAGAGCTAACAGAGGGAGCACAACACAGGAACTCCACAGGGAGGCCCTGAGACAGAAAGAGAGATGGTGGAATGAACAACAAAAAACGACAGGATTGTGGCCTTGGTCCCAAAAAGATTTTTACCCATTCATTTTCTAAATAGGCATAAAAAAACATGCACACAATTTACTAAAAAGCTCTTGTTTAGAGCTTTAAATTTACATTATAGTCTTTGATTTGAATTAAAATAGAAGTAAATAAAAATCTGAAAAAGACAAAGGGCAATTCAATTTGTTTGTGAGGGAATTATTCCCACTATATATATCCCACTCATTGACACAATGTGTTTATTACTATTATTACATTTTATTGCAATAATAAAATAAATAAAATATTCATATATACTAGTAATTAAAAAATATATACAAAATTATTATTATTTTATTGTGTTGCAATAATAATAATAAAATAAAATGGTAACACTTTACAATAAGGTTTCATTAGTTAACATTATTTAACTACTTTAGTTAACTGCACTTCTTCAGCATTTATTAATCTTTGTTAATGTTAATTTCAACATTTACTAATACATTATTAAAATCAAAAGTTGTATTTGTTAACATTAGTTAATTCTCTGTGAACTAACATCAACAATGAACGGTTGAATTTTTTAATAACTAACGTTAACAAAGATTAACAAATACAGTAACAAATGTATTGCTCATGGTTAGTTCATGTTAGATGATACATTAACTAATGTTAACAAATGAGACCTTATTGTAAAGTGTTACCAATAAAATAATAAAATATTCAAATATGCTAGTACTTGACTAAGTATAAAATACAACATGTTTATTATTAAATTTAATTTAAATAATAATTATTATTATTATTAGAATATTTGATATACTAGTTTGAGAGTATAGGGAGGCTACATCACTTTTATAAAAAATATTTTATGTTGAAATCAAACTGACTGGCTACTGACATCGTTTAACAACCTCAGATCTCATGGTTGGTCTGTCTTGAAAGGTTTATATGCTATTGTAAAATATCAATTTGTCTATGGAAAAAAAAAAATGATGGGGATTTTTACAGAAGTCTACTACTGCGCTCTATAGAACAGAGAAGATTTGCCAGTTTCATATCAGATGAAAGCATGCATGTCCAAATTGTCCTAAATTGCCATCATCATCATCAAGAGCACACAGCAACCAATGTTGAGTGTGTCAACATATTACAGACAGAGAGCAAGAGCCAGCTGTTCATTTAACACCTCCACAATCTCCTTCCCAGAGGCAAGGGGAAGGACACACACACGCACACACACTCTCGCATGCAGCTTAATCAGCATTAATCGATTTGCTGAGGCATTGGTCGGTACTTACATGGCATTGCTGGCCGTTGTTGCTGATAAAGCAGTAGTTGAGACAACGCCACATTTGGCACATTTTAAAGTTAGTCCTGTATGGGGCTCACTCATCTGCCTGCAGGACAGCCAAATAACCAGACAACACAAAGGAAACATATTTACATGGTGATCTGATTATACCAAAACAGAAGTGTGGATGTTTCTTTTGGAGATAGGGCCCTTTGTGGACATCATCAAAGGTAAAGTGTGTAATTTCTGCACATTTAGTAGCACCATAATTTGAAACGGTTTGTTTGAGTAGCCGGACTGGGCTGGAAATAATGGTGGCTCAACTAATGGTGTAAATTTGGATCAGGACTACCTGTTTCTGCAGTTACGTCATGCTCAGAAGACACTATAGCACCGATGGCACTGTTTCAAAACCTAATGAGGTCTCATAGCCTACTGTCAACACAGGCAACTACTTTTTAAGGCAGCTTAGTGTGACACTCACAGTTGATTCTGAAATAGTTTGGTGTTAGCATGTTGCTGAGAAAAACATCGCAGCAGAGATGTTGCAGAGAAGGGAACGAGTATTGCGTAAGCTAGCTTACGCTTTGGGAAAACTCCTTTTCTTGAGAATATTGAAGCCAAAAATTATCCTTATTATTTTATATATGTAAAACGCAGTGGAGCTGCACAGCAGACCCAAGCAGAGCATACTAGCATGCTGATTGGCTGTGCTGCGGCAACTGCACGAACTTATGGCGAGGCGGCTGAGGCGTGCGAACCAATCGGGTCACTTCGCACCCTAGCACGTCAGCTCACGCCAGAATGGGCGTGGCCTACGGCTATAAAAGCCCATCTTACGGCATAGGAATCAGGTTAAATCGACTGAAGCGATCCCCTGATCTAAGCACAATAGCACGGCGGGTCACGCAATACTCGTTCCCTTCTCTCAGGGAACCAAGGTTACATTAGTAACCGAGACGTTCCCTTTCGAGAGTACTCTCGTATTGCGTAAGCTAGCTTACGCTATGGGAACCCAATTTAAAACACTGTGCGTGCTTAAAAACTTCGCCCCATACTATGGCCTGGGACGAGAGCCCGAGGCCCATAGAAGAGTAAAAGTTATGAGTCCCAAAAAGAGGCCAACGAGTGGTGAGCCTCATATAAGGGTATATGTAGGGAATGAATATTCCTGTCATAGCATTTAGATAAAAACTAGACCGGACAGAGTCGGGCCTATAGTTATTGCAAATGTGTATACATTTGTTTATATTGAATTTAGATAGAAACAAGACCGGATGGAGTCGGGCCTATAGTTATTGCAAATGTGTTATACATTTGTTTATATGGAAAGAACCCTAGCTTGCAAAGCAGGAACCTCCAAGTTATAGAATCTAATAAATGTGGACGGAGAGGCCCAGCCTGCCGCCGCACAGATATCTTCCAGTGGTATTCCACTGGACCAAGCCCATGACGAGGCCATGCCTCTAGTGGAATGAGCTCTGACGGCTAAGGGGCAGCAGAGACCTTTTGACTCGTAAGCCAGCGAGATAGCATCTACTATCCATCGCGATAATCTCTGCTTCGTGATTGCGCACCCTCTGGTGCGACAGCCAAAGCATACGAAGAGCTGTTCCGACTGCCTAGATGCGGCGGAATGCCCTAGATAAACTCTAAGAGCCCTGACGGGACAGAGTAGATTCGCATCTCTTACATCCTCAGACGAGGGAAGAGCTGATAGCGAAATGACCTGTGCTCTGAACGGAGTGGAGAGCACTTTGGGTACATAACCATGTCTTGGTTTGAGGATGACTCTGGAGTCGTTAGGCCCAAACTCAAGGCAGGAAGCGCTCACCGAGAGCGCATGTAAATCACCAATATGCTTGACTGAAGCTAGTGCCAGCAAGAGAGCAGTTTTCAGTGAAAGGTGTTTCAGGCTCACAGACTGAAGCAGCTCAAATAGGGCACCTTTCATGGCCTCCAGGACCGTGGAAAAGGTCCCATATAGTAACCGATGGGGGTCGAGGCGGGTTCAGCCTCCTAGCTCCTCTGAGGGACGAGCACGATTAGGTCTCTTCTCCCCAGTGACTGTCCGGCCACATGAGCGTGAAACGCTGCTATGGCTGCCACATATACTTTGAGCGTGGAAGGGGCATGACCCGCGTCCAAAAGCTCTTGAAGGAAGGAGAGCACTTCTGTCACTCCACACGAGTGTGGGTCCAGGTTCCGCGCTGCACACCAGCTTGAGAACACTGACCATTTTAGAGTGTAAAGTCGCCTGGTTGAAGGCGCTCTCGCTTCAGAAATAGTATTCAGCACCCCTTTTGGGGGGTTCCCGGGTATCCGTTGATGGGCCACACATGAAGGGGCCCACAAGTCGGGACGGGGATGCCAGATCGTCCCCTTCACCTGCGTGAGGAGGTCTCTCCTCAGCGGTATCGGCCATGGGGCTGTTTCTAGCAGCTGAGTCAACTCGGAGAACCATAGTTGGTTCCTCCAGAGAGGGGCTATTAAAAGCACTGCACACTTGCTCTCCCTGATCCGTTTGATGACCTGAGGTAACATCGCGACCGGAGGGAATGCATACAGCGGGCGGCTGGGCCAGTTGTGGGCCAGTGCATCCCTGCTCTTGGAGAAAAATGTTGGGCAATGAGCATTGTCTTCTGAGAAGAGATCGACCTCTGCCTTGCCGAAGATGCTCCAAATAAACTGAACCGTTTGTGGATGAAGAGACCAGTCCCCTGGGGGAATTTTGTCTCTGGATAGAATATCCAGGCTTAACCAGCGCTGGAGGGGGTGCATATACAGTAGGCGCTCTTGCAGTGTTGATCCTAAAACCCAGACATTCTAGATGGCTGAGGAGCCAGGACCTGCGAGTTATTAACTGCGCCTCTGATTGGGCTATAACCAGCCAATCGTCGAGGTAGTTCAGTACTCGCACTCCCCGTAGTCTCAGGGGGGTGAGGGCCGCATCCATGCACTTCATAAATGTACGGGGTGCTAGGGATAGTAGGACTTTGTATTGATAAGCCTGCCCCTCGAAGGTGAATCTCAAGAATGGCCTGTGGCGGGGTGCTATTTGAATGTGAAAGTAAGCATCTTTCAAATCCACTGAGAAAAACCTAATCCCCTGGGCGAACTTGCGGGAGGATTTGTTTCGTTGTCAGCATTCTGAACGAGCACGTCATAAGCGTTTTGTTCAGATGTCTGAGATCTAGGATGGGTCTGAGGCCGCCATCCTTCTTTGGAATGAGGAAGTAGCGCTAAGTAGTATTGCTAAGGGGACAGTTTTTACAGCCCCGTTTGCTAACAGTTTCGACACTTTGGTACAAAGCACGTGACTCACATCGCTCTTCACCGATGTCTCGACCACGGCGCGAAAGCGCGGGGGTCTGCAAACAAACTGTAGCGAGTAACCTCGTTTTATTATGTTCAACACCCACTCTGATATACTGGGGATGGCCTCCCAAGCCAAGGGGTTGCTATGCGGGCCAAGGGGTTATTAAAGGGACAACCCCTTATGTAAAGGGGTTATTAAGTCTGGGGACGGGCCGCTTTGTAATAGGGACCCGGTCGCCCGGCTGTTTTGTGCTTGTGACACTGTAGGCACAGCGCTTATGTGTCACTGTGTGGTGGGCGCGCGCTGTACATTTAGAACACGCTCGGCACGAGTAAACGGGATAATCTGTGTGATTTTGTGGCGCTGTGTGAACAGTGCTTATGTGCAGGGGTGCATACTGTGTAGTGGGCATACTGCCTACAGTCAGAACAGAGGAAAAAACTCTTTTTGTTTTATTAGGTTCACCGTTAAAATGGCGTTTGTGTGCAGGCGTGCGTGTTTTATAACAGGCTCGTTGACTGCAATGTTGATATCTCCAGCTGCCTGAATAGAGGGGACTGGGAGAAGTGTAAAGGAAATCTGTGGTGGTAATCCGGCCGCGGCGGGACTTAACCACTGTCTCTTTCTTCCTGTGGTCAGGAAGGCTTTGGAGGCTCGGGGTTCAACACAATCTTGGGTCAAGGTCCCCTTTGCTCTGGCTGTCCATGGCGGCTTGCAGAATGTGAACAGTGGCGAGTCTTTGTCACTGAGTGCGACTGGAAGACCGGCGACACTGTCTTTGAAGGCTGAGGGGGTGGCGCTTTTGTGTGGTGGCCCGAAGCAGAGCTGGAGTGCTTTAGGAGAAAAAGCAGAAAATATTTTCTGAGGCAAGAATCAAACCCGGATCACCTGCGTGGTAACGCGGAGTCCTAACCACTAGACCACCGTGACAGTGATTTTCGTAGCGCGCAGGGCTAAGTCAGTGGCGCTGTGCAGGTCTTTGAATGCCTCAGGATCAGGGCCAGACTCATCCAGAGAAGTTTGGCCTGAAACACTTCACAGCCATTGTGTGTAGAGCCAAAGCAGCCTGGCCGGTGGAGGCATACGCTCGATCAGCGAGAGCTGACGTAGTGCGGCAAGACTTGGATGGGTCCTGGCTCTGACGCCACCGGTGCTGTCTTGAACAGAAGGTGCGGGGTCAGCTATGGAGCCCGACCATTCCTCACTTCGGGATGCAGCGAGCGAAAGGCTGTCATCCTCGTCCAACTCCGCTTCTGGTCCATCGAAGGAAATAGGACCGGCCGCTAACTGAGAGGGGCATTTGTCATCCTGGGTGAACAAGACCGGCGAAGGGGATTCTGAGAGCGAGACACGCGGGGAGTGCTCCGGCGTGGGCTCGCTCGTCTGCTCTAGCATTCTCTGTCCGCGGCGCTTCTTTCTACACGGCCCAAGCGAGAGAAGAGGGAGAGCGGAGGGAACGGCGTCCTCATTGAAGCTGGCGAGTCGAGCCCGCAGGGTCGACAGCGTCATTTTGTCGCACACCGGGCAGCCGCCCTTAGAGAGTGCAGTTTCAGCGTGGTCACGGCCTAAGCACGCGGTGCAAAGGATGTGACGATCCCCGCCGAAGAGAGGGCGTAAAAATGGGCGTAAAATGGGGTTTTATAGCCGTAGGCCACGCCCATTCTGGCGGGAGCTGACGTGCTAGGGCGCGAATCGACCCGATTGGTTCGCACGCCTCAGCCACCGCAGTTGCCGCAGCACAGCCAATCAGCGCGCTAGTATGCTCTGCTTGGATCTGCTGTGCAGCTGCACTGCGTTTTACATATATAAAATTATAAGGATCATTTTTGGCTTCAATATTCTCGAGAAAAGGAGTTTTCCCATAGCGTAAGACAGCTTACGCATTACGAGAGTACTCTCGAAAGGGAACAACACAATTCTCTAATAAGCATAAAACATATGCAGTACACACAAATGCTACATAAAGAGTAGTTTTATTACATGACGGTGAACAGGTTTTTAATAGCAAAACATCTTAAGTGCATTTTTGAGTAAAGAAATACACTAAGTTTAAGAACAGTAAGGTTTAAAAAAAAAAAAAAAAAAAAAAAAAAAAAAAGACCTTTACACTCAAACTAGGCTAAATTGATTTGATAAAAAAAAAAAACATTTGATATTCTGAAATAATATTACAATACACTTATTGTAAAAAAAATATTAGAGTCAGGCAAACCTGAATTTTTTTTCAGTGGCGATTATACACAAACATTTTTTAAGCCTTTTTTTAAAGAATTACGAAATTTAATTAATGGTAAAATTCCATCAAATTGAATGGAAAATCCTTACATAATTTAACTGAATAACTGAACAATCCTTAATTAATTATTTAATTAAATTGCATAAGGATTATTCAATTATTCAATTAAATTACGAATGGATTATTCAATTCAATTTGATGGTATTTTACTATTCATTAAATTGCGTAAATCTTAAAAAAATGCTTAAAATTTGTGAGTGTATGTGGATTTGGTGCTCAAGAAACAATTTTTTTTTAAACAGTTGAAAAACAAATGGTAATATTTTTGTGGAAACCGTGATATAACCGTGAACCGAGCTGTTCAACATAAACATTTAGCAAGCTAGTTTACTTATTGAAAATACATTTTTTTAGTAAATTGTCAGGACACCTTTTGAACCCGGGAACTAGATTTTGGGAAAAAAATTGTATGCATGTTTGTGCAATATTGTTAAATTGGCACTTACCCTGCTCTATGTTTTAGTTTCTTATCCAGGATCCCATCTCTCGAAACCAGTTTATTAAACACCAGAATGCCAATAACCATGTTAACCTGTACACACACACAGTAACACTGTCAGAGCACTGACTAAATGTAAAAGCTTTCTTTGAATATAAACAAAAAATAAAATGATAGTGCTTTTCAATGCATTTGAGTATTTTACAACTATAGCTTTAAGCTGTATTTTAAAAGTACAACAGTACAGATATAAATCTAGTGTTTAGTGTTGTGTAGAAGTGTTGTTGTGTGAATCTATGCCACCATTACATCTTAATTCAGTCTAGAAAAAACTGCTTAATGATGCATATAGCTAAATGACGGGGTCACACAATCTTTATACCGTTCTACAATGGAGTGAGGCAATTTTCCATTTCAACATTGGCATGCTAGACTAGTCCAGTAAATGACATAAAAAATTATAAAGGCACTGGTGTGTGTCGTTAAGACTGGTAAATGACTGTAAATAAACAGTGTAAAATTACCAGCACCACTGCAGCGGCAGGTCCCACAAATGCATAGAGAAGACCACCTTCCAGAGATAGCCAACAGCTGCAAACACAAAAAAACTAAATATCAGCAAATCTTGCATAAAATTTTACATCCGGCATCAACTTAATGGGGCATGGCAGTACACAGTCGTATCGTCCTTGAGTGTCTGGGGATCTGGAGCCATATGCCATGGTTCTACATGAGAGACTTTTAGTGTGGAACAAGAACTCTAAAGAGATCTTAAAACACTGTTTATATCCAGGTATCCTCGGGAGAACTAGGTGGGGCTGTTGCAGTCTCTTGGCTCTGACTCACTACTTCATGCTACTGTTTTAATTGGAATGATTTTCATGTGCTATGTGTGGGGTCTTTTACGTTTCCGGGTAAACATGAGGAACAAAGAAGTAAAAAAGTAAGGTGTCTTACTATTGAGGTGTTCCATATCCTTTTGCTTTTGTGAATCCCATTGAGATAGCAACCACCAAGGCAGGTAATCCTTCAAAAGAGACACAGGAGTGATTATAGGCCACATACTGGGTAATCCTTCAGAGCTGGAGACATTCACAGAACATGTACAGTAGCTTCAGTCGGAGGTCAAACATAAGAAGAAACTAATGCGAGTGGTGCTTGTGCCAGCAATACCAGCCGCTACGATGCTAAAGTGTTCTGAGTGGATGCTAGAGTGTCCCTATGACTTATGGGATATTTTTGGCTGTTTTATAACTGTACTGTATGAAAAATATATATTCATTGTTATTTAAAATAATTAGTATTGTGAAGATTAACATCCATGCAGGACCGCCGCAAGGGCTGCGCCAAGTGTGTGACCACACAGGGTCTCTCGCCTCTACAGGGCCTCGCTCCTGGCCTGCATTTTATGTAGTTTATGTCTAATTTTTTATTACGGTTTTTCACCCAACATCGATAAAATAAAATACCTGCTATCTCTTATTATGCATAACTAAGGCCACATAAAAAAAACCCTGCAAATTGTTATTATTTTTCTTCGTATTCCGATATTACGTTCTGCATGCTCGCTCTACTGTGAAGAGAAAAAAATGTCGGGCTGCTCTGCCTCAGTGGTCTAACCAATCAAATGATGACCAATTGATGGCCGAGATGACCAATCAAATCACAGAAGGCGGGTCTTACTGTCTTGCACAACGCAACGAGAGATGGTGGAACAATGTAAGTAGATGCAAGTATTAGACACCTGTTTTACGAAAGAAATGTTCAGCGACCGACAGTAATACTATCTAGTGATGCAACAACTCAACTTTTTATGAAATTTCGCCGTTTTGAATTTGAAAATATGTGATCATGATTCATGTAAATCATAAATGAATGTGACGAGTAGGGCTGCCCTCAACTAAAGATGTTTCTAGTCGACTAGTAGTCTTTCATTTAAGCTATTAGTCGAATAATCGTGTGTTTATATTAATAAGCTATAAATCATAATAATGAGCCTTTAATTGCCTATATATAATACATAGCCTAATCAGCGCTCAAACGCACGCATGAAGCTCGCCACAGCACACCGGCAAATGTAATGATTATGAATGTGGTGTAAAAAAACAGCAAGGAGACTGTTTAAACATTTTAATAATTTATTGATAATGTTTTCTGTGTGTTCAGCTGCAGAGATTAAGTCGACGATGCTGAGTCTCATCTCCGCAGTAGTGGACGTGCCTATATGCACGTTTCAGGAATATTTTTTTTCCAATTGAATTCTTTTAAATGTAGACATTTTAATATTTCTATAGATAGGCTATATTTCTCATGTCTGTGAGGCAAGTATACGCTGAGTTTCGGTGAATTTTTGTTACATGCTCAAGTTCACTGAGATGGCAGATCAAGCAGATCCTGATTGTTTTCATTATTTTACAAAAGCACAACGTTTTGTTGTTATTGTAAGTTTACAGAAATAAAACTAGGCCTTTTACAGTTTGCATTACTCCTGTATGACCAAAAATGATGGGAGTATTTAAAGTAAATGCAAGTGATCGCGCCTGTATGTCATGCAGTAAGCGCGCTCTTCACACAAACACAGATATGCGGCTATATAATAGCGCACATTTATCTAGGTTAACGTTAGAGCGAGCGGACTTTGTTGCTAATACTTACATGTTTCAAGTGTAAGCGAATGTTTGGATTTCCTGCCGTTAACGATCTGTCCGTCACAGGCTGCGTGATTTCGCCACTTCCGGTGGAGTTTTTTTTCTGCGACTAAACGACTAATAAAATTTTGGTCGACCAAGCCTCTTCTAGTCGACTAACGGTTAGTTGACTATTAGGGGGCAGCCCTATTGACGAGACAAGAAATGTTTGTGTTTTCGACATAGGCTATTAGACATTCGAATAAGAGTGAATGTGTGCACATTTTAAAATAAAATATTATTTTCAAATAGTTTAAATTGATTACTTCATAACTACAATTAGACCTAGAAATTATTTTACCATTCTTATTTACTTATTCCCTTAAATCGCTTAAATTTAATTGCTTTATTAGTAATATTATAATTATGCAGTAGATCTTACAAAACTTATGAGCGTGTGTGACCTTGATTCATGCGCAATCATGTCAGTGAGCACGGCATCATACATAAAGATTGTATACAGAGCTTTACTCAGTCCATTTTAAATTCTATTTTCCGCATCTGAAATAGCTCAAACCGCTTTTTTTATTTGTCGATCAGATGCACGTCAAAGTTGCATTTATTACTATACTACTTCCTATAGCAACCCCCTCGCACACCAAGTTCGCACAGGGCCTCGCACACCTCTTGTGACGGCCCTGCATCCAAAAATAGGGGAAATGAGAATATAGCCATGGACATTGCCTTCTTATTTTTGTAGCGACTGGACCGATCAAACACACAATCTTCACAATTTAATCTCCTTAAGGACCCAGACAGGCTCCTTGATGTCTAGTTGCCCCACTGTGAATTAGCACCCTGGTGCTAATTCATACATTTCAAAAACACTTGGGCTGAGTGTTCTCAAATGAGAGAACAGCACAACCAACAGACAGGCAACCCCCTATAGAAATGGAATTCTATCCACTAATTCATTGACAATCTTAATGAATGAACATGCATTTCCTCAGTACATTTTGTGTATCATTCCTGTTTGCATATTGTCTTTTTATATTGTATAGTGTTATGCATGCTTGATGATAGAATTACTAGTTAATGTTAGCCCATCTAGCTGGTGTCTCCTATCAAAATATTCCTCATTTAATGACTCACACTTTGATGGACATAACTTTCTTATAAAATGCAATGTGTTTGTTATATTTATCAAAATATAAATGAACACAAATTTTCAACTCACTCCAATGAGTCAACCTTTCAAACAAAGGAACTCTCCCGCTAAGAAGTGCACCTTCCTCATTGGTCAAGCCAAAACTCAAAGGTGTGGCCTCTGGAACTTAAAAAGCCAACACAAAGTTCCCTCTGCGTTGTTAGTCGTAGTACACGCTGGCATTCCATTCCCGAAAGCTGTTCGCGTGAGACCTCATCCGGCGTCGCCGGCACAGCCCCACACACATCAAGCCATGTGGACCTTCTTCGACCATAACAGAGTCTCTGCAAGTTCACCGTCGTTTCTTCGCTCAACACTGCAACACCATCGGACCGAACTATCAAGACTTTCTCCTGTGACTATATCTGGATGCCTTTCAACAGCTCAGGCAAATGCAAGTAATGTACGATATACAAAATCTAGTAGTTTGTTAAAGCTGTAAACCCCTTTGTTCAAACAAAGGAGCTTGTTGTCTTAACTGATGGTTCTCCCAGGTTTTTGACTCTTTTCATAGCTTCATTCCTCTGTTCTGATCCGGTTTTTCTGTCACTTTCTCTTTCCATTCTACCCCATGTATGTGTGCTTGTGTGTATGTTTGTGTAGATTAGTTATGTGTTCGTGTTTTAGTTAAATAAACTTTGTACACATTCGTTCGTGGTTCTGGTCTGCTTATAAATAAATTGTCACTTTAACGAATCGATCATAGCTACGAGCCAAGAGAGTTATTTATCTGTGGCCACAGAAAACAGTTGATAGACAATCAGTAATGTTCGCTGGACGAACAGATTATTCGATTGTAATATTAATTCAGTTACATTAAGTTAATTTGGTTAACTGATCCAAATATTCATAATTAATTGTAACGAGTTATGATTAACTATTAATATTTCCACTTTGAGCTAATTTGTTGCATTTTTTATATTAAATATTTTTATATTATAATTATATTACATTTAGTTAAAAACACTCACTAAAACTGGCTGATATCAAATATGGTACCAACATTTCATGCATCTCTAATCATAAAATGTCTGCAGCACTAACGTGTTTAGGGTTACAGATTTGTTTAATTAATTAACCCTAAACATGAGCAACAGTTGCCTTAGCAAACACCACTGCAGATCTTCAAAAGCACGTCAGGTTTTCAAGTCAGGAACGACATAACTTCTAAATCGTTTGTGACATGAGAGCATGTAAACAATCTACTAAGAATCCCTGGAGTTTTACACTAAAAACCAGCATGTGAAATGCAATTACCACAACTGCTTTTGAACAGAGAGGCTGAAACAATCAAACAGGTCTTGAACTGAAGTATAATATCATCTCTGCTATCTTTCTAATCCTCTCTCTCCATTTCTCTGTCTCTCATCTTTGCTGGTCTCAAGCAGGACTGCCATTATGAAAGGGCTCTTTCTGCTCCTGCCACTGTCCCGTGATCTGAATATTAACACCATCCCTCTCGCACTGGTGGCTGAATTTATTGATGCAATCAGCTTGTCTGAAGAACCAGCGATGGGTCTTGTGGGCCTCCTCCCCTTTGTTGAGTCTAACCAAAGCTCCGCCCCTAGCCACCATGCAGTTTCATCCTCAACCAATCGGAAAGTGCACTGCAGTGCACACACAACGCCACTGTTCCTCCCTCAAAGGTAACATTTCGACTCTGGATGGATGAAAAAAAGAGGGAATATCTGAGAAGGATTAATGAATTTGACCTGGAAACTATCCATAATGATATGGTTGTTCCATCACAGATATAAACTCTACCTGTGGATTTATAGTTCAGCTGAACAAACACAGCATAGTCTGCCAGATAGTGAGAACGACGTGCCTCTTGTGTTCCTATGACCTCAGTAGGGGTCATGCAATTAAACAGACCAGCTGTTGGTTTTCTGATCCCCAACAGATGTTTCAGATTAGTACTTTTGCACTGAGGCACCATTTATCTTAGACACCATTTAGTTCAAACAAAATGGAAAAAAAACTCAAATGAGATGAATTTAACAGACCATTGAATTAAAGACATTACTGCATGGCTGTTTACTATGGAATTCATTCAGGGAAAAAAAGTTTAGGGTAAAGATTATTTATCCTAAACAGCAGCGGCAGCAACTCAATGCATTTAGGCATGTAGACATGTAGACATTTTTTTTCAAAATGAACTGCTGAAGTTCAAATTGAGCATCAGAATGGGGAAGAAAGGTGATTTAAGGCCCTGTTTACACCTGGTATTAAGATGCATTTTGGTCGATCGGATCACAAATGGACGACGCTAAATACAGGTGTAAACGGGGTCTAAAACATTTTGAGCTTGTCCACTTTTGACCACTTCCAGAGGTAGTCGAAAACGCAATCGACCAGATTGCTTTCATAGTGTAAATGCTCATGTGGTCAAATGTGTTCGAAAAGCCGCAAAAGACCGCCTACTCTCTGCCTACTAACCTAATGTGTAAACATTATAGGAAGCACATTAACCAGACGGGATTTAAACTTTGTTGGCTGAAGACCAAAGTTTGGTTTGAAGATGAAAAACGTACCAAGCACAATGTTCTCTTACCATTCCTGATTTCTAACATGCACTCACAAGGTTCAACGTGGTCTTGTGGCTATCAGAGTAGAAACTAAAGTCGCTGCTCTCCGTATGTTTTCCCGCCATCTCTGAGTGTGTTCATATGTAAATTTCACAAGCTTATTTTGTCCATTAGATCGAAAGATCTCAAAAAGGCCATACATTCACCCGCCCATAGACCCACCCCCTACGAGAGAAATCAGGACAGAAGTGGTTGAAAGTAGACAAAAGACATAGGTTAAAACACTGTGTCATGCTAGAGGTAGACATTAACAGAGGTGTAATGATCTGGAAGGTGGCTGCTGGTATCCTTAATTTCTTTTTGTCTGGTCACTTCTTGGCATCCGTTGTTATGGGAATGGAGTCATGGACTGATACAAAAGCAGGAGCAACAATTTCATTTAATACCAGACGTCACTTATCAATTCTACCGCAATTAAGCTCTGAGATACTGAAAAAAACCCCACTTATGAATGGAGTGTAACACTATGAATCTAAAATGTGAGTCTTGTTTTATATATGCGCTGTGCACTGATGCGAAACACTAATTCAAGAACCATTTCATGGATACCAATAATATAATTAACCCACCATCAATGTTTATCGAAATAGCCAAACTAATAAACGCTTCACATATCTGTCTTTGTCTATCTTCTTCTGTCATGTCTTTTTCCTCTGCACATAGCAAAACACTGCAATGATGGAAAGACAGAGCCTAGTTTGTTGCTAGG
Source organism: Coreius guichenoti (assembly GCA_039654105.1). Taxonomy (NCBI): domain Eukaryota; kingdom Metazoa; phylum Chordata; class Actinopteri; order Cypriniformes; family Gobionidae; genus Coreius; species Coreius guichenoti. Next base: position 15,216,673 of record CM077179.1, read on the forward strand.
TAACTGGAGGGATGAGCGTTTGCTCTTCTGTAATCAATTTGATGTGTGCGTAAAGTGGTCCTGTATAAGAAACCCTGGGGAGGTATGGAACATACGAGACGATATTTAAAAATTACCCACTCACATCGTCCATATTTGAGAAGTAAACACCAGATGCATGATGATGATGATGATGATGGAGCAGTAAAATTGCACATTAGTGAAGAAAGCGAGAAAGAGGGAGAGATGTAGAGATACTATAAGTGTTATGGAGATTCAAGCACTCACCCCATCCCAGGCAGAGAAAGCGTTTCCGAATGAGCCTGGTCCGAACTTTCCCTGTCACAGCCATATAGGACTGCCAAGCTTCTGTCAAAACCCAGCAGAAGGACGCCAGGAAAAAGAAGTGCAGAAATGCAGTTGTCATCGTGCATATGCCCTGTCCATTCAACGGAGAAAGAGAGAGAGGGAGAGAGGGAGGGGAAGAAGGGATCAAATATTTTGAAACATTCAAGTCAAGTCCAAATGAGGATTTTTGGACTGTCAATCGAATATCACACTGACTGAGCCAGACTTTGGGTAGAATGTACTAAAATTCACTCATTAAAAATCATTAAAATTACAGTAAATGTGAACTCACTGAAACCAACAAGATTGAAAAAATTGTGAGGTACAAAAAATGGCTCCCTCAATGCACCTACTCCCTTTTTAAGGTGTCATGAAAAGCCTGTGACTAAACAACAAAGCCGGCACACAAAGAACATGTTTTGCTCCAGACTCGTCTAGACCATCATTTAGGACTGGGCACTTTGATGGTGTGTTCACAACGTGGTCTTGTGGATATGGTTTAGATAAAAAAATTATAATAATTTCATTTGTAAGAAATTAATATTTTTATTGAGCAAGGATGCATTAAACTGATCAAAAGTGTTACAAAAAAATTATACTTCAAATAATTCTGTTCTTTTGAACTATATATTTCCTCCAAAATATCTAGCAGCACAACTGCTTTTAACATTGTTAATAATAAATTATTCTTGAGCATCAAATCAGCATATTTGAATGATTTCTGAAGTATCATGTGACACTGAAGACTGGAGTAATGATGCTGAAAATTCTATCACAGAAATAAATTACATTTTAAAATATAAACAGAAAATAGATGTGACCCGTGCTGGCAAAATGAGTTACACTTGTTTGAAGTCGATAAAGTCAGCAAAGTTAATTTTGAGAAAAACGAGTTTAAGTTTTCTGAAGGTTCCAAAACAAAATCACCTAGCAACCATACATTAATATCCCCGGTAATAACACCAAATTTGGCACACATCAAGTCAAAACCAAATATCCATAGAAAAAATATCTATTCAACTTTTTTTCCATGATACCATAATTGTTTGATTAACATTAATGAAACAGACAGGCTATATATTAAGATCTACTGTACCGCACGGATGTTTTATAATGTTACACATCAGATGTTTTTCCACAACAGTTAACCAAATGTTCATTTAAGACATAACAGATAATGTTTGCATGAATACTAGCCAACACAGATATTTTGCAGTACTGTAATTCTGTGTATGTGTGTATATCGGGATCGCACGCTCTCTGAGGCGTCTTTGTGTGCATGCGTCAGATCTGTCATTCAGCGCAAGTAAGATCGTTTTCATGGACAAAGGAAAGGTACTCCTCCCTGAAAACGTACAAATAAAGATACTTTAAGATGTTTAATTGCTATTTGGAGCGTTGGGATCGCTAGACGAGGGCTTAATGAACTCATTTTTGTGAAAATCTCAAAATCGTGCAAAAACTTGTTTTGCTTATAGCTCGAAATTATCCCATGCGCATTCTGACTCATTTTGCCAGCACGGGTCACATATATATTTCACAATTTTCACTGTATTTTTGATCTGATCAATGCAGCCTTCCATCCATTCATCATCTATTTTCTGTGATAAACTTAAGGAAAAAAACTAAATGACAGCACACTGCCACAATGCTTTTCAACTCTATTTTAATGGTGAACAAAGATTGTTTGAACCTATTTAGTCTTCGTCAGGTAATATAAATTAAAGAGTCAGTATGAGCAAATCAGTATGAGCAAGTTTAGGTGATATAAACTTAAACATACTGTACAGTGATATTGGTCATATGGCCCGCATCCCGTGCTTCGGATTCCAAATCTAGAAAATCTCACTGAAATTAAAACATGTGCTCTGGACATTCTCAACACTTTGTCACCAATAGTGAGCAGACAGAGGGTATGAGATGCCTTTAGCACCAAAAGCACATCTTTCTCACCAAATGAGTATCTTTCCTCACTGAATTTGGCAGTCAGTGTGTCTCATGCAAATCTTTTAAGACTGGGATGATCAGCATGTGACAAAACCACCTCTCTCCTAAAACCGTGTGTAACTAAGTTAAAGGCTCAGGGAAGAAGGAGGTGGGAAACGGCGAATGTTCAAACATACTTTAATTATAAACAGACAAAATGTTCTGAGTGGGTCACGGAGTGTGCGGTCAAAAAGACAAGAACAACAAGAAACATAATTCTAAATGTTTTTCTGATGCGAGACTTTTATTTTGAAAGACGTGCATGAAAGCTGTTGACTCTTCTGTCAGATACAGTTTTAGCAAAGAGTGCCTGAGAAAAAACATGTTTTCCTGCTGTCAGATGAGATATTGTCAGGCTATATATCAGTGTCATTATTCTAATGTTTTTTTTCGTAACTTGTTACGAAATAAAGTCTTTCACCTCAGAAAAACAAACTTTCCTGTCCGACGTTATACTGCGCTCATATGTGGAGGTGTGTGCTGTATATCACTCACTATACGCCGATCAGGCATAACATTATGACCTAATATTGTGTTGGTCCCTCTTTTGCTGCCAAAACAGCCCTGAACCGTCGAGGCATGGATTCCACTAGACCCCTGAAGGTGTGCTGTGGTATCTGGCACCAAGATGTTAGCAGCAGATCCTTTAAGTCCTGCAAGTTGCAAGGTGGGGCCTCCATGGATCGGACTTGTTTGTTCAGCACATCCCACAGATGCTCGATTGGATTGAGATCTGGGGAATTTGGAGGCCAAGCCAACACCTCAAACTTGTTGTTGTGCTCCTCAAACCATTCCTTTGTGGCAGAGCGCATTATCCTGCTGAAAGAGGCCACAGCCACCAGGGAATACCGTTTCCAAGAAAGGGTGTACATGGTCTGTAACAATGCTTAGGTAGGTGGTACGTGTCAAAGTAACATCCACATGGATGTAAGGACCCAAGGTTTCCCTGCAGAACATTGCCCAAAGAATCACACTGCCTCTGCCGGCTTGCCTGCTTCCCATAATGCATCCTGGTGCCATGTGTTCCCCAGATAAGCGACGCACACGCACCCGGCCAGCCACGTGATGTCAAAGTAAACGTGATTCATCAGACCAGGCCACCTTCTTCCATTGCTCCATGGTCCAGTTCTGATGCTCACTTGCCCACTGTTGGCGCTTTCGGCGGTGGACAGGGGTCAGCATGGGCACCCTGACTAGTCTGCGGCTATACAGCCCCATACGCAACAAACTGTGATGCACTGTGTATTCTGACACCTTTCTATCAGAACCAGCATGAACTTCTTGATCAATTTGAGCTACAGTAGCTCGTCTGTTTGATCGGACCACACGGGCCAGCCTTCGCTCCCCACGTGCATCAATCAGCCTTGGCCGCCCATGACCTTGTCGCCGGTTCACCACTGTTCCTTCCTTGGACCACTTTTGATAGATACTGACCACTGCAGACTGGGAACACCCCACAAGACCCAGTCATCTAGCGATCACAATTTGGCCCTTGTCAAACTCGCTCAAATCCTTACGCTTGCCCATTTTTCCTGCTTCTAACACATCAGCAGCAAAATCCAATTATTTTACTAAACTCATTACTAAAAACTACCATAGACCTAGAACTCTTTTTACTGTGTTAAATTCTGTTATTAATCCACCTGTTTATGAATATCCTGCTGTATCAAAGACTTTGTGTGATGATTTTCTTACATTTTATGTGAATAAGATCAGTGACATTAGATTGGGGATATCGTGTCCCTCTTTTGACCCTTCTATCCCGATGGCTTGTACGGCGGAGTTTAAACAATTTGAACCTATTTCTCTTTCTTATCTTCGGGAAATAGTGGGTCAATTGAAGCCGTCGGGCTCCTCTATGGATACCATCCCTCCATTTCTTTTGAAACAAGTTTTCGATGCAGTAGGGCCTTATCTTTTAAACATCATAAATCGATGTCTGAAAACATACACGGTACCAGAAGCGTTAAAACATGCTATAGTTCGGCCGTTATTAAAGAAACCAAATTTAGACAAATGTTTTGGCAAATTTCAGACCTGTTTCTAATTTGCCTTTTATTTCAAAAATTTTAGAGAAGACAGTGTTGCAACAGCTGCAGAGTTTCCTGGATAAAAATAAGGTATTCGAGCCTTTTCAATCAGGTTTTAAAAAATATCATTCGACAGAGACTGCTCTCCTGAAGGTTTTAAACGATGTGTTAATAGCTGCCGATTCTGGGTATGGTACTGTACTTGTACTACTAGACCTGAGCGCAGCTTTTGATACAGTGGATCACTCTATTCTTCTTGCGTGCTTGGAGCTTTGTGTTGGTATCAAAGGAGATGTTCTTGAATGGTTTAAATCTTATCTTTCAAATAGGAAGTTTAGTGTTAATATTGGGGAATATTCGTCGGAGGCGGCTGTTCTGTCTTGTGGTGTTCCTCAAGGATTTTAAAAATCTTTAAATGGTTTGGCCCCCCCGTACCTTGCGGATTTACTGACAGAACATCGTCCAGTTGTATCTCTCCGGTCGTCAAATCAGAGATTGTTACGTATTCCGAAATCCACATCTGTTTTTAAATCTAGGCTAAAAACCTATCTTTTTGAACAAGCATATAGCCAATAATGTATTGTATTGTATTATGTGTTTATGTACATTGATGTAAAGCACACTGGTCAACTGGTGTTGTGTTTAGTCGTGCTATAGAAATAAAAGTGACATTGACATCGACATCGACATCAACTTTGAGGACAAAATGTTCACTTGCTGCCTAATATATCCCACCCACTAACAGGTGCCGTGATGAAGAGATAATCAGTGTTGTTCATTTTATCTGTCAGTGGTCATAATGTTATGCCTGATCGTTGTATATAAAGAGCGGATGAAATTACAAGCATGCAGCACTGTAGTTACGTTATCAATTAGTAAGTCATGAACTTACCAAAAAGTACTAATAAATTACATAACTGGTATGTTCTGTATCAGCTGGGAAGGATTTGCATGTTTATTCTATTCAGTTTCCATATGTTTTATTAACAGTTCATGTTAGTATTGTGTATTTACCATAGTAACTGTAGTGTCCATAATTTATTTTCAATTTCATGTTATTTTGTATAATTTTAAATGACTGTGGCGGCTCTAACAACTTACTAACTCTATTGTATTAACAAAAGCTAGTTTGGGACTGCTATTTAATAGCCTTACCTTATACCGTTTATTCATTAGTATTAGTGATATTCTTACAATTTATGTGTATGTAAAGTAAAGTGGGACGGTAATTGTGTGTGTGTTAACCATTTTTGTGAAATAAATTTGCTTGGTTTTTAAAAGCAAATCTGCCAGTTTGTGCTGAATGGTTGATGATAATGTAAAATTCCCTCTAAAGTAAACTTGGAAACGAATCCACTGGTAGAGGGAGAACCTGGATGCTCATGGCATAGAAGAGAGCTGTGAGCACAGCCGACATGAGCCAGAGACAAGCTGGACGGAACGTAATGAAGACCTGGCTTCCACCTGCTCCCGGTCCACTTGATGTGGCCAAGATGAATGCTGTGAAAATGGATCAATTGGCAGCATGCGATGGGACACCTGATGCTGTTGAGCTCTCTCACACTGCCATAAAACCACAACTCCTCAATAAACCAGCTTTCATGAGCACATGCGCACAACGTCTGGGAGATTTAGCATGAAGTTCACTGCCAGGTTGCATCTAAAGCCTTATTCGCACGGGATTAGTATTACCTGGTGACCTCTAGTCATTTGTAATAATTGCAGAGGTTGTCTGTGATCATAATCCCGTGCGAATCGGCCATGTCTGTAATTTGTAAAGTAAAAATTCCCCCACAAATGACCTACCATATTTCGCCAAACACAGAGATCCTGTGATACTATTAGTCCCGTGCGAATCGGCATCTCTGTGACTTGGCCAGGATTTTGGCGGGGGCGTATATAATATTTTCAAGGTTTTTTTTTTTTTTTCTGTGCGCCTTTTTATCCATCTTTCGCGAAGAATGGAGGCTGCGTTGTGAGTGTTTTGATAGTATTTTGGGTGCTGGGTCATTTCGCTATACACCATACAACTATATACAATTTGCAGAAAGAAACAGCTGAAAACTGATTAGATGGAGATGAATGACATGTATAGCAGCATGCAGTAAGGAACATTATTCTGTTTATGATATATCATACAGCTAGACCTATAACAACAAGACATCATATCCGGGAGAAGTCAGTAAATTCGAGTAAAATCACAGGCTTCGGTTATCCCGTGCAAATTCAGATGTGGGGGAGGTTATTTGTAAATCACACGAGGTCCCCAGATAATACTAATCCTGTGCGAATAGGGCTTAAACCAGACTACTTCTGGACCAATGTTCCCTTCCCCAATCCGCATACACCGTTCCTTGACTTCCAGAATTAGAAGGACACAATGGTTATATAATAAGTATAATCTCTACAAATAGTATACAACTTTTTGGATCTTTTTGTCACTTGTTATTGATACACAACCATTCTAAAGTTTAAGGTCAGTAAGTTTTTTTTTTTTTTTTTTCAGCAAAGATGCATTAAATTGATCAAAAGTGACAGTAAATACATTTAAAATGTTACTAAAGATCTCAATTTTTTTTTTTAAAAATGCTGTTCTTTTGAACTTTATACTCATAAAATAATCCTGAAATATTAAGCAGCACAACCGTTTTCAACATTGATGATAATAATAAGAAATGTTTCTTGAGCAGCAAATCAGTTATTAGGATGGTTTCTGAAGATCATGTTACACTGAAGACTGGGAGTATTCAGTTTTGGATCACAGGAATAAATACATTTTATAATACATTTTAATGATTAATTACATTTTTGATCAAATACATGCTGCCTTAATGAGCATTAGAGACGTCACCCTGGTGAAAAATAAATATAACAAAATGTATGTGAAATACATTTATTTTATGCTAAGTATACTACAAGTACATTTACATACTTATGCACTTAATATAAATACCCTGCAATTGTACTTTTGGTATACTAAATTGATATACTTAAAGTCTGTTAAATTGGAACAATTAATTTTGTACTTAATGCACTGGAAGTAGTGCTGAGGTCCAACTAAAGATATACTTAAGTACACTCACCTAAAGGATTATTAGGAACACCTGTTCAATTTCTCATTAATGCAATTATCTAATCAACCAATCACATGGCAGTTGCTTCAATGCATTTAGGGGTGTGGTCCTGGTCAAGACAATCTCCTGAACTCCAAACTGAATGTCAGAATGGGAAAGAAAGGTGATTTAAGCAATTTTGAGCGTGGCATGGTTGTTGGTGCCAGACGGGCCGGTCTGAGTATTTCACAATCTGCTCAGTTACTGGGATTTTCACGCACAACCATTTCTAGAGTTTACAAAGAATGGTGTGAAAAGGGAAAAACATCCAGTATGCGGCAGTCCTGTGGGCGAAAATGCCTTGTTGATGCTAGAGGTCAGAGGAGAATGGGCCGACTGATTCAAGCTGATAGAAGAGCAACTTTGACTGAAATAACCACTCGTTACAACCGAGGTATGCAGCAAAGCATTTGTGAAGCCACAACACGCACAACCTTGAGGCGGATGGGCTACAACAGCAGAAGACCCCACCGGGTACCACTCATCTCCACTACAAATAGGAAAAAGAGGCTACAATTTGCACGAGCTCACCAAAATTGGACAGTTGAAGACTGGAAAAATGTTGCCTGGTCTGATGAGTCTCGATTTCTGTTGAGACATTCAGATGGTAGAGTCAGAATTTGGCGTAAACAGAATGAGAACATGGATCCATCATGCCTTGTTACCACTGTGCAGGCTGGTGGTGGTGGTGTAATGGTGTGGGGGATGTTTTCTTGGCACACTTTAGGCCCCTTAGTGCCAATTGGGCATCGTTTAAATGCCACGGCCTACCTGAGCATTGTTTCTGACCATGTCCATCCCTTTATGACCACCATGTACCCATCCTCTGATGGCTACTTCCAGCAGGATAATGCACCATGTCACAAAGCTCGAATCATTTCAAATTGGTTTCTTGAACATGACAATGAGTTCACTGTACTAAAATGGCCCCCACAGTCACCAGATCTCAACCCAATAGAGCATCTTTGGGATGTGGTGGAACGGGAGCTTCGTGCCCTGGATGTGCATCCCACAAATCTCCATCAACTGCAAGATGCTATCCTATCAATATGGGCCAGCATTTCTAAAGAATGCTTTCAGCACCTTGTTGAATCAATGCCACGTAGAATTAAGGCAGTTCTGAAGGCGAAAGGGGGTCAAACACAGTATTAGTATGGTGTTCCTAATAATCCTTTAGGTGAGTGTATATTTGATTGTGCTAAAATGGAACTATTGCAAGTATACTTTAGATACACTTTAAATATCTTGCAGACTGTCTTAAAGACTGATATTATATAGTGATCATACTATCCCTCCTTTGAGCTACCTTTTGAGCTTGTCCACTTTCGACCACTTCCAGAGGTAGTCGAAAACACCAGATTGCTTTTGTAGTGTAAACGCTCATGTGGTCGAATATGTTCAAACAGCCACAGAAGACCGCCTACTATCCGCCTACTGACCTAATGTGTAAACATTATGAGACGCGCGCTAGCCAGACGGGATTTAAACTTTGTCGGCTGGAGACCCAAGTTTGGTTTGAAGACGAAAAACGTACCAAGCATGATGTTCTCTCACCAATCCTGATTTCTAACCCACACACCGCGTTCAGCGTGGTCTTGCGGCTGTCAGAGCAGAAACGAAAGCAGCTGCTCTCGGTATGTTTTTCCATTTTCTCTGGTCGCGTTCAAATGTAAATTGCGCAAGCTTATTTTTGTCCATTAGATCGAAAGATCTGAAAAACACATACATTTACCCACCCATAGACTCTTCCCTCGAAAAAATCAGGACAGAAGTGGTCGAAAGTGGACAAAAGAGACGGATTAAAACACCAACTGTAAACGGGAATGTGTCTCCCTCGTCTTTTTTTGATCTGGTTGACCAAAACTCATCTTAATACCAGGTGTAAACAGGGCCTTTGGTATAGGTATTTTTCATTAGGGCAGTACTGTATGTCAAAGCAGAAGTAGGCCTAACCACTATGCCACGCTAAGGACTACATATCTAAGGACCTTTCAGCTAAATTGTCACACTTACTGTTACATAAACACTTAGCGTTGTCTATTTATACTCCACTGCTGGAAAATACTTTAAACTAGAGGTAGATACTTCAAGACATTTACAACTGGATCTTAGCTCCACATTTTCAAAGGCATTTCTAGGTGTCAGATGTGTTTCGTTCCATTTTCTGCCTAATGCTAGCTGCTTAGCAAACGAGATGGGAGGTGATGTGGCTCACGGCACATGCATGTCACCGCAGGACCTCACAGCCATATGGGCCAGTGCTAATGACTGATGAAGAAACACTTATGCCACAGAGCATAAATTAACTGCTATAAATATAGTATCGATTGACACTCTTAACAAGTAGCTTGCGTGACTGTTTAGGCAAATACACATAGCAAAAAACTACAAACAGAACAGAAACGAAGCGTACTTCCTCAGGTCTCCTATTTAGATAACATCACACAGAGGAACAAGGTGCAGTCAGATCACATTTGAAGGTATCTGAAGGCACATGAAAGCTCCTGACCTGAGTGGGAATTTGACTTGTATCTTTAAGTACCAAATGTACTATATCTGTATGCGTGTGGGTTTGCCTGAAGAGCTGGGCAGCAGAGGAAGTGGAGGGGGTGGCACACAGCCTCAGCTGAAATCCTTAGTACACACTGCCCTTTACAAAGGCAAATTGCCGGGAGATATTGAGCCCACTGTGTCTGTATCCATGGCAACAGAGGAAGTTCAAGAGAACACTAAAGAACAACATAGCTGACGTAAAGGAAGGCGTGTGTATGTCGAAGGGCTGATGCTGGTGTGCTCGGCTGGGATACATGTACGTGAGCGTAAGGCCAGGGAGGGTTCCAGGCGTTAACTATAAGGTTAGCGAGTTCATTTTCATACATGGACGACGACTCTCGGGTGTCATGCTAACTGACTTCAATAAGCTTCCGGACACACAGTTTGAGGTTGAAGCAAATATGAAAATAAACAAGCCTATATAATATGCTTCAAATTATGAGAAATATTAAATCATGGCAAACAATAATGCCTAATGAGATTCATTTATGTATACAGCTGGGTTTTCATTTATGAAACTGCATGCTTGAACTCTGTGCCCATTATGTCGATTCAATGCCTGTACACTTTAATCAAATGCAATTAACTAACACGTTAATGTAATGAATTGAAAGCAACTCACAAATGAAAAATAGAACATTAATAATGAGATATCCTAAAGCTTTAGTTATAGAATAACTTGTTTTACAAGATGTTTTCTAAGAGTGTGCTCTGTTAAAGTTCACAATATGAGTTTTATAATAAAATAAAATAATAAAGAAAAGAAACGAAATCCATGAGGTTAAAAACTAGAGATGCACTGTGATTCGTGTTGGAATATATAAAGACTTCAGAATGCAAGTCCATGTGCCATTTTTTCTCTTAAATGAGCATTTTTTTTTAATCAGACCCCTATGTTTAGGTTCAGTAATTTCACTTTAACGGCAATGAAAAGGTTATTAGTCAGTTATTGAAAAGTTATTTGCAAAAGTCACTTTAGTCAATTCATTGGTATTTAAGTTTGATTGTCTTTTGCTGCAAAACCGCGTTTTTTTGTTGTTGCAAAAACCTCTGATTCTCTTGTCGTGGGTGGAATAGAGCTGTTCTTTTATGTAAGTTATGTCAGTTTCTGTCAGAGTTACAGCAGCACACGAAAACGTATACTACGTGCGGCGAGCATTCACGCATATCTCATTTTTGACGGAGGTGGCGTTTAGTCTTCATTATATATTTTTATATTCAATCATAGTTACATTTATTGTCATTCTGCAGAGTGTAAGTACAGAGCCAATGAAATGCAGTAGTTCTCTGTTATAGTTTACAATATGCATTTTTACCACAATAAAATAAAATAAAAATAAAAATAACTCCATGTTGTTGAAAATCTGAGATGCACTATGAATCAACTTGACATTTTTTAGATTATGTTCAACTTTATTGTCATTGTGAAATTCAGTAGTTCTCTATTATAGTTTATAATTTTAATCAAAATAAAATAAAATTATGAAAACTCCATGTTGTTAAAAACTTGGAATCATATTGTGACTACCTGAATTAAAATCAAATCTTGAGGTGCCAAAATAGGGGCTTTCTCACCAGGTAGTACTAGGAACTTAGTTATAGGAACTAGCCATCAGGGTGGTTCCCCGAGAACTAATGTTCCCCAAGGGCCATTTTCCTGGTTGCATTCGCACCGCCAATAGGAACTCTGGAGGGACGTAAGCCACGCTTGTTGTTGTGACAGCACTGCAGACTTTTATTTTGATGGCGCTGAGAATGCTAGAGCCTGAGCACGCAGCGCTCACATTCTCCATTCGTTTATGATCTGTTTAACAGTCCTGTCTAATACGTTATTAGATAGAAATTTTGTACAAAGAAAGTAGATTGTATATGAAAAAGTATTAGCGTTTGCCGTGTGGTTGATCTCCAATGTCGCTAGCTGAGCTAGCTTAAAAATGGCGGTTGCTGGTGTTTCGCTTGCGTTCGGCCAATCAGCATACACTTGCATCACTGGAAGTTCTTATTGTGCTGGGTTAGACCTTACTCTGAAGTAGGAGCTAATTTAGGTACCCCAAAAGGAGTTCCTAGAACTAAAATCATTCCTAGTTCCTGCGGTGCAAACACACCAAAAAGCGGGTACTTCCGCCAATAGTTCTAGGAACTATGAAAAGGTTCCTCCGGTGAAAAAGCCCCTATTATTCCTGCCCCTAATGTTTTATTTTTTCAATTCTCTGTATGCATTTGTTATAATACACTTTGATACTTTAAACAGCAATGCTCTCTTGGTTTTTACAGGGATGTGTTTACGTCATTCTATCACAGCACTCACACGTTGCGCAGGGACCAAGCTGTCAGAAGATATCTATAGAGTACGGTCTTCCTCACAAAGCTCAACTAAAAAGCTGGGGGAAATATACCACCCCAGATAACATCTACAGATGCCAATGTCATAAGTTTGCCAGTGCAGTAGGTCAGTTTGCCCATTAAGCTGTCATTAATTATTTATCATTCAGCTGTTCAAACATGAAAAAGACTGACTCATTTTACCCCAAGGCACAGTTATAGATAAAACAAATTAGAGCATGTTTTTTTTATTGAAAGCTATCTCTATAGATCATCAAAGTGGCTGATGAGGCATTCAAATCCTTGACTTTAAGATTAATAATTTGATCTGTGAGTCATCCGTCGCGGTTTCTTATCAACAGAGAATCCATTCATTTCAGATGATTCTTCGAGGGAGCTTCAATATTCTCTTTGATGATGTGATTAAATGATGCCATGAATAATAATAAAAAAATAATATAGCATAATCTAAGTCATTTAACAGTCAATATGTGATGGGAATATGAGGTCACGGCATTGTCCTCTGCCAATGAGACTCTACCAAGTGGAATAAACTTCTGATAATTGGAGGGCGTGACTTAAAAAAATTAAACACTTGTGTAATTACCAAAGCCATTAATTCTGTACTGACATTCAATTTTGCAACTGAGGAAAATTATCTATGAAATTTAGACTTGTTTTCAGAACATCCATAATAACTTCTGTATTTTGTTCTATCAGCCATTTTTTCATTTATTATTTTATCTCTGATTTTCTAACAACCATCTCAATGAAGCCTATTTTACCTAAATATTTACTCCAACAGGAGAATTTTACAGAATTATTCAACAGCTCTTTGGCAGTGACCAGGTGACATAAAAGGACAGAAACCATAAAAGTAGTCAGTCAATTTAAAAAGTATTCAATACTCTCTATTCCATTCACTATCTTCTGAAGCTATATGACAGCTTTTTATGAAGAGCAGCACGTTTAATCAAATCTAAGCCAGAGCCCCCGATATACTTAGTAAAGGCCCCGATATACTTCAAGCGAAATCGAAGAACATACTGATGTGACGTCATTTCGAACAAAATCAGGCCAAAACGAAGTTCGTTTGGAGTTCATTTTGGGAGTTCAAAACAGCTTGCCAAAGTGAACTTTCCGGAAAAAGTTCCGGCTGGTAAAAACCTTACCATTGGTCCGATTACGTAATCGGTAGGTGTGAGCGGAGGCTCTGCCTTCTTTCACACTGAAATCTTTTCTGGTTCATTTCCTCTGTTGAGTCAGTCGAGGTCAGACGTCTGTGAGCGGAAACATGAACACACTGGAGATCTGATTTATAGTAGAAAATGAAGTGGTACTTCTGATGAAACAAGACACTGACACTGTTTTTCATGTTTAATACGGTAAAGCTGCTTGATTTTAAGATATCTATTGTATAAAGTGCAATATAAATAAACGTGACATGACTCTACTAGAGTGCCGAATTGCAGAGCTCTAGCAACATATCCACGTTGCTATGATCAGATGCTTTTCCTATGCTTTTATTTAAAAAATGCTTGCTGTTTTTTCAATTTCGTTGTGTTTATTTTGTTATTGAGAGGAAAGCGTGCAGCACATATTTACAAATTCATCTAAACACCGCTCTCAGTGTGGGCGGCGTCAGGATGTTTGCTAACAGTATATCGCTGCTCACGTATTTCGAACTTTGTTTTACCCCTAAGTGAAGAACGAGATAAAAAACTTTGCCATGAGTATATAGGGGCTTTAATAGTGCAACGCTCTCACAGATCAGCACAATGTAAAGGAAGTGTTGATATTGTAACTGACATGATGCTGATATCCAGGCCAATTAAGCCAGACTCATTATGCAACAGAAAAGAAAATGTTTCAAAAGGGCCCTATTCCCCCAGTCTGGATATTTCAGGGATCCTGCCTTCATTACACTCTTGAGCTGTAGCACAATATTTCAGTTTAGCAACTATTTATTCACACTCTGTCAAGATTATTGTTTGAAATGCTTTTCTCCTCGCCAATTAATGTTACATACTCCCCACATCTACCCTGATACAAACAGTCCTCTTCAGCTGTTTGAGCAGGGTTGTTTCTGTTTTGACATAAATGCCTTTTCCTACATTAATATTTATGACAAATGCTGCTGCTACGCCAAGATATGAAAATGTTGCTTTCTATTATTCAACAAGTGAGGTAAAATAAAAGCACAGACACTACATTAGTAACATCTAAACAATTCATAAAGTATGGCTGCACCAATCTCTGCTTAATAGGCATATATTTAGTATGGATACCACAAATAATCATTAGGGGTGTAACAATACACTCGTGTCACGATATAAATTGTGATACTGAACTCACGATACGATATGTATTGCAATATTTTAAGCCAAAATAAAGAGTTTTTTTTATTTATTTATTTTTTACTTTTTTTATTATTATTAAAATAATATTATTATTATTATTGTATTATTATCAGGACACACAAATATTCCCCCATTGCATCATTATATATTATATTCAACATCGTAAACTTTAATTTTTTTCCCCTCAGGCATTACTCAAGCTTTCAGTGCAGGCAGCATTCTCTCCCGGTGCTATGTCCCACCTTCCCCGCTGTTAATGCACTATACATATAAGAATAAACCATCTAAAATGCTTTGAATAATCATACTACTAAAACCAAATGTGATCTGGTGATTTAAATGATGTTTGCGCTTTCACTATAAGGAGTGCCGCTTTAAATGATGTTTGCGCTTTGACTTTGAGGAGTGTCGTTCCAGCGCGTGCTCTTCAGATGATTAATGCATCAGTCACAGTTCTAATCGCAAGAAAGCGTGTCAAAATGACTATTCCCAAACTGTAAATGTTTAGCTCATCCAAAAATTTTAATCCTGCATTTACTCACTCATGTTGTTTTCGCGCGTCACGCAATCATTTGAACGCTCGTGTTTACTACAGTATGCGCGTTGTGGTAAATATGTTCATCATATAAAGCCACTGTGTCTCTTCAGACTTGGATTTGGATTAGAACACTCAATTAGTTATTTTTACGATGCCTTTATGACATTTATTGGCTCTTTTAAGTTTGAGAGGAATGGACTTTAAATGGACCGACAGAAATCTCTCAGGTTTTATAAACAATATCTTCATTTGTGCTTAGAAGTTAAACGAAACGACATGAGGGTGAGTACATGATGACAGAGTTTACATTTTTGGGTGAATTATACCTTATAAACTAGTGTTGTAAACTAATAAAATAAGAATAAATAAACAAATTACTAACAATAGCACAAATAAATACAATAGAATAAAGATACAAATGAAGTAGACTGCTTTATTTTTTCAGGTAGGTCTAACAGTATTCAGGTAAGAAACTAAATAAAAAAAAAAAAAAACAAAGTAATCAAATTTAAAATAACATTGGATAATCTTCATTGTAAAAAATTTAATACAGATTAATCCATTAAAGTTAATCAGTCAAGAGCAGTAAGTGATTGTTTGTCTTTTTGTAGTTTGAATAACAAATAACTACTGTCCCTTTAAGACCTGACGCACGCATGGAATCAAAATACTGTTCCTGTTACTCATTCTTCCTGAACTGTTTACGACTGTGTTTACGTTAATACTCAAGATGGGCACTGTGAAATTTTTTTTTTGAGTGTATTTGACCATTAATAAGCTGGAAAAAGGAGCTCATTTTTGCACTTGCATGTCAGAGGCGGCTTTATTACGGTATGTGTGTGCGCTTCAGATGTGTGCGCGAAATCTGCGGGAATGAGTAGAATTATGTGCAATCCCGCGCGAAATTCAGACCCATCACACCAACACTAACACGCTGTCATGAGGAAAAATCCAGCAGAACGCGCCGGCGCGTTCGCCGTGTTCAGAGGGTTAACCGGACTGAATGAGAGGAGGCGGGTGCGTGTCAACTCGCTGTCGGTCGGAGAGGAGAGGAGAGCGCAGCTGGTATCAGTGTATCGATACTGTAGAAAGGAGTATTGGTATCGTTTCAGATATTTCAGTATCGATACATATCGAAATATCGATATTTTTGACAACACTATTATAAATACAGCAAGTTGAGCCTTGGATAAAACAACTCTATATCGCGAATCATATCGTTTACATCAACGATACATATCGTCGCATTTTTATATCGCGATATATTGATTAACGATACATCGTTACACCCCTAATAATCATACAGCATTTTCTTCTATAGTTTTCTTCACTGCTGTCTGGATTGACTATTACTAGTGTCATAGTGTACAAAATGAAAATTCCACAGGAAAAACCTCAGAGAGCTAAGTAAATTACGAATGCTTTTCATCATGTTCAAACGTTATTCGGATCGGTTCTTTCCAATCAAAATGTTTGCGCTTGGAAAGGTGCCGTGGGGTATGCTCACATCTTAGTACTTGAGAAGATAAACAAGTCAGCAACTGATCAAAAGGAAGTTGCACATAAATACAGACACTAAATTATAGACTCGTCCTGAAGGTGAAGATTAGAATCATTTACCTCTGTAAACATGAGGTTTTTGATGTCTGGTGCAAAAAGATACTGAGAAATGTTCAGAAGAGCTAACCATCACTCCTTAAGAGAGCCGCTACGACACGATGCTTGTTTCCTATCAGTTAAAATCAATATGAAATAAAAAAAGAACAATTTTTACTGTGTAATGCACATTTCGGGTCTTATTGTGCATGCCGCATCAGTGCAAAAAATTCAAAAATGTCTTTGCAATCTTCTATTAAACTATAAAACTAGCTCTGTCTTAGCAACAGTTTTCCTTTTTGGCTGACCACAAAAGGACCTTATGTGAATTCTTGTAGAAAAATAGATTGTGAAATAAATATAGCTTGTGGCGCGACAGGTGCATTAGAGCTACAGTTAGCATCAAGCTACATAACACAATATAAAAGATTAATATTACGCTTTTACTCAATACTCACTTTAAACTACCAATGAGTGTTTGTGATAACTTCTGATTACGATGTAATATGGATTTTGGTCATATAATGTTGTTGAAATATGTTATATTTAGCATTTTATATGGAGCTAAGCGCTACACCTGCTTAGCTGTACATTCTTTATTCATATGAATACACCCCAAATCGCATGAAAATCACACACAAACCATATACTATCATAATCGTGTGTTTATTGTCTTAATTTTTGACGTGTAGAAACATTTCTTTGGCTTTGTTTTTCACAGAGCGGAGGAGGAAGTTTACACAGGACGTGGTCATGCAGAAGGCTGGAGTTATGCACGTAAGATGACTGACAGCCCAAGATGCAATCAATTGTTGAGTCATAACTGACGTAAAACATGGAAAAGAACAGACAGAAAGCGTTGTGTACGCTGTTTTAGCTCTTCAGATCGCATAATTCAGTGGGAAATGAATAGAAATGGTATTCTGAATGACGAAATATTTTGCAAATGTGAGAATAAATCATTTCTCCAAATATGCGCACCTTTGGACTAAGAGCCCTAACGGAAGCTAGTGCATGTATGTGAACACAAATAAACCGCAGCAGACATGAGTGAATTCATATGCGTGTTGATATTCTATTCAAAATATCAAACATTACAGATTTTGCACTCCTGACATAAATTAAGTTAATGTCACTGCAACCTAGTTTTATCATAAACAGTGGTCAAATATCAATCTTAAATCTTTCTAATGATACTTGTCCCGAACAAGTAAGAGTGTGATGTTTTAAAGTGCAGTGAATGTTGAACAACAATAATCTGGGGCCGTCAGCGATCTTTGTACATAAAGGGGTTAAAAAGGTTTTAAGGCTGTATATGCGTGTGAAAGTCGAGTCAGGCAAGCGCAAAAGGAGTCATGAGCCGTTTTCTGCGCACGGGAATTTTGACTTCATTTTCTTTTGAGATTAAACGGACACATGCACAAAATGAAGTAAAAATGCCTGTCTCGGCAAGTATCCTAGTAAACACAGTTAGTTATGTGTTGTAAACAATTGAGAAAGGAAACGGATGCAGTCATTTATATTAGGTCCGTGCATTCGTCTTAAAGGGACAGCCACCTAATGTACCCGCAGCTGTTTGTGTCAAAGAGAAAGAGAAAATGACTTTTGTAGCTTTAACAAAGATACAATGTATTAATTAATTATATTAGTTATTTCATTTATACAGTGAAGACTGTTATTTTACATTTGATTATTCAATTTCTGTACCTGAATATTGTTAGATTTACCTGAAAAACATAAAGCACTGCTTATTTCAATATTATCTTTCTTCTATTGTATTTATTTATGCTTGTAATTTCTTTATTATTTTCTATGCAGATTCACTCCCCTACAAAATCACTCCAATTATTCTAGAATGAATAATTCTTTTCAAATAGAGCTATTCAAATCATCGGGTGAAATTGTTTTTAAATCGCAATATATATTGCAGAAAAACAAAATATCACAATCTAAGTTTTTCCAATATTGTGCAGTCCTAGAATATACTAATATATACAGAGGTTATTAGACAGACAGACAGACAGATAGATAGATAGATAGATAGATAGATAGATAGATAGATAGATAGATAGATAGATAGATAGATAGATAGATAGATAGATAGATAGATAGATAGATAGATGGATAGATAATTTTTCTGCATAATATATTTAGATAATTTCACCTGAGAAAGTTGCTATATTTGAGTGTCACTGTGGCCCCCGAACCAATCTCTCTCAAAAGTCTGAAAAGTTTCCTTCACCTTTTTTTTTTTTTTTTTTTTTTTTTTTTTTTTAAGTTAGACCAACTTATACTTTAAATTAAGAGTAAAAGTTCAGTGCCTAAAAGTGAATGTGAAATAAAGTGAAATAAATCTGTCGTTTCATTTCCACTGACAGCTAGTACATACTGGCACTCGGATACTTCACAACGTACCACTGGATTAAATGGCACCTTTTCTTGCAGCGAGAGATAAGAGGAAGTCTCGGAGCACCATTTAATAATCCTAGAGCCCCATAAGACACCTTAGGCGCTACTAATGGAATAAGTGCAGACTCTGTGTCTGTCCAGCTTACTCTTTTAAAAGAACTACAGCACAGAACATATGTCTTTACCTCTTAACTCAACACACACTAGAAAAAAAAACAGTCATTTCTCATAGGTCTCATAAAGGGTCTAAAAAACATTGACAAAATGTCTATATTTGTGTCACATTGTAACTGAAAAATCTCCTTTATTAAGAGCAGGTTTGTATTGAACATCTAAGGTTCCTATTATTCGCCATGTGTTGCATGTTTTATTCACTAACCAATATAACCACTGTCTCCTAATTTCATAGCTGCCATTTAGTCAAATCTTATGAAGGTTCCAGACAACAGAAAAAAAGAAAAGCACATTTTAAATAACTTACAGGGGACTAAACCGTTGTCAGCAGCCTTAATCATTTCATGGGAGGGTAGTTGAACCGTGTTACATCTTTGATGCAATAAGGACGTCAACCCTTTGTTCCACTAAAAAAAAAATGAATCACTCTATAATATAGCTTTTGCTTATAATGATGGTTGTTGATAGGTCAACATTTTTCCATTTCCCCATTCACAAACAGAAAAGCAGATTTGCATTCATTTGGGGAAAATGTTGAACCCTCCCTCATGCTAAATGTAAAATGATGTGGTGTGGAATTAAAAAGGAAGATGGCAGTGTGTATGATCAGCACTGACAGGCCTTCAGATCAGCTCAACATTCAGAGAAGCCGGAGGCTGAGTGCTCTCTCTCGCATGGCCATTACGTCATATGTGTGACCTCCATCTGGAAGCAAAACCCTGCACCCTCTGTGACACGTATCCATCGTCTTCACCAGTGTAATGAAGCAGGAATTATACTAAATAGCTACTTGAGAGCGTGGCAAATGGCTGCAAAAAGAACTGCCAAGACAGTGATACACTAGAGAATGGCATTTTATTGTCATGGTAACACAGACGCACTGACCATTTAAAATGCTGTACTGATGCCTTAGATGTGGAGAGAGCAGAGGTCCAGATGTAATTATGGTCCATTAAAGGCAGACCGGACCTGCTGCACTGCTGTCATAAAGACTTACACTGTGCATTCTTAGAATAACGACATCAATAACGCTAAATCATACCTCAACAAACTAATGCAGATGCATGTCTAATACAAAAATAAAACTACGCAGCAAATAACCCATGAAGCTCTGTTCCAAAACCTTAAGGCATTATAAGCATGCTCCCAAACTCAAAAAGCTGTTACAAAATGTAGGCAGCAAAACTATTCTGCCTTCAAAGATATCTCGTTTTGGCTTCATTCTAAAGGCAGTATCAAATGTAGTGGTCACGAATAAGAAACTAACATACACTGCAATAAGCTTGTGAAATTATTCATCTAAGATGGTGGATGGATGGAGAGAACTGAAAAGCATTGATATAAAATAGTATCATATATTGACAACATGCACCCTCATAATGCCATTATAATGGGATTTTGGCAATATCGCGATAAAATTTACCTCATGCAAACACAATACTTCGAGCAAACTAATGTGATTAAGCTCATAATCGTAAGTAAGCACAATCGCATTAAACTATATGGCATGTACACACATTAAATCACAATATTACTACTCTGATGTCGTGTGTTGTTCACACACCTTCATAAATGAACTTCATGAGTGAAGTTTTCCCTCAACTCGCTAACAAAACTCGCTGTGCAGTCTCTGCTCATCTTCATCCGGAAACGCTGCGAAGAACGCCTTAATAAATTATGCAATTAAATTACGTAAGGATAATTCAATTCGGTGGAATTTTACTATTAATTCAATTGCGTAAATCTTAAAAAAGGCATAATTTTATGTGTGATTAAATCCTTACTCTGATTATTGTAAAAAAATAAATAAATAAAATTAAAAATCGCATTATTGGTGCACACTTAAATGGTAGCCACTGTGAATGTTAAACTGTGCAAAGAAAAAAATACATTACACAAATGAATTATTGAATATTTTTCTTTACACAGTTTTACATTCATAAAAGTGCCATAACACTAAACCTCTGTTTTCATTGTTTCAAAGATGATTTTAGAATTATCAAGGCTCTAAAATATTAATAATGGAGAGAATACATTCCAGCACTGCCAAGTCTTCCTTAAAAATCCTTACAATTATTATAAATATATAAATATAAATATTATTTATTTAAAGAGCAATGTTCTGTCTTGCAACGGATCTATACCTGAAGAAGCAATGCTGTTTAAATAAATATGAAGATTTTGGAAGCTATGATGAGGTATGGGACTGTTTCCTGTACAGATGTCAATGTCTGTTGGAGTTGGATTTGTTTGGTCTATTTAAAAAATATTTTTAAAGTTTTCTTTTTTTTGTTTGCTTAAATAGTAATGCTTAATATTTAATGTGTTGCTTTGAATTATTTAATAACATTTTATTTTATCTTATTAAATAGTCAATAATTAGAATAATTTCAAGCAGCATTACTATAAAAAAAAAATTGGCCTTTTAAAGTGTTTTATAGAACAAATAAAGCCAGTTTAATTAAAGTCTTTCTGTTTGTCCTAAATGCACGCTTTTATATCCCATACGCTGTTATGACCTGTAACATAAAGAGGACACTTCACAAGATGGGTTTCAATAAAGAAAATATAGGTTTATTTAAAGTTAAACAAATAATGTCTAGGGTCAAAATATAAGATAATAATAGAAAAGAACAATACAACAACAAATCAATAAACTGTTGGAAATGGGGTTTGTGGAGTTGTGGAAACAAAATGGGAACACAAAATCTCAAGAATTTTTAAGGAAGACTTGGCAGTGCTGGAGTGTATTCTCTCCATTATTAATATTTTAGAGACTTGATCATTCTAAAATCATCTCTGAAACAATGAAAACAGAGGTTTAGTGTTATGAATGTGCAGTCAGAGGAGCGGCAGTCGAGTATCTCACCAGGCGATGGAACAGAGCTACAGTCCACGTCTTCTTTTGATCAGTTTAATGTAACAGGAAATTCATTTGTTTTAACCTTGGGAATTGACTTCCTTCCATCCCAGAACGCTCGTTAGAATTAGAATTGGAAAAAAGCTCATGCCTTGTGCTGCCTGAGAAAAAAAAACTGCACTGAAATGTCTGACTGTGTGAGTGAGTAATGTGTTATTCCCGCAACGGTGTTGACTCACTCAGAAGCCCTATCTGTGTGGGCAGCGTAGGAATAACGTTCCACTCGGTGTAAACCCTCCTCTCTGATGATAACCAAAAACCACCAGCTGTGCTAGTCCTGACAAGCTTGTAAGCAGTGAGAAATCAACCTCTTTTATCTTGTTTACTCAAACGAGGGCAAATGAGCGTCATTTGTAAGCGTGAGAGAGTGAATAATTAATCTTTGTTCTTCCGAAGTTCTGCAATTTCCCCATATCCAATCATCTCTGATGTTGAATTTGAAATAGTGAATGTGAGAAAATTTGACTCTAGGATCTACTGATCAGGATCTGCATCTTATAATTACATCTTGAATGACTTATATACACCATTTTCTCACTGTGAGCTGGAAAAAAGAAATCATTTTGAGCGTTGCCATTTAGCTGGGAGCCTATTTATTCCTATTTAAAATGAATTGCAGACATGTAAAAAGCTTTAAAATGCTTTGACCCTACCTGGATCCTGAAATTGAAATGCTCCATTCACAATGGCACCAAATGTTCAGATTCACGTGGGCTCCGGATATTGCAGAGAGACTGTTATATAACTGAACCATTTGGGCTGTGAACACTAAGCGACTTTTGCTTCAAGTGATGCATATCTACTAATCATCATCATATAAAGGATAAACTTTAGTTTAAGTCTTGCAAATAAGTAAATCTTTTTGTTACTTGTATCAGTGTGCATAAAACAGACCATTCTCACTCCCAGCTTCCTTAACTGAACACCACCCAAAAACTTAACTAAAAAAAACTGTTTGATGATAAAAGACCGTTTGGTCTTTAGGGAAGCCGATCACTTGGAAAGAGGTTAGGATAGTTTCGATTCTGACGTCAAAACTCACTCATCTCAGTGAGAACAGTAAAACCGCGGAATGTAACAACGCCAATAATTTAAAGTGCATTTTCAGTCTAAGTTTTATGTCTCTTTTGTGTAATTACAAACTCAGAGCAAAATAGTTCACAGTCACATTTCAATTCTATTTGTGGTTTACATGGACACAATCTTTCTTGTCTCGTACCTGCGTCCGTCCATTTGCATTGTATAATTCAGACTGCAGCCAGCTGGATTCTGGCTAATGTATTTAGTTGTTCTAAACATAAAGGCATCATCATCATTTCTCCTTGGCATTGGACACAGAGCGATTTTGTTTGCTAAAAATAACTACTATGGCCTGCTGAGTACTAATTTAAGACTCAAATATTATCTGGTATACTGATAAACAATGGTGAGAAGAAGCTCATGCCTTTCACGCACAGAGGAAACAGTTTAAATTGTATAATGTCTTACATATTTCAAATCAGCAATAAAGAAATACAGTCCAACAGCAATGGTATCATAAATTGGGCTTCAAATCAGAAAAAAACCCTGCTAAATACATACCTTTAAAAAGCACCTGGCTCTTTTAGGTTCAGTTTAAATGAACCTATATCAAAAAGTGATTTATTTACCAGACATTTGCAAAATGAACCTAAACTGTTCCTTTGGGAGAATTTAGGGGTCCATTGTATAAAAATATAAGCATATAAAAATGTGTACATAAATTGCTTACCACAAGAAAAGAATGCAATTTGTTTATACAAACACAACATAAGCATCTCACAGAATATGCAGCTCACTACACAAAGACTGGAACATCTGGATAGGTAGGTAGGTCACTTCAGAAAAAATTAGGGCAGCCAGCTTGAATTTAAGTGAGTCACAATGCCTCAAAATATTGGAATTAAAACAATCTGGTGGGGTGTCATGATATGAACAGCAGACAGAAAGTTCTTCACCAGTATTAAGTAAAGCCAATGTTTCGTTTGCATTATAAACCCCAACACGTCTAGATCAACATAATATTAGTGCAGAGAAGCTGTCTGGCATGCAAGACAAGCCTACAAATTCAGCCCACGCGCAAGCCGAGAAATAAATATGAGAATCCAGAGTGGACATTTTGTTCAAGTACAAATCGACGTTCAAACTCTCAGTAAATGCTTGGTGGCCTTCATCACATTTTCAATCTAATATGGCAGTATAGGAGTAAAATACATGATACAGATAAAAGTAAATAAAATTGAAATATTTACCGCATTATGTGTCTGCGTCTGTCCAATTAGTATCAGGATGTTGGAGCAGATGATTGAAAGGCAGAAATTGATCAGAATGATTGATCTCTCCGACCTGATGTACCTGAAAAGAAATGGTATATCAAAGTTGCATTCCCCCAAAAGTGCTGTGGTATTATTTGTAATATCCCTTGCACATCAATGCACTCACCTCCATAGAACAGCATACACCACGGCCAGTGTGATCAAGGCCAGACAGGACAGACCACAGCCCACTATTAGTGTCACAGATGGAACCCCTGAGTACTCCATAGCCTGCGAATGGCACACAAGAGCTTCAGTGAGCGATTTTCAAACCCTTGTACCACTAATAAAAGCCCATTTCAGTGCCTTGTAATAAAGCACATTACAGGGCGCTTGCTTGTTGCAGCACAGCCATTTACTGCACAAATTCAGAGGATTAAAGCGCAAGCTTTTTTTTGGTCTGTAATTAATTTTTCCCCATTCATTCTCCCCTTCACATGAATAAAATGTGTTTAGCCCCCATTCAAATGAACAGTGCTCATTATCATTATCAACAGGTGGGTGCTTAATGTCACAAGGCATAATTAACTAAAATACATAATCTCTTTTAAGCCAGGCCAGGTCATCTTGGCAGGTATTTCCAGTAATGTAAGTACAGAAAACATGGAAATCTCCAAAACGGAATGTCAGTGTTACATTTAAAGGGTTAGTTCACCCAAAAATGAAAATTACCCCATGATTTACTCACCCTCAAGCCATCCTAGGTGTATATGACATTCTCCTTTCAGATGAATACAATCGGAGTTATATTAAAAAATGTCCTGGCTAATCCAAGCATTATAATGGCAGCCCAAAATTTGAAGCCCAAAAAAGTGCATCCATCCATTATATAAGTACTCCACACGGCTCCAGGGGTTTAATAAAGGCCTTCTGAAGCAAATCGATGGGTTTGTGTAAGAAAAATATCCATATTTAACACATTATAAGGTAAAATATCTAGCTTCCGCCAAACCGCCTTCCGTATTCAATTTACGAAAAAAGCGTAACTGGCGCGACGTATGACATCAGACGTAGCGTAAACGTTTTGAACTGCGAGAGGTGTTACACTTTCTTCATAAGTTGAATACAGAAGATCTTTATTAACCTCCCGGAGCCGTATGGATTACTTTTATAATGGATGGATGCACTTTTTTGGGCTTCAAATTTTGGGCTGCCATTCACTGCCATTATAAAGCTTGGATTAGCCAGGACATTTTTTTAATATAACTCCGATTGTATTCGTCAGAAAGAAGAATGTCATATAAAACTAGGATGGCTTGAGGTTGAGTATATTATGGGATTATTTTCATTTTTGGGTGAACTATCCCTTTAAATAACATGATCACATTAGAACTATGACACGTTTCACATTAAAATATGTCAACAATTATTCCATAAATTAATTCTTTAGCTCAAATCATGCAAAATAGTGGTGTTTACATTTAAGAGTTAACAAACAAAAATGCTTCTACGAAAAGAGACTTTCAAATGTAGGGTGGGGCCTTTCATTTGTCTATGAAAAATGCGATTGGCTCTTTAAACTAAGGAGGGACTTATTGAGACATACTGAGTTGTTACAATTTCTCCTATTTATTTTTATATATACTGGACTGTCCCTATAATGTCTCTCGTTTTGGTGTTTAAATGATGTTTAAACATGCATTACTGGATGTTGACCATCATTTTGAACACATCTCAGAACACATATTGTGTACACATACATATATACAGGCCTATATATGATTACCTATCATCTTAAATTGTTGCTTGTATTGGGTTCACAGGCCTTAACTAAGCCCTCGCAGTGCATATCCCAGCTAGTCCGTTTATTTATGCCTTTTCCCCTAGAATTCCATCTGACAACCCCCTCTCAATCTGGCTCCCAGGAGTCACAAGTCATTGTGACATATCAGCCGTGCATTGCAATGATAGGAGTTATCAAACTTTGCCCCTGCTGCATCACAGAGACACAGACAACACCATCATTTTCACACGGGAGCCATTTATTCACTGACTGGTCACATGGGCAGAGAAAAAATGGCTGCCTCTTACTCTGTAGGCTAAAACAGCCATGTTTTGCTGTCTGCTGAATCTACTACTAAAGAGACCACAGCTGATAGCATTATCCAAATGCTGTGAGCAATATATGGCAACGGTAAAAGGTAGATTAATATTATACGGCTACATTAATCTACATCAATGAGACAAGCAACTGTAATAGAGGATGAAGCCATTATTACATAATATGAAAGTCATAATTTATTTGCACAATCCAGGAATATCTGCATAATATCTGACCACTAAGAATGTTTTTATTCATATAAACAGCTAATTTAATCTCACTGATGAAGAGGCTACAGCTGATGGCATCTCAAACGTGAACATATCTAAATGCTTTGAGCAAAATTTAGGAAAGTCAAAATGGATATTATGATAGTAATGATAGTTTTTTTTACCCTCAATTTACATCAATCTGTGAAGGGGGAAGTTTAAATAGATAATTAACATAAATAAGTCTATTAATAAATAATTTAATACTTTAATAGCAATTAATCACAGGAGATTCTGAGCTCACACACATACACAAGCTTTGCACAGGTAGATTTATATCTTAATTAAATATGACATAATTAAAGTAAGTTATTAAATATCACTTTGAAAACCACACACGCACTTTAATCAATACAGCATCTCTTGAGATCGCTCGTAGAAGACAATTCCAATACTTACTATTTCTCTGGGTTGTTGAGCCAAAATGGCGAAGGTAGATACCCGATCACATAAGCATTTGGTGTGGGATGCATCGGTGAGCACAGTTCTGCATCCTTTAGAGCTCCAGCTGCCCCAAGAATCGTTCCTACACAACACAGAGAAGATTAAATCGCTTTAACAAGCATTTTTTCCTCCTGTAAATCCGTCGCTCTGAATTCTCAACAATGCGCTCTCATCTCACCCACTTCACTTCTTACTTAAGCGACAGAAAGTAAACGCAATTTTAGTGCAGATCGTATTGAGTGCGACTGAAGCACTGAGGCTCTGTGGTGCTGAAGGACTCACTGCTCACAGATCCACTCACACCACACAGCAAAATAAACCCGAACCTGTGATTCCTTTGACGCTTCTCCTCACGTTCTGCTTCAGCTTTCTCTTATCTCTCTCTATCGATATGTATTCCCACTCGCTTGTCTAATTAGCGCCTTTTGGACGCTTTCCTGAGGGAAAAATCCAGCCTAGAAACGGCGGACGGCATCAGATTGATACTCTCTTGCCTCCTGCCTCGCGCTACAGCGGAGGGGGGAGATACATCCGAAATAGTCCCCTTTTCTTGTTCGTTCATCCTGATTACGGCATTTATCCGTAAATATCTTAAGTTTATCCAATTTTATAGCTTTTGCTTTCGGAATATTCTTTCTCCGAGACGTAAACGTCAGGGGAAAACCGAGCGGAACCGTTAACCACCCCGTGAAAACGGGCTGGATGGTAGCAGCCAATTTCTCCTTCTCTGGCTAGCAAAATGATAGAATAGACATCTCACCTATTTATTAATGCTTACACATCTCTGCTGATATTGCAGTGGTTACATCTAAAGATCGCAGGCTGATGTATCTCACTTAACTTGAACTTAAATAGAAAAATAAGCTCATTCGGGTATGTACTTACTTAACTGATCAATGTTTAATTACATTGTTTATCTTGTGTAAAATATTCATAACTGAACTTCTGAAATAGTAAGATCAGTTAGTCAACACTGTAGTTATTATACTATGATTAACCAGTTGATACTGTAAATAGTGTAGTATAAAAGCAACATTGAATTATAGTGCCTCCAAATGATGCATAACAAATACAGCCTTCTTCCGGAGGCTGCATAACATGACACCCTTAGTAACTTTTCCCTGAGGAAGACTATGGAGGATTGTGTCTGCACATCTCCATAATTAAACCGCAGCAATTGCTCTCTTTTCAAGGTTTAATTAAGCTTTAAAACGCACTTTTTTTCATATGCATGAATAGCATGCATAATAACTTTCATTAAAAGTGAGTAACAGGCATTATATAATATCATATCTGTAATTCATATATATATTCATATATGAAAATGTATGATTCATTTGAAAATTTCATGACATTTCTAAGTACCTCAAATGTACATAAAAGCACTTCATGCATACCACATGACCCTTGGTTTTGGATCATATTTAGCTGCAGATATGTGTACAACATAAATCAGGCTGGATTGATTCGCTCATGGAAGACGAAGTGTGGCCCTGTCCTGTCTAACCGCATCGACAGCAAGCCAATAGTGACTGACTCCAGGCATTTATTAGGACATTGTGGAATGTATTGCTGTGGGTTACCATGTCAGCAAACCTATATGATTTGATCCACTCGGTCAATTCATCCAATCATTGACTATATGACATTATAGAAGCAACGTTACGTTATCATAATATCAAAACAAAAGGGCATTGTTAAAGTTAATATACACTCACCTAAAGGATTATTAGGAACACCTGTTCAATTTCTCATTAATGCAATTATCTAATCAACCAATCACATGGCAGTTGCTTCAATGCATTTAGGGGTGTGGTCCTGGTCAAGACAATCTCCTGAACTCCAAACTGAATGTCAGAATGGGAAAGAAAGGTGATTTAAGCAATTTTGAGCGTGGCATGGTTGTTGGTGCCAGACGGGCCGGTCTGAGTATTTCACAATCTGCTCAGTTACTGGGATTTTCACGCACAACCATTTCTAGAGTTTACAAAGAATGGTGTGAAAAGGGAAAAACATCCAGTATGCGGCAGTCCTGTGGGCGAAAATGCCTTGTTGATGCTAGAGGTCAGAGGAGAATGGGCCGACTGATTCAAGCTGATAGAAGAGCAACTTTGACTGAAATAACCACTCGTTACAACCGAGGTATGCAGCAAAGCATTTGTGAAGCCACAACACGCACAACCTTGAGGCGGATGGGCTACAACAGCAGAAGACCCCACCGGGTACCACTCATCTCCACTACAAATAGGAAAAAGAG
Source organism: Coreius guichenoti (assembly GCA_039654105.1). Classification (NCBI taxonomy): domain Eukaryota; kingdom Metazoa; phylum Chordata; class Actinopteri; order Cypriniformes; family Gobionidae; genus Coreius; species Coreius guichenoti. The sequence continues at coordinate 15,246,345 of CM077179.1, forward strand.
GCTACAATTTGCACGAGCTCACCAAAATTGGACAGTTGAAGACTGGAAAAATGTTGCCTGGTCTGATGAGTCTCGATTTCTGTTGAGACATTCAGATGGTAGAGTCAGAATTTGGTGTAAACAGAATGAGAACATGGATCCATCATGCCTTGTTACCACTGTGCAGGCTGGTGGTGGTGGTGTAATGGTGTGGGGGATGTTTTCTTGGCACACTTTAGGCCCCTTAGTGCCAATTGGGCATCGTTTAAATGCCACGGCCTACCTGAGCATTGTTTCTGACCATGTCCATCCCTTTATGACCACCATGTACCCATCCTCTGATGGCTACTTCCAGCAGGATAATGCACCATGTCACAAAGCTCGAATCATTTCAAATTGGTTTCTTGAACATGACAATGAGTTCACTGTACTAAAATGGCCCCCACAGTCACCAGATCTCAACCCAATAGAGCATCTTTGGGATGTGGTGGAACGGGAGCTTCGTGCCCTGGATGTGCATCCCACAAATCTCCATCAACTGCAAGATGCTATCCTATCAATATGGGCCAACATTTCTAAAGAATGCTTTCAGCACCTTGTTGAATCAATGCCACGTAGATTTAAGGCAGTTCTGAAGGCGAAAGGGGGTCAAACACAGTATTAGTATGGTGTTCCTAATAATCCTTTAGGTGAGTGTATGTCTTTACTTAATTCCGGTTTACAAAGCATTTTTTTTGGAAGTTAAATATATTTTCTACCAGAGAGAAGGCAATTTATTTTCTGTTTAGTTGCATCTGTTCTCTTGTTACTCACTTGGCTCTTCCGGTCTGGATGGAATTTGAAAGACACACAGTCTGTGGAGGAGTCTGTGGGTGTATGAATTACGCTAGGCTCAAGATAGACTTGGTTTCTAGGCAATTGTATGAGGAGAAACTAATGACTTTAAATAGCCAAAATGTGGCACTGTCCATGGTGCTGAATCACTACGTTTAGGGCAGGAGAATAACACTAAACAGATTTAACCACACTTTTGTGATTTGAGGATTAATTTAGAATAGCTATAAATATGACAAATCTTGTCTTATACTTATGATTATTTAATAATAATCCAATTTACTTCATAAAGGAAACTGTGTGCTTTTAAGACTCGATTCTAGGCAATTGTACGAGGAGAAACTAATTGCTGAAATGTGGCCCTGTCCATGGTACTGAATCACTACATTTAGGGCAGCAGAATAACACTAAACAGATTTGTGACCCTGGACCACAAAACCAGTCATAAGTCGCACGGGTATATTTGTGGCAATAGCCAACAATACATTGTATGGGTCAAAATTATCGATTTTTCTTTTATGCCAAAAATCATCAGGATATTAAGTAAAGATCATGCTCCATGAAGATATTTAGTAAATTTCCTACCGTAAATATATCAAAAATTTATTATTAGTAGTAATATGCATTGCTAAGGACTTCAATTAGACAACTTTAAAGGCGATTTTCTCAATATTTCGATTTTTTTTTGCACCCTCAGATTCCAGATTTTCTTGTCCAATCCTAACAAACCATACATCAATGGAAAGCTTATTTATTCAGCTTTCAGATGATGTATAAATCTCAATTTCAAAAAATTGACCCTTTATTTAGAATGGTTATAAATATGACACTTTTGCAAAAAATGATTTTGTCTTATACTTGTGATTATTTAATAATAATCCAATTCACTTCATAAAGGAAACTGTGTGCTTTAAACTGCCGGGACGTTGAAATAAGGGGTCTATTCATGTCTGTTTTGTGGTTATTTTTGGACCGTTTATTTTATACATAAGCCTTGAGTCTAACAATAATCCTTAAAAGGCACATAAATAAAGCAACTCAGCATTACACTTAATTCAATGCTGTAAGAAAAAAGGGTAACACTTTATTTTACAGTGTCATTGTTACATGCAGTTACTATAGTAATAACTATAAATCACGCAACTAACCCTAAACCAAACCAAACCCTAATCCTGACCCTATAGTCAGTACATGTAGTTACTTACTCGGTACTTAAATGTATAATTAAAGTGTAACAAAGACACCTTAAAATAAAGGGTTACACTTTTTTTTTGAAGGTGTCATTGTTACAGTGTAATTATATATTTAAGTACTGAGTAATAACAATTAACAACAAGTACTAACTATAGGGTTATGGTAGGATTAGGGTTTTGTTGAGGGTTAGTTGCATGTAATTATGCATAATTTACTGTTATTACTATGGTAAGTACATGTAACATATGTAACAATGATACTGTAAAATAAAGTGTTACCCTTTAGTCCTACATAATTCCAAAATCAAGGAAATTATCAACCATTTTTATTAAATGAAATCATGCAAATATCTATGTTGCATAGCACTACACATGCAGTTTTAATAACTCCCCCTGATGCCTGTCAATTTTCTTCAAGATGTGACAGCTGCTTGAGACTATATCTTCAACAGGTAGAACATAAAAAATGGCTAACTACTTCATTGCATTAATGTATGAAACATTTATTATGCCATAACCGTTTCCAAGCATTTTATGCATTTAGCAAATTTAACATGAATATTTTTTTATATCATATATCAGGACGCATGAAAATGGAACCTTTTTTTTCCCACCACTTTTCAGCATCTTTCTACATTCATTTTCAGACATCACTTCATTTTATATTTAATCTTGTGATGTGACAAACTACAAATATTAAATGTACTTTCCCAATTAATGTAAGGCCATAAAATGTCATAATAATTATAAAGTAACTTGAAAAAATACTGTTTAATATTTAGTTTTAGATTAAATACAGCAAACCACATTACAGGAAATGTCACTTGTCACTGCATGTCAGCTACCCATAAACCAACACAACATGTCAATGCCACATAAGGTCATCAAAATGTATACCAATTCTCTGAGTCTGTGTTTTATAGTTGGAAACTCAAGTTCAAGATTACTAGATAGATAGATAGATAGATAGATAGATAGATAGATAGATAGATAGATAGATAGATAGATAGATAGATAGATAGATAGATAGATAGATAGATAGATAGATAGATAGATAGATAGATAGATAGATAGATAGATAGATAGATAGATAGATTCCAATCATCACCTCTGTCTCTTCAGAGGAAAATTTTATGAGGGAAAGAAAAAGGGAGATTTCTGTCAAAGTGTGGCCGTCTAGTGCTTTTTCATACATGCGAAAATTGATAGAGTTTAGAGTTGTAAGTATTCAAGCGAGAGTCTGCATGACCGATGCAGGGCTAAGCAACATTTGGCCTTAGAGAGAAAGATTCCGCCTTTAAATCAAGGTAACTTATCATTTTCACAATGCTGGGACATATACCAAACCTTAGCTGATAGCTTTGGAGAAACATCTCATCAGCTGTGCTGAGAATTTGAATCTGATTATATACAAACGCTATCCTGAAGCCATGTTTAGGATAACGTAAGCCAGTAAACAAGGCTCACAAACAAACAGGATCGTAATGGTGACTTCAGGTATTCGCAACACAGTTTACTCTTTTTTTCTTCCTTTTGCTCATTACCATTTTGTAAAAGAGTGCCTTTGTTCACCTACAAGAGAGGGTCTCTTGCAAAATGAACATACTTCATTGTTTTTCCACACAAATACAGTGTTAATGGCAACAACATGCATTCAAGTCTACATGAATGAGCAATCCAGTCTAGACACAGTTTAACCTCAGTTTGTCCTCCAACCTCATGTTTTTCCAAATCTGTATGACTTTCTTTCTTTCATGGTACACAAAAGAAGAAAAACAATAGACGGTGATGTTCCTTTTTTCCATGCAATTACAATGAAAGGGGAACTTAAGCTTTCAAAAGGATGTAGAAGCACCATACAAACTGTATGCTATATTTCAAGTTTTTTGAAGTCATATTATACATTTGTATGGAAGCTTGTTTCCGCCACAGAATAAAAAAATTAAAAAGGTAATTGTGACTTTTTTTTCACAGAATTGCATGATATAAAGTCGCAATTTCAAGTTATCAAGTCAGAATCACGTGATATAGTCACAATTGCGAGTTTATATCTTGCAATTCTGACTTTATAAAACGCAATTGCTAGATATAAGGTCAGAATTGTAAGATATAAACTCGCAATTCTGAGAAAAAAAGTCAGTCTTTTTTCCCTCATAATTGGATTTTATAACTTACAATTCTGACTTTATATCTCGCAATTCTGACTTTATATCTCACAATTCTGACTATAACTCACAATTCTGACTTTATAACTCGCAATTCTGACTTTATAACTCACAATTCTGACTTTATATCTCTCAATTCTGACTATAACTCACAATTCTGACTTTATAACTCGCAATTCTGTCTTTATAACTCACAATTCTGACTTTATATCTCGCAATTCTGACTATAACTCGCAATTCTGACTTTATATCTCGCAATTCTGACGTTATAACTCTCAATTCTGTCTTTAAATCTCACAATTCTGACTTTATATCTCTCAATTCTGACTTTATATCTTCTCAATTCTGACTATAACTCGCAATTCTGACTTTATATCTCGCAATTCTGACTTTATATCTCACAATTCTGACTTTATATCTCACAATTCTGACTTTATATCTCACAATTCTGACTTTATATCTCTCAATTCTGACTATAACTCACAATTCTGACTTTATATCTCTCAATTCTGACTTTATAACTCGCAATTCTGTCTTTATATCTCACAATTCTGACTTTATATCTCTCAATTATGACTTTATATCTCTCAATTCTGACTATAACTCGCAATTCTGACTTTATATCTCGCAATTCTGACTTTATAACACACAATTCTGACTTTATATCACGCAATTCTGACTTTATATCATGCAATTCTGACTTTATAACTCGCAATTCTAACTTTATATCTCGCAATTCTGACTATAACTCACAATTCTGACTTTATAACACAATTCTGACTTTATATCTCGCAATTCTGACGTTATAACTCGCAATTCTGACTTTATAACACACAATTCTGACTTTATATCTCTCAATTCTGACTTTATATCTCTCAATTCTGACTATAACTCGCAATTCTGACTTTATATCTCGCAATTCTGACTTTATAACACAATTCTGACTTTATATCACGCAATTCTGACTTTATATCACGCAATTCTGACTTTATATCTCTCAATTCTGACTATAACTCACAATTCTGACTTTATATCTCACAATTCTGACTTTATAACTCGCAATTCTGACTTTATATCTCACAATTCTGACTTTATATCTCACAATTCTGACTTTATATCTCACAATTCTGACTTTATATCTCGCAATTCTGACTATAACTCGCAATTCTGACTTTATATCTCGCAATTCTGACGTTATAACTCTCAATTCTGTCTTTAAATCTCACAATTCTGACTTTATATCTCTCAATTCTGACTTTATATCTTCTCAATTCTGACTATAACTCGCAATTCTGACTTTATATCTCACAATTCTGACTTTATATCTCACAATTCTGACTTTATATCTCACAATTCTGACTTTATATCTCTCAATTCTGACTATAACTCACAATTCTGACTTTATATCTCTCAATTCTGACTTTATAACTCGCAATTCTGTCTTTATATCTCACAATTCTGACTTTATATCTCTCAATTATGACTTTATATCTCTCAATTCTGACTATAACTCGCAATTCTGACTTTATATCTCGCAATTCTGACTTTATAACACACAATTCTGACTTTATATCACGCAATTCTGACTTTATATCATGCAATTCTGACTTTATAACTCGCAATTCTAACTTTATATCTCGCAATTCTGACTATAACTCACAATTCTGACTTTATAACACAATTCTGACTTTATATCTCGCAATTCTGACGTTATAACTCGCAATTCTGACTTTATAACACACAATTCTGACTTTATATCTCTCAATTCTGACTTTATATCTCTCAATTCTGACTATAACTCGCAATTCTGACTTTATATCTCGCAATTCTGACTTTATAACACAATTCTGACTTTATATCACGCAATTCTGACTTTATATCTCTCAATTCTGACTATAACTCACAATTCTGACTTTATATCTCACAATTCTGACTTTATATCTTGCAATTCTGACGTTATAACTCGCAATTCTGACTTTATAACACACAATTCTGACTTTATATCTCACAATTCTGACTTTATATCTCACAATTCTGACTTTATATCTCGCAATTCTGACTATAACTCGCAATTCTGACTATAACTCGCAATTCTGACTTTATAACTCACAATTCTGACTTTATATCTCGCAATTCTGACGTTATAACTCGCAATTCTGTCTTTATATCTCACAATTCTGACTTTATATCTCTCAATTCTGACTTTATATCTCTCAATTCTGACTTTATATCTCTCAATTCTGACTTTATATCTCGCAATTCTGACTTTATATCTCACAATTCTGACTTTATATCTCACAATTCTGACTTTATATCTCGCAATTCTGACTATAACTCACAATTCTGACTTTATAACTCACAATTCTGACTTTATATCTCGCAATTCTGACGTTATAACTCGCAATTCTGTCTTTATATCTCACAATTCTGACTTTATATCTCTCAATTCTGACTTTATATCTCTCAATTCTGACTTTATATCTCGCAATTCTGACTTTATATCTCGCAATTCTGACTATAACTCGCAATTCTGACTTTATATCTCGCAATTCTGACGTTATAACTCGCAATTTTGTCTTTAAATCTCACAATTCTGACTTTATATCTCTCAATTCTGACTTTATATCTCTCAATTCTGACTATAACTCGCAATTCTGACTTTATATCTCTCAATTCTGACTATAACTCACAATTCTGACTTTATAACTCGCAATTCTGACTTTATATCTCGCAATTCTGACTTTATAACACACAATTCTGACTTTATATCACGCAATTCTGACTTTATATCTCTCAATTCTGACTTTATATCTCTCAATTCTGACTTTATATCTCGCAATTCTGACGTTATAACTCGCAATTCTGACGTTATAACTCGCAATTCTGTCTTTATATCTCGCAATTCTGACTTTATATCTCTCAATTCTGACTTTATATCTCTCAATTCTGACTTTATATCTCACAATTCTGACTTTATATCTCACAATTCTGACTTTATATCTCGCAATTCTGACTTTATAACTCGCAATTCTGACTTTATATCTCGCAATTCTGACGTTATAACTCGCAATTCTGTCTTTATATCTCGCAATTCTGACTTTATATCTCGCAATTCTGACTTTATAACTCTCAATTCTGACTTTATATCTCTCAATTCTGACTTTATATCTCTCAATTCTGACTTTATATCTCTCAATTCTGACTTTATATCTCTCAATTCTGACTTTATAACTCGCAATTCTGACTTTATATTGCACAATTCTGACTTTATAACTCGCAATTCTGAGAAAAAAAGTCAGAATTGCGAGTTGTAAATACACAATTGTGAGATAAAAAGTCGCAATTATCTTTTAAAATGTTTATTCTGTGGCGGAAACAAGCTTCCATACATTTGTGTGAAGAACAGACTGATATTTAAGTTATTATTCACTAAAACTCTTAATTGGGCTAAATCCTGACTTTATATCTCACAATTCTGACTTCATAACTCGCAATTCTGACTTTATATCGTGCAATTCTGACTTTATATCTCACAATTCTGACTTTATAATTCACAATTCTGACTTTATCTCTCACAATTCTGACTTTATATCTCTCAATTCTGACTATAACTCACAATTCTGACTTTATAACTCGCAATTCTGACTTTATAACTCGCAATTCTGACATTATATCACAATTCTGACTTTATAACTCGCAATTCTGACTTTATATCTCACAATTCTGACTATAACTCACAATTCTGACTTTATAACTCGCAATTCTGTCTTTATAACTCACAATTCTGACTTTATATCTCGCAATTCTGACTATAACTCGCAATTCTGACTTTATATCTCGCAATTCTGACGTTATAACTCTCAATTCTGTCTTTAAATCTCACAATTCTGACTTTATATCTCTCAATTCTGACTTTATATCTTCTCAATTCTGACTATAACTCGCAATTCTGACTTTATATCTCGCAATTCTGACTTTATATCTCACAATTCTGACTTTATATCTCACAATTCTGACTTTATATCTCTCAATTCTGACTATAACTCACAATTCTGACTTTATATCTCTCAATTCTGACTTTATAACTCGCAATTCTGTCTTTATATCTCACAATTCTGACTTTATATCTCTCAATTATGACTTTATATCTCTCAATTCTGACTATAACTCGCAATTCTGACTTTATATCTCGCAATTCTGACTTTATAACACACAATTCTGACTTTATATCACGCAATTCTGACTTTATATCATGCAATTCTGACTTTATAACTCGCAATTCTAACTTTATATCTCGCAATTCTGACTATAACTCACAATTCTGACTTTATAACACAATTCTGACTTTATATCTCGCAATTCTGACGTTATAACTCGCAATTCTGACTTTATAACACACAATTCTGACTTTATATCTCTCAATTCTGACTTTATATCTCTCAATTCTGACTATAACTCGCAATTCTGACTTTATATCTCGCAATTCTGACTTTATAACACAATTCTGACTTTATATCACGCAATTCTGACTTTATATCACGCAATTCTGACTTTATATCTCTCAATTCTGACTATAACTCACAATTCTGACTTTATATCTCACAATTCTGACTTTATATCTCGCAATTCTGACGTTATAACTCGCAATTCTGACTTTATAACACACAATTCTGACTTTATATCTCACAATTCTGACTTTATATCTCACAATTCTGACTTTATATCTCGCAATTCTGACTATAACTCACAATTCTGACTTTATAACTCACAATTCTGACTTTATATCTCGCAATTCTGACGTTATAACTCGCAATTCTGTCTTTATATCTCACAATTCTGACTTTATATCTCTCAATTCTGACTTTATATCTCTCAATTCTGACTTTATATCTCGCAATTCTGACTTTATATCTCGCAATTCTGACTATAACTCGCAATTCTGACTTTATATCTCGCAATTCTGACGTTATAACTCGCAATTTTGTCTTTAAATCTCACAATTCTGACTTTATATCTCTCAATTCTGACTTTATATCTCTCAATTCTGACTATAACTCGCAATTCTGACTTTATATCTCTCAATTCTGACTATAACTCACAATTCTGACTTTAACTCGCAATTCTGACTTTATATCTCGCAATTCTGACTTTATAACACACAATTCTGACTTTATATCACGCAATTCTGACTTTATATCTCTCAATTCTGACTTTATATCTCTCAATTCTGACTTTATATCTCGCAATTCTGACGTTATAACTCGCAATTCTGACGTTATAACTCGCAATTCTGTCTTTATATCTCGCAATTCTGACTTTATATCTCTCAATTCTGACTTTATATCTCTCAATTCTGACTTTATATCTCTCAATTCTGACTTTATATCTCACAATTCTGACTTTATATCTCACAATTCTGACTTTATATCTCGCAATTCTGACTTTATAACTCGCAATTCTGACTTTATATCTCGCAATTCTGACGTTATAACTCGCAATTCTGTCTTTATATCTCGCAATTCTGACTTTATATCTCGCAATTCTGACTTTATAACTCTCAATTCTGACTTTATATCTCTCAATTCTGACTTTATATCTCTCAATTCTGACTTTATATCTCTCAATTCTGACTTTATAACTCGCAATTCTGACTTTATATTGCACAATTCTGACTTTATAACTCGCAATTCTGAGAAAAAAAGTCAGAATTGCGAGTTGTAAATACACAACTGTGAGATAAAAAGTCGCAATTATCTTTTAAAATGTTTATTCTGTGGCGGAAACAAGCTTCCATACATTTGTGTGAAGAACAGACTGATATTTAAGTTATTATTCACTAAAACTCTTAATTGGGCTAAATCCTGACTTTATATCTCACAATTCTGACTTCATAACTCGCAATTCTGACTTTATATCGTGCAATTCTGACTTTATATCTCACAATTCTGACTTTATAATTCACAATTCTGACTTTATCTCTCACAATTCTGACTTTATATCTCTCAATTCTGACTATAACTCACAATTCTGACTTTATAACTCGCAATTCTGACTTTATAACTCGCAATTCTGACATTATATCACAATTCTGACTTTATAACTCGCAATTCTGACTTTATATCTCACAATTCTGACTTTATAACTCGCAATTCTGACTTTATATCTCACAATTCTGACTTTATAACTCGCAATTCTGACTTTATATCTCACAATTCTGACTTTATAACTCGCAATTCTGACTTTATATCGTGCAATTCTGACTTTATATCTCTCAATTCTGACTATAACTCGCAATTCTGACTTCATCTCACGCAATTCTGACTTTATATCTCGCAATTCTGACTTTATATCACACAATTCTGACTATAACTCGCAATTCTGACTTTATATCTCGCAATTCTGACTTTATATCACAATTCTGACTTTATATCTCTCAATTCTGACTTTATATCTCTCAATTCTGACTTTATATATCACAATTCTGACTTTATATCACAATTCTGACTTTATATCTCTCAATTCTGACTTTATATCTCTCAATTCTGACTTTATAACTCACAATTCTGACTTTATAACTCGCAATTCTGACTTTATAACTCGCAATTCTGACATTATATCACACAATTCTGACTTTATAACTCGCAATTCTGACTTTATATCTCGCAATTCTGACTTTATATCTGCAATTCTGACTTTATATCACAATTCTGACTTTATATCTCTCAATTCTGACTTTATATCACAATTCTGACTTTATATCTCTCAATTCTGACTTTATATCTCTCATCTCGCAATTCTGACTTTATAACTCGCAATTCTGACTTTATATCTCACAGTTCTGACTTTATATCACAATTCTGACTTTATAACTCACAATTCTGTCTTTATATCTCACAATTCTGACTTTATAACTCGCAATTCTGACATTATAACTCGCAATTCTGACTTTATATCTCGCAATTCTGACGTTATAACTCGCAATTCTGACTTTATATCTCGCAATTCTGACTTTATAACTCGCAATTCTGACTTTATATCTCTCAATTCTGACTTTATATCTCTCAATTCTGACTTTATAACTCGCAATTCTGACTTTATAACTCGCAATTCTCACTTTATAACTCACAATTCTGACATTATATCACACAATTCTGACTTTATAACTCGCAATTCTGACTTTATATCTCTCAATTCTGACTTTATATCTGCAATTCTGACTTTATATCACAATTCTGACTTTATATCTCTCAATTCTGACTTTATATCTCACAATTCTGACTTTATATCTCTCAATTCTGACTTTATATCTCTCATCTCGCAATTCTGACTTTATAACTCACAATTCTGACTTTATAACTCGCAATTCTGACTTTATAACTCGCAATTCTGACTTTATAACTCACAATTCTGACATTATATCACACAATTCTGTCTTTATATCTCACAATTCTGACTTTATAACTTGCAATTCTGACTTTATATCACAATTCTGACTTTATATCTCTCAATTCTGACTTTATATCTCACAATTCTGACTTTATATCTCTCAATTCTGACTTTATATCTCTCATCTCGCAATTCTGACTTTATAACTCACAATTCTGACTTTATATCACAATTCTGACTTTATATCTCTCAATTCTGACTTTATATCTCTCAATTCTGACTTTATAACTCGCAATTCTGACTTTATAACTCGCAATTCTGACTTTATAACTCGCAATTCTGACATTATATCACACAATTCTGTCTTTATATCTCGCAATTCTGACTTTATAACTTGCAATTCTGACTTTATATCTCACAATTCTGACGTTATAACTCGCAATTCTGGCGTTATAACTCGCAATTCTGACTTTATATCTCGCAATTCTGACTTTATATCTCGCAATTCTGACTTTATATTGCCAAATTCTGACTTTATATTGCCAAATTCTGACTTTATAACTCGCAATTCTGAGATGTAAATTCACAATTGTGAGATAAAAAGTCACAATTATCTTTTAAAATGTTTATTCTGTGGCGGAAACAAGCTTCCATACATTTGTGTGAAGAACAGATCAAAATTCAAAAAGTCATTATTCACTGATAATCTTTTTCTCCAGCGAGCTGTTAACCACCGCAACCTGAATCATTCATTCAATGAGTCAAAATCAAGAATCAGATCAGTCTGATTCATATCCACATCATTCAGACCGGCTTTGTGGACTGGATTGAAGTGAAATGATTCACTGAAAAGTTTCAATTCAAAGGAACAACTAATTCACGGATCACTTTTTTCTCATGAACATGCCTAGGATTTAGGCCAGTTAAGAGTTTTAGTGAATAATGACTTAAATTTCAGTCTGTTTTCCACACAAAGCTATTTTAAGAACATTGAATATAGTGCACAACTGGTATTGACTATTTGTATAATGCTTTTGTGTCCTTTTTGAAGCTTCACAGGTTCAGTCCCCATTCACTGAAAAATCCTCTTTTTTGGTCCACAAAGAAAGAAATTCATACAGGTTTAGAACAACATGAGGGTGAGTAAATGAATTATTCCTTTAAAGCATCCACTCTGCCTGAACCCGTGATGTCAGAGGTTAAAAAGATGACATTTCTCATTCACACTGAGCTCGTATACGCTAGTGAATATACATAATGACTTCCAAGAAGAAAGGCACAGTTATGATATGAATGTCATCGAAATCAGCAGCTGTTTCCCCACGTTGTTTGAGAAAATCTCTCGGGGGTAATTAAAATTGCACCTCAAAATATGCACAATCATGGCAGAGAGCGCTGATTAGAGTTATGCATTTGTGTTCCGTAATTGTTTATTTGCACAGGCCAATTTTGATTTTGTGCAAAGAGTAAACACGTTAACGAACAAATTGATTAATGAACATGCGTCCACGTGCAAACAGATTAGAGACTAAACTCAACAGCAAATTTATTCAAATTCATCATGAATAGGCATGAAATCCACATTATTTGAGCCCAATAAGAGCGGCTCTTTTTTTTGATAGCAAATATGAAGCCTGTTTATATGCCTGAGCGTTTCAGGGCAGAGACCCCTCCCTCTTTATAAGCCGCCTATAATAATACCACAGGGCTAAAATCCATTCCAGTGGCTCAAATTACACTCAAGGGGGCAGACTCGGGTGGCCCTTCATTCAATGAAAATTGAATTTGGTAAATATGACTTCTCTGTGTTCTTACTGGTCACCGCACAGAAAGGCCTGACTCATATTGCTTCTGAAGCACCGTGTAATTTTCATATTTGAAGATGATTAAGATTAAATAGAAGCCATTTTAAATTTGCAGCATGGACCAGACTGGACTAAATAAGTAAATAATTAAATGACCGGAATTATACAGATATTACATAATTATTGAGAAAGATCATAACAAAACAACCCGAATTAACACGATAAGCATGTTAAAGGGATAGTTCACCTAAAAATGAAAATTCTATCATCATGTTGTTCCAACCCACACTTACTTTCTTCTGCGGCGCACAAAAAAATGATATTTTGAAGTGCATACAATGAAAGTCAATGTGGTTTGGACCCCTTTTACTTTCATTATATGGGCAAAAACAGTTAAAACACTGTTATCTTCTTTTGCGTTCCACAGAATAACAAAAGTCATACAGGTTTGGAATGAAACAAGGGTGAGTAAATCATAAACATTTTTTTTTTAATTTTGGGTGAAGTATCCCTTCTTTAGTGCTTTTCTGAGCCAAAAAAGACTAATGGAAAGGCTAAGGAAAAATAACTGCACATGGCATTGTACATACAGTACTAATTAATACTATTGTAAGTAGAACTTGTTAGTGCTACAAATATTTCTGTGTGACCAAACCTGACTCTCACTTCTAGAAAACATCCCTTCATAGAACCTGTTGTCTTCATAGAGCCTGGCCGAAAGAAATACGTGCTTTATTAATTGCACACTGAGGAACAAAGGGGGAAAGGCTGCCAAATCCAAATGGGCTCAGATGAAAAGCAAAGACGAGACTCAATATCTCTGAAGAGGGTCTCAGAGCTATAGTCACAAGCACAAGTGACAATAGAGAATATTAGATTCTCAAAATCCACCACACAACATTTATTCTAAACAAAGAGATGTCTCTTGGTACTGACAGAGAAGCTGCTTTGGTGGTATTAGTTTAGTGGTTAAAGACCTGAACCCCAAACATTTTTGATTAAATCCTCATACGGATCGATCCATGAACCATCAAAACTATGCCTTTGATAAAATAACTAAATATTAGCTGTAGAAAATGTACTGCAAGTCACTTTATCAACTTCTGAATGACAAAACTTATAACAAACCTTACAGTTATGCACTAACTACAGTCCTCCAGAAAGAATAAAAAGCATTTAATATTTTTTTCTACCTTATATTTCATGTATCAAACTATCAACACTGTTGATAAGATTTTTTTTTTTTTTTGAAAGACTATTTTTATTTAGTCTCCATTTATTTTATAAAAATGCAGTAAAAACAGTAATATTGTTTATATATATATATATATATATATATATATATTTTTTTTTTTTTTTTTTTTTTTTTTTTTTTTTAAATAACAGCTTTCTATTTTCATATTTATAATGCATAAACCTTTATAATGCATTAAGGCTTTTGTCATGGCTGGCTGAGGATGAAGATGAGGAGAGGTGAGGAGAAGCGGAACTAAAATAGCAGCATAACTTGACTTAACAAAACAAAGGAGTAGAATGCAACAAAGAGTAATCCAAAACAATGAGTGGGCAACACAACAGTGTGCACAATACACAATCAATACCAGACCATGAGTTAACAGTACTGAGGGCATTATATACATGTGAACAAATGAGCAAATGAGGAACAGGTGTGAGTAATCAATGAAACACTGAGTAACTATGACAACAGAACAAAAACAGAAAGGAAACACAGGAAATGATTGGATAAACTAAAACTGAAATGACAACAAACTAAAAGTTCTTGAAAATGAAACAGAAACACAACAGAATCGTGACAGCTTCAAGTAAAGTGTTACCTTAATTCTGACCCAAAAACTTTTGAATGGTAGTGTATGTGTAAGCACGAGAGGCTGTGCTGTATAGTGTACCTTACTGCTTTTATAAAACGGTTACCACACAATACAAATATTAAAGCCAAAAAATATGTATCAATGCAACTTTTATGAAGTAAAATCACTAAAAGCCTTCCTTCCGCTGGAAAAAAAATAGTCCCTGACCGTGAACAGCAAAATAAGTTACATTATTATGCCAAGGGCTGTCTTTATGAGTGAGTCAGTCAGTAGCGAAGACTTTTATATTGAAAGGACTGAAACTTGTTGTAAACACGGAACAAGACGCAACTGACAAATGCTTTGACTAGCGCTGTCAGTGTCAGGGCACGGGAAAACCCCTTAACTGTCAAAAGGACAAGATATCGCAGCGGACATTCAAACTGATTTTTTATTACGAGCATAGGACTGACCTGAAGGAAAATGCTATATCTAAATGCAGGTAATAAACTCGCTCACTCAATACTCTTCTACATAATATAGTAAGCTTCAATGAACAATATTAATGAGAACAAACATGCGTTTATGTGGGTGTTGTGTAGTGATACACAGAACTGTTGGGTGAAGCGATCATAGCCATGCTTTATCGTGAATAAAACAGCTATTGACCAATCAGAATCAAGGACTGAAACTAACAATTTTATAAATAATAATACTTCAAAAATCACTTCAAAAAGTGGGAAAATAAGGTTCACAATATCATAATGTATCCCCTATAATTTTCTCCAACTATAAAAATGCCTTGCGGTGTTTGGGGATTTGTCCGTTTCATCTTTTACTCATTCTTTAGTGACACTGGAGTAACAGCATCTAAAAGGGCACTGGTGGAAATGACAATATCACACTGCACTTCCGTTTCCTGTAGAAGCTAAAGGTTGTGTCTTAGGTTGGGGTAAGCTGGTCATTGATCTATTCTGAGAGACAGTAGTCTCAGAATAACATCCGGATATGGATTCTTTCAGGCTAATTTAGTGTATTTCTCAGAGTAATTGCAGTTTCAAGGTCAAAATCACTACAAAATGCTGTCTGCAATCCAATTTACTTTTACAATTAGTCATATTTCTATGTGTAACAGGAAATTCAGTAAGGAAAAATAATGAATATCATATAATCAGGATGATTTTACTCATGCTTAATTTTCTATATATTTTAAACATTTGAATTGTCTTGCCTCAGTGGTTGTTTGGATTGCAATAATGCTGAAAAATATTGAGGAATTTCAAAACGTTTAGCTTTTGCTTTGCCTTAGAAGCAAGTTATTACATTTTGATTCAAGATTTCGAAGACATTTTATTTACTTAAATTGTGCACAATAAGACCAATAACAGGCATTAATAAAATAAATCGTGTCAGTTCTGATGTCCTGTTGACTTTAGAGTGAAAAGATAAGAGGAGCCTGACAGCACTGCAAGTGTTCAAAATATTGTTCTATCAAATGTATTCTCCGAGAATAACACGATCAAAATTCTATTACTGCTAATGTCAACCACTGTTTCACCTCGATAGCAGCGGAAACACGTTTCCATGGATACAATGCTCAATACTTCAACAAGCTATTTATTATTGCCCATGAAGTTATTGTATTAAAGGTTCATTTTCACAAATCAGAACACAATCTTGCACACATACCACTTACACACACTGACTTCAAAACTGACTTTCACTTACATAATAGAGCTGTCCCACAGTGCACAGAATGGATTCATTGTTCCCTGCAAGAAAACACACACACTGTGATTGGACAAGCAACATAATGATTAGACATATCACAGTACATACCGATAAATAGACATGTTCACTATGATAGCCAGTATCTCAAAACATAAGTCATGTTTTTTAATAGATAAATTAAAAAGGAAAGGAAAAAATGAGAAAAAAGCTCCCATTGTAATCATCTGGGCCATATCTTGATGACACAATGAGGAGAGAAATAACTGGTGATGGCAAATTAATTATCGGACTAATTACTGCTATTTGTCTGTTGATTAATGAGCCTGAAACATATGTCAGAGGTATTGTAGAGCTCCCCATTGATTGGCTGTAGTGATTTAAAGGGGAACAGAAGACCATATTTCCTTCCAATATCAACCCAAATGCACCCAGATTTGTCTTATAGTTTCTCTTTGAAAGACAATATGTTTCATTGCATTAATGTGTTTGCTTTTTACATCAATTACAAGGGAGGATTTGGATCAATTTGATTATAGTCATTAACACTATGACTATAAATTCCTTGTCATTTGAGGTATAATATAAAGCTTACATAACAAAATGTTGGTAATACGTATGTAACTGTCTGTCATTCATTTATTTGCCAAACGACTGTTGTTTTCTTCCAGCTCCAGTTATGGAGGGTTTCGGGTAAGAAACAAAAATCACATTGTATTTGACACAAAACTAACTGAAAATATTTTTTCTTCTGTAATTAGAGCTACTGTAGCTATCTGTGGTTGTTAATCGATAGTATTATATATAAGAACCGACCAGGAGTAACTAAGGCCCCGTACACATGGAGACGTGTTTAGCTGTATACGTAAACATTTTGTATCGTATCGGCGTTTCGTCCAGACAGATCTGGCGTTTTGGGAGCCTGAAACCGCTATTTTTTTTAAAACCGGGTTCCAGAGTGGATAAAACTGAAAACAACACCCTTGCGTTTTGGTGTGTACAGCCAATCCGTATATTTTGTGAAACGATGATCATCAGCCCACGTCTCGACGCATGCTCCAAGTCTTCTTCTCCATTTTAGTGTATCTCTGTGGCAGAATTACAGCGCCACATACTGGTCTGGCATGTTTACTACATAATTTTGAGTCGGTTTCAATGGTTTTGTGTGTACGCAGATATTTCTTGAGACGACGCCGTGTTTACGGGTATTTTTTTTTTAGAACGAGGGGAAAAAAAAGATCGGCTAGGGAAAGCTCTGGCTTTTTTTTTTGCCTAGTTTTTGTAGCATTTAAGTTTAGGTATGGGGTAGGATTAAGGGATGTAGAATATGGTATTGCAGAATAAGGCATTAATATGTGCTTTATATGTACTAATAAACAGCCAATATCCTAGTAATATGCAAGCTAATAAGCAACTAGTTAATAGTGAGAATTGGACCCTACAATAAAGTGTTACCGAAATTTCCATACAGAAAAAATCTTAAAAGCTGGCCTATTTAAAGGCTTTTGATGACATCCATGAATGGGGTGTCTTTGGGATATAAAGGCTGTAGATCCTTCCCTTTTTGAAATTTTTTTTTTTTTTGACTGCATGTATTGCATTAATGGCATATTAACAGGCTCCTTTAAACCAACAGACCAATAAAACAGTAAAAGAGTCAAAAACTAGAAGGTTTTAGAATATATGTGACCTCCATGTCAGCGTCAATTAGCCTCACTGGACTGTGTTTGTGAAGCGTGTTGAGATCTGACTGGTGCTTACATTAGCTAGATGAGCTAACTCAATCTCCAGCTGGGCTTCTGTAACCCTGGGTTCTGGTCGGACAGTCACAGCAATCACTTTTGAGTTCACAGCAGTGTTATTCCTGTGGGTCAGATCACAAACACACACAACATTCATTTCAACACTTCCATTATCATCAGCATTGATTTTGGTTTAAACTCTTCATTCTGCACATTTTAATGGAAAGAGCTCATTTAGCACAGAAGTATCATTCAAGGTTGTTCGTAATTATTGGTGTTTCACTTCAGATGAGATATTTTCTGCTACCAGAGGCCAGAAATGTTGATATGTTTGACTGCTTTGATTTTGGGGGGTAAATAAATACTATTTAATATCCAACTTTTAAAGATGGACAAAGTTACAGTATATTAAACACAACAAATTGAAATCTGTTTTTCCTTAGGTTTTTTGATTAACTCGATTAATGATTGCCTCTGGGTAAAATGATCAAATACAGATGAAAAGCAGTCATTTGTCATCACTAGATTCAGAAAATAACTTCAAGCACTTTTATGTACTCTATCACTTTTTGATTTCATGATCAAAACCAATATTTGTTGGCTATGTATATATTTTAAGCATATTCAAGTGCTTTTATCATATGCACAAGAGTAAAAAATAATTTTGACTTAGAACTCAAACTATCTCTCTTTCATTGCATGCTTCCCTCCTCCTTTAACTAAACCAATTTTCCTTCTGTAACATTTGTCAACTTGAACTGTTTCGGGCATGATTTCATGGTCCATTTAAAAAGAAGCAAAAACAGAAAATAGATGCCCAACAAGTAGCTACTCAAGAGTCTGCAGTGAGAAATGAATTTTTGAAAGTAACATCGACAAAGATGCCACATCTGAGACAGATCTTTCAGTTCTATAGTTCTGACATTATTTTACAGTCTGCCACACTCTTTGTTTTCGTAGTCAGAACCTGTGTTAGCAGATCATCCCAAAGGCAAAAATGTATCCTTTTGAAATTAATATATAAATTAGATGAAATACACTATCCGTGCATGGTTAACCAGCCTCTTGGTTTAATTTAATCAAGCAGAAGTGGACTTGTATGGTGTCATGAATGTCCACACAGCCTGAAAGGCATGAAATAACACAAGACTCTTAAAGGGATAGTCCATCCAAAATTAAAATTCTGTCATTTTATGCACTCAGCCATGACTTTCCAAACCCGTATGACTTACTTGCTTTCATGGATCACAAAAGTCGATTTTTAACAGAGTGTTTTACATTTTTGTTAAAATTATTTTATCATATAATGAAAGTAATATATTTGCATACTATATTTGCATACCACACTACATTCCATGTCTTTTGAAGCTATACAACTGACTGAAACTCAATGAAAATCTTAAATGAAAACCATGGTCACCATTTACTTTCATTATATGAAAAGGAACAGCTTGGACACTTTGGAATAAATGTCTCCTTTTATGTGAATAGACAGATTGTTATTTTATTTGGTGAACTATCACTTTTAAATTACATTTCCTGTAACTGTTTGCATCAAAATCACTAAAAACACGGATCCATACATTTTAAGTGTTAATGCACTGATGATTCTCATAGTATGATCATAGTATTTTGTCTTGTGAGTAAATGTTCAACGTGATCTGTCTTTCCAAATCCCTTAGCTATTTTGCATTGTTTTTGTTTGTTTATTTTAACACTTTTCTTCTGTTATCTTCCACTGTTTGTACTGATCTTCATCTCCCTACTGGCTTCAGTGAATCCAACAGAGCTCAAGAACAGAGGAACGCCTTTTTTCTCTGTTCTTCCATGAACTCTCTCCCTGTCAGTGGGAATTCCATGGAGGAATCATACTCAGGTTTACTGAGATTTGATTGACAGCTCAGAGCCACACCAGGAAAGGTCTGTTCTGTCCTGTATGTGTCTCCGGAGGTTTAAGCAGAAGTCCTCAAATGGAACAGCAGGTTTTGATCCAGAGCTTCAATACGGACTCCGAGGATAACCAAGAATTTTCATTCTGACATACAGTCTGGGAGAGAAAATACTATAGTCTGTTATACCTGCTTCTGTTTTAGGACTAGAGGAACATCCAACGGAATTTGAAGGAACAGCTCTCTTAAAACACAATTGTGTGTGTGTGTGCGCAGCATTTACCACTAGGCTTTAACACATTAGCCACATAACTCAGAATCATTTAAGGGCAAATTCCTTATTAATACCATAATAAACAATGACTACAACAGGCATGTGAACCCAAGGATTGGAATAATGCAGCAATCACGTCATGTCAGAATTGCTGTAATTACGAGATGACAAATCAGAGATTCTACTTTAAGCAGTTTATGTCCTTTGACTCAGAAATGGTTAGTTTCTATGGCAACACTCATGATGCCAAATGAATCCATCCCGCAAAATACATCACTACATAAGTTTTAATACACAGTATACCAAAATAGTGCTAAATGTTGAGGACATTTAGGTTCTTTTTAAATTACATCATATGGCCAAGAAGCCTTCTAAAAAAATATGTAATGATGAGATTGACGAAAAAATGAATGGTTTGAAATTTGGAATTATGGTAATTCCAAAACTGACATGAATGCAGCATATAATTCATATGCTAAAACATTAAAGAAAAACCCAAAAGACACCTTCAGCGTTTCGCCCATAATTTAAAGGGACTAATTATACTATATATAACTGAATATATACTATATTGCCAAAAGTTTTGGGACGCCTGCCTTAACATGCACATGAACTTTAATGACATCCCATTCTTAATTATGGAGTTGGCCCACCCTTTGCAGCTATAACAGTTTCAACTCTTCTGGGAAGGCTTTCCACAAGGTTTAGGAGTGTGTTTATGGGAATTTTTGACGATTCTTCTAGAAGCGCATTTGTGAGGTCAGGCACTGATGTTGGACGAGAAGGCCTGGCTCACAGTCTCCGCTCGAAATTCATCCCAAAGGTGTTCTATCGGGTTGAGGTCAGGACTCTGTGCAGGCCATTCAAGTTCCTCCACACCAAACTCACTCATCCATGTCTTTATGGATGTCTTGGTTTGCTGAAGCATTAAGAGTTCCTTTCACTGGACTAAGGGGCCAAGCCCAACCCCTGAAAAACAACCCCACACCATAATCCCTCCTCCACCAAACTTTACACTTGGCACAATGCAGTCAGGCAAGTACCGTCCTCCTGGCAACCGCCAAACCCAGACTCGTCCATCAGATTGCCAGACAGAGAAGCGTGATTGGTCACTCCAGAGAACACGTCTCCACTGCTCTAGAGTCCAGTGGTGGCGTGCTTTACACCACTGCATCCGACGCTTTGCATTGCACTTGGTGATGTAAGGCTTGGATGCAGCTGCTCGGCCATGGAAACCCATTCCATGAAGTTCTCTACGCACTGTTCTTGAGCTAATCTGAAGGCCACATGAAGTTTGGAGGTCTGTAGCTATTGACTCTGCAGAAAGTTGGCAACTTCTGCGCACTGTGCGCCTCAGCATGCGCTGACCCCGCTCTGTGATTTTACGTGGCCTACCACTTCGTGGCTGAGTTGCTGTTGTTCCCAATTGCTTCCACTTTGTTTTACATTTGAACGATCTTAGTTTTGAATATTTGGTTTCATCCTTGCGTCCAATTCATTCAAAATCTTAGAAATTAGAAATGAACAGTGAATTTGTTTGATAACTTCACTAAATTAACTAATTTATCATTGCATACTGGGTAATTTTTTAGAATGAAACATATTAAATATTAAAAACATACTTTTAAATATAAATTTTAAATACTTTTAAATATATTTTAAAAATCATGTAGACGTGTGGCTTCAGCTTCATTGTGTTTCTAAATTTCTACAACACAAACAAATCATATTTTTATACATTTAAAATATATATTCTTAATATTCTTTTATTTTTGTTTTTATGTTTGAGCTTATATATTCCCATATTAATAACAGTCTGAGTAATTCTGAGTCTTGAACTGTAAACTCTCAAATGTTGGCTCTCTAAATATATGTTGGTTATTATACATACCCCAAGTTGGGAATCTCTCCTCTATAATATCCCTATCATATCTTTGTAATATTTCATCTAAATGACCGGAGATGAACTGAGTCTTACCGTGGAGCGGGCAGCATAAGGCCAAGAGTCTTGTAGAGAACCATTCCGAGAATGAATACAGGAGATCCATCCATATCTGCCGGAAAACAGTCTAGGTTAGATGATACGATCATCACATTATGTAATCATATCAAATAGCATCTCCAGACAAAGGTGTGTTTTTCTCAGCTCCCTTTTCACTTTATACCCAGCAACGTGGAGGGTTTTTCGATAATTCTGAGTGCAGGTTTGTTTCAGAGGCAGACAGCAGGAATTCTCTCCTAATACCTTCCCCTTCCATGCTGCGGGAATCTTTTAATCCAACGTAATTGAACAAGATTTCTTTTTTTCAAAGCTACAGTAATTAATTAACCTCTAAACCTGCAAAATACTCAGGTCTCTTGCCAAACAATTTTCCTGACAGCTAATCCATCATAAATTTCCTGCCAATAATGAATAAAGTTGTAGATTAGGCTATACTAGCAAGGTTATTGATAACTAAGATCACTTCTCTGCTGACAGGAAGGCTAATCCTGGTTCAAACAGCTCTGTATAGCCCTCTAGTCTAGCTCAAGTCGAGCTGGAGTGAGTTATGTATTAAATCAATCCTTCATTGCTTTCCTCTGATACACTTCAGATAAGACTGATCACCCTAATTAAGTAAATAGTCTAGTGCGCTGGTGCTTAGCTCTCTTTACTGTCATTGTTTGAGAGGATACAGCGAGTGCTGTGTCATCTGAATTGATGTGGTCTACCAAGAGCGGTCTCCTCTAAAACAGGAAAATGGCAAGTGGTTGACATATAATCTTGTAATCTTAAAGCTATCCCATTAAACAGTCACAATTTTAACACAATTGTATGGTAGCGATTACAAAACTTTCATTTTAATATTGCACTGATAATCCAAATGCCATTAATTTATAGTGTTTTATAATGATGATATTAAATGTAAAATGTCTATTGGGACGAAGCATTTTCATGGCCTGAGAAATTAATAAGTAGGGAATGTACAGTCAGTCATTATCATAAAATGAACTCTAACGGGGTGATCAAAACACCAATGTGAAGTTGTACATTACCCCACTGTACTGTATCCCACTTGCATATTAAATAGCTACTCATTAAACAAATAAAATATTATTTAATGTAGATTTGATGATTTGGGTGTATTATTTATATGAGACGAAAGAGAGCATGGAGCAATATAAGAAAATATAGATTTACGCATTTAAATTTTTTATTACAATTCCATCAAATTGAATAGAATAATTCTTACATATTTTAATTGAATAATTGAACAATCCTTAATCAATTATTCAATTAAAATATGTGAGGATTATTCAATTCAATTTGATGGAGTTCATTGAAATGCGTAAATCTTAAAAAAGTGCTTAAATTATTATAATTTTTTTTTTTTTTATGTACTAGCACAACTATGTATTTTTGTATAATGAACTAAGTGGTCATTATGCAGAAATATGCAGCAGGTGACCAATCAGAATCAAGTATTACAGAAAGCTGTGCAATAAGAAAAGCAAAGATATATATGGATGACTATTTTTTAACTTTACTGTTTGTCCCCCACATAGCTTTTGTGAAACTTTTGTGAAAATCAGTGAAATTACTTTGCACTTTTTAATATGAATTTTTTTTACAGGCCTACCAAAGAAAAACAATCCTGTCCTTTTATTTTGCTTCATGAGGGCAAAGTTTTACCTGATTGTTGGCTTAATTTTTCAAGATTTCACATGGTAAAAAGCAACTCTAATAGAAGAATCACCCATTTATGGTTAAAAATGTATAAAAGTTGTCAACTTTTGCACTACTCTGCAAAAAAAAGTCTACCAATAGGTCTATCAACTACTATTTTATCCTGCATTTCTTGAACATATGGGGTCTAAGATTCACTTGTCAGAACAAAACATACAGTGCACCTGGAAAGTATTCACAGCGCTTCACTTTTCCACAGTTTGTTATGTTACAGCTTTATTCCAAAATGGATTAAAATAATTTTTTTCCTCAAAATTCTACAAACAATACCCCATAACGACAATGTGAAAGAAGTTTGTTTGAAATCTTTGCAAATGTATTAAAAATAAAAAACGGAAAAAAAAAATCACATGTACATAAGTATTCACAGCCTTTGCCATGACACTCAAAATTGAGCTCAGGTGCATCCTGTTTCCACTGATCATCCTTGAGATGTTTCTTCAACTTGATTGGACTCCACCTATGGTAAATTCAGTTGATTGGACATGATTTGGAAAGGCACACACCTGTCTATATAAGGTCCCACAATTAACAGTGCATGTCAGAGCACAAACAAGCCATGAAGTCCAAGGAATTGTCTGTAGACCTCCGAAACATTGTATCGAGGCACAGATCTGGGGAAGGGTACAGAAAAATTTCTGCAGCATTTAAGGTCCCAATGAGCACAGTGGCCTCCATCATCCATAAATGGAAGAAGTTTGGAACCACCAGGACTCTTCCTAGAGCTGGCCGCCCGGCCAAACTGAGCGATTGGGGGAGAAGGGCCTTAGTCAGGGAGGTGACCAAGAACCCGTTGGTCACTCTGACAGAGCTCCAGCGTTTCTCTGTGGAGAGAGGAGAACTTTCCAGAAGAACAACCATCTCTGCAGCACTCCACCAATCAGGCCGGTATGGTAGATAAGCCAGACGGCACATGACAGCCCGCCTGGAGTTTGCCAAAAGGCACCTGAAGGACTCTCAGACCATGAGAAACCAAATTCTCTGGTCTAATGAAACAAAGATTGAACTCTTTGGCATCATGTCTGGAGGAAACCAGGCACCGCTCATCAGCTGGCCAATACCATCCCTATAGTGAAGCATGGTGGTGGCAGCATCATGCTGTGGGGATGTTTTTCAGCGGCAGGAACTGGGAGACTAGTCAGGATCAAGGGAAAGATGAATGCAGCAATGTACAGAGACATCCTTGATGAAAACCTGCTCCAAAGCGCTCTGGACCTCAGACTGGGGCAAAGGTTCATCTTCCAACAGGCCCACGACTGTAAGCACACAGCCAACATAACAAAGGAATAGCTACGGGACAACTCTGTGAATGTGCTTGAGTGGCCCAGCCAGAGCCCAGACTTGAACCCGATTGAACATCTCTGGAGAGATCTGAAAATGGCTGTGCACTGACACTCCCCATCCAACCTGATGGAGCTTGAGAGGCCCTGCAAAGAAGAATGGGAGAAACTGCCCAAAAATAGATGTGCCAAGCTTGTAACATCATACTCAAAAAGACTTGAGGCTGTAATTGGTGCCAGAGTATTGAGCAAAGGCTGTGAATACTTACGTACATGTGATATTTTTTTATTTAATAAATTTGCAAAGATTTTAACTTCTTTCACGTTGTCATTATGGGGTATTGTTTGTAGAATTTTGAGGAAAATAATGAATTTAATCCATTTTGGAATAAGGCTGTAACATAACAAAATGTGGAAAAAGTAAAGCGCTGTGAATACTTTCCGGATGCACTGTAATGTTAACATGGGTTGAATGAAACCTGGCTTTTAAAATCTAGTTGTAATGTAACCCTATTGTACTAGACATAAGATGTACAGTATCATCAACTTCCACAGTGTGGCATCATGTACATTACCTGCTGCCTGGGGTACAAATATTCCTTTGGGAATGACAACTTTGTCTTCTGAGTTTCTGGCCCAGTCCACCATCCCTTTCCGTCCCTTCATTGGAAAGTTAATGTCCGTCATCACAGATACTGCAGGCAGCCTCTGTATACTTGCAACTAAAAAACAAACAAAATAAAAACATGCTAAGGTTACTAGTTACTAGTAATTACTAGGGCTTAAATAACTAAAATAAGTAGAAGCACAACAGTTATTAACTGGAAATAAATGAAAATTAACTAAAATATGCATACTATGCAGAATACATTTTATCTACTAATTAGACATATTTTTCTAAACCCAGCTATTTCTTTACAAAGTGACATCGCCCACTACTGGCCTTGCAGCATAATACAACATTTTTAGTCATTTTCGCAGATCCATGTGTCATTTTGACAACGCTGTCGTCTGTACAAAGCAAAATCTTTTCCGTTTTTAGTACATTGTTTTCGTGTAAACATACCCTTTTCACATTTTCGTCATGCTGTATAATGGTTACATTAATAATCATGATTATTTTGTTTTCGGTGCTTTCCGATCATCGGCAGCGCTTTCCGATCATCGGCAGCGCTTTCGCAGTGTAGAGAGAGTGTGTGCAAATGGTTGCCAGATTGCAAAGATTAAGTAAATCACCAGGCAGAAAATGTATCCTTTTAACAGAAAAGCTCTGACTGGGGGGTTTAAGCTCTTGACATCTGGCAACCGCAAGCATGAAAGCTCGTAGAGGCTGTGATATTTTGTCTCCTCTTTTTTTTTTCCCCTGACAAAAGTAAAGAGAGATTTTAGTAAAGTTTTTATTCTTTAACTACATTTTAGCCTAGTCTTTTCTCGTTGATATTGCATGTTGATATTCACAGTTATGGTTTAATGACCTTGGTGTCGTCTCATCTGAGTCACGGAAAAAAAGGTGTTGATGAATATGTTTCTTCAGAGTTTTGTTAACAAAATTAACACTACTTTTAAAATACCATGGTGCAAACCCTGGTGCATGGCTGGTCTGCCCAGCAGAAGAAAGCATTAGCAGGTAATGAGAGTTGAGGTGTAGGTGAGCCTTCTGTGTGTGTATGAGGAGGAGGAAGAGACTGGCAGGGCTGCCAGCTGCTGTGTGTGGGGAATTGCATGGGGGAGGGCATTAGTCACAGGAGCACATGGGGTAGAACTGAAGAACGGTGGGTGAAGCAGCTCACACCTTAAGCTCTGAAGCAGCATGAGATCACAGGGCCTTTAGTGATAGAAGGAATCCTGCTTCATTTACGTACCACGTAAATATGGAAGTTACTTATAAGCAGTGGCGTAACTTTGTTTTAAAATGTGTGTGGGACAGGAGTGTGTGGTGGAGTTGCTAATACAATGCTATATCAGATATGTACAATAACAATTGCAAAAAAAATAACGGTAACACTTTAGTTTAGGGTCCAATTCCCAGTATTAACTAGTTGCTTATTAGTATGCATATTACTAAGATATCGGCTGTTTATTAGTAAAGCACATATTAATGCCTTATTCTGCATGACTACATTCTACATCCCTTAATCCTACCAATACCTAAACTTAAAAACTACCTTACTAACTATTAATAAGCAGTAATTAGGAGTTTATTGAGGCAAATGTAGTTAATAGTTAGTTATTAGTCAGAATTGGACCCTAATCTAAAGTGTGACCAAAATAACGTCCAGATGTCCAGAAATTCCAATAGTAGCCTACACCGAGTTTAGTATATCGACATAGAACTTCATTCTTACATCTACTATAATACAATATATTGTTAGTCCCAATATTCTTCATGCCAGTGAATAAATACATATATCCGCTATCAACATTCGTTTTCCCTAGAGGTCTGGTGGTAGAACTTTTGTTAAGCGTAAAAGAGGTTCTGGGTTCTAAGCCGCCGCCATATACAGTATATCAAATTGTGTAATACATTTTTTTCTCATTAAAATCACCAGTGATTATATAACAACAGCAGGGACACGTTTGTGTGCATTTTGTTTTGTGATTTCACCGGAAAGAATAGAGATTCTCTGCAACGGCACTAAGCAATGGATTGAAGCGCTCGCCTGTGTGAAGACTGTGCATGAGCCGTAAGAGAACGTGGCAACGAACACTCGGCATAATTTTAAAAACAACACATTCCAGCGCCAGATCGCCTCTTATTTAACACAAATCAACATCATCTATATGTTTCATTTGCATTAGGTACATCCGTGTAAGTGAGATGTTTCAAAAAAGTGGTGGGGACAATATTGACCCTGGCAAAAAGTGGTGGGGACATGTCCCACCCGCAAATTACGCCTATGCTTATAAGTAGGGTTGCAAAATATACCGCACTATCATAATTTTTTTTTTTTTATTATTTATTGCATCAGTCGATATTGGATATTTATTTACCATTTCCCTATTTTACATTTAGATGCCATCATTTAACATTCAAAGTTAATCTTAAAAAACACTAATGTAATAACACCATTAAATATTTTAACATTATAATGTTGTGATGCTTAAATTAATTTGTATAACTTAGAATGTATAATCAATAAGTCATGACAACATATGTTTTTACATTACTTGTCTTGATCTCATCAAAATAATTTAAGCAATTTCAACTTTTTTATAAGTTCTACATGATTCATAAAATTTTTTTAAGTCATAAGTTCAGCCAATTTGATTATACTTCGATGGTAACACTTTACAATAAGATCTCATTTGTTAACATTAGTTAATGCATTAACTAACATGAACTAACAATGAGCAATACATTTGTTACAGTATTTATTAATCTTTGTTAATGTTAGTTAATACAAATACAGTCGTTCATTGTTTGTTCATGTTAGTTCACATTGCATTAACTACACTGTAAAATCTTTTTTTTTTTTACAATCAACTTGGATGTTTAAGTCATTCCAACTTAAATTACATTAAATTGACTTAAAATAATATTGAATCTTGTATAAATTATAAAAAAGTTGAAAATTGCTTAACTTATTTTGATGAGTTAAAGCAATGTAAAAACATGTTGTCGTAACTTAATCATATTTTTTACAGCGTAATGTTAACAAATACAACTTTGATTTTAATAATGTATTGGTACATGTTGAAATTAAAATTAACTAAGATAAATAAATGCTGTAGAAGTATTGGTCATTCATGTTAACTAAAGTAGTTAACTATTTTAAACTAATGAAACCTTATTGTAAAGTGTTACCACTTAAACATTTAAGGCAGCAACTGAACTTAAGTTTTTAAGTTAAAATAGGTGGACATTTTTTTTTACAGTGCATAAAATGAAAATAATTAATGGCTTATTGTATCAGCTACAGATTCATTAATATGCATCCCTAATTATAGGAGTTTAAATTGTTTATAAATTCAAAATTAATGAAATACGATTAAATATCTAATACAATAATAAGATTAAGCTAAGGTATCCGAACTGGTTCTGAAAAGTAAAAGTCTAAAAAAGCACAAAAAAAGTTGGAAAAGCACCAAATTACCATATAATTAACATGATTTCTGCAGTGTTTATGTGACAACATTTAACATTTCTGTTTGAATTGTATATTCACATAGGCATTATACAGTGTATACACTACTACTGCATTCCAAACACAGCCTTAAATAACCAAAAGCAAAATAAACAAACAAAGAGACTGCACATTTAAAACAAAGTTGAAGATCAGTGTTGTGAAGTGAAGGGCTCCTCTTATTCGCACAGGTTCTAATCATCTCCTTCAACAATGATTTATTCAGTGCTTTTCCCACTGTGTGTGAGATCCCTTTAGTTGGGATGTGTTCAAGTCTGTGGTTAGATGCCGCTGTGGGTAACGGTCCTCAGGGAACCCAGCCAGGAGGCATCGGCACCTGCGCCCACCTGTAACTAATGATCTTAATGACTGGATCCTACCGAGCAATATCAGGCCATTTCTGTCACGTCAAAAAAATTTGGTGCAATCTCGGCTAAATGCGAAGGTTAGACTATTGGAGTAGACGACAGGGTCTCTCAACTCATCTGAGCAATCAATGCACACAAATCGATGTCCATTAAACACATTAAAAAAAAAGATCAAATTTCAGCTTTAAAGAGCTGCAACTAGGACAAAGTCATTGTTTATTCTTACGAGAAGACATGCCGTGGAAAAAGGAGCCTCTGCAATCAAGGTTATTTGGCTAAAAGCGGATGCAACAGTGTGTCGTGCTGACAGAAGTTATTTATTGTGGTGTCAAGAACGTGCTATAAATTTGGCTGGAAATGATGCTGCAATATCTTACTATGACGGATGATTTTCATTTGGCTAGTAGAGGCAATACCGCTTTGTCCTTTTAATCAAAGAGAGCAGACTTTGGCTAAGATGGTTGTTTAATTTCACTGAAAATGATAAGGAAATTGAAAACGCTGATGTCAAAATTAAGGATTTACTTAATTTATATTTTTGTCTTTTGGCCTGTAATATATGATGTTAATTGATAATTAATAATACAAATTTGAAAGTTTTACATAATATGCAAATAAATTAATTCATCAAATAATATATATTATGTTATGTTTTATAATATATATTAAATATATATTATGACATATGCTAAAAAAGTTTTATGGCATTCAATAAAAATCTGTAAATCAAGAACATAAAGTTAAACACGTATTACATCAGTGCTTTTGTGATATACACCAATCAGGCATAACATTATGGTGAAGTGAATAACACTGATTATCTCTTCACCACGGCACCTGTTATTGAGTGGGATATATTAGGAAGCAAGTGAACATTTTGTCCTCAAAGTTGATGTGTTAGAAGCAGGAAAAATGGGCAAGCGTAAGGATTTGAGCGAGTTTGACGACTGGGTCAGAGCATCTCCAAAACTGCAGCTCTTGTGGGGTGTTCCCGGTCTGCAGTGGTCAGTATCTATCAAAAGTGGTCCAAGGAAGGAACAGTGGTGAACCGGCGACAGGTTCATGGGTGGCCAAGGCTCATTGATGCACGTGGGGAGTGAAGGCTGGCCCGTGTGGTCCGATCAAACAGACAAGCTACTGTAGCTCATAGAAAATGTTCACTTGCTGCCTAATATATCCCACTCACTAACAGGTGCCGTGATGAAGAGATAATCAGTGTTATTCACTTCACCTGTCAGTGGTCATAATGTTATGCCTGATCGGTGTAATATATATATATATATATATAGATAGATATATATACACACACACATATACATACACACTATAGTCTTGACTTCCAGATTATATTGTTTTCCAGATTATATTGTTCTACAGAACCTTTTAATATGTTTCCCCGTCTAAATATCACCTCTGAATATTAAACTAATTGATCATTGATAAGGCTAATACTTTGCCTAAGATCTGAAACACATTTTAATAAAAACATTGATTTTGAGGCTGCATAATGAAATTACTGGGTAGGAATGACTGTGGAATTCTGAATGCCTTAATGCATCCTAAGTAAATCCAAAGCTTCTGAATAAAGTCATTTCAAAGTTAGTTCACAATTCATTTAATATAAATGGCTGGTAATCAGATAATAAAAAAGAGACGTAATGTCTCGAACAGACATGTGTTTCAATAATGTTCTTGGTAGCCTGAGTGATTTGCTAAAGCCTCCTTATGCATCTGTTACTGTAGCAGCAGCTGTAAGACGCAACATCACTCAGTTTCACCTTCAGACTAAACGAAGAAGTTTCAATCACAGTTTTACTTTGCCTTGTCAGTGGCTGACATTAAAGGATTAGTTCACTTCAAAATGAAAATTTCCTGATATTTTACTCACCCCCATCTCATCCAAGATGTTCATGTCTTTCATTCAATGCAGTTTCAAAGCGCTTCGCAGGGCTTCAGAGGCTGTGCGCGATCCCAGACGAGGAATAGGGTCTTATCTAGCGAAACCATCGGTCATTTAAAAAAAAAATAAATAAATAAATAAATAAATTAATATACTTTTTAACCTAAATTGCTCATCTTGCGCTGCTCTGCGGCTCGCCAGTGATTGCGTAATCACGTCGGAAAGGTCACGCTAGACATAGGCAGAAGTACCGCCCCCGTGTTTACAAAGCGCACGTGTGAAGACTAATACAAATGTCCTTTAGCAAAAAAAAAGGTAAAACAACGATGTCGGGCGTTTTTGAAGTTGAAGTGTTTTTTTGGTAAAGGGCGTTTGTATTAGTTCTCGCACGTTCGCTTGGGGCGGTACTTCCGCCTACGTCTAGTGTGACCTTTTCGACGTGATTCCGCAATCACTGGCGAGCCGCAGAGCAGCGCAAGATGGGCAATTTAGGTTAAAAAGTATATTCATTTTTAATTTTTTTTTGAAAATGACCGATGGTTTCGCTAGATAAGACCCTATTCCTCGTCTGGGATCGTGCAGAGCCTCTGAAGCCCTTCGAATCGCTTTGAAACTGCATTGATTTGGACCTTCAACATTTTGGTTGCAATGGAAGTCAATGGTGTGGAGAAAAATCCTGGAATGTTTTCCTCAAAAAACTTATTTTCTTTTCGACTGAAGAAAGAAGACATGAACATCTTGGATGAGATGGGGGTGAGTAAAATATCAGGAAATTTTCATTTTGAAGTGAACTAATTACTTAAAATGTTTATATCTCTCCTGCATCATTATGATGTCGATGTTCTGGCTGTGCTACACACTGATATGTGGTGGTCATGTCTGAACTGGCTTGATGAAGATTCATTCTTGCCTGAAAAAAATGTTGAAATCTGTTCTGCGAACATTTTTTGTGCTAAATTTTGTTAAATGTGACAGTCAGCAGGTAAATAAATATAAATGGCACTTCCATTAATGAGATACAAAATGGGGCTCTAAAACTCTTTAAATGGCCAGTGAAAGGAGTTTAACCTTTAACAATCTCAGGAGGTCCAAATAAATATTATATGAGCTATTTTGGATACAGTCAAGAAGGTCAAGGTCATTAAATTTAATGCTTATATGCTTTTTTAAACAATCATGAGACACCAAAGTGTACTACATTTGTAGAAAATGTCAAATACCTTTAGATAAAAACTGATAGCGAAATCTGTAATTTAAGGTTTCAATTAAGCAAGCATCTCCAAATATTGCATTCTCATAATACCAGACTTTGAATGCCTGGATGTCTTTGTACTGTACAAAATGTCATGACACTTTGCAATCCTGTCGATATTTTA